>OX382371.1:5000-605000 GCA_947508005.1 Amphipoea lucens
CCCCCGCAACTTCACCAGCGGATATCTCACCAAAGGTCAGTGGAGTCGTTGTGCAAACAATACACCGGAGAGACGCGGCAGAGCCCTATCAAACAACACAAAGACCAGGAAAATCGGAGCAGCGGTCTGGGATTTATTAAGGTGCGAAAACACGCCAAAAACACGTGGTTTTTAGTGAAAAACAACCTCACTTTTCCTCCACGTGTTTCTAAACCACGAGGCGTGACGTACAACCAGTCATCCCAGCCACTACTGGAGACTTCGAAGACGGCCGAGGAATCTGCCTGCAGTCCAGACACCAGTGTGACGACTCCACAGCTTCAGCACGAGGTAAGCCCCGAGGGAACTCCTAAACCCCTTGTCCTACCCCCCCCGAGTTTGGGTTCATCCGACTCGGGATTTCAAGCCCTTACCCCCTCCCCCTACCCCTCCAAATTACCCTCCCCCCCTAACACCCCCCCCTCCCTTCATATCCCCCCCCCCCCCTGATACCCAAGTACGGGTATTGCTCTCCCCTCCACTAACCCCTTGCTCCGCTCGTTGCCCCCCCCCCCCCCCCCCCTCACCATACCTCACCCTAAATCTTCTCCCCACGAAACCTCCCCCCCCCAACCCCCCCCTCACCATACCTCACCCCCCCTCACCCTAAATCTTCTCCCCACGAAACCTCCCCCCCCCCAACCCCCCCCCCCTCACCCCCCCTCACCCCCTAATCGTCTCCCCACGAAACCCCCCCCCTCCCCCTCCCCCCTTTGGGGCTACCTCACCCCCCCCGCAACCTAACTTCGTCCCCGTTGGAGCTAGAAAGCCGAGTTTGGGCTCATTTTGAAGGGCGCAAAACGCTCTTCAATTTGGCCCCGCCAGAAACCGGAAATAGCGCACCACTCACCACCAACGCAGTCACGACACGGACAATTCCACTGAAGACCATCACCAGCGTTCGTCCAGGGCTCAGAACACCCGAGCCCCGAGCAGTTATCGGACTCCGCACCGGACAGCAGAACATCAGCGGATCATCCATCATCCGTGAGTCCATCCTAACATAGAGAAAAAAAAAAAAAAAAAAAAAAAAAAAAAAAAAAAAAAAAAAAAAAATTAGAATTACATAAACAGGCATAGTACAAACATCACATCATACAAACAAACTGTACATTACTTTAACTTAGTTTAACTTAATCTAACAAAATAGAATAGAATCTAAAACAAACCTAACCCTAACTTAAACTAACCCTAACCAATTTAACCATAACCCAATTAACAATAACAAAACCTTAATCAACCCTTTCTAACCTTGACTAAATCCAACATAAACAGTACAAAGATGACTTCAAACCAGCCCACTACATCCCGCAAAATGACCACGGAGGCCGTGAAAGCCCCGAAATCCCTCAGGGAGAAAGTGCTGAAGAACACGGCAAAATCTGTGGTCTCGGAGAAGTCGGCGCGTCCTTCGCAGAGGTCCCAGGCGCCGAGGGCAGTGTCGGAACCGGATGCCACGAGCATGATTCCGCCGCTGCCTTCGGCGCCTGAGACGTCTCAGACGGAGGACCGTAGTAGGATAGCGGAAGTGGTCATCAACTGGGAGCAATGTGGCATTTCCCCCCCCCATCAAATCCTGTCGGACGACGAGAGCTCGGTAGCCTCGACAGTGAGTCAGGCTGACCGTCACGGGAGTGGACGGCCGAGTCTTCTTTACCGAACGCCGAGAAGGGGCACGGGGGTGGAGATGGACCTTGCTACCAGGGAAGCCAACGACCTGCTTCGGAAAGGCAAGGAAGCATTGGAGGCAGCCGGCAATATGAAGAGAGAGTGTAAAGCAACAGCCCATGAGTGCCTGCAGGGTCTGTACGAGACGGCCCTATCACTTGCGGACTCGAGGGCTCGACATAAGTATAACCTCGAGAAGGAGCGCTCTCGACACGCGCAAGAGCTTGTGCGAGTCGAGAGAGCTCACACTCGAGAGCTTATGAACATGAAGGTCGAGCTCTCCCTTGTGCGCACGGACGCCTCGGACACCCTGAAGGAGGCGAAAGGGATCCGGGAATGGCTGGGTCACGAAACCCTTGAGGCCCTCAAGGGCATCAAGGAGGTGAAGCATGAGGTGTCAACCGCGAGCCTGAAGAACTTAAGGGAGCACGAGAAAACAAGGCAGGAGAGTACAAGAGCCCCTGGGGACCCCAAGTGGGAGTCAATGGGGACCAGCCTCTCCCGCCTCGACACAAATATAACCAGCGTGTCGAACCAGCTGGACGTGCTCCGGAAAGCCTTGGAAAGGCTCAAGGAGGACCTCACCCGGTCAACCAACAAGACCGTGGACCCGGATCCGAGCAGCCAGGAGACAGGCCTCCTCCTTACCACAGAAAAATTCGAGGAGGCCTTCGAGGCACTACAACATCAATTGCGGGCCATAGAAAACAGGCCGGTGGCCTCCCCACCACCCCCACATCCGACAATAAATATAACAGAACATTTACAGCCCATCTCGGAAAGGTTGGAGATGGTTTCGGCGGACCTCCGCGTGCTGCGCGACAAAGAGCCGACCATCCAGGCGCCCCCGGCGCTGAACCTAGAAGCGGAGCTCGCGGTGGGGGAGGTCAAAAAGACTTTAAAGACCATCCAGCAAGGGGTAGCAGACCTGGGCAAGTTGGACAGACCGGCCCAACAACAACAAGGCCCCAAAACCTTTGCCAGGTTGCTAGCACACCCAAGCCCCCCGAAACCACCCACACAACCCAACCACACCCTGATAGTCTCGTCGACGAACCCCCAACACACCGGGGACAACGTCATCGAGAGGATTAGGACAGCCCTGGACCTAAAGACGAGTGGGGCCCGTGTCGACACGGTTAGGAAAGCGCGGAACCAGAAGGTGGTCCTCAGATGCGCTACTAAAACGGATCTCAACATCATCAGAGACCAAGTCCGATCGAACGCGGGGCTCAAGGTGCAGGAGCCAAAACCCCAAAACCCGCTCGTCTGCATCAAGGGAGTGCTGTCCAGCTACAGCGACGGGGAGATCGTCGATCTCCTGAAAGCGCAGAATAAACACCTTCTGCAGAACGTCGCTGTGGATGGACAAACACTCAGGGTGCGATACAGGAAACGTGCGAGGAACCCCCACGAGTGCCACCCAGTTCTGGAGCTCTCTCCGGAGCTCTGGAAGTGTCTGACAGTAGTCCAGAAAGTACATGTGGGCATTAAGCGATGCTCAATTGAGGATCAGTCCCCTCTGGTCCAGTGCACAAAGTGCCTTGGATATGGACACAACAAGTCCATATGCAAGGCCGCAAAGGAAGTCTGCGCCTACTGCAGTGGAGCGCACAACATAGGGGACTGCCTCACACGAGCCGATGGCAAACCGCCCACATGCATTAACTGCAAGACGGCACACGGGTCGGCAAGCGACCTGGCACACACAGCGTTTAGTGAAGACTGCCAGGAACGCCAAAAGTGGGATGGTATAGCGAGGTCGCGCGTTTCCTACTGCTAAGGGCGACCAGGACAACACACTAACAAGCCAACCGGTCACCCCCGAAAACGCAAAGAGACCGACAGCAAGATTGAAATTCATCCAAGTCAATCTTCAGCGCTCCAAGCTGGCCACAGAAGAACTGCACTTGGCGGCTCAGGCAAAGGGAATTTCAGTAGCACTTGTTCAAGAGCCCTATGTAGGAAGAACAGGTGTGATGAAACAAAGCCCCGGCACGCAAGTTATCCAGTGCAGCCTCAACCGCCAAAAGCCAGTAAAGGCGGCGATCGTTGTTTTCGGAAACGACTTGGAGGTCGTCCACGACCCCCAGCTTGTGACCGAGAACATCGCCACCGTCTTGCTGAAGGCGGGACAGCTCAGCTTTGGGGTGCTATCGGTCTATTTCGAAGGTGACCAGGAAATTGAACCCTACCTTTCCGAGACACATAACACCATCCAAAAACTACACACAAACAACATCCTGGTGGGAGGAGACATTAACGCCTGGAGCCAGTGGTGGGGAAGTGTTTCCGAAACCACCGCGGGGCAGCGTACAACGCGTTCCTCAATGAGCGGGATCTCCACATCCTAAATATGGGCCAAACACCAACGTTCGAGACCTACAGAGGAGACAGGTGGTGCACTAGTATCGTCGATGTAACGGTATGCAGCCTGTCGCTGCTGGGCAAGGTAGAGGAGTGGCGTGTAGAAAGAAGTCTAACAACTTCAGACCACAACGCTATTACCTTCTCGATGCGCTTAGAAAAGGCCTTGGAACCCTTAAGGCCAATCTCGACGCGCATCTATAACACCAAGAAGGCAAAGTGGTCCGACTTCAACACACACTTCAAAACCAGCCTGGCGGCCACGAACATCACGACCGTCAGAGTCTCGGACATATCGAGCCCTGAGGATTTGGAGACAACAATCACCCTATACACGACGAACATCCACCGCTCGTGCGAGGAATCGATCCCAAAACTGGGGTCACCCAAACGCGACGCAAAGCCCCCATGGTGGAGCCCTTCTCTGGACCGTCTCAAAAGAGATGCGATGACGAGGAAGAGAAGGATCCGGAACGCAGCCGCTAGTCGGAGACACTTCACCATCCAGGAATACATCCAGGCAAAACAAACATACACCACAGCAGCAGCGGAAGCAGCCACTGCCAACTGGAAGGAGTTCTGCTCGAAGCAGGACCGAGAGAGCATGTGGGACGGCATCTACAGGGTACTAAGGAAGACAGCTAGAAGACAGGACGACGCGCTCCTGAGAAACACCGCAGGAGAGACGCTCAGCCCAGAGCAATCCGCGGATCTTCTGGCAAAAACCTTTTACCCCGACGACTCAACGGATGCCGAACAGCCATACCACATGAACCTGAGAAGGCTAGCGGAGGAAAAGTACCCAAAAGGCCTGTCTGCTGACGACCCGCCCTTTACGACTGCGGAGCTGGAAATGGTTCTCCAGAACCAGAATCCGAAAAAAGCTCCCGGTCCTGACGGGTTAACAGCAGACATCTGCACTGCGGCAATAAACTGTGACAGGGAAGTGTTCTTAGCGATAGCCAACAAGTGCCTGTCGCTGTCGCACTTCCCGAAGCAGTGGAAGGTCGCCCACGTGTGCATTCTCCGCAAGCCAGGAAAGGACGACTACACCAGCCCAAAGTCGTACAGGCCAATAGGTCTGCTCTCGGTCCTAGGAAAGATCGTCGAGAAGCTCCTAGTCGGCAGACTACAGTGGCACTTCCTGCCCACACTCAACCAAAACCAGTACGGGTTCATGCCGCAGCGCGGAACCGAGGACGCCCTCTATGCTCTAATGGGGCACTTACGAGCTGAAATCAAAGCCAAAAAGATCGTGCTTTTGATATCATTGGACATAGAGGGGGCCTTCGACAACGCGTGGTGGCCAGCACTCAAAAGACAGATGGTAGTAAAAAACTGTCCCAATAACATCTACGCTCTCGTCGCCTCATACCTGGAAGACCGGAACATCAGGGTCAACTACGCCAGAGCGACTAGCGAGAAGGGTACCACGAAAGGATGCGTCCAGGGCTCAATTGCCGGACCGACGTTTTGGAACCTTATCCTAGACTCACTCCTACAGAAAATGGCGAGTATGGGGGTATACTGCCAAGCCTTCGCAGACGACGTTGTCCTAGTTTTCTCGGACTTCACAGCCGGTCCCCTGCAGCAATCAGCCAATGACGTGCTAGACACAGTATCGGAATGGGGCGTCCAAAATAAGCTACGTTTCGCCGCGCACAAGACCAACGCGATGGTGTTAACGAGGAAGCTTAAATACGATGTTCCGATACTCCACATGTCGGGCACGCGGCTGAACCTGGTCGAAGAGGTCAAGCTGCTAGGTCTCACAATAGACGCCAAACTCACCTTCAACGCGCACGTGTCTGCGACCTGTAAAAAGGCTGCAGACATCTACAAGCAGTTGGCATGCGCGGCAAAGGTGACTTGGGGTCTCAACGGAGAGATAATTAGGACAATATACGTGTCGGTGATAGAGCCCATCGTGATGTATGCAGCGAGTGCGTGGGCTCCCGCAGCTGAGAAACTGATGACAAGGAATCAGTTTGACTCACTGCAGAGGGGCTTCGCGCAGAAGATCTGCAAAGCATACCGCACGGTGTCTCTGACATCGGCACTCATCCTGTCAGGCCAACTCCCCCTAGACCTCCGGGTACTCGAGGCGGCAACCCTGTTCAAGATCAAGAAGGGTCATTCCAAAGAGTTCATACCACCGGGCCGCGAGCTGGAGTGCGACGTGCATCACTCCAAAAATCCCCACCCAGCACTACTCACAACAACAGAGTATGCGCGCCTGGAAGACTTGACTCCGGAAACCCTGGCAACCCACCAAGTAATCGGTCCCCAAATATACACCGACGGCAGTAAGATAGAGGGGAAAGTTGGAGCTGCCCTAACTTGGTGGGAAAACGGGAAGGAGTCCAAGTCCAGTACCTTCGGGTTGGAGCCTCACAACACTGTCTTCCAATCGGAAATGTACGCTCTCTTTAGAGCTGTCAGGATGGTGAGAGAATCCAGGGCGGCCTCTGTAGGCATTTTAAGTGACTCAAGATCGTCACTTGACTTGCTGAGGAGACCGTCTGTCACTCACCACTTGGCACTCCAAATCAAGAGAAGCGTCCGAGAGATCAGAGAGGAGGGCAGAGATGTGAGGTTCTTTTGGCTCAAGGCCCACGTGGGAACCGCCGGGAATGAGAGAGCGGACGAGCTGGCCAAGGAGGCAGCCCTAACGAAAGAGACAGCAGACTACAACAAGGTCCCCGTATCGTTCGTGAGGAGGAAGATACGGGAGGGGACTATAGCGAAGTGGCAAACGCGGTACGAATCCTCGAGTACAGGATCGGTCACAAAAGTGTTCTTCCCAGACGTCCTCGCGGCGAAAAGGACACTTAGAGACTCAGTTCTCACACCGGTCCATGTACAAATCCTTACAGGACACGGAGGATTCTCAGCGTACCTCCACCGCTTCCATCTCAAAGACAGTCCCTCGTGCGTCTGTGACCCCAGTTGCGAAGAAACAGTCTGGCACTTGCTCTTCGAATGCCCCAGGTTCGCCCACGACAGAATGGAGCTGGAGGTCAAGCTAGAAACCCAGCTAAGCCAGTCCACACTCCAGAACATCATGGGGAGACCGGCTAATAGGACACCATTCTTGGCATTCGCGAGCAAAGTCGCTGTGGTCGCGGCAAAGGCTAACAAAACGGACGCAACCTTGTCAAGTCGAAACCGACTACCATCAACCACCACACCAACAACCACAACAACTAATACACTCACCACAACACGAACCACTCACACGTTTAACACTAACAGACAACCAGCACCAGCAGAACCACCAGTACCAGCAGCGGCAACGGAAGCCAACCCTCAACCAGCCCCTATCACCATGCCTATCACGCAATTCCTGGCGTGCGGAGGAGACGGAGTCCCGGGCGTCAGACTGCGAGGAGTCTCTCTGTTCATGAACAGAGAAGGAGAAAGGTTGGGCATAAGCTTCTGCATAGGCTCAAGCCGAGCTAGGGCCCGTATACCGATATCACCAGGCCTAGCCGCCTTGATCAACGGAAGCACCACCAATACGAGCATGAAAGGCAGCAAGTATGCTGCACTGCCTCGAGTGGAAATAGCCACTCACCGATGCCGTCTAGTGCGATCCAAAGGTAAGACGATCGCACTATTCGAGTGGGGAGAGGAGACTCCATTCGCCCAGGCAAGCTCACTGCTTCAAAAGGTCAGGGAGGCGGGAGACACTATGGCAGTCTCAGCACGTACCATAAGTGTTGACGCGATGATGGTCGGAGGGGAGAGAGGAGACGTCGCAGACCGCTTCGGCTGTCTAAAAGCCTCGGAACATCATGAGGTAGTTGTCTACGAGGACAGAGGGGAAACTCTGAGTTTCCTCAAAGCCCCAAGACAGCCAACAGCCAGCGCGACGAGGCCCACAACAACAACCCCGACAACTCAGAGCGGTTCGGAGAGGGCCCAGCAGAAGGCAGAAGCCGAAAAAGCTGCAAAGGAGCAGAGCAAAATTACCAGCCCCGAGGGTCAGGCCCGGTCGAGGAGTCGACTGAAAGCCTTCGGCACCTTCCTCAGTGCACTGCTCCCGAGCACCAGCCGAGCATCACCATCATCCCAAAGGCAGGAGGCAGCAGTGGATAGGTTCTTTAAAAGAAAGGCCAAAGAACCCACACCGAAAAAGCCCATACCAACCAGAGCCGATAAAGGGCAAGTCAGCCCGCCGACCCTCGCAGTTAATTCCGGCACCACGGACCACGTGAAGAGCGCTTTCCTTGAGTACGTAGCAATCGTGAGAGCGACCAGAGAGGTCAATCTCGCGACATGCAAGAAGATCCTGCAGACCTACCAGAGAGACACAGAAGGACTGCTAAAGGTACTGCTCAAGGAATCAGAGGCAGCGGTGTACGACAACGTCACATCTCAAGTCATCAAAGGGGAAATGACGGGGTCGTATATGGTAGCCTATAGCGCGAGGAGCGGATTTGTGGCCCTGGACGCAGAGGAGACGGAGCGCTCGGGCAAACTCAAGTTCAACGTACCGGACGACGACCCGATAGTGGTTACCGCCAAATGTACCAAAATCATGCCGGACGACAAGATCCTTGAAATGGCTCAGACCATTTTAGGGAACTCAGATGTCCCGGTATCGCAGGAAAGTTGGGCGGTACCCAATATCAGGTGGGTAAATGGGGTTCCGGGGTGTGGAAAGACGACTTGGGTGGTCAAGCACTTCGATGAGGGGAAGGACGTCATAGCTACCACGACAACCGAAGCTGCCAAAGATCTCAGAGAGAAGCTTGCGCACCGCTTAGGAGACCGAGTGAAGACAAAGGTGCGCACTATGGCCTCAATCTTAGCCAACGGGTTCCGACAGCAAGAGAAGTGCTACCGTCTCACGGTAGACGAAGCTCTAATGAACCATTTTGGGGCCATAGTTATGGCAGTAAAGTTGTCCGGAGCAAGCGAGATTGTCCTCATCGGAGACGTGAACCAGCTTCCATTTTTGGACAGACAGAACCTTTTCGAGTTAAGGTATACCCGTCCAGACTCGGTGGCTGGCATCACCCAGGAGTTGCTTTGTACGCACCGCAATCCGATGGACGTGGCGTTTGCACTGAGCGAGATATACTCCGGTATATACTCCTCCAAGTCGTCGCTGTCGCAGGTCCACTCCCTGAAGGTGAAAGGTTTTACGGGAGCGCAAATACCGAGCACCGCACAAAACACCCTATTCCTGGTTCACACGCAAGGGGAGAAAACTTCTCTTATAAGCCAGGGATACGGCTCCGGTGAAGGGTCGCGCACGTTAACAATACACGAGGCTCAGGGGTTGACCTACGACAGCGTAATCATCATCAACACTAAGTCCAGGAGGCTCAAAATCCATGACAGCATCTCCCACGCGGTAGTGGCGGTGTCGAGACACACGGTCAGTTGCGTCTACTACACCGACGACGCCGACGACGCCACGGCCCGTTTCGCAAAGAGAGCGATGGGTGCGCCGACTAAAATGGTCATCGATTACAACCTGAAGATGGCCATGCAGCACCGAGACGCAGTTGTTGTGGAAGCTTTGCTCAGGCTAGCGAAGTCCCTGGTCAGCAAACCTCAACTAACCACCTAAACACCACCTAACAAACCCACAACCCAATCCAATCCAAAACTAACCAACACTGCAATACCCTAAAATAATTAGAACCCTGTAAAATTAGGAAATTAATATGTATAAACTTAAAATAAGTAGTAAATGTGTAGAACCTATATAAAAAAATTTAACTGTAAGCACAAACTGTAAAAAATATATTATATAACAATAGATATTAAATGTGTAACACTAAAATAAGAATGTATGAGATACTTGATAACAAACTGTAATGTGATGTATAATTGTAAAAAAAAAAAAAAAAAAAAAAAAAAAAAAAAAAAAAAAAAAAAAAAAAAACCATTAACCAATATTTTACCAATAATTAAAATGCCTGATTAAATAATGAACAAGTGTATATATATTTGCATGTACTGTCTATATATCATTAAAAAAAAAAAAAAAAAAAAAAAAAAAAAAAAAAAAAATTGTAGGATGGACTCACGTAGATTTTTAAGTTAGTTATATAAGCCACTAATTGTAAGGATGTGTCCGATGTGGGAGTTTTTGTAACTGTTTCCTAGCATTAGTATTAAAATTGAGTAAACAAATTAATAAATGTAAACAAGGGCGCGGACCACCAAGTCCGCGGTAATTAATTAGAAAAAAAAAAAAAAAAAAACCTAACCTAACCTAACCTAACCTAACCTAACCTAACCTAACCTAACCTAACCTAACCTAACCTAACCTAACCTAACCTAACCTAACCTAACCTAACCTAACCTAACCTAACCTAACCTAACCTAACCTTTTTTTTTTTTTTTTTTTTTTTTTTTTTTTGCGCTGGGAAAAATGCGTTACGCATACCCTCCCATCGGGGGATGGGGGGCTATGTGGGACTCCCGGGTCTGACCCGGTATACCCACTAAAAAACCCAGCGGCACTCCCGCTTCGTCCGAGTGGCGGGGGACTGGGAAACCAGCGTAGCCTTAACGTCCAGTCCTCCGCCGACGATTGTCCTTCAGGGCGGGCCCCTCACGGGGGCCCGGGAGTGACCGACGAAGGTGGTGATGGGTGCAATGCGGGAGACGGCACCCCCGTGCCTGTCGCCCGCCCATCGCCACCATGAGGGGGGAGAGGCTGGCGCCTTCTCCGACCCCTTCTTCGTCTGCGGAGCGGCACAGCGAGAGGGTCGTCCTCCCGCGCGCGCTCCGCCTCCTCCTTTTGCGAGATTACGTCCTCGCAAAAGGAGGCCACCGCTGCCCAGGCCTCCTCGCTCCCCAGCATGGCGTTGATCACACCAGGAAGCGAGAGGTCCTGTCCGACCGCCGCGGTCAGACCGCGGCGCAGCTCGGACCAAGCCGGGCACGCCTCGAGGGTGTGCTGCGCCGTGTCCTCCGCCGCGCCGCAGTCGTGGCACGCCGGGGTCTCCTCCCTCCCGATCCGGTGCAGGTACGTTCCGAAACAGCCGTGGCCGGACAACACCTGCACCAGACGGAACGAGAGGAAACCGTGGGACCGCTCGAGCCAGCTCTGCAGGACCGGGCCGAGCGCGTCCAACGTCCGGCGGCCAAAGGCGGCGGTGGCGAGGTCCTCTGTCCAGTGAAGGACGATTGCGTCCCTCGCCTCCCGCCGCACGGCCTCCCGCTCTTCGGCGACGGGGCGCTCCCCGAGCGCCCTTCGTTGCGCGGTCCACTCGTACACTCTGGCGAGCACCCAAGCCTCCAGCTCCCAAGGAGGGGTGCCGGCCAGAGCGCACGCCGCCGAAAAGCCCACCGAGCGGTAGGCCCTCGCCACCCGCAGTGCAATGGCCCTTTGGGGCTTGCGGATGGCGGTCGCATTCTCCCTCCTGTGGAGGGAGTCCGCCCAGATAGGGGCCCCGTATAGGGCCATGCTCCTGAGGACGCCGGCATAGAGGCGCCGGCACCCCACCTTGGGCCCCCCCAGGTTCGGGAGCAGCCGCGAGAGGGCGTCCGCGGCTTTCAGGAGGCGCGTCGACAGCCCGCTGAAATGCGGGCCGAAGCGCCACCTCTCGTCCAGCACCAGGCCCAGATACTTCATCTGGGGCTGGACCTCTATCCGGACGCCCTCTACGACGATGTGGGCGTTGGGAGGGCAGCGCTGCCGAGGCCCGTGAAAGAATACGGCCTCGGTCTTGTGCAGCGCCACCTTCAATCCCAGGAGGCGGATCCTCTCTGCAACCAGGGATCCGCCAGCCGAGGCCAGACAGGCCGCGTCTCCAAAGTTCCTCCCCCGGGCAGTGAGGAGAGTGTCATCCGCGTAGCAGATGACACTCGTGCCCTGGAGGAGGACTCCGCGTAGGAGCCAGTCGAACCCGATGTTCCACAGGGAGGGCCCCAGAACTGACCCCTGCGGAACACCGGACTCTGCTCCGTACCGCCTCACCGCGCCCGTCCGGTCCGCGAGGAGGACCTCTCGGCCCTCCAGGTAGCTGGCCAGCAGATCCTGCAGGTATTGGGGCACTCCGTGATACCGGAGCGCCTCCAATATCGTCGAGTGGGGGACGGAGTTGAAGGCGTTTGCAATGTCGAACGACACTGCCAGCACTCCGTCCCCCGCCTCCACCGCCTCCTTCACCTGGCCCTTGAGCAGGGCCAGCGCGTCGATCGTCGAACGCCCTTGTCGGAAGCCGAATTGGGCGTCCGACAGGTCCGGCCCTACCCCCCGCAAAAGGCCATGAAGCCGGGACGCGATGATCCCCTCGAACAGTTTACCGACCTCATCGAGCAAGACGATGGGCCGGTATGCCGACGGGGAGTCCACCGGACGTCCCTCCTTTCGGAGGAGGCAGAGCTGCCCCTCCTTCCACAGTTTCGGGAACCTCCCAGCCGTAAAGCACGCGCTGAAGAGGTCCCGAAACCTGTCCTCCATTTGGGAGGCGGCGATCGCCACCACCCGTGCGGGGACGCCGTCTGGCCCGGGGGCCGTCTTCTTCGCGCGGAGGGTGAGAACCCCCGCGCGGAGCTCCTCCACCGTCACCGGGGGGACCTGCTCGTCCGGCGGAGCCGCCCCTTGCGGGGGATCCATCGCTGGTGGGGTGAAGTCGGTCCTGCGCGGAAACAGGGACCGGACCACCCCGTCCAGCAACGCCGGCTCGAGGGTCTCCGTCAGTGGGGGACCATAGGGGCGTAGCTGGTTCCGCGCCGCCTTGTACGGTCTCCCATAAGGATCCCTGTCGAGACCCTCCAGCATCTCGGCCCTCGCCGAGTCTTCCGCAGCGCCCATTGCAGACTTGAGGGCCGTCCTCGCCTCTTGGTAAGAGGCGTATAGGCGGTCCTCCTCTGCCCGGACTCGGTTTTGGGCGCTGCGCCGTCGGCTCCGCGCGTAGGCCCTTCTGGCCGCAACGCAGGCGGCCCGGAGACCCGCCAGCTCCTGCGTCCACCAATAGACGGCGCGACGGGGAGGCGGACGGCGAGACCGAGGCATGCTGGAGTTGCACACCTCGGTCAGGGACCCCCTGAGCTGGACCGCTGCGGCGTCCACGTCCAAGGCATCGACAGGGGGGGGCGAAAGCCAGTCCCGGAGAAAGGCCGCCTCCTCGGCTGCCTCCCGGTCCAGGCGGGTGAGTGCCCACCGTGGGAAGGGAGATTGCCCGGCGCGGGCCCTCCCCCCCCCCTGGGTGGAGATGTCGAACCGCACATATCGGTGGTCCGACAGGGTCTCCACCATCTCTACCCGCCAGTTGACGACGCGGGCGGCTAGCGCGGGGGTGGCAAACGAGACGTCCACCACCGATCCGCCCTGTTGCCGCACACACGTGTGGACCGCCCCCCTGTTGAGGAGGGACACACCGCATGAGGCCGCCCAAAACTCGACGGCGCGTCCCCGGACGTTGCAACCGGGGGCCGGGTTGCCCCAGGCCACCGACTTGGCGTTCAGGTCGCCCAACACCACGACCTGGCGCGGTGCCGCCCTCCCTACGACCGCGGTGAGGATCTCGAGGAAATCCTCAAAGTCGGAGAGAGAGCGGTTCGGGGAGAAGTAGACCCCTACCAGGGCCATGTCTCCCCACGCGGCGGCCACGTATCCCGGTCCAACCTAACCTTTTTTTTTTTTTTTTTTTTTTTTTTTTTTTTGCGCTGGGAAAAATGCGTTACGCATACCCTCCCATCGGGGGATGGGGGGCTATGTGGGACTCCCGGGTCTGACCCGGTATACCCACTAAAAAACCCAGCGGCACTCCCGCTTCGTCCGAGTGGCGGGGGACTGGGAAACCAGCGTAGCCTTAACGTCCAGTCCTCCGCCGACGATTGTCCTTCAGGGCGGGCCCCTCACGGGGGCCCGGGAGTGACCGACGAAGGTGGTGATGGGTGCAATGCGGGAGACGGCACCCCCGTGCCTGTCGCCCGCCCATCGCCACCATGAGGGGGGAGAGGCTGGCGCCTTCTCCGACCCCTTCTTCGTCTGCGGAGCGGCACAGCGAGAGGGTCGTCCTCCCGCTCGCGCTCCGCCTCCTCCTTTTGCGAGATTACGTCCTCGCAAAAGGAGGCCACCGCTGCCCAGGCCTCCTCGCTCCCCAGCATGGCGTTGATCACACCAGGAAGCGAGAGGTCCTGTCCGACCGCCGCGGTCAGACCGCGGCGCAGCTCGGACCAAGCCGGGCACGCCTCGAGGGTGTGCTGCGCCGTGTCCTCCGCCGCGCCGCAGTCGTGGCACGCCGGGGTCTCCTCCCTCCCGATCCGGTGCAGGTACGTTCCGAAACAGCCGTGGCCGGACAACACCTGCACCAGACGGAACGAGAGGAAACCGTGGGACCGCTCGAGCCAGCTCTGCAGGACCGGGCCGAGCGCGTCCAACGTCCGGCGGCCGAAGGCGGCGGTGGCGAGGTCCTCTGTCCAGTGAAGGACGATTGCGTCCCTCGCCTCCCGCCGCACGGCCTCCCGCTCTTCGGCGACGGGGCGCTCCCCGAGCGCCCTTCGTTGCGCGGTCCACTCGTACACTCTGGCGAGCACCCAAGCCTCCAGCTCCCAAGGAGGGGTGCCGGCCAGAGCGCACGCCGCCGAAAAGCCCACCGAGCGGTAGGCCCTCGCCACCCGCAGTGCAATGGCCCTTTGGGGCTTGCGGATGGCGGTCGCATTCTCCCTCCTGTGGAGGGAGTCCGCCCAGACAGGGGCCCCGTATAGGGCCATGCTCCTGAGGACGCCGGCATAGAGGCGCCGGCACCCCACCTTGGGCCCCCCCAGGTTCGGGAGCAGCCGCGAGAGGGCGTCCGCGGCTTTCAGGAGGCGCGTCGACAGCCCGCTGAAATGCGGGCCGAAGCGCCACCTCTCGTCCAGCACCAGGCCCAGATACTTCATCTGGGGCTGGACCTCTATCCGGACGCCCTCTACGACGATGTGGGCGTCGGGAGGGCAGCGCTGCCGAGGCCCGTGAAAGAATACGGCCTCGGTCTTGTGCAGCGCCACCTTCAATCCCAGGAGGCGGATCCTTTCTGCAACCAGGGATCCGCCAGCCGAGGCCAGACAGGCCGCGTCTCCAAAGTTCCTCCCCCGGGCAGTGAGGAGAGTGTCATCCGCGTAGCAGATGACACTCGTGCCCTGGAGGAGGACTCCGCGTAGGAGCCAGTCGAACCCGATGTTCCACAGGGAGGGCCCCAGAACCGACCCCTGCGGAACACCGGACTCTGCTCCGTACCGCCTCACCGTGCCCGTCCGGTCCGCGAGGAGGACCTCTCGGCCCTCCAGGTAGCTGGCCAGCAGATCCTGCAGGTATTGGGGCACTCCGTGATACCGGAGCGCCTCCAATATCGTCGAGTGGGGGACGGAGTTGAAGGCGTTTGCAATGTCGAACGACACTGCCAGCACTCCGTCCCCCGCCTCCACCGCCTCCTTCACCTGGCCCTTGAGTAGGGCCAGCGCGTCGATCGTCGAACGCCCTTGTCGGAAGCCGAATTGGGCGTCCGACAGGTCCGGCCCTACCCCCCGCAAAAGGCCATGAAGCCGGGACGCGATGATCCCCTCGAACAGTTTACCGACCTCATCGAGCAAGACGATGGGCCGGTATGCCGACGGGGAGTCCACCGGACGTCCCTCCTTTCGGAGGAGGCAGAGCTGCCCCTCCTTCCACAGTTTCGGGAACCTCCCAGCCGTAAAGCACGCGCTGAAGAGGTCCCGAAACCTGTCCTCCATTTGGGAGGCGGCGATCGCCACCACCCGTGCGGGGACGCCGTCTGGCCCGGGGGCCGTCTTCTTCGCGCGGAGGGTGAGAACCCCCGCGCGGAGCTCCTCCACCGTCACCGGGGGGACCTGCTCGTCCGGCGGAGCCGCCCCTTGCGGGGGATCCATCGCTGGTGGGGTGAAGTCAACGTGTGGTGAAGAAACAGGGACCGGACCACCCCGTCCAGCAACGCCGGCTCGAGGGTCTCCGTCAGTGGGGGACCATAGGGGCGTAGCTGGTTCCGCGCCGCCTTGTACGGTCTCCCATAAGGATCCCTGTCGAGACCCTCCAGCATCTCGGCCCTCGCCGAGTCTTCCGCAGCGCCCATTGCAGACTTGAGGGCCGTCTTCGCCTCTTGGTAAGAGGCGTATAGGCGGTCCTCCTCTGCCCGGACTCGGTTTTGGGCGCTGCGCCGTCGGCTCCGCGCGTAGGCCCTTCTGGCCGCAACGCAGGCGGCCCGGAGACCCGCCAGCTCCTGCGTCCACCAATAGACGGCGCGACGGGGAGGCGGACGGCGAGACCGAGGCATGCTGGAGTTGCACACCTCGGTCAGGGACCCCCTGAGCTGGACCGCTGCGGCGTCCACGTCCAAGGCATCGACAGGGGGGGGCGAAAGCCAGTCCTGGAGAAAGGCCGCCTCCTCGGCTGCCTCCCGGTCCAGGCGGGTGAGTGCCCACCGTGGGAAGGGAGATTGCCCGGCGCGGGCCCTCCCCCCTCCCTGGGTGGAGATGTCGAACCGCACATATCGGTGGTCCGACAGGGTCTCCACCATCTCTACCCGCAACCTAACCTAACCTAACCTAACCTAACCTAACCTAACCTAACCTTTTTTTTTTTTTTTTTTTTTTTTTTGCGCTGGGAAAAATGCGTTACGCATACCCTCCCATCGGGGGATGGGGGGCTATGTGGGACTCCCGGGTCTGACCCGGTATACCCACTAAAAAACCCAGCGGCACTCCCGCTTCGTCCGAGTGGCGGGGGACTGGGAAACCAGCGTAGCCTTAACGTCCAGTCCTCCGCCGACGATTGTCCTTCAGGGCGGGCCCCTCACGGGGGCCCGGGAGTGACCGACGAAGGTGGTGATGGGTGCAATGCGGGAGACGGCACCCCCGTGCCTGTCGCCCGCCCATCGCCACCATGAGGGGGGAGAGGCTGGCGCCTTCTCCGACCCCTTCTTCGTCTGCGGAGCGGCACAGCGAGAGGGTCGTCCTCCCGCGCGCGCTCCGCCTCCTCCTTTTGCGAGATTACGTCCTCGCAAAAGGAGGCCACCGCTGCCCAGGCCTCCTCGCTCCCCAGCATGGCGTTGATCACACCGGGAAGCGAGAGGTCCTGTCCGACCGCCGCGGTCAGACCGCGGCGCAGCTCGGACCAAGCCGGGCACGCCTCGAGGGTGTGCTGCGCCGTGTCCTCCGCCGCGCCGCAGTCGTGGCACGCCGGGGTCTCCTCCCTCCCGATCCGGTGCAGGTACGTTCCGAAACAGCCGTGGCCGGACAACACCTGCACCAGACGGAACGAGAGGAAACCGTGGGACCGCTCGAGCCAGCTCTGCAGGACCGGGCCGAGCGCGTCCAACGTCCGGCGGCCAAAGGCGGCGGTGGCGAGGTCCTCTGTCCAGTGAAGGACGATTGCGTCCCTCGCCTCCCGCCGCACGGCCTCCCGCTCTTCGGCGACGGGGCGCTCCCCGAGCGCCCTTCGTTGCGCGGTCCACTCGTACACCCTGGCGAGCACCCAAGCCTCCAGCTCCCAAGGAGGGGTGCCGGCCAGAGCGCACGCCGCCGAAAAGCCCACCGAGCGGTAGGCCCTCGCCACCCGCAGTGCAATGGCCCTTTGGGGCTTGCGGAGGGCGGTCGCATTCTCCCTCCTGTGGAGGGAGTCCGCCCAGATAGGGGCCCCGTATAGGGCCATGCTCCTGAGGACGCCGGCATAGAGGCGCCGGCACCCCACCTTGGGCCCCCCCAGGTTCGGGAGCAGCCGCGAGAGGGCGTCCGCGGCTTTCAGGAGGCGCGTCGACAGCCCGCTGAAATGCGGGCCGAAGCGCCACCTCTCGTCCAGCACCAGGCCCAGATACTTCATCTGGGGCTGGACCTCTATCCGGACGCCCTCTACGACGATGTGGGCGTCGGGAGGGCAGCGCTGCCGAGGCCCGTGAAAGAATACGGCCTCGGTCTTGTGCAGCGCCACCTTCAATCCCAGGAGGCGGATCCTTTCTGCAACCAGGGATCCGCCAGCCGAGGCCAGACAGGCCGCGTCTCCAAAGTTCCTCCCCCGGGCAGTGAGGAGAGTGTCATCCGCGTAGCAGATGACACTCGTGCCCTGGAGGAGGACTCCGCGTAGGAGCCAGTCGAACCCGATGTTCCACAGGGAGGGCCCCAGAACTGACCCCTGCGGAACACCGGACTCTGCTCCGTACCGCCTCACCGTGCCCGTCCGGTCCGCGAGGAGGACCTCTCGGCCCTCCAGGTAGCTGGCCAGCAGATCCTGCAGGTATTGGGGCACTCCGTGATACCGGAGCGCCTCCAATATCGTCGAGTGGGGGACGGAGTTGAAGGCGTTTGCAATGTCGAACGACACTGCCAGCACTCCGTCCCCCGCCTCCACCGCCTCCTTCACCTGGCCCTTGAGTAGGGCCAGCGCGTCGATCGTCGAACGCCCTTGTCGGAAGCCGAATTGGGCGTCCGACAGGTCCGGCCCTACCCCCCGCAAAAGGCCATGAAGCCGGGACGCGATGATCCCCTCGAACAGTTTACCGACCTCATCGAGCAAGACGATGGGCCGGTATGCCGACGGGGAGTCCACCGGACGTCCCTCCTTTCGGAGGAGGCAGAGCTGCCCCTCCTTCCACAGTTTCGGGAACCTCCCAGCCGTAAAGCACGCGCTGAAGAGGTCCCGAAACCTGTCCTCCATTTGGGAGGCGGCGATCGCCACCACCCGTGCGGGGACGCCGTCTGGCCCGGGGGCCGTCTTCTTCGCGCGGAGGGTGAGAACCCCCGCGCGGAGCTCCTCCACCGTCACCGGGGGGACCTGCTCGTCCGGCGGAGCCGCCCCTCGCGGGGGATCCATCGCTGGTGGGGTGAAGTCGGTCCTGCGCGGAAACAGGGACCGGACCACCCCGTCCAGCAACGCCGGCTCGAGGGTCTCCGTCAGTGGGGGACCATAGGGGCGTAGCTGGTTCCGCGCCGCCTTGTATGGTCTCCCATAAGGATCCCTGTCGAGACCCTCCAGCATCTCGGCCCTCGCCGAGTCTTCCGCAGCGCCCATTGCAGACTTGAGGGCCGTCCTCGCCTCTTGGTAAGAGGCGTATAGGCGGTCCTCCTCTGCCCGGACTCGGTTTTGGGCGCTGCGCCGTCGGCTCCGCGCGTAGGCCCTTCTGGCCGCAACGCAGGCGGCCCGGAGACCCGCCAGCTCCTGCGTCCACCAATAGACGGCGCGACGGGGAGGCGGACGGCGAGACCGAGGCATGCTGGAGTTGCACACCTCGGTCAGGGACCCCCTGAGCTGGACCGCTGCGGCGTCCACGTCCAAGGCATCGACAGGGGGGGGCGAAAGCCAGTCCTGGAGAAAGGCCGCCTCCTCGGCTGCCTCCCGGTCCAGGCGGGTGAGTGCCCACCGTGGGAAGGGAGATTGCCCGGCGCGGGCCCTCCCCCCCCCCTGGGTGGAGATGTCGAACCGCACATATCGGTGGTCCGACAGGGTCTCCACCATCTCTACCCGCCAGTTGACGACGCGGGCGGCTAGCGCGGGGGTGGCAAACGAGACGTCCACCACCGATCCGCCCTGTTGCCGCACACACGTGTGGACCGCCCCCCTGTTGAGGAGGGACACACCGCATGAGGCCGCCCAAAACTCGACGGCGCGTCCCCGGACGTTGCAACCGGTGGCCGGGTTGCCCCAGGCCACCGACTTGGCGTTCAGGTCGCCCAACACCACGACCTGGCGCGGTGCCGCCCTCCCTACGACCGCAGTGAGGATCTCGAGGAAATCTTCAAAGTCGGAGAGAGAGCGGTTCGGGGAGAAGTAGACCCCTACCAGGGCCATGTCTCCCCACGCGGCGGCCACGTATCCCGGTCCCCTCTCTAAGAGCGAGAGGGGAGGGGAGTCCGTGGAAGACCGCGACACCAACGCCACCAGGCCGTCCCGGTCGCCCAGCCAACGGCCAGGGACCGAATAAGGCTCGGCGACCACCGCCAAGTCCACCAACCACTCAGCCATGGTCTGCATCAGCAGATCCTGGGCTGCCCTGCAGTGGTTGGCGTTCGCCTGGAGTATGCGATGTTCGACCCTATCCATCAGTCGGACATCGCACCCCCTTCCTCCGCAGCCACCGCAGAAGCAGCGGTGTTATTTGCAGGCCCGGTCGGCGCCTGCGCTTTGCCCCGCACAGGGGGAGGACTGCAGTTCCTCCCCTTCATTGTGTGGTCTGCCGGGCAGCCACTGGCGGCACACACCGCGCAGTGCGGCGTGGCGGCCTCGCAGGAGGCGGCTTTGTGGCCGTCCTTGCCGCAGCGGTAGCAGGCGTTCGACCTGTCCACTGCGGACGGACACAGGGGCCGGGTGTGTCCGATGCCGAAGCACCGGAAACACCGCAGAGGCTGGTCCTCGAGCGCCCGGACCGCTCCCGAGCTAAAGCCGACTGTGAGCCGTCCCTTGGCAAGGACGGCTTTGGCAGCGGCGATTGGGCACTCGAGGCGCATGGTGCCCATGCCGCCGCGGCCGGGCCTTATGTCCCGGCCTTGGACCGCCGCGACGCCACAGCCCCCTATCGCTGCGACCGCCGCTACCACCTCCTCCTTGGTGACGGAGTCGTCCAGGTCCGTCACCTCTATGGCCGCCGACTTGACCGGCCGTGCCACCTTGGCCGAATCCGCGATGACCTCCTGCAGCTTGGCTGCAAAGAGGTCCGCATGGGCACTCCCCTCTGCCCCCGGGAACTCGAATATTCGAGCCCCGGCCTGGGTCCGCCGGCAGGACACACTGCCGATCCCCAGCTGGGTGGGATCGGCGTTCGCACGCGCCCGCACCAAAACGGACGCGTACGTCTCCCCTCGGTCCGCAGCCTCCGCGGTGAGCGTCACCACGACGGCCGCGGTTTTTGGGGAGACCAGCTGCACCCTTCGCTTCCCCTTCCCCTTCCCCGTCCGCTTTCCCTTGCCGGTCGTCTGCGACTTGCTGGGAGCGGCGGTGGCGGCGGGGACGGCGGGGACGGCCGTCGCCGACTTTTTGCCCTTGCCCTTCCCCTTGCGGACCACTTCCGTCCACTCGTTGGACGGGGTCGTTGAGGGGAGGAGAAGGGCGTCGTCCGCGTGGGAGCAGGACGGGACCGGCTCACGCTGCCTCGCGTCTGCCGCAAGGGCCGGTCGGAGGCGCTTCTCCGGCAGGAGCCGGTCCTCAATGCCCGCTAAGCAGGCTCTTGTGAAGGCCCTCTCCTGCATTACGACCTTGCGGATGATATAACCTAACCTAACCTAACCTAACCTAACCTAACCTAACCTAACCTAACCTAACCTAACCTAACCTAACCTAACCTAACCTAACCTTTTTTTTTTTTTTTTTTTTTGCGCTGGGAAAAATGCGTTACGCATACCCTCCCATCGGGGGATGGGGGGCTATGTGGGACTCCCGGGTCTGACCCGGTATACCCACTAAAAAACCCAGCGGCACTCCCGCTTCGTCCGAGTGGCGGGGGACTGGGAAACCAGCGTAGCCTTAACGTCCAGTCCTCCGCCGACGATTGTCCTTCAGGGCGGGCCCCTCACGGGGGCCCGGGAGTGACCGACGAAGGTGGTGATGGGTGCAATGCGGGAGACGGCACCCCCGTGCCTGTCGCCCGCCCATCGCCACCATGAGGGGGGAGAGGCTGGCGCCTTCTCCGACCCCTTCTTCGTCTGCGGAGCGGCACAGCGAGAGGGTCGTCCTCCCGCGCGCGCTCCGCCTCCTCCTTTTGCGAGATTACGTCCTCGCAAAAGGAGGCCACCGCTGCCCAGGCCTCCTCGCTCCCCAGCATGGCGTTGATCACACCAGGAAGCGAGAGGTCCTGTCCGACCGCCGCGGTCAGACCGCGGCGCAGCTCGGACCAAGCCGGGCACGCCTCGAGGGTGTGCTGCGCCGTGTCCTCCGCCGCGCCGCAGTCGTGGCACGCCGGGGTCTCCTCCCTCCCGATCCGGTGCAGGTACGTTCCGAAACAGCCGTGGCCGGACAACACCTGCACCAGACGGAACGAGAGGAAACCGTGGGACCGCTCGAGCCAGCTCTGCAGGACCGGGCCGAGCGCGTCCAACGTCCGGCGGCCAAAGGCGGCGGTGGCGAGGTCCTCTGTCCAGTGAAGGACGATTGCGTCCCTCGCCTCCCGCCGCACGGCCTCCCGCTCTTCGGCGACGGGGCGCTCCCCGAGCGCCCTTCGTTGCGCGGTCCACTCGTACACTCTGGCGAGCACCCAAGCCTCCAGCTCCCAAGGAGGGGTGCCGGCCAGAGCGCACGCCGCCGAAAAGCCCACCGAGCGGTAGGCCCTCGCCACCCGCAGTGCAATGGCCCTTTGGGGCTTGCGGATGGCGGTCGCATTCTCCCTCCTGTGGAGGGAGTCCGCCCAGATAGGGGCCCCGTATAGGGCCATGCTCCTGAGGACGCCGGCATAGAGGCGCCGGCACCCCACCTTGGGCCCCCCCAGGTTCGGGAGCAGCCGCGAGAGGGCGTCCGCGGCTTTCAGGAGGCGCGTCGACAGCCCGCTGAAATGCGGGCCGAAGCGCCACCTCTCGTCCAGCACCAGGCCCAGATACTTCATCTGGGGCTGGACCTCTATCCGGACGCCCTCTACGACGATGTGGGCGTCGGGAGGGCAGCGCTGCCGAGGCCCGTGAAAGAATACGGCCTCGGTCTTGTGCAGCGCCACCTTCAATCCCAGGAGGCGGATCCTCTCTGCAACCAGGGATCCGCCAGCCGAGGCCAGACAGGCCGCGTCTCCAAAGTTCCTCCCCCGGGCAGTGAGGAGAGTGTCATCCGCGTAGCAGATGACACTCGTGCCCTGGAGGAGGACTCCGCGTAGGAGCCAGTCGAACCCGATGTTCCACAGGGAGGGCCCCAGAACTGACCCCTGCGGAACACCGGACTCTGCTCCGTACCGCCTCACCGTGCCCGTCCGGTCCGCGAGGAGGACCTCTCGGCCCTCCAGGTAGCTGGCCAGCAGATCGTGCAGGTATTGGGGCACTCCGTGATACCGGAGCGCCTCCAATATCGTCGAGTGGGGGACGGAGTTGAAGGCGTTTGCAATGTCGAACGACACTGCCAGCACTCCGTCCCCCGCCTCCACCGCCTCCTTCACCTGGCCCTTGAGCAGGGCCAGCGCGTCGATCGTCGAACGCCCTTGTCGGAAGCCGAATTGGGCGTCCGACAGGTCCGGCCCTACCCCCCGCAAAAGGCCATGAAGCCGGGACGCGATGATCCCCCCGAACAGTTTACCGACCTCATCGAGCAAGACGATGGGCCGGTATGCCGACGGGGAGTCCACCGGACGTCCCTCCTTTCGGAGGAGGCAGAGCTGCCCCTCCTTCCACAGTTTCGGGAACCTCCCAGCCGTAAAGCACGCGCTGAAGAGGTCCCGAAACCTGTCCTCCATTTGGGAGGCGGCGATCGCCACCACCCGTGCGGGGACGCCGTCTGGCCCGGGGGCCGTCTTCTTCGCGCGGAGGGTGAGAACCCCCGCGCGGAGCTCCTCCACCGTCACCGGGGGGACCTGCTCGTCCGGCGGAGCCGCCCCTCGCGGGGGATCCATCGCTGGTGGGGTGAAGTCGGTCCTGCGCGGAAACAGGGACCGGACCACCCCGTCCAGCAACGCCGGCTCGAGGGTCTCCGTCAGTGGGGGACCATAGGGGCGTAGCTGGTTCCGCGCCGCCTTGTACGGTCTCCCATAAGGATCCCTGTCGAGACCCTCCAGCATCTCGGCCCTCGCCGAGTCTTCCGCAGCGCCCATTGCAGACTTGAGGGCCGTCTTCGCCTCTTGGTAAGAGGCGTATAGGCGGTCCTCCTCTGCCCGGACTCGGTTTTGGGCGCTGCGCCGTCGGCTCCGCGCGTAGGCCCTTCTGGCCGCAACGCAGGCGGCCCGGAGACCCGCCAGCTCCTGCGTCCACCAATAGACGGCGCGACGGGGAGGCGGACGGCGAGACCGAGGCATGCTGGAGTTGCACACCTCGGTCAGGGACCCCCTGAGCTGGACCGCTGCGGCGTCCACGTCCAAGGCATCGACAGGGGGGGGCGAAAGCCAGTCCTGGAGAAAGGCCGCCTCCTCGGCTGCCTCCCGGTCCAGGCGGGTGAGTGCCCACCGTGGGAAGGGAGATTGCCCGGCGCGGGCCCTCCCCCCTCCCTGGGTGGAGATGTCGAACCGCACATATCGGTGGTCCGACAGGGTCTCCACCATCTCTACCCGCCAGTTGACGACGCGGGCGGCTAGCGCGGGGGTGGCAAACGAGACGTCCACCACCGATCCGCCCTGTTGCCGCACACACGTGTGGACCGCCCCCCTGTTGAGGAGGGACACACCGCATGAGGCCGCCCAAAACTCGACGGCGCGTCCCCGGACGTTGCAACCGGGGGCCGGGTTGCCCCAGGCCACCGACTTGGCGTTCAGGTCGCCCAACACCACGACCTGGCGCGGTGCCGCCCTCCCTACGACCGCGGTGAGGATCTCGAGGAAATCCTCAAAGTCGGAGAGAGAGCGGTTCGGGGAGAAGTAGACCCCTACCAGGGCCATGTCTCCCCACGCGGCGGCCACGTATCCCGGTCCCCTCTCTAAGAGCGAGAGGGGAGGGGAGTCCGTGGAAGACCGCGACACCAACGCCACCAGGCCGTCCCGGTCGCCCAGCCAACGGCCAGGGACCGAATAAGGCTCGGCGACCACCGCCAAGTCCACCAACCACTCAGCCATGGTCTGCATCAGCAGATCCTGGGCTGCCCTGCAGTGGTTGGCGTTCGCCTGGAGTATGCGATGTTCGACCCTATCCATCAGTCGGACATCGCACCCCCTTCCTCCGCTGCCACCGCAGAAGCAGCGGTGCCATTGGCAGGCCCGGTCGGCGCCTGCGCTTTGCCCCGCACAGGGGGAGGACTGCAGTTCCTCCCCTTCATTGCGTGGTCTGCCGGGCAGCCACTGGCGGCACACACCGCGCAGTGCGGCGTGGCGGCCTCGCAGGAGGCGGCTTTGTGGCCGTCCTTGCCGCAGCGGTAGCAGGCGTTCGACCTGTCCACTGCGGACGGACACAGGGGCCGGGTGTGTCCGATGCCGAAGCACCGGAAACACCGCAGAGGCTGGTCCTCGAGCGCCCGGACCGCTCCCGAGCTAAAGCCGACTGTGAGCCGTCCCTTGGCAAGGACGGCTTTGGCAGCGGCGATTGGGCACTCGAGGCGCATGGTGCCCATGCCGCCGCGGCCGGGCCTTATGTCCCGGCCTTGGACCGCCGCGACGCCACAGCCCCCTATCGCTGCGACCGCCGCTACCACCTCCTCCTTGGTGACGGAGTCGTCCAGGTCCGTCACCTCTATGGCCGCCGACTTGACCGGCCGTGCCACCTTGGCCGAATCCGCGATGACCTCCTGCAGCTTGGCTGCAAAGAGGTCCGCATGGGCACTCCCCTCTGCCCCCGGGAACTCGAATATTCGAGCCCCGGCCTGGGTCCGCCGGCAGGACACACTGCCGATCCCCAGCTGGGTGGGATCGGCGTTCGCACGCGCCCGCACCAAAACGGACGCGTACGTCTCCCCTCGGTCCGCAGCCTCCGCGGTGAGCGTCACCACGACGGCCGCGGTTTTTGGGGAGACCAGCTGCACCCTTCGCTTCCCCTTCCCCTTCCCCGTCCGCTTTCCCTTGCCGGTCGTCTGCGACTTGCTGGGAGCGGCGGTGGCGGCGGGGACGGCGGGGACGGCCGTCGCCGACTTTTTGCCCTTGCCCTTCCCCTTGCGGACCACTTCCGTCCACTCGTTGGACGGGGTCGTTGAGGGGAGGAGAAGGGCGTCGTCCGCGTGGGAGCAGGACGGGACCGGCTCACGCTGCCTCGCGTCTGCCGCAAGGGCCGGTCGGAGGCGCTTCTCCGGCAGGAGCCGGTCCTCAATGCCCGCTAAGCAGGCTCTTGTGAAGGCCCTCTCCTGCATTACGACCTTGCGGATGATATCCTCAAGGTTGGAGGAGGGGCCCTCTGCCGCAGGGCTCGACTTGGCCTGTTGTGGCCGGGCCGTGGCTTCAGCCAGCTTCTGATGAAGCTGGCTGACCTCCGACTGCAGGCGATCCACCTTCGCCTGCAGTTGCCGCGTTTCGTCTGTGGAGCTGCGCTGGACCAGCTCCGCAACGACGCCGCGCATGCTCGCGGCCCTACATTTCAGGGCCTTTTGAAGGGTCCCCTTTATGTTGGAGGACTTCGAGGCGACCTCCGCGATCTCCCTCTCGTCCTCCTCCGCCATCCTCTCCAGCTCGGCCAGAGAGTGGTCCGCGTATACGACGCGGGGCGCACCGTACCCGGACTTGGCCCGGGCGACGTGCGCCCGCTTCTCCGCGGCAGCGACCCGCTCCTCCAGCTCTTGCTGGAGCTGAGCCCGCCGAGCCAGATCCAGCTGGCGTTGGGCGTTCTCGAGCCCAACGACATGGGTCTCCGCGGCAGCCGTCGGCTTTTTAGCCTTCGGCGACCGCGTCGACCCCGAGGCCGAGGAGCCCTCGGACCCACCGCTCCGGTGGACCCTCTTCCGCGAACGAGAGTCGTCCGCGTCCGACACACTGATAAGTGAGTCGTTGTCGGACGACGACTCGTCCGCCCCTCCAAAAAAGAAGCTAGCCGCAGACGGCGCGCGGCTAGTCTCCGACGCCGAAGCGTCGGCTTGGCCCTGAGAAGGGCCTTTGGGTTGGCCCTGAGAAGGGCCTTTTGGTTGGCCCTGAGAAGGGCCTTTGGGTTGGCCCTGAGAAGGGCCTTTTGGTTGGCCCTGAGAAGGGCCTTTGGGTTGGCCCTGAGAAGGGCCTTTTTGTTTTAAAAATCGCCCGGAGGCGTCCCGCTCAGGGGTCGGCATGATCCCGGCAGGTTCGCAGACAAGACACAACTATGATAAAATTAAAATCCGCGAAGGCACAGTGCACTTTGGCCAACCCAGTCTGCCACTCCGTTACGGTGGTCAGAACTGGGCTGTTTCCAGGGGACGCGACGTGGACGCAAGCACTGTGGGGTGGTCCCCCAACCTAACCTTTTTTTTTTTTTTTTTTTTTTTGCGCTGGGAAAAATGCGTTACGCATACCCTCCCATCGGGGGATGGGGGGCTATGTGGGACTCCCGGGTCTGACCCGGTATACCCACTAAAAAACCCAGCGGCACTCCCGCTTCGTCCGAGTGGCGGGGGACTGGGAAACCAGCGTAGCCTTAACGTCCAGTCCTCCGCCGACGATTGTCCTTCAGGGCGGGCCCCTCACGGGGGCCCGGGAGTGACCGACGAAGGTGGTGATGGGTGCAATGCGGGAGACGGCACCCCCGTGCCTGTCGCCCGCCCATCGCCACCATGAGGGGGGAGAGGCTGGCGCCTTCTCCGACCCCTTCTTCGTCTGCGGAGCGGCACAGCGAGAGGGTCGTCCTCCCGCGCGCGCTCCGCCTCCTCCTTTTGCGAGATTACGTCCTCGCAAAAGGAGGCCACCGCTGCCCAGGCCTCCTCGCTCCCCAGCATGGCGTTGATCACACCAGGAAGCGAGAGGTCCTGTCCGACCGCCGCGGTCAGACCGCGGCGCAGCTCGGACCAAGCCGGGCACGCCTCGAGGGCGTGCTGCGCCGTGTCCTCCGCCGCGCCGCAGTCGTGGCACGCCGGGGTCTCCTCCCTCCCGATCCGGTGCAGGTACGTTCCGAAACAGCCGTGGCCGGACAACACCTGCACCAGACGGAACGAGAGGAAACCGTGGGACCGCTCGAGCCAGCTCTGCAGGACCGGGCCGAGCGCGTCCAACGTCCGGCGGCCGAAGGCGGCGGTGGCGAGGTCCTCTGTCCAGTGAAGGACGATTGCGTCCCTCGCCTCCCGCCGCACGGCCTCCCGCTCTTCGGCGACGGGGCGCTCCCCGAGCGCCCTTCGTTGCGCGGTCCACTCGTACACTCTGGCGAGCACCCAAGCCTCCAGCTCCCAAGGAGGGGTGCCGGCCAGAGCGCACGCCGCCGAAAAGCCCACCGAGCGGTAGGCCCTCGCCACCCGCAGTGCAATGGCCCTTTGGGGCTTGCGGATGGCGGTCGCATTCTCCCTCCTGTGGAGGGAGTCCGCCCAGATAGGGGCCCCGTATAGGGCCATGCTCCTGAGGACGCCGGCATAGAGGCGCCGGCACCCCACCTTGGGCCCCCCCAGGTTCGGGAGCAGCCGCGAGAGGGCGTCCGCGGCTTTCAGGAGGCGCGTCGACAGCCCGCTGAAATGCGGGCCGAAGCGCCACCTCTCGTCCAGCACCAGGCCCAGATACTTCATCTGGGGCTGGACCTCTATCCGGACGCCCTCTACGACGATGTGGGCGTCGGGAGGGCAGCGCTGCCGAGGCCCGTGAAAGAATACGGCCTCGGTCTTGTGCAGCGCCACCTTCAATCCCAGGAGGCGGATCCTTTCTGCAATCAGGGATCCGCCAGCCGAGGCCAGACAGGCCGCGTCTCCAAAGTTCCTCCCCCGGGCAGTGAGGAGAGTATCATCCGCGTAGCAGATGACACTCGTGCCCTGGAGGAGGACTCCGCGTAGGAGCCAGTCGAACCCGATGTTCCACAGGGAGGGCCCCAGAACTGACCCCTGCGGAACACCGGACTCTGCTCCGTACCGCCTCACCGTGCCCGTCCGGTCCGCGAGGAGGACCTCTCGGCCCTCCAGGTAGCTGGCCAGCAGATCCCGCAGGTATTGGGGCACTCCGTGATACCGGAGCGCCTCCAATATCGTCGAGTGGGGGACGGAGTTGAAGGCGTTTGCAATGTCGAACGACACTGCCAGCACTCCGTCCCCCGCCTCCACCGCCTCCTTCACCTGGCCCTTGAGTAGGGCCAGCGCGTCGATCGTCGAACGCCCTTGTCGGAAGCCGAATTGGGCGTCCGACAGGTCCGGCCCTACCCCCCGCAAAAGGCCATGAAGCCGGGACGCGATGATCCCCTCGAACAGTTTACCGACCTCATCGAGCAAGACGATGGGCCGGTATGCCGACGGGGAGTCCACCGGACGTCCCTCCTTTCGGAGGAGGCAGAGCTGCCCCTCCTTCCACAGTTTCGGGAACCTCCCAGCCGTAAAGCACGCGCTGAAGAGGTCCCGAAACCTGTCCTCCATTTGGGAGGCGGCGATCGCCACCACCCGTGCGGGGACGCCGTCTGGCCCGGGGGCCGTCTTCTTCGCGCGGAGGGTGAGAACCCCCGCGCGGAGCTCCTCCACCGTCACCGGGGGGACCTGCTCGTCCGGCGGAGCCGCCCCTTGCGGGGGATCCATCGCTGGTGGGGTGAAGTCAACGTGTGGTGAAGAAACAGGGACCGGACCACCCCGTCCAGCAACGCCGGCTCGAGGGTCTCCGTCAGTGGGGGACCATAGGGGCGTAGCTGGTTCCGCGCCGCCTTGTACGGTCTCCCATAAGGATCCCTGTCGAGACCCTCCAGCATCTCGGCCCTCGCCGAGTCTTCCGCAGCGCCCATTGCAGACTTGAGGGCCGTCTTCGCCTCTTGGTAAGAGGCGTATAGGCGGTCCTCCTCTGCCCGGACTCGGTTTTGGGCGCTGCGCCGTCGGCTCCGCGCGTAGGCCCTTCTGGCCGCAACGCAGGCGGCCCGGAGACCCGCCAGCTCCTGCGTCCACCAATAGACGGCGCGACGGGGAGGCGGACGGCGAGACCGAGGCATGCTGGAGTTGCACACCTCGGTCAGGGACCCCCTGAGCTGGACCGCTGCGGCGTCCACGTCCAAGGCATCGACAGGGGGGGGCGAAAGCCAGTCCTGGAGAAAGGCCGCCTCCTCGGCTGCCTCCCGGTCCAGGCGGGTGAGTGCCCACCGTGGGAAGGGAGATTGCCCGGCGCGGGCCCTCCCCCCTCCCTGGGTGGAGATGTCGAACCGCACATATCGGTGGTCCGACAGGGTCTCCACCATCTCTACCCGCCAGTTGACGACGCGGGCGGCTAGCGCGGGGGTGGCAAACGAGACGTCCACCACCGATCCGCCCTGTTGCCGCACACACGTGTGGACCGCCCCCCTGTTGAGGAGGGACACACCGCATGAGGCCGCCCAAAACTCGACGGCGCGTCCCCGGACGTTGCAACCGGTGGCCGGGTTGCCCCAGGCCACCGACTTGGCGTTCAGGTCGCCCAACACCACGACCTGGCGCGGTGCCGCCCTCCCTACGACCGCGGTGAGGATCTCGAGGAAATCCTCAAAGTCGGAGAGAGAGCGGTTCGGGGAGAAGTAGACCCCTACCAGGGCCATGTCTCCCCACGCGGCGGCCACGTATCCCGGTCCCCTCTCTAAGAGCGAGAGGGGAGGGGAGTCCGTGGAAGACCGCGACACCAACGCCACCAGGCCGTCTCGGTCGCCCAGCCAACGGCCAGGGACCGAATAAGGCTCGGCGACCACCGCCAAGTCCACCAACCACTCAGCCATGGTCTGCATCAGCAGATCCTGGGCTGCCCTGCAGTGGTTGGCGTTCGCCTGGAGTATGCGATGTTCGACCCTATCCATCAGTCGGACATCGCACCCCCTTCCTCCGCAGCCACCGCAGAAGCAGCGGTGCTATTGGCAGGCCCGGTCGGCGCCTGCGCTTTGCCCCGCACAGGGGGAGGACTGCAGTTCCTCCCCTTCATTGCGTGGTCTGCCGGGCAGCCACTGGCGGCACACACCGCGCAGTGCGGCGTGGCGGCCTCGCAGGAGGCGGCTTTGTGGCCGTCCTTGCCGCAGCGGTAGCAGGCGTTCGACCTGTCCACTGCGGACGGACACAGGGGCCGGGTGTGTCCGATGCCGAAGCACCGGAAACACCGCAGAGGCTGGTCCTCGAGCGCCCGGACCGCTCCCGAGCTAAACCCGACTGTGAGCCGTCCCTTGGCAAGGACGGCTTTGGCAGCGGCGATTGGGCACTCGAGGCGCATGGTGCCCATGCCGCCGCGGCCGGGCCTTATGTCCCGGCCTTGGACCGCCGCGACGCCACAGCCCCCTATCGCTGCGACCGCCGCTACCACCTCCTCCTTGGTGACGGAGTCGTCCAGGTCCGTCACCTCTATGGCCGCCGACTTGACCGGCCGTGCCACCTTGGCCGAATCCGCGATGACCTCCTGCAGCTTGGCTGCAAAGAGGTCCGCATGGGCACTCCCCTCTGCCCCCGGGAACTCGAATATTCGAGCCCCGGCCTGGGTCCGCCGGCAGGACACACTGCCGATCCCCAGCTGGGTGGGATCGGCGTTCGCACGCGCCCGCACCAAAACGGACGCGTACGTCTCCCCTCGGTCCGCAGCCTCCGCGGTGAGCGTCACCACGACGGCCGCGGTTTTTGGGGAGACCAGCTGCACCCTTCGCTTCCCCTTCCCCTTCCCCGTCCGCTTTCCCTTGCCGGTCGTCTGCGACTTGCTGGGAGCGGCGGTGGCGGCGGGGACGGCGGGGACGGCCGTCGCCGACTTTTTGCCCTTGCCCTTCCCCTTGCGGACCACTTCCGTCCACTCGTTGGACGGGGTCGTTGAGGGGAGGAGAAGGGCGTCGTCCGCGTGGGAGCAGGACGGGACCGGCTCACGCTGCCTCGCGTCTGCCGCAAGGGCCGGTCGGAGGCGCTTCTCCGGCAGGAGCCGGTCCTCAATGCCCGCTAAGCAGGCTCTTGTGAAGGCCCTCTCCTGCATTACGACCTTGCGGATGATATCCTCAAGGTTGGAGGAGGGGCCCTCTGCCGCAGGGCTCGACTTGGCCTGTTGTGGCCGGGCCGTGGCTTCAGCCAGCTTCTGATGAAGCTGGCTGACCTCCGACTGCAGGCGATCCACCTTCGCCTGCAGTTGCCGCGTTTCGTCTGTGGAGCTGCGCTGGACCAGCTCCGCAACGACGCCGCGCATGCTCGCGGCCCTACATTTCAGGGCCTTTTGAAGGGTCCCCTTTATGTTGGAGGACTTCGAGGCGACCTCCGCGATCTCCCTCTCGTCCTCCTCCGCCATCCTCTCCAGCTCGGCCAGAGAGTGGTCCGCGTATACGACGCGGGGCGCACCGTACCCGGACTTGGCCCGGGCGACGTGCGCCCGCTTCTCCGCGGCAGCGACCCGCTCCTCCAGCTCTTGCTGGAGCTGAGCCCGCCGAGCCAGATCCAGCTGGCGTTGGGCGTTCTCGAGCCCAACGACATGGGTCTCCGCGGCAGCCGTCGGCTTTTTAGCCTTCGGCGACCGCGTCGACCCCGAGGCCGAGGAGCCCTCGGACCCACCGCTCCGGTGGACCCTCTTCCGCGAACGAGAGTCGTCCGCGTCCGACACACTGATAAGTGAGTCGTTGTCGGACGACGACTCGTCCGCCCCTCCAAAAAAGAAGCTAGCCGCAGACGGCGCGCGGCTAGTCTCCGACGCCGAAGCGTCGGCTTGGCCCTGAGAAGGGCCTTTGGGTTGGCCCTGAGAAGGGCCTTTTGGTTGGCCCTGAGAAGGGCCTTTGGGTTGGCCCTGAGAAGGGCCTTTTGGTTGGCCCTGAGAAGGGCCTTTGGGTTGGCCCTGAGAAGGGCCTTTTTGTTTTAAAAATCGCCCGGAGGCGTCCCGCTCAGGGGTCGGCATGATCCCGGCAGGTTCGCAGACAAGACACAACTATGATAAAATTAAAATCCGCGAAGGCACAGTGCACTTTGGCCAACCCAGTCTGCCACTCCGTTACGGTGGTCAGAACTGGGCTGTTTCCAGGGGACGCGACGTGGACGCAAGCACTGTGGGGTGGTCCCCCAACCTAACCTAACCTTTTTTTTTTTTTTTTTTTTTTGCGCTGGGAAAAATGCGTTACGCATACCCTCCCATCGGGGGATGGGGGGCTATGTGGGACTCCCGGGTCTGACCCGGTATACCCACTAAAAAACCCAGCGGCACTCCCGCTTCGTCCGAGTGGCGGGGGACTGGGAAACCAGCGTAGCCTTAACGTCCAGTCCTCCGCCGACGATTGTCCTTCAGGGCGGGCCCCTCACGGGGGCCCGGGAGTGACCGACGAAGGTGGTGATGGGTGCAATGCGGGAGACGGCACCCCCGTGCCTGTCGCCCGCCCATCGCCACCATGAGGGGGGAGAGGCTGTCGCCTTCTCCGACCCCTTCTTCGTCTGCGGAGCGGCACAGCGAGAGGGTCGTCCTCCCGCGCGCGCTCCGCCTCCTCCTTTTGCGAGATTACGTCCTCGCAAAAGGAGGCCACCGCTGCCCAGGCCTCCTCGCTCCCCAGCATGGCGTTGATCACACCAGGAAGCGAGAGGTCCTGTCCGACCGCCGCGGTCAGACCGCGGCGCAGCTCGGACCAAGCCGGGCACGCCTCGAGGGTGTGCTGCGCCGTGTCCTCCGCCGCGCCGCAGTCGTGGCACGCCGGCGTCTCCTCCCTCCCGATCCGGTGCAGGTACGTTCCGAAACAGCCGTGGCCGGACAACACCTGCACCAGACGGAACGAGAGGAAACCGTGGGACCGCTCGAGCCAGCTCTGCAGGACCGGGCCGAGCGCGTCCAACGTCCGGCGGCCAAAGGCGGCGGTGGCGAGGTCCTCTGTCCAGTGAAGGACGATTGCGTCCCTCGCCTCCCGCCGCACGGCCTCCCGCTCTTCGGCGACGGGGCGCTCCCCGAGCGCCCTTCGTTGCGCGGTCCACTCGTACACTCTGGCGAGCACCCAAGCCTCCAGCTCCCAAGGAGGGGTGCCGGCCAGAGCGCACGCCGCCGAAAAGCCCACCGAGCGGTAGGCCCTCGCCACCCGCAGTGCAATGGCCCTTTGGGGCTTGCGGATGGCGGTCGCATTCTCCCTCCTGTGGAGGGAGTCCGCCCAGATAGGGGCCCCGTATAGGGCCATGCTCCTGAGGACGCCGGCATAGAGGCGCCGGCACCCCACCTTGGGCCCCCCCAGGTTCGGGAGCAGCCGCGAGAGGGCGTCCGCGGCTTTCAGGAGGCGCGTCGACAGCCCGCTGAAATGCGGGCCGAAGCGCCACCTCTCGTCCAGCACCAGGCCCAGATACTTCATCTGGGGCTGGACCTCTATCCGGACGCCCTCTACGACGATGTGGGCGTCGGGAAACCTAACCTAACCTAACCTAACCTAACCTAACCAGTCGCCCGGCACCTCTTACCGCGAGCAGATCAGTTCTAAGTCGCTCCGCGTCCGAAAAATCATTAAAAATCCAGTTTTTACGGAAAAACCATAGTGTGGCACATGGTTAGAAGCGCGCTGCGAAGACGCGTGTGACAGTGAAAAAATTTTTTGTAAAAAGTGACATTTGTGCAATTTAAAGGTGAAAAACCACTTCGCGGAGACTTCAGAGCTCAACGCTGCTCGATTTTGAGTGGTGACACGTAAATCGGCGATTGCAGCCAGGTGCGCCGTGCAAAGACCTATCTCTGGACACCTCACTTGGAATTTTCCGGGCTGGGGTTCCAGAGATATAGAAGAATAACCCAAAACCACGTGCAACGTGGTCAGAGATCCCGAGGGTGCCGACTGGATCCTGTATGAAAATCTCAAGGCAACACGGACGAGGAGCCGAGTGGCAACATTAAAATTAAGAAAATCGACTGGAAACAGCTGGAAAAACAAGGTGAATACTTTTAGCAAATTTCAAAAATTTATATCTGGGAATCTAAAGCGACAACCTATCTTTTTTATGAACTCTAAAAATTAGTCATAAGTAATTTTATATGTATTTTTAATTTGGTGAAATTTTACCTGATAGTTAATAAGTTATAGCGTTTTTAAAGTTTAAAAAATTTGGGGGTTGGTTATTTCAACCCCTAAAAAGTCCAAAAAATTTTTAAAAACAAGAACTCGACCACTGGTTCAACATCCCAAAAATATTATTCTTTTATATTTCATTTTAATGTTAGAAATTAGCGTTTTAGTTTTAATTTTAATACACATCTCTTTTTAAAAATTAAAATACACCCCCTCAGGGTCAAATAAAAATTAGTATTTTTACATCACAGGATAGGGAATTCTTTCCTCTACCCAGTGACATTCGAAAAACCCGCCCGAATTATATAATTATATTAAAAAACTTAGTTTTCAACCATAATTAAAGATATCTTTTAAAAAATCAAAATACACCCCTTCAGGGTATAATAAAAATTAAAATTTTTATGTCACAGGACAGGGAATTCTTTCCTCTGCCCTGTGACATATGAAAAACCTACTTAAAATATATAATAATATTAAAATTTTTTATTTTCTATCATAATTAAATTTTTAAACTGGTAACACTTTTAATTGTTTAATAGCCAGATAGGTCGCATAAAGACGCGTCTTTTGACACCTCGCACGCGTACCTAGCATTTATAGAACCCCAGATAACCCTAAAAAATTGTTTTTCACCAACGGGGAATCGAACCCGGAACTTTTAAATACTTTAGAACGCCTGTATCTCGGAAACGGAGCGAGTTAGCCCACTTTTAACACCACCCTATAGATATATAGCAACACTGTCCTAGCCACCCCCCACCGGACCCCCTTTTTTATTTAATTAAACTGCTAATTTTATACATTTTTACCCCCCTCCCCCCTTCCACTCTCGCCCCTCATAAACAAGCTCCGCGGAGACGGTGGAACACTGTTACCACTACTGTATTTATCCATATTTCATAACCCCTCAAGGTAAACCCCCTCACTTCCCTCCCCCCCCTACGTATCATATAATATTCCCTTCCCCTCTCCGCTCACCTGCATAAATATTCTCCGCGAACCAAAATTTTTCTGTCACGGTGTCAATGTGCATGTCCTAACCCACCAAATACCCCCCCCACCCCACCACCCCCCTAAAATCACCTACCATATCCCTCCCCGACCTCAACTTCATCTCTGCACGACTGCACAGATATACGTATATACTCTGAAGCCCAGCTCACCAAACCCCCCCCCCCCTCCTTCCTCGCCTGAAATTAGTCTTCCCCCATTTATCTCGGAAACGGCTGGAAATATCAAAATTTTGAGCAAATTTTCCCCCCCCCTATAACCCCCCTCTCATCTAGAACCTATACTTAGATAAGCCCCCTTGACCCCCTTTTTGACCCCATACATTTTTACCCCATATTACTAAGAAATACCATATATGTTATGTTAAATTATAATACGTATAAAACGAAACCCACTCTCGACCCTCATTTACTTCCTTGACCCCCATTTACTCCCTCGACCCCCATACTCTAGACCCCATAATAGTAAGATATATTATATGTATATGTATGTAAGTATAATACGAAACCCACCTTTGACTACCCAGTGACCCCCATTTTTATACCCCCTCCCCCCCTCCCCGTTCCCCTCTTGGGATACTTCACCCCCCCGGGCGCTAACTTTGGAACCAGGCATCGTAGACCATCCGTGTTTGGGCTCCCCAGAATCGGGAGGAAAAGACCTCTCTTTTGGCCCCACAGAAAACCTGGAATAGCGCCCCCTCATCAAGTTAACTTAACAAATATACATATTATTTATCTGACTCCTCCTGTTTCCCACGGTACAGATATTTTAGACAAAAGCTCTTCACAGAGAGAGCGTCTCTAGGTAGAGTCTCTGGGAAGTGTAAGTTTTTTATGGAAAAGTACTGACGCTGACTTTCTCTGTACAGCTTGACAAAAAACTTTAATAATAATATAAGGACGGACTCTAAATAGAGCGTTTTATTTTAAAATATTTAATTTTACTTTATTTTACACTTACGAATAAGTTCGTAAAGAGCATATTAACGGAAATAACGACGCGTCCCTGTGGCCAATTGAAATGTTTGGATTTAGAACTCCGCTTAAGAAAATGACGGATACCCACGGATCTCCCAATGATGACGAGAGGGCTGGTCCCTCGACGGCACCGACGCAACCCTCAAATGTGAGGAAGAGTATAGAAGAATGTGAGGCGCCGGAAAACACGCAAAAATCCTCAAACTCGCCACATAAAACAATACCACCAACACAGTTAAAGTTAAAAATAAGGACTGGCGCAATCGAAGCCAAACCACCAGTACGCAGGATGTCCGCAGAGGCGGTAAATATATCCCCGAAACAAAAAAGGGAATACGCCGACAGAGTGACGGAAGCACGCGCCTGCATCAGGAAGGCGAAAACAGCTTTGGGAGAATCCCGCAACTTACGGGCTGACATTAAGACGGACGTCACACAGGCGGTGGAACGATTGTTCCAACTGGTGAAGGAGGCTGAAAACGCGAAATCGACATTAAGAACAGATAACAATAAAGCAATAGAAAGGAGACAGACAGAGCAGATAATGCAGGAAGATAATGGAGAAGAAAAGCAAGGCCATCTGACTCAGGTAATAGAGCAACACGCAAAGCTAATCCAAGAAAATAACCTCAAAATGGAGGAATTAAAGAAAGAGCTAGAAACAGGGAGACAAATTGTAGAGAATAGACTCACTTATGCTAATGTTGCAGCCACCGCACCAAAAATATCTATTCCTGCGCACACAGCTCTTCACTCTATCGCGGTAACCTCGACCGATCAGCTGGAAACTGGGGACGAGGTAATCGAGAAAATTAGGAAAGCGGTGAACGCAAAAGATGGCTTTGTAACAGTGGACAGAGTCAGAAAGGCCAGAGACCGAAAAGTAATAGTGGGGTGCAGAACACAGGAAGATAGGCAAAAGGTCAAAGAAAGGCTGAGTGTGGGAGGGAACCTCCTAGTGGAGGATATGAAAAATAAAGATCCACTGATAGCTCTGAGGAATGTCTTTAGCTATAACGCTGACGAGGACATCTTAAGTGCTTTCAAAAAGCAAAACACAGACCTCTTTAAAGACCTGAAGAGCGACGAAGATAGGGTAGAAATAGCCTACAGGAGGAAGACGAGAAACCCCCACACAAATCACGTCATTCTGAGAGTGTCGCCGCAACTCTGGAATAGAACTCTGCACAAAGGAGCCATACACATTGACATCCAGCGCATCAAAGTCGAAGACCAGTCACCACTGGTCCAATGCACATGTTGCCTAGCGTATGGTCATAGCAAGCGTTTCTGCAAGGAAACCATAAATAAGTGCAGCCACTGCGGCGGCCCTCACATCAGATCAGAGTGCCCTGAATGGATCGCTGGAGCAGCCCCATCATGCGTGAACTGCACGCAAGCAAAACATGCCAGTACCGAACACAATGCATTTAGCAACGAATGTACTGTGCGCAGAAAATGGGATGCAATGGCGAGAGCGAGAGTCGCTTACTGCTAAGGGCAACGATACGGATAATAGGGCAGGCAACCTCACCAGAGGATACGCAGTAGCACAAGCCAATCTCCAAAGAAAGGAGTTGGCAACAAACGAGCTCATGATGGAAGCCACCGACCGAAAGATTGCTTTCGCTTTGGTCCAGGAACCGTATGTCGGCGGGATTCGAAGGATGAAGAGCTACCGAGGAGTGCGAGTATACCAATGCGAGGACGATGGAAGAGGGACTGTGAAAGCGGCCGTGATCGTTTTCGATCACAACCTGGACGTCATACAGTGCCCAGAACTCACTACAAACAACATCGCTGTGGTGAGGATCCGGTCCAAAGCTTGGGAAATTGCTGTAGTCTCTTTTTACTTCGAACCAGACCAGCCCATAGAGCCATACATGACTCAAATACGAGGGATCATGGGGAAACTTGGGCCAAGAAAACTGCTCATTGGAGGCGATGCCAATGCTAAGAATACCTGGTGGGGAAGCATCGTAAACGACAACAGGGGTGTAGAAATGTCTGGGACCTTGGAAGAGTCGGAAATGCAGGTACTCAACAATGGAGATATACCCACATTTGACACGGTAAGGGGCAACACGAGATATAGCAGCTTCGTTGACTTAACAGCTTGTTCGATTGACATGCTAGGACTCGTGGAAGACTGGAGAGTAGACCAGGGAGTGACGAGCTCGGACCACAATACGATTCTTTTTCAGGTTCGTTTACAGAAAGGAAAAGGAATCAACATCCAAAGGACCACTCGACTCTACAACACTAAGAAGGCAAATTGGGACATTTTCATTGAGAAAATGGACCAATTCCAAGCGGAACAAAATATCAACGCAACTGAAATAAGTAGAGTCGAGTTTAAACAACAACTGGATAACATGGCAGAGACAATTACAAAAGGCATTACTTCAGCCTGTAGCGACAGTATGCCGCCCAAGGCAACAAACACAGAATTTACTATGCCATGGTGGTCAGAGGAGCTCGCACTCATGAAAAACGAGGTCACCACAAAAAAGCGAAGAATACGCAACGCAGCAAACGACCGTAAAGAAAAAGTATACAATGAGTACCTGCAAGCAAAAGAAAAATACGAATGCCAAGCCAAGAAAGCCCAAATAGCAGGTTGGAAGACCTTTTGCCAAAAGCAAGACAAAGAAGGAGTATGGGAAGGGATATACAGAGTGATCGGTAAGACCGCCAAACGTCAAGAGGATCTGACCCTTAAAAAGGACGGTGTGTTTCTAAACCCAAAAGAATCGGCAACCCTTTTAGCAGAAACATTTTACCCTGAGGACTCCGAAGAGAAGGATAACTCACAACATCGCCAAACAAGACAGCTTGCCAAGCAAGTAAACGCCCCGAGTCATGATGAAGTTTATGATCCGCCGTTTACGATAGAGGAGCTAAAGACCGCGACTGAGAGTTTAAATCCAAAGAAGGCACCTGGAGCGGATGGCTTCACGGCGGACATTTGCAGTCGAGCAATCTCCAGGAGTCTAGACGCGTTCCTTGCCCTGTACAACAAGTGCCTAGAGATAGGTCACTTCCCGGACATATGGAAGGAGGCCACGGTGGTGGTATTAAGAAAACCGGGCAAGGACGATTATCAGAATCCCAAGGCATATAGGCCGATCGGCTTGCTACCAGTCTTGGGCAAGATCCTGGAGAAGATGGTGGTAGCAAGGATCAGGTGGCACCTAGTACCGCGGATTAGTACTCGCCAGTACGGCTTTATGCCACAAAGGAGCACCGAGGACGCCCTCTATAACCTGGTGAACCATATTAAGGGGAATATAGAGCAGAAAAAACTCGTAACCCTAGTCTCACTGGATATAGAGGGGGCCTTCGATAGCGCCTGGTGGCCAGCTATCAAGGTCAGACTGGCTGAGGAAAAGTGTCCGGTCAATTTAAGGAGGCTACTCGATAGTTATCTCGACAGCAGAAAAATCCGACTGAGATATGCCGGGGAGGAACACACCAGAAACACCCAGAAAGGTTGCGTCCAGGGATCCATTGGCGGCCCGATATTGTGGAATTTGCTGCTCGATCCCCTATTACACGGTCTGGAAAAGGACGGAGTATACTGTCATGCGTATGCGGATGACGTGGTGATGGTGTTCAGCGGAGATACGGGTTTGGAGGTCTCGAGACAGGCCAATGCCGCTCTCACCTATGTTCAGGAGTGGGGAGTCCGGAACAAGCTGAAGTTTGCGCCACACAAAACTTGTGCTATGGTGCTGACGCGCAAGCTTAAGTACGACACCCCGCTCCTGACTATGGGGGGGATCGGCATTGGAATGTCGAGGGAAATCAAGATTCTGGGGCTGACTCTGGACGACCGGATGACTTTTAATACCCATATTGCAAAAGTCTGCAAAAAGGCGGTAAACCTGTACAAACAGTTATCCAGGGCCGCAAAAGTGAGCTGGGGACTGCATCCGGACGTCATCCGTATAATTTACACGGCAGTGGTAGAGCCAGTTATCTTGTACGCTGCAGGCGCTTGGGCACCGGCAGCCAATAAAATCGGAACGCAGAAGGCACTGAATGCAGTACAAAGAGGCTTCGCACAGAAACTGTGCAAGTCCTACCGCACGGTCTCTCTGAACTCGGCACTGGTACTGGCTGGGATACTGCCTCTCGACCTCCGAATACAGGAAGCAGCCGCACTGTACGAAGCAAGGAGAGGGTCATCCCGGCTAGTGCTTGGAGACCGGGAGACCGAACGTGTGGTGGAATTTGCGGAGATTCCACATCCAGCTCTGCATGTGGAGATAAAATTTGAAAGCTTGACTACTCAAGCACAGGTCGATAATAGCAACGGGCAGGCGGTAAAAATCTACACCGACGGCAGCAAGCTTGAGGGCAAGGTCGGCGCCGCGTTATCCATATGGGAGGGCGAAACAGAGACCAAGACAATCAAGCTTAGTTTAGCCGCGTACTGCACCGTATACCAAGCAGAAATCCTCGCCATATGCAGAGCCACAAAGGAGGCCCTGAAGCGTCCGGATAGAGATTGCTGCATTTACAGTGACTCAAGATCGGCCCTGGAGACCATTACGAACTACAGTGCCCTGCATCCTTTGGCGGTAGAGACGCGCGAAAACCTGAAAAAGGCCTTCAGCCAAGGGAAAACTGTGAGCTTTTATTGGGTGAAGGCGCATGTGGGTCTAATAGGTAACGAACGCGCTGATCAGCTTGCGAAAGAGGCAGCACTCTCGAGCCGGAGGAGACCCGACTATGACCGGGTTCCTGTCTCATTCGTCAAACGGATAATCCGGAAGGACTCCCTTGACGAGTGGAATGGGAGGTACAAGTCGGGTGACACGGCCTCCGTAACGAGAGTGTTCCTCCCGGATGCCATAGACGCATACAGAGTGGTTAGGAGTATTAGACCAGCGGGCTTGTTAACACAGGTTTTCACGGGACATGGGGGGCTCTCCCAGTACTTGCACCGTTTCAAGTGCAAGGAGAGTCCTGCATGTGTCTGTGATCCTGATACTGCGGAAACGATATTCCACTTATTGCTGGACTGCCCGGTGCATCATAGGGACAGGTACGATTTGCAGCAGAGAATAGATACACAGTTAAAAATGGAAAACCTAGAGACTCTACTTAGTGATAAACTCACTCGTGAAAAATTCTTAGAGTACTGTATAAAAATAATCAGCATTGTAATATATAGAAACAAAAAGTGAATAAGCATTTGCTACAATATATATTGTAAAAATATACCACTGTAGTAAAGATAAGGCAAAATAGTAAATAAAAAGAACTAAGAACAATTATGAATGTATAGAAATAAGTAAATATAAGTAGGTTAAGAATTAAGATAACAAAAGTAGGCACAACTAGAGTTGTAAAGAAAATGGAAACCGATAGATGTAGAAATAGGCACAAGGATTGTACTAAATGTTCCTTAAAAAAGATACACCTTGTAAAGAAAATGTATACGAAAACAGAAGAGTAGAGGATAGGCACAAGCGGTTCCAGAATGCTCACAAAACAAAGACCGCCTGTAAAGAAAATGTATTAACGTAGAGATAGCACAGTAGTAAAAAAATTGGTGTAGGACCCTACAAGGGTAGAGTTTGAATTGTATAACGCGTAGATTTAAGTAGAATAATAAGGTCTGTGAAATTTGATAAAGTCACAGGGATAAGTTATAAAAAAAAAAAAAAAAAAAAAAAAAAAAAAAAAAAAAAAAAAAAAAAAAAAAAAAACCTAACCTAACCTAACCTAACCTAACCTAACCAGTAACCGATAAAACATCGCACGTGTAACATCTGCTCCGCGTTAAAAATTCGCAGAAATTATTCGCGTTGAGCTACGAGCGCATAGAAGTCATCAGTGGAATTGTGCAGTGTTGATTCACCAGGATCAGTGTGGGCAAGTGTCTACGACCACGGGTTGCGGAGCAGGACCTTCGGAACTTTACCAGGGAATAACGCAGGCAAGGTTTGTGGAAAGTCGTTGCAAACAATATTCCTGAGAGTCGCAATAGAGGCCTATCCAACAACACCAGGATCAACAAAATTGGAGAAGGGGTTCGGGAGTTATTAAGGTGCGAAAATCGCTAAAAACACGTGGTTTTAGGCTAGAAAGTAACCTCACTTTGGCACCACGTGTTTTTACACCACGAGGCGTGACGCAGAACCAGTCATCCCAGCCCTTACTGGAGACTCCGAAGCCGGCCGAGGAATCTGCCTGCAGACCAGCCACCAGGAAAACGACTCCACAGCCTGTCACCAGGTAAGCCCGAGGGAACTCCTCAGCCCCAAGACCTACCCCCCCCGAGTTTAGGCTCATCTGACTCGGGACTTCAGGACCTTGCCGGAGCCACAAAAGGTTCCCCTCCCCCTTTTCACCCCCCCCCCAAACTCATACCCCCCTCCCAACTACATACCCCCCCCTCCAATTACCCCCCCCCCCCCCTACCTTTACGACCAACCCCTCACCACCAACACCTCACCTACCTACCCCCCTTAACAACCCCCCCCCCCCCCCTTCCCACTACCTCACCCCCCCTCACCCCAAATCTTCTCCCCACGAAACCCCCCCCCCGACCCCCCCCCTCACCCCCCCTCACCCCCTAATCGTCTCCCCACGAAACCTCCTCCCCCCCCCCTCCCCCCCCCCCTCCCCCCCCCTCCCCCTCAGGGCTACCTCACCCCCCCGCGGCCTAACTTCGCACCCGTTGGAGCTAGAAGACCGAGTTTGGGCTCATTTGAAAGGGCACACAAAGCTCTTGAATTTGGCCCCAACAGAATTACGGAATTCGGCACCCACACACGTAGCAGTCCAGCGGCGCAGCGGGATTCCACTGAGGACCACCACCAGTGCGCACACAGGGCTCAGAACATCGAGCCCTAGCAATTATCGGGCTCCTCACCGGACAGCAACGCAGACCAACGGCGAAGCATCCGTGAGTCCATCCACGTAGTAGCAATATTTATTTTAATAACAGACGTAGTGTAATAATATTAATACAATAGTATATAATAGTAATAAGTCATAGATTGTACTAAACAAACTAACCTCCCTTCCCATTATAAACAAATATGGCATCCAAACAAACTAGCACCTCCCGAAAAATGACCACGGAGGCCGCAAAAGTCCCTCAGTCACTTAGGGAAAAGGTTATAAAAAATGCAGCTAAGTCAGTGGCCTCAGAAAAGTTGGCGCGTCCATCGCAGAAGCCAGAGGCGCCGAAAGCAGCGTCGGAGTCGGAAGTGACAAGTAGGACACCGCCACAGCCATCGGCGCCTGAGGTGCACACACACACCCCAGAGGATCGCACTAGGATTTCCGAGGTAGTGATAAACTGGGAGCAGTGTGGCATCTCCCCCCCCCGACAAATCATCTCGGACGAAGAAAGCTCGGTGGCGTCCACAATCAGCCGTTCCGATCGCCCCGATAATGGACGGCCGAGCCTTCTCTACAGAACACCGAGAAGGGGCACAGGAGTAGAAATGGACCTGGCCACAAGAGAGGCAAACGACCTACTCCAAAAGGGAAAAGACGCCTTGGAAGCCGCTGGAAACATGAAGCGGGAATGCAAGGCCACGGCCCACGAAAGCCTGCAGGGCCTGTACGAGGTGGTCCTGTCGCTGGCGGACTCGAGGGCTCGACACAAATACAACCTCGAGAAGGAGCGCTCTCGACACGCGCAAGAGCTTGTGCGCGTCGAGAGAGCTCATACTCGAGAGCTGATGAATATGAAGGTCGAGCTCTCCCTTGTGCGTACGGACGCCTCGGACACCCTGAAGGAGGCGAAAGGGATCCGGGAATGGCTGGGTCACGAAACCCTTGAGGCCCTCAAGGGCATCAAGGAGGTGAAGAACGAGGTGGCTACCGCGAGCCTTAGGAACCTGAAGGAGCATGAAAAGACAAGGCAGGAAAGTGCAAGAGCCCCGGGGGACCCCAAGTGGGAGACCATGGGGGCTAGCCTATCACGCCTAGACACAAACATAACCAGCGTGTCAAACCAGCTGGACGTGCTCCGAAAGGCCCTAGAGAGGCTCAAAGAGGACCTCACCCGGCCAACAAACAAGACCACGGACCCGGATCCGAGCAGCCGGGAGACAGGCTTTCTACTCACCACAGAGAAATTTGAGGAGGCCTTCGAGGAGCTGAAAATCCAGTTACAGGCAATAGCCAATAAGCCTGTACCTTCTCCCCCGCCACCACACCCACCCATAAACATAACCAACCACCTTAAACCAATTTCGGAAAGGCTGGAGATCGTCTCGGCGGACCTTCGCGTACTACGCGACAAAGAGCCTCCAATCCAAGCGCCCCCGGCGCTAAATCTGGAGGCGGAATTAGCGGTCGGCGAGGTCAAAAAGACGCTCCAAGACATCCAAAAAGGGGTAGCGGACCTGGGCAAAGTGGACAGACCAACACAAAACCAGCAGGGTCCAAAAACCTTTGCCCAGGTTGCCAGTACGCCAAAGCCCCCCAAACCACACACACAGCCAAATCACACCCTGATCATTTCGTCGACGAACCCCCAACACACCGGGGACAACGTAATCGAAAGGATCAGGACAGCCCTGGACCTCAAGACGAGTGGAGCCCGGGTTGACACCGTCAGGAAAGCGCGGAACCAGAAAGTGGTCCTCAGATGCGCATCCAAAAATGACTTAACCATCGTCAAAGACCAAGTCCGGTCCAACGCAGGGCTCAAGGTCCAGGAGCCAAAACCACAGAACCCTCTTGTCTGCATCAAGGGAGTGCTGTCCAGCTACAGCGACGGGGAGATCGTCGATCTCCTGAAAGCGCAGAACAAACATCTTCTGCAGAACGTCGCTGTGGAGGGACAGACACTCAAAATGCGGTATAGGAAGCGTGCAAGAAACCCCCACGAGTGCCACCCAGTTCTGGAGCTCTCTCCGGAGCTCTGGAAGTGTTTCACGGCAGTGCAGAAAGTCCATGTGGGCATCAAGCGGTGCTCGATTGAGGATCAGTCCCCACTGGTCCAGTGCACAAAGTGTCTTGCATATGGACACAACAAGTCCATATGCAAGGTCGCAAAGGAAATCTGCAGTTACTGCAGCGGAGCGCACAACGTAGGGGACTGCCTCACAAGAGCAGAAGGCAAACCGCCCACATGCATTAACTGCAAGACGGCACACGGGTCGGCAAGCGACCTGGCACACACAGCGTTCAGCGAAGACTGCCAGGAACGCCAAAAGTGGGACGGAATAGCAAGGTCGCGCGTTTCCTACTGCTAAGGGCGACAATGAGAACACCTCACCACACCAACCAGTCCCCCCCGAAATCGCATCAAGACCGGCAGCAAGATTGCGATTCATCCAGGTAAATCTTCAGCGCTCAAAGCTGGCCACACAGGAACTTCACTTGGCGGCTCAGGAAAGGGGAATTTCAGTTGCACTTGTTCAAGAGCCCTATGTAGGACGAACAGGTGTGATGAAACAAAGCCCCGGCACGCAAGTCATTCAGTGCAGCCTCAACCGCCAAAAACCAGTTAAGGCGGCGATCGTCGTTTTCGGGAACAATCTGGAGGTCATTCACGACCCCCAGCTAGTAACTGAGAACGTCGCCGCCGTCTTGCTGAAGGTAGGTCAGCTCACCTTCGGAGCGCTGTCGGTCTATTTCGAGGGAGACCAGGACATCGAACCATACCTTTCCGAGACACACAACACAACAATCAAACTGAGAACCAACAACATCCTGGTGGGAGGAGACGTTAACGCCTGGAGCCAGTGGTGGGGAAGTGTTTCCGAAAACCATCGCGGGGCAGCGTACAGCTCCTTCCTCAACGAGCGAGACCTCCACATCCTCAACACGGGTCAAACGCCGACGTTCGAGATCTACAGAGGAGACAAGTGGTGCACGAGCATCGTCGATGTGACTGCATGCAGCTTGTCACTCTTGGGCAAGGTAGAGGAGTGGCGTGTAGAAAGAAGTCTAACAACTTCAGACCACAACGCTATTACCTTCTCGATGCGCTTAGAAAAGGCCTTGGAACCCTTAAGGCCAATCTCGACGCGCATCTATAACACCAAGAAGGCAAAGTGGTCCGACTTCAACACACACTTCAAAACCAGCCTGGCGGCCACGAACATCACGACCGTCAGAGTCTCGGACATATCGAGCCCTGAGGATTTGGAGACGATCATCACCCTATACACGACGAACATCCACCGCTCGTGCGAGGAATCGATCCCAAAACTGGGGTCGCCCAAACGCGACGCCAAGCCCCCATGGTGGACCCCTTCTCTGGACCGTCTCAAAAGAGACGCGATGACGAAGAAGAGAAGGATCCGGAACGCAGCCGCCAGCCGGAGACACTTCACCATCCAAGAATACATCCAAGCAAAACAAAAATACACCACAGCAGCAGCGGAAGCAGCCACTGCCAACTGGAAGGAGTTCTGCTCGAAGCAGGACCGAGAGAGCATGTGGGACGGCATCTACAGGGTACTAAGGAAGACAGCCAGAAGACAGGACGACGCGCTCCTGAGAAACACCGCAGGAGAGACGCTCAGCCCAGAGCAATCCGCGGATCTTCTGGCAAAAACCTTTTACCCCGACGACTCAACGGATGCCGAACAGCCATACCACATGAACCTGAGAAGGCTAGCGGAGGAAAAGAACCCAAAAGGTCTGTCTGCTGACGACCCGCCCTTTACGACTGCGGAGCTGGAAATGGTTCTCCAGAACCAGAATCCGAAAAAAGCTCCCGGTCCTGACGGGTTAACAGCAGACATCTGCACTGCGGCAATAAACTGTGACAGGGAAGTGTTCTTAGCGATAGCCAACAAGTGCCTGTCGCTGTCGCACTTCCCGAAGCAGTGGAAGGTCGCCCACGTGTGCATTCTCCGCAAGCCAGGAAAGGACGACTACACCAGCCCAAAGTCGTACAGGCCAATAGGTCTGCTCTCGGTCCTAGGAAAGATCGTCGAGAAGCTCCTAGTCGGCAGACTACAGTGGCACTTCCTGCCCACACTCAACCAAAACCAGTACGGGTTCATGCCGCAGCGCGGAACCGAGGACGCCCTCTATGCTCTAATGGGGCACTTACGAGCCGAAATCAAAGCCAAAAAGATCGTGCTTTTGATATCATTGGACATAGAGGGGGCCTTCGACAACGCGTGGTGGCCAGCACTCAAAAGACAGATGGTAGTAAAAAACTGTCCAAATAACATCTACGCTCTCGTCGCCTCATACCTGGAAGACCGGAACATCAGGGTCAACTACGCCAGAGCGACTAGCGAGAAGGGTACCACGAAAGGATGCGTCCAGGGCTCAATTGCCGGACCGACGTTTTGGAACCTTATCCTAGACTCACTCCTACAGAAAATGGCGAGTATGGGGGTATACTGCCAAGCCTTCGCAGACGACGTTGTCCTAGTTTTCTCGGACTTCACAGCCGGTCCCCTGCAGCAATCAGCCAATGACGTGCTAGACACAGTATCGGAATGGGGCGTCCAGAATAAGCTACGTTTCGCCGCGCACAAGACCAATGCGATGGTGTTAACGAGGAAGCTTAAATACGATGTTCCGATACTCCACATGTCGGGCACGCGGCTGAACCTGGTCGAAGAGGTCAAGCTGCTAGGTCTCACAATAGACGCCAAACTCACCTTCAACGCGCACGTGTCTGCGACCTGTAAAAAGGCTGCAGACATCTACAAGCAGCTGGCATGCGCGGCAAAGGTGACTTGGGGTCTCAACGGAGAGATAATTAGGACGATATATGTATCGGTGATAGAGCCCATCGTGATGTATGCAGCGAGTGCGTGGGCTCCCGCAGCTGAGAAACTGATGACAAGGAATCAGTTTGACTCACTGCAGAGGGGCTTCGCGCAGAAGATCTGCAAAGCATACCGCACGGTGTCTCTGACATCGGCACTCATCCTGTCAGGCCAACTCCCCCTAGACCTCCGGGTACTCGAGGCGGCAACCCTGTTCAAGATCAAGAAGGGTCATTCCAAAGAGTTCATACCACCGGGCCGCGAGCTGGAGTGCGACGTGCATCACTCCAAAAATCCCCACCCAGCACTACTCACAACAACAGAGTATGCGCGCCTGGAAGACTTGACTCCTGAAACCCTGGTAACCCACCAAGTAATCGGTCCCCAAATATACACCGATGGCAGTAAGATAGAGGGGAAAGTCGGAGCTGCCCTAACTTGGTGGGAAAACGGGAAGGAGTCCAAGTCCAGTACCTTCGGGTTGGAGCCTCACAACACTGTCTTCCAGTCGGAAATGTACGCTCTCTTTAGAGCTGTCAGGATGGTGAGAGAATCCAGGGCGGCCTCTGTAAGCATTTTAAGTGACTCAAGATCGTCGCTTGACTTGCTGAGGAGACCGTCTGTCACTCACCACTTGGCACTCCAAATCAAGAGAAGCGTCCGAGAGATCAGAGAAGAGGGCAGAGACGTGAGGTTCTTTTGGCTCAAGGCCCACGTGGGAACCGCCGGAAATGAGAGAGCGGACGAGCTGGCCAAGGAGGCAGCCCTAACGAAAGAGACAGCAGACTACAACAAGGTCCCCGTATCGTTCGTGAGGAGGAAGATACGGGAGGGGACTATAGCGAAGTGGCAAACGCGGTACGAATCCTCGAGTACAGGATCGGTCACAAAAGTGTTCTTCCCAGACGTCCTCGCGGCGAAAAGGACACTTAGAGACTCAGTTCTCACACCGGTACATGTACAAATCCTTACAGGACACGGAGGATTCTCAGCGTACCTCCACCGCTTCCATCTCAAAGACAGTCCCTCGTGCGTCTGTGACCCCAGTTGCGATGAAACAGTCTGGCACCTGCTCTTTGAATGCCCAAGGTTCAGTCATGACAGAATGGAGCTGGAAGTAAAGATCGAAACCCAGCTAAGCCAGTCCACACTCCACACTATCATGGGGAGACTGGCCACCAGGAAACCATTCTTAGCATTCGCGAGCAAAGTCGCCACAGTCGCAGCAAGGGCCAACAAAACGGACGTTACCTTGCGAAGTCGAAACCGACTACCATCCACCCAGACAGTCACGACCACCTCAACAACGACGACAACTACTACACAAATAACAACAAACACACCACTCACGACAACACAAATCACACACCCAGGCATTAACCAACAAACAGCTCCCGTGGCAGCAGCATCGGCGTGGGCAGTGGCCAGCCAACATCCAATCCCCAGTGTTATGTCCACCATGCAATTCCTGGCAAGCGGAGGAGACGGAGTCCCAGGCGTCAGGTTGCGAGGTGTCGCCCTCTATATGAACAGGGAAGGAGAAAAGCTAGGCATAAGCTTCTGCGTAGGCTCGAGCCGAGCTGCAGCCCGCATTCCAATTTCACCAGGCCTTGCCGCCTTGATCAACGGAAGCACCACCAAAGCGAGCATGAAAGGTAGCAAGTATGCTGCGCTGCCTCAAGTGGAAGTGGCCTCTCACCGATGCCGTCTAGTGCGATCCAAAGGGAAGACAATAGCACTATTCGAGTGGGGAGAGGAAACTCCATTCGCTCAGGCGAGCTCACTGCTTCAGAAGATCGGGGAGGCAGGGGAGCTCACGGCAACCGAGGCCCGAACCATAAGTGTGGACGCAATGGTGGTCGGAGGGGAGAGAGGAGACGTCGTAGACCGCTTCGGCTGTTTAAAAGCCTCAGAACATCACGAGGTAGTTGTCTATGAGGACAGAGGGGAAACTCTGAGTTTTCTCAAAGCCCCTAGACAACCAACAGTCCACGCGACGAACCCCGCGACAAACCCGACTAGCCTGAGCGGTTCGGAGAGGGCCCAGCAGAAGGCAGCCGCCGAAAAAGCTGCAAAGGAGCAGAGCAAAACCATCAGCCCGGAGGACCGGGCGAGGTCGAGGAGTCGCCTGAAAGCCTTCGGCACTTTCCTCGGAGCCCTGCTCCCAAGCACCAGCCGTGATTCACCAACCCACAGGCAGGAAACAGCAGTGGAGAGGTTCTTCAAGAAAAAGCCTAAGGAACCAACCCAGCAGAAACCTATGCCCACAAGAGCCGATAAAGGGCAAGTCAGCCCGCCGACCCTCGCAGTGAATCTGGGCACCACGGATCACGTGAAGAGCGCGTTCCTCGAGTACGTAGCAATTGTGAGAGCGACCAGAGAGGTCAATCTCATGACGTGCAGGAAGATCCTGCAGACCTTCCAGAGAGAAACAGAAGGTCTGCTAAGGGTACTACTCGAGGAAGCGGAGGCGGCAGTGTACGACAACGTCAACTCTCATGTCATCAAAGGAAAGATGTCGGGGTCGTACATGGCAGCCTACAGCGCGAAGAACGGTTTCGTGGCTCTGGACGAGGAGGAAACGGAGCGCTCAGGCAAAATAAAATTCAGAGCACCAAACGATGACCCGATATTGGTTACCGCCAAATGTACCAAGATCATGCTGGATGATAAGATCCTTGAAATGGCGCAATCCATTTTAGGGACTTCAGAAACCCCAGCATCTCAGGAAAGTTGGGCGGTACCCGATATCAGGTGGGTAAACGGAGTTCCGGGTTGCGGGAAGACAACCTGGGTGGTGAAGAACTTCGATGAGGACAAGGACGTCGTAGCCACGACGACAACTGAAGCTGCCAAAGATCTCAGAGAAAAGCTTGCGCACCGCTTAGGAGACCGAGTCAAGACAAAGGTGCGTACTATGGCCTCAATATTAGCCAACGGATTCAGGAGCCAAGACAAGTGCTACCGTCTCACGGTAGACGAGGCTCTAATGAACCACTTTGGGGCCATAGTTATGGCAGTAAAGTTGTCTGGTGCAAGCGAGGTTGTCCTCATCGGAGACGTGAACCAGCTCCCATTTTTGGACAGAGAGAACCTATTCAAATTAAGGTATACCCGTCCAAACCTGGTGGCTGGTATCACCCAGGAGCTACTATGCACGCACCGCAATCCGATGGATGTGGCGTACGCACTGAGTGAGATATACTCCGGTATATACTCCTCCAAATCGTCATTGTCGCGGGTCCATTCCCTGAGTGTGAAAGGTTACACAGGAGCGCAAATCCCAAGAACCGCCCCAAACACCCTATTCCTAGTCCATACGCAGGAGGAGAAAGCTTCTCTTGCGGGCGAGGGATACGGGTCCGGCGAAGGGTCGCGCACGTTGACCATACACGAAGCTCAGGGGTTGACCTACGACAACGTGATCATCGTTAACACCAAGTCCAGGAGGCTCCAGATTCACGACAGCATCTCCCACGCGGTAGTGGCGGTGTCGAGGCACACAAGCAGTTGCGTCTACTACACTGACGACGCCGACGACGCCACAGGCCGCTTTGCAAAGAGGGCGATGGATGCGCCGACTAAAACGGTCGTCGAATACAATCTTAAGACGGCCATGCAGCATCGAGACGTTGTGGTAATGGAAGCACTGCTAAGGCTAGCGAAGTCCCTGGTCAGAAACCACACCTAATATAACTAAACCTATCTAACAAATCCCATTCAACTCCTAACCCAATCCAAACCTAACCAAACCCTTACCCGTACCTACTAACACTGTAAAATAGTCAATGTGAAACTGCGTGGCAGAGCGAATCTGTCATTCTCACGTAAACGCCTTGCCGACGGTGATGTTGCCCATCCGGTCGTTGAGTTCCCTAAAATATGGTTGAGCTAAACGGCGCGGAGGGGCACGTCATGTCCGTGAACGGATGCCGTCGGTGGAGGCTGGTCGGGTCGACCTGCCACGCAGTTTAAACCCCTGCACTCCAAAATCTGTAAATAGAATAGAAAATAAAGCGTAAGTTGTTTTGTATTGTATTGTGTCAAAAATATATCTGTAACAAAAATAGCAATAGAATATAACAAGTAATATAGTAGTAAACAAACAGTAGTAATATATAATTGTAACGTCTGTGTATTGTATATAAAAAAAAAAAAAAAAAAAAAAAAAAAAAAAAAAAAAAAAAAAATAATAATATATATATATAATTAACATAAAAAATATTGCATGAGCATGAATATATTTATTAAAAAAAAAAAAAAAAAAAAAAAAAAAAAAAAAATAAGTAGTATAAGGATGGACTCACGTAGATTTAAGATAGTTGTAAGACCACAATTGTGTCCAATGTGGGAGCACGTGTAATTGTAAACTTCAAATAAAACCATGTAAACAAAATAAATAAAGTAAACAAAGGCGCGGACCCCCATGTCCGCGGTCAGAGTACTCATTTAAAAAAAAAAAAAAAAAAAAAAAAAAAAAAACCTAACCTAACCTAACCTAACCTTTTTTTTTTTTTTTTTTTTTTTTTTTTTTTTTTTGCGCTGGGAAAAATGCGTTACGCATACCCTCCCATCGGGGGATGGGGGGCTATGTGGGACTCCCGGGTCTGACCCGGTATACCCACTAAAAAACCCAGCGGCACTCCCGCTTCGTCCGAGTGGCGGGGGACTGGGAAACCAGCGTAGCCTTAACGTCCAGTCCTCCGCCGACGATTGTCCTTCAGGGCGGGCCCCTCACGGGGGCCCGGGAGTGACCGACGAAGGTGGTGATGGGTGCAATGCGGGAGACGGCACCCCCGTGCCTGTCGCCCGCCCATCGCCACCATGAGGGGGGAGAGGCTGGCGCCTTCTCCGACCCCTTCTTCGTCTGCGGAGCGGCACAGCGAGAGGGTCGTCCTCCCGCGCGCGCTCCGCCTCCTCCTTTTGCGAGATTACGTCCTCGCAAAAGGAGGCCACCGCTGCCCAGGCCTCCTCGCTCCCCAGCATGGCGTTGATCACACCAGGAAGCGAGAGGTCCTGTCCGACCGCCGCGGTCAGACCGCGGCGCAGCTCGGACCAAGCCGGGCACGCCTCGAGGGTGTGCTGCGCCGTGTCCTCCGCCGCGCCGCAGTCGTGGCACGCCGGGGTCTCCTCCCTCCCGATCCGGTGCAGGTACGTTCCGAAACAGCCGTGGCCGGACAACACCTGCACCAGACGGAACGAGAGGAAACCGTGGGACCGCTCGAGCCAGCTCTGCAGGACCGGGCCGAGCGCGTCCAACGTCCGGCGGCCAAAGGCGGCGGTGGCGAGGTCCTCTGTCCAGTGAAGGACGATTGCGTCCCTCGCCTCCCGCCGCACGGCCTCCCGCTCTTCGGCGACGGGGCGCTCCCCGAGCGCCCTTCGTTGCGCGGTCCACTCGTACACTCTGGCGAGCACCCAAGCCTCCAGCTCCCAAGGAGGGGTGCCGGCCAGAGCGCACGCCGCCGAAAAGCCCACCGAGCGGTAGGCCCTCGCCACCCGCAGTGCAATGGCCCTTTGGGGCTTGCGGATGGCGGTCGCATTCTCCCTCCTGTGGAGTGAGTCCGCCCAGATAGGGGCCCCGTATAGGGCCATGCTCCTGAGGACGCCGGCATAGAGGCGCCGGCACCCCACCTTGGGCCCCCCCAGGTTCGGGAGCAGCCGCGAGAGGGCGTCCGCGGCTTTCAGGAGGCGCGTCGACAGCCCGCTGAAATGCGGGCCGAAGCGCCACCTCTCGTCCAGCACCAGGCCCAGATACTTCATCTGGGGCTGGACCTCTATCCGGACGCCCTCTACGACGATGTGGGCGTCGGGAGGGCAGCGCTGCCGAGGCCCGTGAAAGAATACGGCCTCGGTCTTGTGCAGCGCCACCTTTAATCCCAGGAGGCGGATCCTTTCTGCAACCAGGGATCCGCCAGCCGAGGCCAGACAGGCCGCGTCTCCAAAGTTCCTCCCCCGGGCAGTGAGGAGAGTGTCATCCGCGTAGCAGATGACACTCGTGCCCTGGAGGAGGACTCCGCGTAGGAGCCAGTCGAACCCGATGTTCCACAGGGAGGGCCCCAGAACCGACCCCTGCGGAACACCGGACTCTGCTCCGTACCGCCTCACCGTGCCCGTCCGGTCCGCGAGGAGGACCTCTCGGCCCTCCAGGTAGCTGGCCAGCAGATCCTGCAGGTATTGGGGCACTCCGTGATACCGGAGCGCCTCCAATATCGTCGAGTGGGGGACGGAGTTGAAGGCGTTTGCAATGTCGAACGACACTGCCAGCACTCCGTCCCCCGCCTCCACCGCCTCCTTCACCTGGCCCTTGAGTAGGGCCAGCGCGTCGATCGTCGAACGCCCTTGTCGGAAGCCGAATTGGGCGTCCGACAGGTCCGGCCCTACCCCCCGCAAAAGGCCATGAAGCCGGGACGCGATGATCCCCTCGAACAGTTTACCGACCTCATCGAGCAAGACGATGGGCCGGTATGCCGACGGGGAGTCCACCGGACGTCCCTCCTTTCGGAGGAGGCAGAGCTGCCCCTCCTTCCACAGTTTCGGGAACCTCCCAGCCGTAAAGCACGCGCTGAAGAGGTCCCGAAACCTGTCCTCCATTTGGGAGGCGGCGATCGCCACCACCCGTGCGGGGACGCCGTCTGGCCCGGGGGCCGTCTTCTTCGCGCGGAGGGTGAGAACCCCCGCGCGGAGCTCCTCCACCGTCACCGGGGGGACCTGCTCGTCCGGCGGAGCCGCCCCTTGCGGGGGATCCATCGCTGGTGGGGTGAAGTCAACGTGTGGTGAAGAAACAGGGACCGGACCACCCCGTCCAGCAACGCCGGCTCGAGGGTCTCCGTCAGTGGGGGACCATAGGGGCGTAGCTGGTTCCGCGCCGCCTTGTACGGTCTCCCATAAGGATCCCTGTCGAGACCCTCCAGCATCTCGGCCCTCGCCGAGTCTTCCGCAGCGCCCATTGCAGACTTGAGGGCCGTCTTCGCCTCTTGGTAAGAGGCGTATAGGCGGTCCTCCTCTGCCCGGACTCGGTTTTGGGCGCTGCGCCGTCGGCTCCGCGCGTAGGCCCTTCTGGCCGCAACGCAGGCGGCCCGGAGACCCGCCAGCTCCTGCGTCCACCAATAGACGGCGCGACGGGGAGGCGGACGGCGAGACCGAGGCATGCTGGAGTTGCACACCTCGGTCAGGGACCCCCTGAGCTGGACCGCTGCGGCGTCCACGTCCAAGGCATCGACAGGGGGGGGCGAAAGCCAGTCCTGGAGAAAGGCCGCCTCCTCGGCTGCCTCCCGGTCCAGGCGGGTGAGTGCCCACCGTGGGAAGGGAGATTGCCCGGCGCGGGCCCTCCCCCCTCCCTGGGTGGAGATGTCGAACCGCACATATCGGTGGTCCGACAGGGTCTCCACCATCTCTACCCGCCAGTTGACGACGCGGGCGGCTAGCGCGGGGGTGGCAAACGAGACGTCCACCACCGATCCGCCCTGTTGCCGCACACACGTGTGGACCGCCCCCCTGTTGAGGAGGGACACACCGCATGAGGCCGCCCAAAACTCGACGGCGCGTCCCCGGACGTTGCAACCGGTGGCCGGGTTGCCCCAGGCCACCGACTTGGCGTTCAGGTCGCCCAACACCACGACCTGGCGCGGTGCCGCCCTCCCTACGACCGCGGTGAGGATCTCGAGGAAATCCTCAAAGTCGGAGAGAGAGCGGTTCGGGGAGAAGTAGACCCCTACCAGGGCCATGTCTCCCCACGCGGCGGCCACGTATCCCGGTCCCCTCTCTAAGAGCGAGAGGGGAGGGGAGTCCGTGGAAGACCGCGACACCAACGCCACCAGGCCGTCCCGGTCGCCCAGCCAACGGCCAGGGACCGAATAAGGCTCGGCGACCACCGCCAAGTCCACCAACCACTCAGCCATGGTCTGCATCAGCAGATCCTGGGCTGCCCTGCAGTGGTTGGCGTTCGCCTGGAGTATGCGATGTTCGACCCTATCCATCAGTCGGACATCGCACCCCCTTCCTCCGCAGCCACCGCAGAAGCAGCGGTGCCATTGGCAGGCCCGGTCGGCGCCTGCGCTTTGCCCCGCACAGGGGGAGGACTGCAGTTCCTCCCCTTCATTGCGTGGTCTGCCGGGCAGCCACTGGCGGCACACACCGCGCAGTGCGGCGTGGCGGCCTCGCAGGAGGCGGCTTTGTGGCCGTCCTTGCCGCAGCGGTAGCAGGCGTTCGACCTGTCCACTGCGGACGGACACAGGGGCCGGGTGTGTCCGATGCCGAAGCACCGGAAACACCGCAGAGGCTGGTCCTCGAGCGCCCGGACCGCTCCCGAGCTAAAGCCGACTGTGAGCCGTCCCTTGGCAAGGACGGCTTTGGCAGCGGCGATTGGGCACTCGAGGCGCATGGTGCCCATGCCGCCGCGGCCGGGCCTTATGTCCCGGCCTTGGACCGCCGCGACGCCACAGCCCCCTATCGCTGCGACCGCCGCTACCACCTCCTCCTTGGTGACGGAGTCGTCCAGGTCCGTCACCTCTATGGCCGCCGACTTGACCGGCCGTGCCACCTTGGCCGAGTCTGCGATGACCTCCTGCAGCTTGGCTGCAAAGAGGTCCGCATGGGCACTCCCCTCTGCCCCCGGGAACTCGAATATTCGAGCCCCGGCCTGGGTCCGCCGGCAGGACACACTGCCGATCCCCAGCTGGGTGGGATCGGCGTTCGCACGCGCCCGCACCAAAACGGACGCGTACGTCTCCCCTCGGTCCGCAGCCTCCGCGGTGAGCGTCACCACGACGGCCGCGGTTTTTGGGGAGACCAGCTGCACCCTTCGCTTCCCCTTCCCCTTCCCCGTCCGCTTTCCCTTGCCGGTCGTCTGCGACTTGCTGGGAGCGGCGGTGGCGGCGGGGACGGCGGGGACGGCCGTCGCCGACTTTTTGCCCTTGCCCTTCCCCTTGCGGACCACTTCCGTCCACTCGTTGGACGGGGTCGTTGAGGGGAGGAGAAGGGCGTCGTCCGCGTGGGAGCAGGACGGGCCCGGCTCACGCTGCCTCGCGTCTGCCGCAAGGGCCGGTCGGAGGCGCTTCTCCGGCAGGAGCCGGTCCTCTATGCCCGCCAAGCAGGCTCTTGTGAAGGCCCTCTCCTCCATTACGACCTTGCGGATGATATCCTCAAGGTTGGAGGAGGGGCCCTCTGCCGCAGGGCTCGACTTGGCCTGTTGTGGCCGGGCCGTGGCTTCAGCCAGCTTCTGATGAAGCTGGCTGACCTCCGACTGCAGGCGATCCACCTTCGCCTGTAGTTGCCGCGTTTCGTCGGTGGAGCTGCGCTGGACCAGCTCCGCAACGACGCCGCGCATGCTCGCGGCCCTACATTTCAGGGCCTTTTGGAGGGTCCCCTTTATGTTGGAGGACTTCGAGGCGACCTCCGCGATCTCCCTCTCGTCCTCCTCCGCCATCCTCTCCAGCTCGGCCAGGGAGTGGTCCGCGTATACGACGCGGGGCGCACCGTACCCGGACTTGGCCCGGGCGACGTGCGCCCGCTTCTCCGCGGCAGCGACCCGCTCCTCCAGCTCTTGCTGGAGCTGAGCCCGCCGAGCCAGATCCAGCTGGCGTTGGGCGTTCTCGAGCCCAACGACATGGGTCTCCGCGGCAGCCGTCGGCTTTTTAGCCTTCGGCGACCGCGTCGACCCCGAGGCCGAGGAGCCCTCGGACCCACCGCTCCGGTGGACTCTTTTCCGCGAACGAGAGTCGTCCGCGTCCGACACAGTGATGAGTGAGTCGTTGTCGGACGACGACTCGTCCGCCCCTCCAAAGAAACTAGCCGCAGACGGCGCGCGGCTAGTTTCTGACGCCGAAGCGTCAGCTTGGCCCTGAGAAGGGCCTTTGGGTTGGCCCTGAGAAGGGCCTTTTGGTTGGCCCTGAGAAGGGCCTTTGGGTTGGCCCTGAGAAGGGCCTTTTGGTTGGCCCTGAGAAGGGCCTTTGGGTTGGCCCTGAGAAGGGCCTTTTTGTTTTAAAAATCGCCCGGAGGCGTCCCGCTCAGGGGTCGGCATGATCCCGGCAGGTTCGCAGACAAGACACAACTAAGATAAAATTAAAATCCGCGAAGGCACAGTGCACTTTGGCCAACCCAGTCTGCCACTCCGTTACGGTGGTCAGAACTGGGCTGTTTCCAGGGGACGCGACGTGGACGCAAGCACTGTGGGGTGGTCCCCCAACCTAACCTTTTTTTTTTTTTTTTTTTTTTTTTTTTTTTTTTTTTTTTTTTTTTTGCGCTGGGAAAAATGCGTTACGCATACCCTCCCATCGGGGGATGGGGGGCTATGTGGGACTCCCGGGTCTGACCCGGTATACCCACTAAAAAACCCAGCGGCACTCCCGCTTCGTCCGAGTGGCGGGGGACTGGGAAACCAGCGTAGCCTTAACGTCCAGTCCTCCGCCGACGATTGTCCTTCAGGGCGGGCCCCTCACGGGGGCCCGGGAGTGACCGACGAAGGTGGTGATGGGTGCAATGCGGGAGACGGCACCCCCGTGCCTGTCGCCCGCCCATCGCCACCATGAGGGGGGAGAGGCTGGCGCCTTCTCCGACCCCTTCTTCGTCTGCGGAGCGGCACAGCGAGAGGGTCGTCCTCCCGCGCGCGCTCCGTCTCCTCCTTTTGCGAGATTACGTCCTCGCAAAAGGAGGCCACCGCTGCCCAGGCCTCCTCGCTCCCCAGCATGGCGATGATCACACCAGGAAGCGAGAGGTCCTGTCCGACCGCCGCGGTCAGACCGCGGCGCAGCTCGGACCAAGCCGGGCACGCCTCGAGGGTGTGCTGCGCCGTGTCCTCCGCCGCGCCGCAGTCGTGGCACGCCGGGGTCTCCTCCCTCCCGATCCGGTGCAGGTACGTTCCGAAACAGCCGTGGCCGGACAACACCTGCACCAGACGGAACGAGAGGAAACCGTGGGACCGCTCGAGCCAGCTCTGCAGGACCGGGCCGAGCGCGTCCAACGTCCGGCGGCCAAAGGCGGCGGTGGCGAGGTCCTCTGTCCAGTGAAGGACGATTGCGTCCCTCGCCTCCCGCCGCACGGCCTCCCGCTCTTCGGCGACGGGGCGCTCCCCGAGCACCCTTCGTTGCGCGGTCCACTCGTACACTCTGGCGAGCACCCAAGCCTCCAGCTCCCAAGGAGGGGTGCCGGCCAGAGCGCACGCCGCCGAAAAGCCCACCGAGCGGTAGGCCCTAACCTAACCTTTTTTTTTTTTTTTTTTTTTTTTTTTTTGCGCTGGGAAAAATGCGTTACGCATACCCTCCCATCGGGGGATGGGGGGCTATGTGGGACTCCCGGGTCTGACCCGGTATACCCACTAAAAAACCCAGCGGCACTCCCGCTTCGTCCGAGTGGCGGGGGACTGGGAAACCAGCGTAGCCTTCACGTCCAGTCCTCCGCCGACGATTGTCCTTCAGGGCGGGCCCCTCACGGGGGCCCGGGAGTGACCGACGAAGGTGGTGATGGGTGCAATGCGGGAGACGGCACCCCCGTGCCTGTCGCCCGCCCATCGCCACCATGAGGGGGGAGAGGCTGGCGCCTTCTCCGACCCCTTCTTCGTCTGCGGAGCGGCACAGCGAGAGGGTCGTCCTCCCGCGCGCGCTCCGCCTCCTCCTTTTGCGAGATTACGTCCTCGCAAAAGGAGGCCACCGCTGCCCAGGCCTCCTCGCTCCCCAGCATGGCGTTGATCACACCAGGAAGCGAGAGGTCCTGTCCGACCGCCGCGGTCAGACCGCGGCGCAGCTCGGACCAAGCCGGGCACGCCTCGAGGGTGTGCTGCGCCGTGTCCTCCGCCGCGCCGCAGTCGTGGCACGCCGGGGTCTCCTCCCTCCCGATCCGGTGCAGGTACGTTCCGAAACAGCCGTGGCCGGACAACACCTGCACCAGACGGAACGAGAGGAAACCGTGGGACCGCTCGAGCCAGCTCTGCAGGACCGGGCCGAGCGCGTCCAACGTCCGGCGGCCAAAGGCGGCGGTGGCGAGGTCCTCTGTCCAGTGAAGGACGATTGCGTCCCTCGCCTCCCGCCGCACGGCCTCCCGCTCTTCGGCGACGGGGCGCTCCCCGAGCGCCCTTCGTTGCGCGGTCCACTCGTACACTCTGGCGAGCACCCAAGCCTCCAGCTCCCAAGGAGGGGTGCCGGCCAGAGCGCACGCCGCCGAAAAGCCCACCGAGCGGTAGGCCCTCGCCACCCGCAGTGCAATGGCCCTTTGGGGCTTGCGGAGGGCGGTCGCATTCTCCCTCCTGTGGAGGGAGTCCGCCCAGATAGGGGCCCCGTACAGGGCCATGCTCCTGAGGACGCCGGCATAGAGGCGCCGGCACCCCACCTTGGGCCCCCCCAGGTTCGGGAGCAGCCGCGAGAGGGCGTCCGCGGCTTTCAGGAGGCGCGTCGACAGCCCGCTGAAATGCGGGCCGAAGCGCCACCTCTCGTCCAGCACCAGGCCCAGATACTTCATCTGGGGCTGGACCTCTATCCGGACGCCCTCTACGACGATGTGGGCGTCGGGAGGGCAGCGCTGCCGAGGCCCGTGAAAGAATACGGCCTCGGTCTTGTGCAGCGCCACCTTCAATCCCAGGAGGCGGATCCTCTCTGCAACCAGGGATCCGCCAGCCGAGGCCAGACAGGCCGCGTCTCCAAAGTTCCTCCCCCGGGCAGTGAGGAGAGTGTCATCCGCGTAGCAGATGACACTCGTGCCCTGGAGGAGGACTCCGCGTAGGAGCCAGTCGAACCCGATGTTCCACAGGGAGGGCCCCAGAACTGACCCCTGCGGAACACCGGACTCTGCTCCGTACCGCCTCACCGTGCCCGTCCGGTCCGCGAGGAGGACCTCTCGGCCCTCCAGGTAGCTGGCCAGCAGATCCTGCAGGTATTGGGGCACTCCGTGATACCGGAGCGCCTCCAATATCGTCGAGTGGGGGACGGAGTTGAAGGCGTTTGCAATGTCGAACGACACTGCCAGCACTCCGTCCCCCGCCTCCACCGCCTCCTTCACCTGGCCCTTGAGTAGGGCCAGCGCGTCGATCGTCGAACGCCCTTGTCGGAAGCCGAATTGGGCGTCCGACAGGTCCGGCCCTACCCCCCGCAAAAGGCCATGAAGCCGGGACGCGATGATCCCCTCGAACAGTTTACCGACCTCATCGAGCAAGACGATGGGCCGGTATGCCGACGGGGAGTCCACCGGACGTCCCTCCTTTCGGAGGAGGCAGAGCTGCCCCTCCTTCCACAGTTTCGGGAACCTCCCAGCCGTAAAGCACGCGCTGAAGAGGTCCCGAAACCTGTCCTCCATTTGGGAGGCGGCGATCGCCACCACCCGTGCGGGGACGCCGTCTGGCCCGGGGGCCGTCTTCTTCGCGCGGAGGGTGAGAACCCCCGCGCGGAGCTCCTCCACCGTCACCGGGGGGACCTGCTCGTCCGGCGGAGCCGCCCCTTGCGGGGGATCCATCGCTGGTGGGGTGAAGTCGGTCCTGCGCGGAAACAGGGACCGGACCACCCCGTCCAGCAACGCCGGCTCGAGGGTCTCCGTCAGTGGGGGACCATAGGGGCGTAGCTGGTTCCGCGCCGCCTTGTACGGTCTCCCATAAGGATCCCTGTCGAGACCCTCCAGCATCTCGGCCCTCGCCGAGTCTTCCGCAGCGCCCATTGCAGACTTGAGGGCCTGCCTCGCCTCTTGGTAAGAGGCGTATAGGCGGTCCTCCTCTGCCCGGACTCGGTTTTGGGCGCTGCGCCGTCGGCTCCGCGCGTAGGCCCTTCTGGCCGCAACGCAGGCGGCCCGGAGACCCGCCAGCTCCTGCGTCCACCAATAGACGGCGCGACGGGGAGGCGGACGGCGAGACCGAGGCATGCTGGAGTTGCACACCTCGGTCAGGGAGGGCCTGGAGTATGCGATGTTCGACCCTATCCATCAGTCGGACATCGCACCCCCTTCCTCCGCAGCCACCGCAGAAGCAGCGGTGCTATTGGCAGGCCCGGTCGGCGCCTGCGCTTTGCCCCGCACAGGGGGAGGACTGCAGTTCCTCCCCTTCATTGCGTGGTCTGCCGGGCAGCCACTGGCGGCACACACCGCGCAGTGCGGCGTGGCGGCCTCGCAGGAGGCGGCTTTGTGGCCGTCCTTGCCGCAGCGGTAGCAGGCGTTCGACCTGTCAGGCCCTAACCTAACCTAACCTTTTTTTTTTTTTTTTTTTTTTTTTTTGCGCTGGGAAAAATGCGTTACGCATACCCTCCCATCGGGGGATGGGGGGCTATGTGGGACTCCCGGGTCTGACCCGGTATACCCACTAAAAAACCCAGCGGCACTCCCGCTTCGTCCGAGTGGCGGGGGACTGGGAAACCAGCGTAGCCTTAACGTCCAGTCCTCCGCCGACGATTGTCCTTCAGGGCGGGCCCCTCACGGGGGCCCGGGAGTGACCGACGAAGGTGGTGATGGGTGCAATGCGGGAGACGGCACCCCCGTGCCTGTCGCCCGCCCATCGCCACCATGAGGGGGGAGAGGCTGGCGCCTTCTCCGACCCCTTCTTCGTCTGCGGAGCGGCACAGCGAGAGGGTCGTCCTCCCGCGCGCGCTCCGTCTCCTCCTTTTGCGAGATTACGTCCTCGCAAAAGGAGGCCACCGCTGCCCAGGCCTCCTCGCTCCCCAGCATGGCGATGATCACACCAGGAAGCGAGAGGTCCTGTCCGACCGCCGCGGTCAGACCGCGGCGCAGCTCGGACCAAGCCGGGCACGCCTCGAGGGTGTGCTGCGCCGTGTCCTCCGCCGCGCCGCAGTCGTGGCACGCCGGGGTCTCCTCCCTCCCGATCCGGTGCAGGTACGTTCCGAAACAGCCGTGGCCGGACAACACCTGCACCAGACGGAACGAGAGGAAACCGTGGGACCGCTCGAGCCAGCTCTGCAGGACCGGGCCGAGCGCGTCCAACGTCCGGCGGCCAAAGGCGGCGGTGGCGAGGTCCTCTGTCCAGTGAAGGACGATTGCGTCCCTCGCCTCCCGCCGCACGGCCTCCCGCTCTTCGGCGACGGGGCGCTCCCCGAGCACCCTTCGTTGCGCGGTCCACTCGTACACTCTGGCGAGCACCCAAGCCTCCAGCTCCCAAGGAGGGGTGCCGGCCAGAGCGCACGCCGCCGAAAAGCCCACCGAGCGGTAGGCCCTAACCTAACCTTTTTTTTTTTTTTTTTTTTTTTTTTTTTGCGCTGGGAAAAATGCGTTACGCATACCCTCCCATCGGGGGATGGGGGGCTATGTGGGACTCCCGGGTCTGACCCGGTATACCCACTAAAAAACCCAGCGGCACTCCCGCTTCGTCCGAGTGGCGGGGGACTGGGAAACCAGCGTAGCCTTCACGTCCAGTCCTCCGCCGACGATTGTCCTTCAGGGCGGGCCCCTCACGGGGGCCCGGGAGTGACCGACGAAGGTGGTGATGGGTGCAATGCGGGAGACGGCACCCCCGTGCCTGTCGCCCGCCCATCGCCACCATGAGGGGGGAGAGGCTGGCGCCTTCTCCGACCCCTTCTTCGTCTGCGGAGCGGCACAGCGAGAGGGTCGTCCTCCCGCGCGCGCTCCGCCTCCTCCTTTTGCGAGATTACGTCCTCGCAAAAGGAGGCCACCGCTGCCCAGGCCTCCTCGCTCCCCAGCATGGCGTTGATCACACCAGGAAGCGAGAGGTCCTGTCCGACCGCCGCGGTCAGACCGCGGCGCAGCTCGGACCAAGCCGGGCACGCCTCGAGGGTGTGCTGCGCCGTGTCCTCCGCCGCGCCGCAGTCGTGGCACGCCGGGGTCTCCTCCCTCCCGATCCGGTGCAGGTACGTTCCGAAACAGCCGTGGCCGGACAACACCTGCACCAGACGGAACGAGAGGAAACCGTGGGACCGCTCGAGCCAGCTCTGCAGGACCGGGCCGAGCGCGTCCAACGTCCGGCGGCCAAAGGCGGCGGTGGCGAGGTCCTCTGTCCAGTGAAGGACGATTGCGTCCCTCGCCTCCCGCCGCACGGCCTCCCGCTCTTCGGCGACGGGGCGCTCCCCGAGCGCCCTTCGTTGCGCGGTCCACTCGTACACTCTGGCGAGCACCCAAGCCTCCAGCTCCCAAGGAGGGGTGCCGGCCAGAGCGCACGCCGCCGAAAAGCCCACCGAGCGGTAGGCCCTCGCCACCCGCAGTGCAATGGCCCTTTGGGGCTTGCGGAGGGCGGTCGCATTCTCCCTCCTGTGGAGGGAGTCCGCCCAGATAGGGGCCCCGTACAGGGCCATGCTCCTGAGGACGCCGGCATAGAGGCGCCGGCACCCCACCTTGGGCCCCCCCAGGTTCGGGAGCAGCCGCGAGAGGGCGTCCGCGGCTTTCAGGAGGCGCGTCGACAGCCCGCTGAAATGCGGGCCGAAGCGCCACCTCTCGTCCAGCACCAGGCCCAGATACTTCATCTGGGGCTGGACCTCTATCCGGACGCCCTCTACGACGATGTGGGCGTCGGGAGGGCAGCGCTGCCGAGGCCCGTGAAAGAATACGGCCTCGGTCTTGTGCAGCGCCACCTTCAATCCCAGGAGGCGGATCCTCTCTGCAACCAGGGATCCGCCAGCCGAGGCCAGACAGGCCGCGTCTCCAAAGTTCCTCCCCCGGGCAGTGAGGAGAGTGTCATCCGCGTAGCAGATGACACTCGTGCCCTGGAGGAGGACTCCGCGTAGGAGCCAGTCGAACCCGATGTTCCACAGGGAGGGCCCCAGAACTGACCCCTGCGGAACACCGGACTCTGCTCCGTACCGCCTCACCGTGCCCGTCCGGTCCGCGAGGAGGACCTCTCGGCCCTCCAGGTAGCTGGCCAGCAGATCCTGCAGGTATTGGGGCACTCCGTGATACCGGAGCGCCTCCAATATCGTCGAGTGGGGGACGGAGTTGAAGGCGTTTGCAATGTCGAACGACACTGCCAGCACTCCGTCCCCCGCCTCCACCGCCTCCTTCACCTGGCCCTTGAGTAGGGCCAGCGCGTCGATCGTCGAACGCCCTTGTCGGAAGCCGAATTGGGCGTCCGACAGGTCCGGCCCTACCCCCCGCAAAAGGCCATGAAGCCGGGACGCGATGATCCCCTCGAACAGTTTACCGACCTCATCGAGCAAGACGATGGGCCGGTATGCCGACGGGGAGTCCACCGGACGTCCCTCCTTTCGGAGGAGGCAGAGCTGCCCCTCCTTCCACAGTTTCGGGAACCTCCCAGCCGTAAAGCACGCGCTGAAGAGGTCCCGAAACCTGTCCTCCATTTGGGAGGCGGCGATCGCCACCACCCGTGCGGGGACGCCGTCTGGCCCGGGGGCCGTCTTCTTCGCGCGGAGGGTGAGAACCCCCGCGCGGAGCTCCTCCACCGTCACCGGGGGGACCTGCTCGTCCGGCGGAGCCGCCCCTTGCGGGGGATCCATCGCTGGTGGGGTGAAGTCGGTCCTGCGCGGAAACAGGGACCGGACCACCCCGTCCAGCAACGCCGGCTCGAGGGTCTCCGTCAGTGGGGGACCATAGGGGCGTAGCTGGTTCCGCGCCGCCTTGTACGGTCTCCCATAAGGATCCCTGTCGAGACCCTCCAGCATCTCGGCCCTCGCCGAGTCTTCCGCAGCGCCCATTGCAGACTTGAGGGCCTGCCTCGCCTCTTGGTAAGAGGCGTATAGGCGGTCCTCCTCTGCCCGGACTCGGTTTTGGGCGCTGCGCCGTCGGCTCCGCGCGTAGGCCCTTCTGGCCGCAACGCAGGCGGCCCGGAGACCCGCCAGCTCCTGCGTCCACCAATAGACGGCGCGACGGGGAGGCGGACGGCGAGACCGAGGCATGCTGGAGTTGCACACCTCGGTCAGGGACCCCCTGAGCTGGACCGCTGCGGCGTCCACGTCCAAGGCATCGACAGGGGGGGGCGAAAGCCAGTCCTGGAGAAAGGCCGCCTCCTCGGCTGCCTCCCGGTCCAGGCGGGTGAGTGCCCACCGTGGGAAGGGAGATTGCCCGGCGCGGGCCCTCCCCCCTCCCTGGGTGGAGATGTCGAACCGCACATATCGGTGGTCCGACAGGGTCTCCACCATCTCTACCCGCCAGTTGACGACGCGGGCGGCTAGCGCGGGGGTGGCAAACGAGACGTCCACCACCGATCCGCCCTGTTGCCGCACACACGTGTGGACCGCCCCCCTGTTGAGGAGGGACACACCGCATGAGGCCGCCCAAAACTCGACGGCGCGTCCCCGGACGTTGCAACCGGTGGCCGGGTTGCCCCAGGCCACCGACTTGGCGTTCAGGTCGCCCAACACCACGACCTGGCGCGGTGCCGCCCTCCCTACGACCGCGGTGAGGATCTCGAGGAAATCCTCAAAGTCGGAGAGAGAGCGGTTCGGGGAGAAGTAGACCCCTACCAGGGCCATGTCTCCCCACGCGGCGGCCACGTATCCCGGTCCCCTCTCTAAGAGCGAGAGGGGAGGGGAGTCCGTGGAAGACCGCGACACCAACGCCACCAGGCCGTCCCGGTCGCCCAGCCAACGGCCAGGGACCGAATAAGGCTCGGCGACCACCGCCAAGTCCACCAACCACTCAGCCATGGTCTGCATCAGCAGATCCTGGGCTGCCCTGCAGTGGTTGGCGTTCGCCTGGAGTATGCGATGTTCGACCCTATCCATCAGTCGGACATCGCACCCCCTTCCTCCGCAGCCACCGCAGAAGCAGCGGTGCTATTGGCAGGCCCGGTCGGCGCCTGCGCTTTGCCCCGCACAGGGGGAGGACTGCAGTTCCTCCCCTTCATTGCGTGGTCTGCCGGGCAGCCACTGGCGGCACACACCGCGCAGTGCGGCGTGGCGGCCTCGCAGGAGGCGGCTTTGTGGCCGTCCTTGCCGCAGCGGTAGCAGGCGTTCGACCTGTCAGGCCCTAACCTAACCTAACCTTTTTTTTTTTTTTTTTTTTTTTTTTTGCGCTGGGAAAAATGCGTTACGCATACCCTCCCATCGGGGGATGGGGGGCTATGTGGGACTCCCGGGTCTGACCCGGTATACCCACTAAAAAACCCAGCGGCACTCCCGCTTCGTCCGAGTGGCGGGGGACTGGGAAACCAGCGTAGCCTTGACGTCCAGTCCTCCGCCGACGATTGTCCTTCAGGGCGGGCCCCTCACGGGGGCCCGGGAGTGACCGACGAAGGTGGTGATGGGTGCAATGCGGGAGACGGCACCCCCGTGCCTGTCGCCCGCCCATCGCCACCATGAGGGGGGAGAGGCTGGCGCCTTCTCCGACCCCTTCTTCGTCTGCGGAGCGGCACAGCGAGAGGGTCGTCCTCCCGCGCGCGCTCCGCCTCCTCCTTTTGCGAGATTACGTCCTCGCAAAAGGAGGCCACCGCTGCCCAGGCCTCCTCGCTCCCCAGCATGGCGTTGATCACACCAGGAAGCGAGAGGTCCTGTCCGACCGCCGCGGTCAGACCGCGGCGCAGCTCGGACCAAGCCGGGCACGCCTCGAGGGTGTGCTGCGCCGTGTCCTCCGCCGCGCCGCAGTCGTGGCACGCCGGGGTCTCCTCCCTCCCGATCCGGTGCAGGTACGTTCCGAAACAGCCGTGGCCGGACAACACCTGCACCAGACGGAACGAGAGGAAACCGTGGGACCGCAACCTAACCTAACCTTTTTTTTTTTTTTTTTTTTTTTTTTGCGCTGGGAAAAATGCGTTACGCATACCCTCCCATCGGGGGATGGGGGGCTATGTGGGACTCCCGGGTCTGACCCGGTATACCCACTAAAAAACCCAGCGGCACTCCCGCTTCGTCCGAGTGGCGGGGGACTGGGAAACCAGCGTAGCCTTAACGTCCAGTCCTCCGCCGACGATTGTCCTTCAGGGCGGGCCCCTCACGGGGGCCCGGGAGTGACCGACGAAGGTGGTGATGGGTGCAATGCGGGAGACGGCACCCCCGTGCCTGTCGCCCGCCCATCGCCACCATGAGGGGGGAGAGGCTGGCGCCTTCTCCGACCCCTTCTTCGTCTGCGGAGCGGCACAGCGAGAGGGTCGTCCTCCCGCGCGCGCTCCGCCTCCTCCTTTTGCGAGATTACGTCCTCGCAAAAGGAGGCCACCGCTGCCCAGGCCTCCTCGCTCCCCAGCATGGCGTTGATCACACCAGGAAGCGAGAGGTCCTGTCCGACCGCCGCGGTCAGACCGCGGCGCAGCTCGGACCAAGCCGGGCACGCCTCGAGGGTGTGCTGCGCCGTGTCCTCCGCCGCGCCGCAGTCGTGGCACGCCGGGGTCTCCTCCCTCCCGATCCGGTGCAGGTACGTTCCGAAACAGCCGTGGCCGGACAACACCTGCACCAGACGGAACGAGAGGAAACCGTGGGACCGCTCGAGCCAGCTCTGCAGGACCGGGCCGAGCGCGTCCAACGTCCGGCGGCCAAAGGCGGCGGTGGCGAGGTCCTCTGTCCAGTGAAGGACGATTGCGTCCCTCGCCTCCCGCCGCACGGCCTCCCGCTCTTCGGCGACGGGGCGCTCCCCGAGCGCCCTTCGTTGCGCGGTCCACTCGTACACTCTGGCGAGCACCCAAGCCTCCAGCTCCCAAGGAGGGGTGCCGGCCAGAGCGCACGCCGCCGAAAAGCCCACCGAGCGGTAGGCCCTCGCCACCCGCAGTGCAATGGCCCTTTGGGGCTTGCGGATGGCGGTCGCATTCTCCCTCCTGTGGAGGGAGTCCGCCCAGATAGGGGCCCCGTATAGGGCCATGCTCCTGAGGACGCCGGCATAGAGGCGCCGGCACCCCACCTTGGGCCCCCCCAGGTTCGGGAGCAGCCGCGAGAGGGCGTCCGCGGCTTTCAGGAGGCGCGTCGACAGCCCGCTGAAATGCGGGCCGAAGCGCCACCTCTCGTCCAGCACCAGGCCCAGATACTTCATCTGGGGCTGGACCTCTATCCGGACGCCCTCTACGACGATGTGGGCGTCGGGAGGGCAGCGCTGCCGAGGCCCATGAAAGAATACGGCCTCGGTCTTGTGCAGCGCCACCTTCAATCCCAGGAGGCGGATCCTCTCTGCAACCAGGGATCCGCCAGCCGAGGCCAGACAGGCCGCGTCTCCAAAGTTCCTCCCCCGGGCAGTGAGGAGAGTGTCATCCGCGTAGCAGATGACACTCGTGCCCTGGAGGAGGACTCCGCGTAGGAGCCAGTCGAACCCGATGTTCCACAGGGAGGGCCCCAGAACTGACCCCTGCGGAACACCGGACTCTGCTCCGTACCGCCTCACCGTGCCCGTCCGGTCCGCGAGGAGGACCTCTCGGCCCTCCAGGTAGCTGGCCAGCAGATCCTGCAGGTATTGGGGCACTCCGTGATACCGGAGCGCCTCCAATATCGTCGAGTGGGGGACGGAGTTGAAGGCGTTTGCAATGTCGAACGACACTGCCAGCACTCCGTCCCCCGCCTCCACCGCCTCCTTCACCTGGCCCTTGAGCAGGGCCAGCGCGTCGATCGTCGAACGCCCTTGTCGGAAGCCGAATTGGGCGTCCGACAGGTCCGGCCCTACCCCCCGCAAAAGGCCATGAAGCCGGGACGCGATGATCCCCTCGAACAGTTTACCGACCTCATCGAGCAAGACGATGGGCCGGTATGCCGACGGGGAGTCCACCGGACGTCCCTCCTTTCGGAGGAGGCAGAGCTGCCCCTCCTTCCACAGTTTCGGGAACCTCCCAGCCGTAAAGCACGCGCTGAAGAGGTCCCGAAACCTGTCCTCCATTTGGGAGGCGGCGATCGCCACCACCCGTGCGGGGACGCCGTCTGGCCCGGGGGCCGTCTTCTTCGCGCGGAGGGTGAGAACCCCCGCGCGGAGCTCCTCCACCGTCACCGGGGGGACCTGCTCGTCCGGCGGAGCCGCCCCTTGCGGGGGATCCATCGCTGGTGGGGTGAAGTCGGTCCTGCGCGGAAACAGGGACCGGACCACCCCGTCCAGCAACGCCGGCTCGAGGGTCTCCGTCAGTGGGGGACCATAGGGGCGTAGCTGGTTCCGCGCCGCCTTGTACGGTCTCCCATAAGGATCCCTGTCGAGACCCTCCAGCATCTCGGCCCTCGCCGAGTCTTCCGCAGCGCCCATTGCAGACTTGAGGGCCGTCTTCGCCTCTTGGTAAGAGGCGTATAGGCGGTCCTCCTCTGCCCGGACTCGGTTTTGGGCGCTGCGCCGTCGGCTCCGCGCGTAGGCCCTTCTGGCCGCAACGCAGGCGGCCCGGAACCTAACCTAACCTTTTTTTTTTTTTTTTTTTTTTTTTTTTTTTTTCCCGGGGTGGAAAATCCTCATGGATGTCCGCCGCTCTGGGGCGGGCGGCGGGGTCTGTCAGACTCTTACTGACTAAAAACCACCCCGGTGTTCCATCTCACACCTACGCCAGGGGTCGCGGGAACGTACGATCCTTCCGCAACCCCCGGCTGGTGCCGGCCCGCCGCTGCAGGCCTCCTCAGGTCAGGGGGGGGGAGTGAGGTGTTTGACTCCCCCCGCGACGTCTAAAAGGGGCGCGCGTGGAACACTACGCGCCGCCACCTCGGGTCCTAGTGTATGGGGGGCTACGGACGTCCCCGAGTCCGTCGCCCCTGGACCCATTTAGGGGGGCTGGAAGAGCGCGTTGTCCGCCCTCCGCCGACGCCCGGTGCGCCTGCTGCGGGCCGGGTGAGTGGACGAGATCTCCCTCTCCCTTTCCGCAGCCTCCTTCTGCGAGACGACGACTTCGCAGAAGGAAACCACCGCGTCCCAGGACTCTTCGCTGCCGACCATCGACTCGACCACGGCCGGCAGCGACAGGTCACCGCCTACTTCTGAGATGAGGGCACGGCGCGGCTCCTCCCAAGCGGCACACTCTGCCAGCGTATGCCATGCCGTGTCCTCCCGGCAGTCGACGCAGTGGTGACACCGGGCGTCCGGCTCCCTGTTTATGCGACACAGGTACTTCCCGAAGCAACCATGCCCCGAGAGCACCTGCGTCACCCGAAACGACAGGGAGCCGTGCCTCCTTCCGAGCCAGTGCTCGAGTACCGGCCGGACCGCCTCGATAGTGACGAGGCCGGCGGTAGGGCGTGAAAGCCTGTCCCGCCATTCCGCCACCAGGACCTCGCGAAGCTGTGACCGACGCAGCTCCATATGGCGCTGCATCAGCCACTCGCCTCGCGCCCGCGCTTCCTCGCGCCACCGGTACAGCGACGCGAGTACTTTCGCCTCCAGGTCCCAGGGCGGGGATCCAGCCAGTACGCAGGCCGCCTCGTAGGAGATCGTGCGATACCCCCGGACGACTCTGACGGCCATCGCTCTCTGCGGCTTTCGCAGGACTGCGATACTACCGGCTGTCAGGTCAGTCGCCCAGATTGGGGCCCCATACAGGGCCATCGATCGCACGATCCCCATGTAGAGCCGCCTACAGGCGGCGCTCGGGCCCCCCAGATTGGGAAGCAGCGTTGACAGCGCCCCAGCCGCGCCCAACAACTTGGGCGCCAGCCGCCGAAAGTGGGGGCCGAAATCCCACCGGCTGTCGAGCACCAATCCCAGGTACTTCATGGTAGACTCGACAGCGATCCGGGCCCCCCCGACCACGATGTGTGAACCGGGCGGCGGCGCCCGCCGGGGGCCATGAAACACCATGGCCTCCGACTTGTTGAGGGCTACCTCCAGGCCCAGGCGACGTATGCGGCTCACCACCTGTGAGACCGCAGCCGTCGCTAGCAACGCTGCCTCCCTGTATGAGCTCCCCCGGGCAGTGACCAGAGTGTCATCAGCATAACACGTCAGGTCCACGCCCGGTTGAAGCTCGCCTCTCAGCACCCAGTCGTACCCGATGTTCCACAGGAGCGGGCCTACGACCGAACCCTGCGGGACACCGCACGACATGCGGTGCTGGTTTTCGCCATCACGTCCCATGTAGGTGACACACCTCTCCGATAGATAAGCCCCAACGATGTGGCGAAGGTAGGGAGGCACCCGATGATACTGAAGTGCCTCCCGAATACAACTCCAGGGCAGGGTGTTGAAAGCGTTGGATATGTCCAAGGACACTGCCAACATCACCCCGCCCCGAGACACTGCTTCCTCCGCCAGGACTCTCACCCGCGACACAGCGTGAATGGTGGAGCGCCCATGCCGAAAGCCGAACTGACTGTCGTCCAGCTCCGGCCCCTCTCTGCACAAGTGGCCGACGAGGCGGGCTGCGATTATCCGCTCAAACAGCTTACCCACCTCGTCTAGCAGCACTATGGGCCGGTACGCAGATGGCGAATCCGCAGGGCGTCCCGGCTTCCTGAGCAGGACCAGACGACCAGATTTCCACAAAGTGGGAAACTGGCCCCGCTCAAGACACGCTGTGTAGAGTCCTCTCAGTTGGGGCTCAAGCTCCTTCAGAGCGAGGGCCAACACGCAGCCGTGGATCCCGTCGGGCCCCGGAGCCACGTTCTTGGCCCGGAGCCGCATCACAGCTGCCCCCATCTCTGCCTGTGTCACCCCTGGAACGCTGATGGCGTTCTCTTCTGTAGACTCTGCGGCTGTGGGCAAAGCCATCGGTGGCGGAGTGTGCTCCGCTCTTGCCGGGAAGAGGGCTGCTACTACCTCCTCCAGCAGCTCGGGTTGGAGACTCTCCGTAAGTGGGGGTGCCGCGGCTCGAAGTTTCCCTCGGACCGCGCGATAAGGCCGCCCCCACGGATCTCCGTCTAGAGTCTCCAGCATCTCCTCCCTGGCTCGCGTCCTCGCCTCGCTGATGGCCAGACACAGAGTCTCCTTCGCCGCGCGGTACACCTCATACAGCGCGGCTTCTTCGTCAGGGACCCGACGACGTCTCCTCCGGTATCGGGTGTACCGGCGCCTAACCGCTACACACGCGACGCGCAGCTGCGCGATCTCGGCGGTCCACCAGTACACCTGGCGCCTTGCTGACTGTGCGTGGACCCGGGGCATGGACGCGTCACAAATTTGCGTCATCACCCCACGGAACCACAGCGCCTCCTGCTCGACGTCGACGGGTCCGTTCGTTGCCGACTCCCGGATCCAGGCCTGTACAATAGCGGCCTCCTCGAGAAGCTCCCTGTCGATGCGCTTACGCGCCCAGCGCGGACCGTCTGTTCGCGGGGCCGGCGGACCGCGGCCGCCGGCGGTCTGGGCGGAGACGTCGAAACGAATGTACCGGTGATCCGACAACGTCTCCACCCCCACGGCGACACGCCAATCGTGGACACGGCTCGCGACAGCGGGGCTAGCAAACGAGACGTCCACTATAGACCCGCCCCGCTGCCGCACGCACGTGTGCACCGAGCCCCGATTTAGGACGATCAAGCCAGTCGTGACCGCCCACTCCTCCAGCACCTCGCCCCTAGCATCGGTCACAGGAGATCCCCACGCCGCAGACTTGGCGTTGAGATCCCCCAGCAACAGCACTGGGCGAGGGTGGAGTCTGTTCACGACGGCACCCAACTCGACAAGGAACCTCTCGAAGTCGGCGAGACTCTTGTTGGGCGAGAAGTACGCACCAACCGTGCCAATGCCGTCCGCGAGGGCGGCTACCCAGCCGTGACCTCGGGACGGACTGACAAGAGCCCCGCCAATGATGGCCACCAAACCGTCCAGGTCTCCCACCCAGTTGTCCCTGGGGGGGACAAAGTACGGTTCGGCGACCACAGCCACACGAATCGACCACTCTGCCATGCTCTGGAGTAAGAGATCCTGAGCTCTAGCAGAGTGGTTGATATTGCCCTGGAGGAAATGGTAGAACGCCATTATGCGCAATCCATTCCCTCCACACCATTCCTAGGCCGAGAGTCGGCCGAAGGGCAGCCAGGCTGAGGGGGGGGTAAAGAGCCTCCGGCAGCCTTGGCATCCCTTCTCTTCCCTTTCTGGGCGGGCGCACCACAGGCCTTTCCGCCCGCCCTGTGCCCAGCGGGCCTCCCTGCAGCTGTACAGAGGCTGCAGTTCGGCGCCGCGGAGCACTGGGCCGCTTTATGGCCGGCCTGACCGCAGCGATAGCACTGCTCGCTGCGGTCTACGGAGGTGCACCGTGCCCTGACATGCCCAATGTCGAGGCAACGGTAGCACCGCAAGGCCCTGGGTTGCAGCAGCTTCACCCTCGCTGCAACCCACCCCACCAACAGACGCCCAGTGTCGGCGACTTTGTTCGCCGCCGCCACCGGGCACCGCATCCAAATCGCGCCTAGCCCGGAAGCGTCGACGCGTATCTCGCCCGTTCGCACGTCCTCGGGCGGACATCCACCGGCTTGGGCGACGGCCGCCACGACCTCGGCCGGGGTCGTCGAGTCATCCAGTCCGTCGACGCGCAATTCAGCGGTCTTCATCGGCCTGGACACCCGAACGTCCTCCGGGTTGAGGACCTCCCTCAGCTTGACGGCCAGGATATCCGCCTTTTCGCCGCTAGAGGCACCCGACACCTCAAGCAGTCGCGCCCCCGTCATCGCCGGCCTCATTCTGAGGCCGGACGGTATGCCAAGGTCGGAGAACGCGACTTTGGCTTTTGCCTCCATAAGGACCGCCTTATAGGAGACGCCCCTTTCGACGGCTCCGGGCTGCAGCGTAATTACTACAGCCGCGGAGCGCGGGGCTCTGACCCTAGGCGGCCCCTGAGCCTTCATGGGTGCCGGTGCCGGTGAACCAGCGGGTACCGGTGGCGGCGGCACCGTCCTCCTCTTACGGCGGCCCCTCTTACGGCGGCCCCTCTTGGCGACGGTCGTCCAGGCCTCCATGGTGGACCCGGGTACGGTCGCCGAGGGTGCGGTCGCCGGGGGTGCGGTTGGCGGAGGCGCGGTCGGCGGGGGCGCAGCTGTCCGGGAAGTTGGCACGGACGTACCCTCCACGGGCTTTCCGGGCTTTTTCCCCCCCTTGGGTTTCTCGGCTGTCGGGCCCGGCTTAGCGGGCTCCTCCTTCCTCCGCCTATCTGCAGCGAGCGGCGGCCGGAGAGTCTCTGCCGGGAGGAGCCTCGACTCCAGGTTCTGCAGACGGGCATTCACCATACCCCCGCACTGCAGCATGCAGATGCGAACGATCTTTTCGATCTCCACATCTGCAGGTGTAGGGGTAGGGACCGACGACGATGGGGCCGGCGGTGGCGGGGCAGTGACGGGAGCAGAACTGGTAGTCGCAGGACGCCTCTGCTGCCATTCCGCCCTCTGCGCGGCAAGCTCCCGCTTGAGGTCCTCGAGCTCAGACCTCAGACGGCCGTTCTCCTCCCACAGCTTCGCCGTCTCCTCCGAGCTTGTGCGATTAAGGAGGAGCCCAACTGCCTCCTTGATGTCGTCAGCCGCCTCCTTCAGAGCGCGCGTGAACGTGCCTTTCAGGCTGCCAGATTTAGTGGCAACCTTCAGGACGATGTCCACGCCGTCCAAAACTTGGCGACTGAGCGCCACCGCCGACAGGCTCTCTCCGGCAGCCGCTTGAGCAGAGCGTCGCTCTCGGGCTAGTCGGGCCATTTCGCTGACTTCATCAGCCGCCACCGCCTTCCGCTGTGCCCGCTTTGCGGCGTTCGCCTCCGCCTTGTTGGACCCCAGCAAGGACACCGAGGAGCCCTCACTCAGGTCCATTATCGAGGGCCCGGGGTCGCTCTCCACGCTCTCTGCCAGACGCTCTATGGGAGCCGGTGTAGCGGGCCGAGAGATCCGCACGAAGCGACCCGCTCTGTCATGGCCCGGCAGCCGAGCGGGGGCTGCGCCCACGCTCGCGCGACCCCGCCCTCTCTGTGCCGTTGGCACCTTGGCGGCCGACAGGTTCTCCTCACTGGAAGAGAGGCCCATCGAGTCCGCGCTTCGCGGGCGCTTCCTCCGAAATTCGGAGGTGCACTCACGCGAGTCTGAGTCCTTCTCAGGACGTGAGCCTCCTCGGCTCTCGTTGCCGTCAGCGACGGCAAGCGGTACTTTGGCGTCGCACAGGCGCTCCAGGCTAACCCGGAGCTCCTTTTCTTGCGACACCAGTTGACGCAGGTCGGCGGTGATCCGCCGGTCCGCGAGGCTATTGGTGCCCCCCCCAGATACGAAGGGGCTGCCTTCCGAAGAAGGGCGGGATTGTACCTCTTGGAGGTTGCCCGCCTGGGGAATCATTTTCTCATTAGCCTTATTCATTTTTTCCTTTTAAGGGTGAGGTCCCTTTTCGCCGCGCTAACGACCGGATCCCCTCCGGCCATACATCCCCTCGGCACGCTAGACCTTGGGATTGGGGTAATTTTTTAGAGAGGTTGTCTTCCTCGCGGCCCGAGCCTCAGTGGCCCGGACCCCCGGTCCTGAACTCAGGATTACGGGGTGGCCGACGGCTGGGCAGAACCAACCGCCGCCCCGGCGTTCACACGCTGCCGCCGGATGCCGGACAGACGCGGCGTGGACATTGAACACCCTCCACCACCCACACTCTCATGGGTGCAGCGGCGCGAACCGCCCCTTCCCAGTCTACGGCCACTCACCTCCCTCTGTAAGCAGAGGGGGAGTAGACGTATGACCGTCCGTCTGTAGCCATGTTCCCTTCACAGACCATCAAGGATGATCGGTGATTGGAACCATGACTTTCCCCGCCTGTTGAAAATTAGCCGCCAGCCCCAAGTGTCCACCAAACCTGGTGGGCAATTGGAGCCGACGTTGCCCAGGGTGCGCCACGAGGAGGCTTTTCAACGTGCACCCCAACCTAACCTAACCTAACCTAACCTTTTTTTTTTTTTTTTTTTTTTTTCCGGGGTGGAAAATCCTCATGGATGTCCGCCGCTCTGGGGCGGGCGGCGGGGTCTGTCAGACTCTTACTGACTAAAAACCACCCCGGTGTTCCATCTCACACCTACGCCAGGGGTCGCGGGAACGTACGATCCTTCCGCAAAACCTAACCTAACCTAACCTAACCTTTTTTTTTTTTTTTTTTTTACGTGGAGAAATGCTCATGCATTCTGCACTACCACGGGGAGATAGTGCAGTTATGTGGGACTCCAACCCACTAAAACTCCACGGTGTCCTCCTCTGCCGCTTACGGTGGGAACACGGGCACGCGTTAGCACTCATCCGTGAACCCGCCGCGGCTGTCCGTCACCGGACCCTCCTCTGGGGAGTATTCCCCATCTCCGGCGCACTAGAACACATAGCACGCCGTGACCACCCCAGGGACCAAACCAGCACATGGGCGCCAGACGACCCCGTGTCTGGACACCCTTGGTCCCCCTGCGACGGGTCAGGTCATTGGCCCCGCCGCCTGCCAATTTTCGGCCGCAGAGGATAGGGAGAGCGGCCAACGTCATACCAACACTCCTCTTCCTCCGCGGCCCCACCGCGTCCGCCAACGGACGGTGGCGACCCCGTCAAGGCCGCGGAAGGTAGGGAGAGCGGCGCACCGCAATACCGGCACTCCTCTCCCACCGCGGCCTCCAACCCTCAGCCGCGATGCCTCCGATACGACATCGCGGCCCACCTCAGCTGCGATGTCGCTCAAGCGGCACCGCAACCTACTTGTTGGCCGCTACGTCGTCGGCTTACCGGCAAAAGCCCTGACGAGCGGCCCCTCCTCGGGTTCCACTTCGCTTCACCGTGGGTGTCCAAGCCACGGCTACTGAGCCCCCCCGCCTCGACAATGCGGGAACCCACCGGGGGGGAACCTAACCTAACCTAACCTAACCTAACCTCCTTCTCGCCTTGAGAAATCAGAACGAGAGGATATTCAGGGATCTTGACAAAGAGGAAAATAGAGTGGAGATCCGATACAGGAAGAGAACAAGAAACCCTCTTATGAACCATGTCGTCGTTAGGGTGTCCCCCAAAATATGGACCAGGATTATGGACGCGGAGACCGTGCAGATTGACCTGCAGCGCATCCGAATCGCAGACCAGTCTCCCCTTGTCCAGTGTTCGCTTTGTCTGGGGTACGGCCATGGCAGGCGTTTCTGCAAAGAAACGGTTGAGAAATGTAGCCATTGCGCCGGGCCCCACAAAAAGTCGGACTGTAGTTACTGGCTCAATGGTGCAGTGCCGACATGCTGTAATTGCACGCATGCAAAACTGGCAAATGCAGAGCACAACGCCTTCAGTGAGGACTGCCCGATAAGAAGGAAGTGGGATGCATTGGCGAGGGCCACAACGGCGTATTGCTAAGGTGGTCACGGGCAGAGGAGCACTAGAGAGCAACACACCCACCAGCGAGGCTCCACACCTGGTAATGCAGGCAAACCTCCAGAGGAAGCAGCTCGCCACGAATGAACTCATGATTGAAGCTAATCACAGGAAAGCAGCCGTGGCTCTGCTCCAGGAACCCTACGTGGGAGGCTCAAGTATTATGAAGAATTACAGTGGAGTGAGGATCTTCCAGAACACCAGCCCAGGGGAAGGAAATGTCAAAGCAGCCGTTGCAGTGTTTAATCACAACTTTGACATTATACAGTACCCGACTCTCACCACAAATAACATCGTTGTGGTGGGAGTCCGAACCAGAGCCTGGGAGATCACGCTTGTCTCCTTTTACTTTGAGCCAGACCAGCCCATTGAGCCCTATTTAGAACATCTAAAACAAATAGGGCTTGCAGTCGGTTCCAAGAGACTGATCTATGGAGGGGACGCCAATGCAAAGAGCCTATGGTGGGGCAGCCCGATAGCCGACGTCAGGGGGGAAGAGGTGGCAGCAACTCTCGGTGAACTTAACCTGAATATACTTAACCGAGGGGAAATTCCGACCTTTGACACTATCCGAGGAGGAAAGCGGTACAGCAGTCACGTGGACATTACCGCTTGTTCAAATGACTTATTGGACTTGGTAGACGACTGGAGGATTGATGAAGGTCTGACGAGCTCGGATCACAACGGCATTATGTTTAAGATCCTCTTGCAGAAATCCAAAGGCATCAAAGTTGAGAGAACGACCAGGAAATTTAACACCAAAAAAGCCAATTGGACTAAATTTCATGAGAAGTTTAGACAATTGAAAATAGATTATAAATTCACAGCAGCCGAAATAGACAAAATTAAAGACATTGAGCAAATTGACACTACAACAGACAACCTTACCAAAGCAATAGAAGAAACATGCAAGCAAACAATACCAACCAAAAAAGTCCAAGAGGAACTTACCTTGCCGTGGTGGTCCGAGAGACTCGCTGAGATCAAGAAGGCCGTCGCTACCAAGAAGCGCAGGATCCGCTGTGCCGCCCAAGTCCGGAAGCCAAAGGTCATAGAAGAGTACCTAAAACAGAAAGAACAGTATGAGTTAGAAGCGGCCAAAGCTCAGACCGAGAGTTGGAAGGAATTCTGTGGGAAACAGGATAGGGAGGGGGTTTGGGAGGGGATTTACAGGGTGATAGGTAGGACGCAGCGTAGGGAGGAGGACCTGCCATTGGAACGGAACGGTGATGTGCTAGATGCGAAGGGATCCGTAGAGTTGCTAGCGGAAACGTTTTATCCGGAAGACCTCATCGAATCCGACAATGCTCATCACCAATCCATCCGAATAAAAGCCGAAAGCGTCAACTCTGGTGAACAAGATGATCCTTGCGACCCACCGTTTACGACGGCAGAATTAAAAAACTCAATGGAGTCCTTCAACCCGAAGAAGGCGCCGGGTTCCGATGGCTTTACCGCCGACATTTGTTGTCATGCTGTGGCTAATGACCTGGAACTATTTTTAAGATTCCTAAATAAATGCCTAGAACACCATCATTTCCCCACGTCCTGGAAGCAAGCAACAGTCGTGATACTGAGGAAGCCTGGAAAAGAGACATATTCCACTCCTAAATCTTATAGGCCGATTGGACTGTTGCCTATATTAGGGAAGATATATGAGAAAATGCTGGTGGCCCGCCTTAAGTTCCACCTTTTACCAAGGATGAGCACCCGTCAATACGGATTCATGCCACAAAAAAGCACTGAGGACTCCCTCTATGCCCTCATGCAGCATGTCAACAAAAAACTAGTTCAAAAAAGAATAGTTACGCTTGTATCGCTGGACATAGAGGGAGCTTTTGATAGTGCCTGGTGGCCGGCGATAAGAGTCCGCCTGGCAGAGGAGAAGTGTCCAATCAACCTTAGGCGGGTCATCGACAGCTACCTCAGAAACCGAAGAGTTGCAATCAGGTACGGTGGGGAAGTATACAGCAAGGACACCAACAAGGGTTGTGTCCAAGGCTCAATTGGGGGCCCAATATTGTGGAACTTAGTCCTAGACCCCCTCCTAAAAGCAGCAGAGAACAGGGGGAATTACATTCAGGCGTTTGCGGACGATGTCCTCCTGGTATTTGACGGAGAGACCGCACTAGAGGTGGAGGAATGTGCCAATGCCGCTCTCAATCATGTTCTGGCGTGGGGTGTCGAGAACAAACTAAAATTTGCACCGCACAAAACAACAGCTATGGTGATAACCAGAAAATTAAAATACGACACACCACGCCTGAGGATGGGGGGGATCGACATCGGCATATCGCAAGAAATGAAGCTTCTGGGTGTAACCTTCGATCAAAAACTGACCTTCAACACCCACGTCTCACACATTTGCAGGAAGGCAATTGCTATCTACAAGCAGCTGTGTAGAGCCGCAAAGATCAGTTGGGGGCTTCACCCAGAAGTTATTCGGGTGATATACGTGGCGACCGTAGAGCCCATAATACTTTACGCTGCTAGCGTCTGGGCACCGGCTGCAAAGAAGGTGGGCATTGTGAAGCAGCTTGGGACAGTCCAACGCGGAATTGCTCAGAAAATGTGCAAGGCATATCGCACGGTTTCCTTGAACTCAGCATTGGTGCTGTCCGGTTTGCTCCCCCTTGACCTCCGAGTTCGTGAGGCAGCATCACTGTACGAGGCCAGGAGGGGGGTGCCCCGGGCGTCACTGGGGGACAGGGAAGTCGAGCGAATGACCGCAGCAATTGAAAATCCCCATCCCGCATCACGTGACATCTTGCAGTTCAACAGTCTGATAAATCAAGAGCAACTCGACAACAACTGCAATTTTGACGTCCGTATCTTTACGGACGGGAGCAAGATCGGAGGAGGGGTTGGTGCTTCACTGTCCATATGGAATAGTGAGGCCGAGACCAGAGCCCTCAAACTTGCTCTATCAGATTACTGCACAGTTTATCAGGCTGAACTCCTAGCAATAACAAGAGCAACGAGGGAGATAATAAGGCGCAAGGAATCTTCTTTCGGAGTTTTCAGCGACTCAATGGCGGCTCTCCAAACAATCACGAATCCCGGTTCGCATCATCCTCTCGCTGTAGAAGCTAGGGATAACATAAGATCTGCATCCCACCAGAACAAGCTCGTAAACTTGTTCTGGATTAAAGCTCACGTAGGGCTACCGGGGAACGAAAGAGCTGACCAACTAGCAAGAGAGGCCGCTGAGAACTCCAAAAGAAAGCCTGATTACGATCGGTGTCCGATCTCATACATCAAGCGAAGTATACGTGTGGAGACGCTTGATGAGTGGAACCGTAGATACGAAACCAGCGACACCGCATCTGTAACAAAGTTATTCTTCCCGGATGTGCGGGTGGCATACAGTGTCATTCGCAGGATAGGAACAAGCGGCCTGAATACACAGATAATGACGGGGCACGGTGGATTCTCTGAGTACTTGAATCGCTTCAAGTGCAAGGAGAGTCCATCGTGCATCTGCGACCCGGACGCTAGTGAATCGGTCCAGCACGTACTATTTGACTGCCCACAATTTGCAAAACACCGTTTTAACGCCGAAAACATCATAGGCACGGCAATAACACCGTTCACAGTAAAGGACATAATTAAGAGCAAAGAGGCAGAAAAATTTTTGAATTATTGTAGATATATAGTAAAGAGAGTAATAAGTCGAAATAAAACAGCATAAATAAATATGCTGTCATAATATAGTACATTATATTAGAGGCCAGCATAGAATAATAGTAAGTAAAATATAATTTGGATAAATGAGTAAATAAATAAATAGATACAATATTATGTTAAAATTATAGCTTAAAATAAATACAAGTGCTAAAGTAAAAGCAAAAATAAGAAGTGCTGCAGCACCCCCCGTATTTGTATGACAAGTAAAGAGAGTATTCGAATATGAAAGGCACAAATATATAAACTGTAAAATTAAACATAAGTATAGATTAAAGTAAATGTTAAAGTAATTAAATAAAAAACAGAAAAACAAAGGCTCCGATCATGTTGGAGGTAGTGGTATAAAAAAAAAAAAAAAAAAAAAAAAAAAAAAAAAAAAAAAAAAAAAAACCTAACCTAACCTAACCTAACCTAACCTGAGCGAACCTAACCTGAGCGAACCTAACCTGAGCGAACCCAACCTGAGCGAACCCAACCTGAGCGAACCCAACCTGAGCGAACCCAACCTGAGCGAACCCAACCTGAGCGAACCCAACCTGAGCGAACCCAACCTGAGCGAACCCAACCTGAGCGAACCCAACCTGAGCGAACCCAACCTGAGCGAACCCAACCTGAGCGAACCCAACCAGAGCGAACCCAACCTGAGCGAACCCAACCTGAGCGAACCCAACCTGAGCGAACCCAACCTGAGCGAACCCAACCTGAGCGAACCCAACCTGAGCGAACCTAACCTGAGCGAACCAACGGTGAGAAAAATTAAACCGGCAGGCTTGACCACTCAAATAATGACGGAGCACGGTGGATTCTCTGAGTACTTGAATCGCTTCAAGTGCAAGGAGAGTCCGGCATGCCCCTGTGACCCATCTAAAAATGAGAGCGTCCCACACTTACTGACGGAGTGTCCTATATTCGCGAAAAACAAAGGAGAATGGGCATTTTGGTACTCGCTCCAATTGCAATCATTGTGGTGTCATTGGATAGGTCTTTTTATCAGGAAAAATATTTACCATGGCGACTTGTCCCAAATCCTTGTCCGAAAACCACGCGAAGCCCCCAAAGTTCCAGTTTTAGTTGATATCATAATTGCAATTTATACGACAATATTACATACATGATTGAAAATACGAAAAATACCATGTAAAACAACATTATTTAAAACGAGAAATGTATGATGTTACTATTCATGCATATATAAGTTTTAAAGTTTTCTTAAAGTTTTTACGGTTAATTTTTTTCCACCTTATATAACGATACGGGCAACTAGCTTCATTTTTTCTGACTGACTGACTTCTTGACAATTCAAAAGTGCCTGTAAATGGTTTAATTGAAATAAATGCTTTGAGTTTGAGTTTGATATGATATGATAATGGTGATGACTTTTGAAAATATGTTCTTTTACATAAAAAAGTATTATTACCTACCTTAAGATTTCTGTTTTTGTTACTGCGGTGACTCTATAGTCACCGTAGTAACAAAATACACCTACCTCGGGGATAGAGAACCAGCCGCGGGGTGGGGTGGGCGGTGCGCGGTGCCAGTGGACAGCCTTTTGTGCCGCGTTATTCATTAGTCGTAGTATCGTTCTGTGCGTGAGACGACGTTTCGCAGCTATTTACGCTACCTAGTACTTTTTTATACCGTTTTCATCACTGACCCCGGCGCCTCTTTTGGACATTATTACCCGTTATAAACGTTTATCTTGGCTAGTGTTGAGGACTATTGTTGTGTTTATCGATTTAGAACATCGTTATGGAAGAACATCGCAGCTGTGTGATGTGTTGGCGAGGCCTACATCATGCTAGATACCAACAGCATGTTTTAATTGATTGTTAAATACCTAACACCAAGAATGGTACTCAGTATTTAAAAGTTGACCTTGTGTATACTAGTAGGGTTGAAGGTCTGAGTAAAAAAACCAAACTGTATACTGTTCTATAGTTAGGAATATATTTGCTAAAATTCACAAGACCCCTATCAAGTCGTTGTAACACAACGCTTGCGAGTTCTAATTCGACGCCAACGCTATCTTATTACGTCTTGCACAAACTCATGACAAATACAATGTATTTTGTTGAACTGATGAGCGGATTTTGATTATGCATGATTATTAACACTGATGATCTTCCAAAAATGCGCCCCGAGTTTGTGGCATATATACGAGAACATTGTGAAATTGAATGATGTATTTATTTATATTAGATCAGTCTGGGCGTCCATGAGGATTTCCCTCTCCTGCCAAATTAAAAAAAAAAAAAAACCTGAGCGAACCTAACCTGAGCGTAAAAATTCGCAATTTTAACAAAAAATTTCTTTCGACAATAATAAAATACCTCTCCCTATTGCAATTCTAATTCCGAAATTAAAACGACCGGAAAACGTCAACAAAAATCGAAAACAAAAACGACTTATCTGGTGGAGCAATGGGCGGTTGTCTAAGTAGTCAAAGAAAATGTTTAGTAGTGATTGTTATATCATTACTAGCTGCTGCCCGCGACGTCGTCTGCTCGAAGGCTCTACAGCACCAAAAATACCTAAGATGCCAGTGTCGCTATAGCATTATAAGTAAACAACTTTTAAAATAGCATTAAAATATAAGTTTTTTTTGCAAGCGAAGCAAGTGAAGAGAGTTATATGGGAGTCCTGCTGAGTTCAGTGTGGTGTGGGGGATGTGACTGAAGGAAATAGAGAAAACAATGCAGGAATACATTCCAGGACACAAAAGAGTAAAAATACGTACAAAAGGCATCATACCTTAAAACACTTACCTATAAACAACGTTGGTAGTTATGCTGCCAGGAGCCAAAATGTAAAGAGAGTCAGGACTGGTGACGCGGGAGCAAGCGACGTACAGTTGTCCGTGTGAGAAGCAACTCGTCCTGAGGTCGACACTCGCTGCCCTCAGTGTCTGCCTCTATTGATGGTTATCGCGAAGCAAACACTCACGGGGAACTGTACGCGCTTGAACTGGAACGGGAAGATATGAGGTATGAGGGGAATGCGTGGTATAAATACTGCCTCGCCAACGCCACAACCCGTAAGAATTTCCGCCTCAATGGTGCGTCTGTAGAGCGAAATGACTTTAGGCTGGGTCCCGTTACACAACTTCAGAGGAGATAGGTTCCGAAGAAGCATAATCGGGACACCGACCTTCAGCTTGATGGTATGCGCTGGAAGTCCACTTGCTGACAGGGAGTTCAGAAATTCCACGGGATAATGTGTGGCGTCATCTTGCTCGACAACAGTGTTTATCGAGGTGTAGACCACTTCAATCCCCTCAATTTCCGAGAGAATGCATTCGTTAATTGCTGCAGCCTGATCATTTTTGGACGTCAAAATGGCTCACACACCCAAGAATTCTGCAGGTGCAGTATACGACTGATGTCCCCGTACACACAGCAAATGAGTTCTTCTAAGCTGGATACCACTCTACCGAGAGACTCTGGAAGCACCACCTGTCCACCTCTCTCTTATGGTAGAGTGCCTTCGCCAAGACTTAGAAGGACATTGGAGAATTCTTGAGCACGTGCATTGCCGCCGAGCCGAGCTCTCATATTAATGGTCAAGCGCAGCGTACGAACTCGTGACCACAACGAAGATAGTTTCAACGAAGCATTCACCTCGTCAGCCCTCGACCCCCGTGTCACCACGGGAAGCGTTTGCCGGAAATCGCCACTGAACAGAACAGCTGTGATACGACGCATCAAATGTTCGTTCCTGCGGATGTCCTGCAGGGTTCCGTCCACGGCCTCAACTGCCTTCCTATTGGCCATCGTGTATACACTCATCCCATACGATCAAAGAGCAATCCTTGAGCACGTGTCCCTTATCGCTGTTACGTGACACACCACAAACAGGGGTTTCGGTGCTCTCTAAATCGATAGGAATTTTAAACATGGCATGTGCTGTCTTGCCACTCGGAAGCAGTGTGGCAGCGATTCCCGACGACGCTACAGCAATAGCAATTTTGCCTTGCCTGCTGACCTCTGCAAGTATGCAAGTGGTAACAAATGTTTTTCCTGTTCCACCAGACGCATTCCAAGAAAAACATTTGACCCTGGTTTTTTCCCAACGCTTTCAAGGACGGTGTCATAAATTTGGTTTTGCTCTGAAGAGAACAAAGCGACATGGTCATTTCGCCCGGATCGTAATTTGTCTCAGCGTTATACTCCCGATTTACACGGTCTTGATGCGGTGATGATTGGGGAGCTGGTAACCCATATTCGATCAGTGGATTGCCGCCGATAGAAATGACCACATCTTGAAGTGAACTGAGACAGGTGTTCAGCACGCGTTCATCAGTTACTCCGACTTCGTCTCCAGTAGAAACATAACTTTTTTGTAATACTTAACACCGCATTTTTTTTAATTGTCGTCCTCAACTCTGCTCAAGATTTTAAGGGTTTTGTTGGAACTTGAATTTGTCAAAACGAACTATACGATACAACTTTTATGAAGAAAATGCACATTGCCATCTATGAATTTTAAGAATAACTAACTACTAACCTCGCCAACATGATCAAATTTAAATTATTAATTTCCAAAAAGTGTCAACATGTAACTTGATTTGATTTTTATGAAATCTCATAGATGGCGCTGCTTCAAAATTTTCTTTATACTACCTACTAAAATTCATTAAACTATGTTTTTTCTGCCCAAGTTACTTAAATGGCGTAGTTTTTATAGTGTAAAGCTAGATAATAGCATGGCTTACTGAAAAACAACATTTAAATATGCGTCGTTAGATTACACGCTGTCACAGAATGCGTAAGAAAAATAAAGATTCACAGCTCCTCCCCCATAGGTGATAGCGTGATAATATGTAGCCTATATGTTGACCCGACCTCTTAGTAATATTCATGCAAAATTTGAAGTAAATCCATGCAGTACTTTTTGAGTTTAGCCCGGACATACATACAGACAAACAGACAAAAATTCTAAAAACTATATTTTTGGCTTCGATATCGATTGTAGATCACGCCCCAAGTATTCTTTTAAAAAAATATTCAATGTACCGTTTTGACTTTCCTACGATTTTATTATATGTATAGATAGATGGTGCATGCATGACCTATGCGTATAGACATAATCAGCTGTTAGGAAAGCTACATCGTGTTCAAACGGGGTAAAAACTTAAAAAATCATTTGTCATCATCCTGTGTTAGAAAGAGTAGGTACCCTATAATGCCTTATTTATGCCATTAATTATTTTTGACGATTCCAATAATATGACTTATGACCGTAAGTGATTGTTGCACTGTCTCATAGGTACACACTTTTGCATGTTACCTTTAGTATAAACCAGTGTAAATAATTGTTGGTGAACCAATCAAAAAACCGGCCAAGTGCGAGTCGGACTCGCCCATGAAGGGTTCCGTAGCAGCAAGTAACATAATATAAAAGTTCTTGTAGTTCGTTGTAACTTTGTGAAAGGTAAATTGCGGTTTTCGATTTATGACGTATTAAAAAAAAACTAGATCTCGTTCAAACCAATTTTCGGTGGAAGTTTACATGGTAATGTACATTATACAGGGTGTAAGGAGAACGCTTCCGAAGCCTGGACGTACATTATATACAACCTATATGCAAACGAATACCAATAACCTTTCGCTTTAAATTGATTATTTTCAAGACTTCATATTTTGTAAACGCGCAATGGAAACCGTACAAAACGTTAGGTCACTGACACGCAAAGCGACGACGCGCCACCACGTGACCAAGCGCCCGCACGTCGCGGGCGCCGAGCGCTCCGTACGGCCGAGTCACGGGATTTATACGGAATTTACAAATATCACTTTCAAAATGCCCACCCCTACGACACTTCACAAAATTATGAATTTTAATCGCATTCGTAGCCCACTGTTAAACATTAAAGCTGACAGAGGCATTTTACGTACCTGTCTAAATCCTTTGCGACCTTATGAGGTTTGGCTCGAACTGCGCTCCATTCATTTCAATACACAGCTGGGCCCGTCGCTGTGTGGACCGGTGAACACGAGGCATTAGTGTAGGGTCCTCAACACATTCTTCGCGTAGTTTATTAAAAACGCTCACTATTCTGCCCCGCATTTCGTCAGCACTGTCACATTCCCGATCAAACACTCTTTCTTTCACATACCCCCACAAAAAGAAGTCCAGAGGTGTTAAGTCGGGTGAACGAGCCGGCCAGGCGTGCGGCCCCAGCCTTCCGATCCAGCGGTTACCAAAAAGCTCAGTGAGACGCTCGCGGACAGGGCGCGTAACATGAGGTGGAGCGCCATCGTGCTGGAACCATGCTCGACGAAATTCAGCCAGCGATACATTATCTAGCATATCTTCTAAATGTCCATTTATAAAATTAAGATATGCTGATCCATTGAGTCGCTGCGGTAGAAACACTGGTCCCAGAATTCGTCCATTAAAAACACCAGCCCATACGTTGACGGACCATCTGGTCTGATGGCCGGTTTCTTGAGTAGCGAACGGGTTCACGTCTGACCATACATGGGCATTCCTCCTGTTCCACATCCCGTTTCTTGTGAATGTGGACTCGTCCGTCCAGATAATGTGCTCAATGAAGCCAGGCGCACGTTGTTGTTGATCTAGCAGCCAACGACAATACGCACGACGACGAACGCGATCATTAGGTAGCAAAGCTTGTACTTTGTGTATTTTGTAGGGCCGCATTCTGTTCCGGCGCAAGACTTTGTGAACTGTCCAGTGAGAGACGGTCGGTACGCCCCGGCGCCGCAACAATTTCGCCGCACTTCGTGTGCCCAGGCGTGGATTTTGGCGAATTACATTTAAAATACGCTCCTCGGTCTGAATGTTCACTTGTTGTCCACCGCCTGCCGCCATCGGAGCAATCGGTCGATTTTCTAAGACTCGCTGAAAAGCTGCTGTTATCATGCGAGAATCAGACGGATGCCGGACGTTCGGAAATCTGTCTCGGTAAATTCTCAACGCTAGAGAAGCATTGCCACGGGCTTCGCCTAAACACATCAACATGTTGCCGTATTCACGAGCACTGTACACGTATGCCTCAGGCATTGTTTAAAACAACAAAAATAATAACTAAAAAACAATAAAACAGCAATAATAACGTAACAAAAATAATAACTAAAAAACAATAAAACAGCACTAAAAACGTAACAATAATAACTAAAACAAAACAGTATTAAATACGATTCAATAGCGATGGATCGATTAAAAGTAGCGCACGTTCGCTCAAGAGCCGAGTCGGAAAGGAACTAACTTACAGTCTTAGATTACTAAATAAGTACTAAGAAGATCAAACATGCCGCCTGCGTTTGTTGCCGGCCGACAAACGATACCGCCGCGCGTACGCCGCCACGCGCCAGCGCGGCGACCATAGCGGTGTCTTTTGATGCGCAAAGATCAACAAATTACAGAGGAGAAAATGTTAAAATAATAGTTATGAAATCAGAAACCAATTGTACTTTAGCTTTATTAAATTATTACAAACTATTGTCATTTTATAACTTTTAAATAAGATTTAACGGGTTTCTTAGATTAAATTAATTTAATTATCCACCTTAAATTGATTGGGTTTACTTACCAAATGAAGGATACAGTTGTTCCAATAAACGACCGCGCCTAATGCGACTCTAATTTCATTGACATAAAGTTCAAATTCAATTTATTCACGCGCGCTAGTTGCTTCAAACTGTACAGACGCCAGCACATCAACCTACTACAATCTGTCAAATTTCTTTAATAGATTTTCAACTTTATCACTAAAACGTAAGGTTCAAAGTTGATTGGGAAAATTTGACAGTTTCGGGTAGGTTGATGTGCTGGCTTCTGTACATGCGATGAAAATGTTTCTGTCAATCACAGCCACAGCTGATGTCGGCGATCTTTTACTTTATTTCATTCACTATCGATTATCGACTTACATACAAAACTGTTTTTAAATGCACGAAACAGTGCATCAATTTAAAACAGTTGACGCATCTGAAATGTTTTTTTTCTTATTTATTTTGGCGGCGCTTTACAAAGGATGCTTATGGTCACAACTCACAGCGGCGCCGCGCATAGCCGTGGACGCCTAGTTCTTTCAAACTAGGTGGCCCGGGTTCAAATCTCGGCCAATACCAATGAATTTTGTGATCATTTACCTTGATTACCAGAATTCGTACGCGCACCGTTTCTCCCCGCGCACCCCGCGCCGCCGCCGGCGCCGGGATCGGGACCGCGATCGCTTGGTCATCCACCGCCCACCGGCAGTCGATAGCCTATGTACTCCGACGGCGAATGCACGCGCAAATATTTCTAAATTAATAATTACGTTTCGCAATCTAGTGTACCTAAATCTCAGTTTTCTCTTCTAATTCTTGATACTGTATCTTCCTAGTGCTTGTTTCTACTCATTCTGTAAACTGTAATTTTAATTTTGTTGCTGTGCAAAATTTTAATGGACGAATTAACAAAGTTGCTTGTAAAGTCAATGTCTTTGTACATAATCAACTTTTTGTACTTTTCTTTCTCAATCACAGTAGGTATCTAATTACCTTCGATATGGGGTCTCAAGGTTAAGCAAAGTAAACTGGATTTTTCTGATTTGTAAGCAAAATTTGCGAACATTCCGATCAAAATAAAATTGTAACCCTGTTCAAGGGGAAAATCATTACGATCCTTGCATGAATGGAATCCGAAAGCACATATCGCACAACTAGGTAGAAGCACAGAATACTTAAAGTACAACGTACAGAAAGGCCACTCCCTTCCCCCCGCACTAACATCAGTTACCGCACCTCACCCCGCACTTCGGCGTATTCGTCGCAGTTCTTTAACAAGAGCGCTCGCAAACACAAGTACCTCACGCACACATTCATACGTATACAAACGTCATTTTTTAATGTAGTAGTAGGTAATTATTTTGCGAGCGTTGTATGGAGTGTCCGGGGTGTGGTAGAAGTGAACTGAAAAGACATTTGCTTCAAGCGATCGAGTAAAAGTTAGGAGTTCATGAGGATAGGAACACAGCACCGCCCGCGCGCCGTCAGCCGTCGTGTAGCGCGTCACGTGGACTTGGGGTCGTCGGCCGCGCTGCCGTCGGCGAGCGCGCGCGCACTTTGAACCCGAGGTCATGCGCGAGCGTCAGCTGATATTTATTTACGAATACATTGCTTGTTAGAGTTGTAAAGAAAAAAAATGTGTTTAATCGCAAATAATGGTTGTATTTAACTGTTTTCACAGCATAGTGTACGAAAAATGCTAAAAAAAATTGGTAAAATTGTTCATTTTTTTTTCCTGATTTTTTGATGGTATTGTATCGAGAATCACTAGCCCTATCACCTGTCTTCGTTTTCGGAAGCGTTTCCCTGGCACCCTGTATATATTTTTTTAATTTTATCATTCTCTTATTTTAGAAGTTAGAGGGGGGGGGGGGACACATTTTACCACTGTAGAAGTGTCTCTCGCGCAAACTATTCAGTTCAGAAAAAAATGATATTAGAAACCTCAATATCATTTTTGAAGACCTATCCATAGATACCCCACACGTACAGGTTTGATGAAAAAAAATTTTTGGAGTTTCAGTTGTAATATGGGGAACCCCAAAATTTATTGTTTTTTTTTTTCTATTTTTGTGTGAAAATCTTACTGCGGTTCACAGAATACATCTACTTACCAAAGTTTCAACAGTATAGTTCTTATAGTTTCGGAAAAAAGTGGCTGTGACATACGGACGGACGGACAGACAGACAGACACGACAGACATGACGAATCCATAAGGGTTCCGTTTTTTGCCATTTGGCTACGGAACCCTAATAAATAAATGACCGTGGTGTGGTGGTCCTGTCATATTTTTGGGATCGTCTTCTCAAGCCCTTTGACGTAGGTACTTATTAAAAAAAAAAATCACGACTGTTGGTTTAAGTATAAACTCAGCCATATTGATTTTTGTGAAACCTCACCTATTGAATTAGGAATTTCCTTCGAAATCCTTCGGATTGCGATTGAAAGTGACGTGCGTTACGCTGGGCGGTCACCACAATGACCTAACAATGTCCTAACGACATGTAAATTATTACAATGCATCCAGACAAACATCTGGATGCTATGAAAGAATAAAGAATCCTACACACACATAAGACACGGGTGGGGTATATACGAGTAGGAGGCCGGCTAGATGTTTCAGCTGTCGGCTCTCAGCAAACACCCTACTGCGTGCTTCTGCTATTTAACAAAATTGGTTTTTGGGCGGAAACACCTAATATACCTACACATTTACAGCTACAGCTACTCCTCGCTAGCGTCAGCAAGAGTGCAGCATGCCAGCCAAGACGTCGCGTGTAGAGGTCACACTAACCGGGGAGTTAGAAAATGAAACAACAAAGTTTAACGAGCGATATTTTATTTAAAACTCGTAGTATCACATCAGAACTTAAAACTTAACCGGGCGTGTGGGACAGGACGTGGCGCTAGCCGGACAGGTCGCCGTGGTCGAACAGGTCCTGGTCGTACAGCGCCGCGCGAACCGTGCGGCCGCCGAAGTACCGCCCGTGCAGCGCCGCCGCCGCCGACACCGCCTCTGCAACACGCGGCGAGTCAGTACTGCAGCAGCGATCGCACAGGACCACGCGACTCAAAAGCAGTGTCGTAGAATTTCGTGCACACAGACACGAGCAGAAAAAACCCATATAATAATCAAAGGCCTCAATCGACACGCTAAGAAGAAGAGGGCCTCAACCACAGCAACTGATATTATAAATGCGAAAGCGAGTTTGTTTGTTACGCTTTCACGCTAAAACGGCTGAAAGGATTTGGATGAAGTTTGGCACATGTGACATGGGTTGTCTACCATCATTATCTGCCTAGCCTTTTCCCAAATATATTGGGGTCGGCTGCCAGTCTAACCGGATGCAGCTGAATACTAGAATAGATTAGCTAGAATAGCTGATTTTACATGGAGCGACTGCCTATCTGACCTCCACAACGCAGTTACCTACTGGGCCTTGGTAAGACTGGTTGTCAGACTTTCGGGCTACTGACGAAACGACTGTCAAAGATCCACGAATGACCAACGGCTTAACGTGCTTTCCGAGGCACGGAGGGGACTTGGTATGTGAAGATGGTCACCCATCCAAGGACCAACCGCGGCAAGCGTAGCTTAACCTGATCGATCGACCCATGCGGTTGTTATAATTTAGCTACAAGCCCCTCACATGGGTTGTCTGCCCATGTTCCAAGTTTCATGAGTCAACCTGCTGGGTTAGGACGCAGGATATTTTTTATCTTTTAGTACGTTGCATGCATAAGACGGTATTCTGTTCACGACACGTTGTGCACAATTTCTGAGCAGTAGGGGTTGGGGTTTGACGCCGATTTCAACAAAAAATATATAGTAGGTATTATTTGGGTCCTAAAAATTATTTATCACTTTTGAGTTCGTGTTTTTAGGGTTCCGTACCTCGATAGGAAAAAACGGAACCCTTGTAGGATCACTTTGTTGTCCGTCCGTCTGTCTGTCAAGACCCTTTTTCTCAAGAACGCGTGGAGGTATTAAGCTGGAATTTAATCAAATACTCAGACCTACTGTCCCTTGGAGCTGTGAAAAAATCAAACTTCTAAGCCAACGTAATCAAATGATACAGCCGTTTATGCCGCAAATTTTCGACACTCGCAAGTGAATCAAAACCTACAGGGTACTTCCCGTGAACTCAGAATCTTGAAATTTGGTACGAAGCAACGACATATAGCATAGAAATAGATAAAGGAAAAATTTTATACGGAACCCTCGGTGCGCGAGTCCGACTCGCACTTGGCCGGTTTTTTTGAAGGTGGTTCGAGTTTTTTTTTTTAATTTCAGAATAAGTAAATCAGTATTTTTAATTTGCTCGTTTCGTTTTTTTCACATATTTTTTTTGTCTCATTTTCTTTGTTTTTTTTTTATTTATAGTAATTGAGATAAATATGGGCTTGGGAAGGAAAATTCATTAGTTTTTGTGTCAGAAATATTAAAAACTAGCTGACCCGGCGAACTACGTACCGCCTTAGAATTAAGGCGCTTACATGAGCTAAACGCAAAAAAACGGTAGTTTTCGAAACAATAAAAGTATATGATCGCCTACAGTAAACAAAATCAGAAAAATATATGATATTCTTCAGGATATATGCTAGATAGATAGTGTTTTGAAAACACAATACAACTAATTTGGTACGATAGAAAAAAATCATGAACATACCTCTAAAAAACTTTCTTTTTACAATAAAAACCATACTAATATACATACAATCATTCTGATTTTTTGTCAGATTATTCTACAAGTAACATACTAAAATGATAGTGTTTTATTTTTTTATTTAAAACAATAGTTTTTTTGTAAATCGAATATTCATAGTTCGGAACATAAAAAGTGCGCATGTGTGCGTGAACGCCCGTGTAGCGACAGTGCCGGCCGAGGCCTGATGCTATATGGACGTGTCGCTCTTTTCGCCGCACTATTTCCGTCAAAATTGTTATGTTTTTGTTAAGTTTTATTTGTAAATTCATTGTTTATTATTATTTGCATTATCTTCTTTCCGTAAATATTTTTATTTCGTGTAAATATAAAATACTTTTAAGTTTGTTATGTATGGGTGCAAGGCGCGCGCCATCTATTGTACGGCGAGTCCCAACTCCCGGGCGTTTCACTTGTGTCTACCGGCAGTGGTCCGCGTAACCTAACAAAGTTAAAATAGGGTAATAATTTGTAAATAAATGGGAAATATAGTGAAACATTCCGTTAGGAGGACTACAAAACGTTCATATAAAACAAAAGCCGAACATAATATGAACGAAAGTAAAAAGTATGAGCATTTTATTTTTAACTGAATATTTTTATTTTTGCAATAAAACTATGAATTTTGGAAACATCTAAGAAAGTGCAGTCGGTATTTTCGACTTCACGTACAACTGTCACAGTGACGTATGTGGACGACGTGTAGATTTGTATTCGAGAGTCCCCGGGTTCGATTCCCAAGGTTACGAAATCGTACTTTCTTTTTAAATTTTATTTAAATGTATTTTGAATTTTTAGATAGATAGTGTTTTGAAAACATAATACAACTAATTTGGTACGATAGAAAAAAATCATGAAGTACCTCTAAAAACTCTTTTTACAATAGAAACCATACTAATATACATACAATCATTCTGATTTTTTGTCAGATCATTCTACAAGCAACATACTAAAATAATAGTGTTTTATTTTTTTAGTTCAAACAATAGTTTTATTGTAAATAGCATAATATTCATAGTTCCGAACATAATAAGTGCGCATGTGTACGTAAACGGTAAACCCCCGTGCGTGTAGCAATAATGCCGGCCGAGGCCTGATACTATACGGACGCGTCGCTCTTTTCGTCGCATTATTTATTTGTACCTACATACATTCATTGTTTATTATTACTATTTGCATATCTTCTTTCTGTAAATATTTTTATTTCATGTAAATATAAAATACTTTTAAGTTAAAATAGCGTAATAATTTGCTATCAATTATATCATTTGTAAATATGGGAAATAAAGTGAAACATTCCCTTAGGAGGACTACAAAACGTTCATATAAAACAAACGCCGAACATATGAACGAAATTAAAAAGTAAGAGCATTTTATTATTACTGAATATTTTTTTTCGCTATGAATTTTGGTAGTTTAAGAAAATGCACTTATTACGCATAAGCTCAGTTTTTTCGAAGAGATACGCAATCGTTACATTGGCTTATGTAGACGACGCGCAGGTTCGTGTTCAAGGGTCCCCGGGTTCGATTCCCAGTGATACGAAATCGATTTAATTTTATTTAAATGAATTTTGAATTTTTAAATATATTTTTATAAATAACTAAAAAAACGTCTACAATGTAATTATCTTTCACAGGAGAAAGAAAGTCGAAAATATCAACACGGAAGTTACTTCTAATGCGTAAGTACCTACACGTTTTCTATGCCATTGTAACAATAAAAAAAACCTAAATTTATTAACAGACCGCGACTTATTGATAATATGCATAAAGAAATCACAGATTCATCCGAAAATTGCGATGAAAATTATCACAAGCAAGAGTTTAATTTTTATTGATTGTGTTTATAATAAATAGAAATCATAATAATTATGTATGAATGTTAGGTACGAGTACCTAATCCTTGAGGCCGTTTACACATCATGCCGAAGCTGCAGCGGCATCGCCGCCGCCGCGGCGCCGCTGCATCAGTCACCCTTGGATTTGTATGAACACACGGCGCCGCCGCGCCGCCGCGCCGCCGGCGGCGGCGGTGCGGCGCGGCGACGAGTTTTGATAAGATCTATCAAAACTCGCCGCCGCACAGTGGTCTGAAAATCGAGCTCCATACTCATAGAAACTTAAAGTACGGAAATAAAAAAAACAAAAATTGTAATGGGTCTAGTATACCTCCCTTTACGTAATATTAACGTATGGATGGTATCAGTCGCTCCACGCGTGAGAAAAAAAAGTTTTTTGTTTTTTTTTTGTATGGGAGAAAACACTAACCCCCTTATTCATAATCCTATTTTATCTCTATTTTAGCTAAAATAGGTTTATAGAACGTTTGTCTTTATCTGTCACGTTGTCATTTCTGTGTGTAAGAAAGAGACAAACCCCATTTTAACTAAAATAGGTTTGATAAGTTTTATGAATAAGGGGGTTAATGTACATTTTTTTGAAACTGAATGGAACTGATAGGCTGGAGCTCACACGAGCTATTGTACCATACACGGCCATCAAGATGACATACAATTCATGGACCGTTGGGCGCCGCTTTGCACGTAGCAAATTTTTGAAATTTTGTGTTTTCGATATGTGATTTTTCAAATCTTTGACGTGAATAAATGAACTTGCTGATCGATTTACTTATACTATCGTTACTTTTAGCCTGCTTATGACCTTTATGATGACAACAATTAAAAATTATGTTGATTATAAGTACCTATACGTTTTTTTTTAATTTCATTCCAAGAACTACTTAACTCATTTAATCACCGTTGTAGTGTATCTATTAAATAGATATGTAAACACTGTCTCATTCACACAAGCGGGGTAGCTGCTGTCAGTTATGTTATGTCATCTGTCAGTTACGAGGAATGGCGGGAAACAGACAAAGTGAAGCAGGCTATATACGATGGCGCTTGGTGTGGTAGTGAGCCAGTGAAGTGATATGTTTAACATAAGTACGGAATCAACAGGATTCTACAACCGTGATTATGGTTGAGTTATAATTAGATACTGCTTCAATCTGAGCCTCAATCAGAGCCTGTTCTTCCACGATGTTCAACTTGTTTTCGTTTGAAAACTTAAAATAAATTGGTCAGCAGAACATTGTGGAAGATGGCTTTGGATTCTCCCATACCTTTTCTTCGCCACAAACTAAGCGCAGAGGCACAAAAGAACACATAAACATACTGGAATCGTCTTCGTCTGCCATAGTTTGCTTATACAAACTTTGCCCTGAAGCACCATCAAAGCCATACTTGCATATAATTGTTAACTCTTTGCCATCCAGCGAAGGTTCCACACGTAGGAATTTTCCAAGCTTTGCACAGTTTTATCCAAAATTTAGCTTTACTTTTACCTCTTCTTCCGTGATGTACAATGGTAACTTTTGGAGGGCAGCAGTCCTTCTTCGCCTCAAGGATGGCAGTATAAGAAGGACACAGTGGTACTCCTTCTTCTTTTGCACAAGATCTTAATGTTATATACTGCCACTTCGAAAGCTTCAATGAGGTCAAAATAAATAAAGCTTTATCAGCGGAATATATAGGCACAGTTTCCTTGGGCTTTAACAATTTATTTATCCTTGTAGCCTCTTTGCTCCGAGACTAGTTTAACGATATCTGCTATATTCTTGTCATGTGCTTTCAAACCGGTTGCATGAGCAAGGCTTTCAGTGCTATACGTTAGGAGGTCTTCCGCTCTCCTTCTCTTCTGTAGCGGGCTTAGCTCTTTAAATGGTTTTCTCGGCCTCACAACTGATGTTGATGTTCCAACACTGCACGTCTCCGGTGTGTAGGATGTTGATGCACCCTCATTTAAAACAAAGTCAGAACTGGAACGGGTTTGCTGCTCTACTGACACTAAATAAGGGGTCATCTTTCCTTTCATGATCTCAGGCCATTTTATGTTCTCTTGCAGCCATGTCTCATACTTTGTTATGTATGTACGTCTCGTGAGATTACACGAGATCCATTTGTTCCTCAACGAACAAACATAAGTCTGACAGAATTGTTTCAATACCCTCTTTTCATTTTCTGACAAATCAGTAGTATTCTCAAAAACTTCAAATAAAACATTGGGCTGTGAAAAACAATTGTTGTTTGTCACAAACATGACAATGTCCAAATTGGTATCACAACCTTCCATCACAGCACAATTAAAAAAATAACGTAATAAGTTAGCGCGCACAAGTACTGAGAGCTACTGATAAAAGTAAGCTCAAACGTCCTGTTTTTATACAACTACCCTCATTATCGTTCGCTATTCTTTAATTAGGTTTTACAGACTTTAATATTACAGACAATAGAATTTTATTGTGACTAGGGCCCATTTGGCCCTGCTAGAGCTGGTTGATGCTCATGTCATTAGTATATAATTATAACTCAACCATAATCACGGTGATTAAATGAGTTAGTTCTTGGAATGAAATAAAAAAAAAACGTATATAATCAATATAATTTTTAATTGTTGTCATCACAAAGGTCATAAGCAGGCTACAACTAACGATAGTATAAGTAAATCGATCGGCAAGTTAATTTAACCTCGTCAAAGATTTGAAAAATCACGTATCGAAAATTCAAAATTTCAAAAATTTGCTACGTGCAAAGCGGCGCCGAACGGTGCATCAATTGTATGTCATCTTGATGGCCGTGTATCGTACAATAGCTCGTGCGAGCTCCAGCCTATCAGTTCCATCCAGTTTCAAAAAAATGTACATTAAGTGTTTTCTCCCATACAAAAAAAAATAAAAAACTTTTTTTTCTCACGCGTGGAGCGACTGATACCATCCATACGTTAATATTACGTAAAGGGAGGTATACTAGACCCATTACAATTTTTGTTTTTTTATTTCCGAACTTTAAGTTTCTATGAGTATGGAGCTCGATTTTCAGACCACTGTGCGCCGCCCGCGGTGCCATACTATTATATTCTGTGGCGATGCCGCTGTATTGGTTTCTCTTGGATTTGTATGAGCCCTTGCGGCGCGCCGCCGCGGCGCCGTGTGTTCATAGAAATCCAAGGGTGACTGATGCAGCGACGGCGGTGCCGCTGCAGCTGCGGCATAATGTGTAAACGGCCTCAAAGATTAGGTACCTAACATTCATATATAACTATGATTCCTTTTTATTATAAACAAAATCAATTTTAAATCTAATTTCTTGCTTTTGATCATTTTCATCGCAATTTTCAGATGAATCTGTTACCTATTTCATTATGTCCATTATCAATAAGTCGCGGTCGGTTAATAAAAACATTAGGTCAGAATTTTTTTTATTTTTGTAATAGCTTAGATAACGTGTAGGTACTTGCGCATTAGAAATACCTAACTTCCGTGTTGATATTTTCGACTTTATTTCTCCTGCAGACTTTTTTTAGTTATTTATAAAAATATTTAATAGATATATTTAAAAATTCAAAATGACATTTAAATAGAAAATTCGATTTCGTAACCTTGGGAATCGAACCCGGGGACTCTCGAATACAAATCTACACGTCGCGTCGTCCACATACGTCACTGTGACAGTTGTACGTGAAGACGAAAATACCGACTGCACTTTCTTAGATGTTTCCAAAATTCATTGTTTTAGAAAAAAACACTGCAAAGTGATAATTTTTATTTCGGAAGTCGGTGTCGCTGGTTCCGCATTTTCGTTTTTTGACACCGACTTCCGAAATTATAGTTATTTATCACGCTGTAGTGCTTTTTTTGAAGTCGGTTGTTTTTTTTTTCTTTCTAATTGTACCTACCCCACAAAAATTCAATTAACACTAGTGCATTGAAGAATCATCAAAATTCGCATAGAAATGCCGGAGATGCAGTACATTTATGCATATTAACTTCGGACATACTACATAAGAATAATTACCTAATGTATTATATACTAAAACCTTCCTGGAAGTATGTAGATCACATTAGTGAAAGAATGATCAAAATTGGTTCATCAGTTTTTTAGAAAATCTACAAATATATATACAAACATACACACATACATACATTACATACATACATACGGGTCGAATACACAACCTCCTTTTTTGAAGTCGGTTAAAAATGTTTTTAATTTCATTGAATCAGTTTTATTTCAAAATCACCCACATCCTTAAGTTTTTCAAGTCACACTCAAAACGAATAAAATTTATTATGTTGTCACACATAACTACATAATTTGTTTCTTATTTGCACATCGTTTCCGCGCCATCTATTAGAATACTAGGGCGTAATCTCACAAAACCGTTACTTCTAAATCTCATGTATGCTTTATGTCATAATTGTGATGGGCGTCGTCGTTAGATGGCGTTTGCGTCGATTCTGCATATGTGTGCATGCGTTTTTCAAGGACACTTAGGTCTAGTAAGCCTCTTAAATAATGTGACAAAGTTCAATAGACACGTGGCGCCATCTATTATAACGTTATAGTTGTTTTCCTTGGGAACAGCACTTTTTTTCGGGATGAAGGTATCCTATGTCCGTTTCTGTACACCTGACAACGTATATGCATTTCAGGATGATCGGTTCAGTGGTTTAGGTGTGAAAAGGTAACAAACAAACAAACTTACTTTCGCATTTATAATTAATATTAGTTAGGATTCGTAAATAAGTTGCAAAATGAAGGTGTACTGTACACATCTCTGTTTACCCCCTAAAGCCGTACAGGCTATGTTATGGAATGGTGTAAACAACACATAGGTATACGATCGCAGCAACCGCGGGTCTTTTGCTGTTAGTTATTGAAGAGTTCTATTGTCATCTGTTTGTCGATTTTCATCAGATTCTAATATACAGGGTGAATTTGTCAAGTGGGCGTGGTTGGCCAAATCCGAAACTATGAGGAATAGCGAAAAGTACTCAAAGGAGTCGCGGGCTCGATTTTGATGAAAACTAAAACTGCATCATTGGATTTTTGAAAAATGAATATTTCTCGCCAGGAATCGAACCTGTTGATTTCGAAAAAAAAAAACACGCTGTATTATTACACCATTCGATAGTGTCGCTAATAAGGATCGAACTCTGGGAAGTAATGACATACGGCAAACTAAAGGAAAGACCTCATTTTTAACAAAATACATTTTTATTTTTCTTATGTTATCTACCTAGCCTTTTCCCAACTATGTTGGGGTCGGCTTCCAGTCTAATCGGATGCAGCTGAATACCAGTATTTTACATGGAGTGACTGCCTATCTGACCTCCACAACCCAGTTACTGGGTAATACGATACCCCTTCCCCTTGGTAAGACTGGTTGTCAGACCTTCGAGCTTCTGACTACCCGTAACGACTGTCAAAGTTCCAGGAATGACAGCCGGGACCAACGGCTTAACGTGCTTTCTGAGGCATGGAGGGGTCTCGGTACGTAAAGATGGCCACCCATCCACAGACCAACCGCGGCAAGCGTAGCTTAACCTGATGGATTGACCTGTGCGGCTGTTATTATTTAGCCGGGCCTGGGTTATGTTACCTACCTACTAAACCTTAACTGATTAATTGTTCAAAATGATGACCATTGTTTTCAATACATAGCTGGATTCGACGTCTCAAGGATTATACTGCATTCACAATTACAATATTTTCCAAAGATCGTAATAGAAATTTGAATTTAGAACATAATGTTGTGAAGGTGACTCCGCTGTGGGTGTGTTAATAAAAATATTGAGCATCATTTCGAACAAGGTATGTAATGTAGGTATGAATACTTTAAAATAAGAAGTTTATTAAAATTCATCATTTTCCTTAAGTTTGCCGTATGTCATTAGTGTCATTACTTCCCAGAATTTGATCCTTATTACCGACACTATCGAATGGTGTAATAATACAGCGTGTGGTTTTTTTTTCGAAATCAAAACGTTCGATTCCTGGCGAGAAATATTGATTACCCGACTGCGCGACGCAAAGGAGTGGTAATGTGTTTATCAGCCTATGTATGTATGTTTGTATGTTCCTTTGAAGCACTATACAGACCAAACGCCTGGGCCGATTTTTATGATTCACACATCAATCGATTCCTCTTAGTCCGGCGAGTGTCACTAAAGACATGATGTTAGTGAAAATTCAATATGGCGACTACTGGACGCCATATTGTGAAAATGAAAAAAATGAAAGTCAACAAACTATGTCAAGTGGGATATCGTTGGATAGGTCTTTCAAAAATATTAGTGGTTTGGGAAGACCGTTTTTTGATTAAGTAAACCGCTCGTGACTTATCAAGCTTTAAAGTACCAATTTTCGTTAGAATCAAGTGTCCCCCCCGGGTGCGTCTCATATCGTATAGTTATTTGGTATATTTTCATTTCAATAACGTTCACAAGATATAATAAACGTGAGATATACCAACTGTTGATACAATTTCTTTACACATAACATTTATATACTCTAAAACTTACTTCGTATAACGTTATTAGATATAACGTTTATTTAATCGAAAATCATTAAGTCTATCGTTTAAAATATACATTGATACCGTCATTATGGTTAACACCCCGATTCAGAGCAATCCGGCTCGGACAGCTTAGGTTAGAAAGCCTTCGTGGCTTCGTGGCTTCCGAATTATTTCCGTTACCGTTACCGCACCCGAACTCAACGAACGCAATAGACGACGTAGGATGCAAGAGCGAGCGAAGGGCACCCCGAGGTTCGGTTTGGTTAGGTTCCTTTAAACCCTTTACACAGAAATAGGGGCCCCGCAAAGCGGGGCTCTGTCGACATAGGATGCAAGGGCGAGCGAAGGGCACCCCGAGGTTCAGTTTGGTTAGGTTACTTTAAACCCTGTACACAGAAATAGCCGCGAAGCGGGGCTCCGTCGACATAGGATGAAAAAAAAAAAGTTTTATCATATTAGACTAAATAGGTTTTATGTCTATTGAGTGGTATATCAAACGATTTTATATTAATTGTCTGTTATTCTTATAGAAATTAGTTACATTAAAATTATATCAATCATTTATTATATTAACTGATCATTATATCAAATAAAATTATAGGTTCAGTTGTTATATCTTGTAAATATTAGAGGTTTTGTAATAATATCATATAATACTTACCCCCCCCCCCCCCCTCTACCAACTAAACGCTTGATGTTACGGCAGTAGCACCTATACATTACGAAGTTTAAAGGAAAACTATCACACTTAATGGGATTTACAACTCATAACTAAAAAGAATAAAATAAATTTTTATATTTTCAAACTCAAATGGGTCACGCCTGCTTCCAACTTTTATTTAATTTAAAATGGGCTTGTTTTTAGCTTTTCAGTTTTTTTTAACTTAAGTTTTATACCGGTCGGGTTTTTTGATTTTTTAAATTTAATTTTTTTATTTTTCAAAAATCTAATAATGCAGTTTTAGTTTTCATCAAAATCGAGCCCGCGACTCCTTTTAGTACTTATCGCTATTCCTCATAGTTTAGAATTTGGCCATCCACGCCCACTTGGAAAATTCACCCTGTATTATTATATGCTAAAGGATACAATTTGGCACACAAACAGTTTATAACTTGGATTAGCACATAGGATACTTTATCTCTATCCCGGTAGTACGTTTCCGTGGGATAATTTCCGAGCTCCGCACGGGCGAAGCGGCGGACAAAAGCTAGTAAGTAAATAAATCAACCGTAAAAGAACATAAAGTGCACTCTTGATTTTGGCGCAATCTCTTGCTGTCTCGCTTCTGTCTGTACACAACATTGCCCATTTTCTTGCTGACTGTACCTTTTTTTTAAATCTGTGAATGCAGATCAAAATTTCCCAAAAAGGTAAGGACAGTTCCCTAAGACCGTCTTCCTGTAGCTACAGCGTCGAAGGTACCTGTCCTTGCCTGCCCCATCTCAAAAGTCCACCCTGTATTATTATACTCACCGTCGGGCTCGTTGAACTGCACGAAGATCTTGACGTCGGCGTGTGCCGGGTCGTCGTCCTCGGACTGGCGCTCGTTGTAGATGACCAGCCGCTCCACCTTGCCCCACTTGGAGCACTCCTCCGTGATCTCGTGGTGCAGCGCCTCGTCCACCTCGGCGGCCGACACCATGTTGCACAGCAGCACCGTGCGCGAGGCGCGGCGTCGCATGAGGCGCTGCATCACCAGGTGCCGCGCCGACTGCCCCGAGATGGACAGCGACTCCTGCTGCTGCAGCGTGTCGGGCGACGTGTCCAGCAGCTTGCGCTGCAGCGCTGCCTGCTGGCCCGCGCCCGCGTCCGGCGCCGGCGGGCTGGCCGGGCCCGGCGCGGCCAGGCGCGGCGCGGCCGGGATCACCACGCCGGGCGGCGGCAGCGCGGGCGCGGGCAGCGCGGCCGGCAGCGGCAGGCCGGGCAGGCCGGGCAGGCCGGGCAGGCCGGGCAGGCCGGGCAGGCCGGGCAGGCCGGGCAGCGCGGCCGGCAGCGCGGGCAGCGCGGCCGCCAGCGAGGGCAGCGCGGCCGCGGGCGACACGCCCAGCGCGTTGAGCTGCGTGAGGCCGAGCGCGACGGCGTTGCTGGCCACGGCGTCCATGGCCTGTATCTTGGCCGTGGCGGCGGCGGCGGCCACGGCGGCGGCGGTGGGCATGGCCGAGGGCTGCGGCGGGCCCGCCAGCGCGTTGGGCGGCGTGATGGCGCGGCCCACGCGCAGGTACTGGCCGCCGAGGTCGAACAGGTTCATGGACGCGATGGCCTCGAGCGCGGCCGCCAGCGTAGCGTACTCTATGAACCCGTAGCCCTTGTGCTTGTGCGCCGACGCGCCGTACGCCAGCTTGCAGTACGTGATTGGTCCGAACGCCTCGAACACGCTGCGGGCGGTCGGAGAACGGTCAGGGATGTTCGAGTAATGTCGCCGAGATATGGGCGCCGAGTCAAATATACTCACTTTTTAATGTCGTCTTCGGTCAGCTCCGGGTGGATGGAGGCGACGTATATACGGTTGTACTGCTTGGCCTCCTCTTGGATCTCGTCGATAACCGCCTGCGCCTGTGGCATGTTGGAGGGCCGGCCGACTACCTTGATGTTCCGGCCGCCCAGCATGACGCCGTTCATCTGCTCGAGGCTGAGCTGCGCCGCCTCGGGAATCTCGTACTCCACGAAGGCGAATCCTTTGTGCTTCTGCGTGACGGGGTCCCACGACATGTTGATCGACTTGATCGGCCCAAAGGGAAGGAATGCCTGTCGTATCGTGTCCTCCTTCAACTCAAATGATATGGACCCCACATACACTCTGATGAAAAACACACGATATTAAAATTTCATGGACAAAGTGTTTTTGTTTAAATATGTAAACAACCGAACTCAGATCTTTTCAGCATTATAGATCACAGGCTCGACCTGCTCGTGGCGGGAGCCTCCAGCGTATCGCTCTCATCACAGTACGGGGCGTGTGTGTGTGTGTGTGCGGCGCGTAGTGTACCTGCACATGAGCGCGAGGGCCTGCTGCTGCTGCACCTGCGTGTGTGTGTGTGTGTGTGTGTGTGCGGCGCGTAGTGTACCTGCACATGAGCGCGAGGGCCTGCTGCCGCTGCACCTGCGTGTGTGTGTGTGTGTGTGCGGCGCGTAGTGTACCTGCACATGAGCGCGAGGGCCTGCTGCCGCTGCACCTGCGTGCGCTGCGAGGCCATCTGCTGCTGCTGGTGCGCTAGCGTCTGCTTCATGAGGACCATCTTGATGCTCTGCTCCATGGCGTACTTCTTGGCGCGCGCCACCGCCTCCGCCTGCTCCGACGACAGGCGCGGCAGCGAGCCGCCCAGGATGGCCGGCAACGTGGAGCACTTGGCGCCCGGACCTGAGAACACACACGCGTCACACTCGGCACGCTCGCGCAGCGCCGCCCCGAGGACTAGGGCCTCACCTGTGAACACATCTCCGACCTGCTGCAAGTCGTAGATCGGCGCCGAGAGGAAGCCACCTGTAAAACCAAATCTGTGTCAGTCAGTGCCGTTTAAGTACAGATGCCAAACAGTAGTGGACGCAGGCACTCGCGCTCGCACACACATCGCTGACACTCCGCGAGCGCGCGAGTCCGTCCCGCCGCGTGCACTGCACAGTGCCAGCGCTGCGCTCCCGCCGCGCCTCGCACTCGCCCGTTCTCGCACTCTGTCGCTCTCTCGCTCGCGCGGCGGGCGCGGCGCGGCGGCACGGACGGGCGCGCTCGCTACGCGCGGGCACGCGGGGTACAATGCGGTATAATGAAGTAGGTACATTGTGAGACCGGCGAGGAGCAGCCGGCGCCGCAGCCGCAGCCGACGCGTCACCGGCACGCCTAAGCGTATAGCAAAAACCTAACTTATATCTAGCCTGAAACAGAAAGCAGAAACACTGATCACTGAGGACGGTTTCGAAACGAGACAACGAATGTGAAACGGTTTGGCGGCGAAGGGGCGGGCCGGCGCGGCGGAGCGGCGCGCGGCGACGGCGGCGCCATGCGGCGCAGCGAGCCGCGCAGCCCGCCCGCGCCGGCCTCGCGCTGCGCTGTGGGCTACTCACCGGGCGCGGCGGCCAGGCCGGGCAGGCCGGGCAGGCCGGGCGGGCCGGCCAGGCCGGGCAGGCCGACCAGGCCGGCGGGTAAGCTGGGCAGCGGTGCAGCGGGCGGCGCCATGACGCCCGGCGGCAGCGGCGGCTGCAGCGCCCCCGGCGAGCCGCCCTGCAACTGTCACATTATACATCATCGCTAACATTAACATAATAAAATATGTTCCCACAATATTTGGTTGGTTCCAATATAATTATGTTGCTGGGAACAAAAACTCGTAACTAAATAATAACAGCCGCACGGGTCAATCACAGGTTAAGTTACGCTTGCCGAGGTCAGTCCTTGGACGGGTAACCAATTATTTTTAAAAGAGTAATCGTGGACTTTCTTGCCGGCTTTTCTCCATAGGAAACAACCAATAAATTGGAACCGTGCACCTAGTGTCTGACGTTTCATAAGTGCCCAATATGTGAAATAAAATATTTTGATTTTGATCCATTACATATCGCAAGACGACCCCTTCATACTTCGGGAAATTCGTTAAGCCATTGGTCCCAGCTGTCATTTGTAGATCTTTCACAGTCGTCGAAGCCCGAAAGCCTGACAGTCTTAGCGAGTGGATTGTGGAGATCAGATAGGCAGTAACTCGCAAGTAAAATGCAGGCACATGATGATTCAGTCAAAGCATTTATTTCAAATAGGCACATAAAAGGCACTTTTGAATGTCAAAAATTACATTAAAATGGAATTGATTCTAGTCGCCCCTTCCAAAAGGTAGTTTTCGTATGGAGAAGAACATTTTAAGAGTGACGGTGGAGTTTCTTGCCCAGAAACTCCACTGTCACTCTTAAAATGTTTTACAATATTTGGCATAGGTACATTCATTATATAATAATATGTGAGGATGATGCACCTAAAATAAAATTACTATACCACGATAGGTAAAACAATTAAAAATGAAACCATGGCATATAAATTAATTATCTGATAGATACATGGTGCTCACATATTTACAAACATGGTAAAAGTGAACGATTTTAATTTAAAAAAAATAATAATTAACGAGTAATAAGTCAGGGTGTGAGAAATGAATGTAAATCAATGTAAAAAAAGGAGACACAATTGATTTTTTATTGTTTCGTCGCCGATCGGCGACTCGCGTCGCTTGACCGGTTATATTAGCAACCAGTTTGATTTTGTCTAGACTCTAGATTGTCCTATGGAGCAGGACCAGCATGTTTCCTAGTGTTCTTATCTTGGATATAATCTTCTAGTTTATAGTATGCTTGTTTACAAAGTGAATGTTAAATGTGAGTTTTAAATTTTCTTTCATTTAATTGCAATATATCACAAGGTATTTTAATGTAACATTTAACACTGTACCCCATAAAAGATGTATGTACTTTAGCTAATTTGAAAAATGATTGATGTATTATATTTTTATTTCTAGTTATGTCTATCACTTATATTATTAAATAGATGTAGATTTTTTCTTACATACATAATATTTTCATAAATGAATTGGCAAGGTACCGTCATAATATTAATCCTTTTAAATAGTTCCCTGAGAGATTTGCGGTGACGTAGATTATAAATGGCTCTTACAGCTCTCTTTTGATGATGTAGGAAAAAACAAAAATAGTCATTAGAAATCAATATTATTTTAATTTACTTGAATAATTATCTACCTACATGGCATACAACACTGTAAATATGAAAACATTGTGAAAGTTATTTGCCAGTTCTTCTCCATAGGAAATAATCTGTGACAATATTATTATTATTTTATGAATTGTATTTTAAATGACATTTTATTGTTATGTTATGTATTGATTCCAATTATTAATTAAAGCATGCTACTCTTCTTATTATACTAAATTGTTGTGCCCGACAGGGTCCATGTGAAACATTTAACATTATTAAGATCTTTTATAATACACATGTGAATGCAATAAAGATTTGAATTGAATTGAATTAACCAATTGGAACTGTGCACCTAGCTACAGACGCGTCATAAGTGCCCATGTATGTTTATACTTACTGCATAAAGAATCTGGGGCACATACAGCAACTGTTCGTTCTAGGGTCACTGTTTAACCTTATAAAATTCCATGCAATTTGCTGTAGCTTCAGTACAAAAACCCTAAGTAGCCTACCTTGTAGCACATACACACTCTTACATTATAATACTCTCACACCTCACACACTTGACTCACCTTAACTATTTTTGTTTAATCTAACACATTTGAGTCAACCCTTAAATTCCAAAGAAAATAATTAACATAGACTCTATCCCCCTTACTAATGAACATTGTATAGTGTCTGTATAGTTACACAATGCTTTGTCTTCTTCTTTCAAAAGTCAAATTACTGACGACTGACAGTGAGAAATCGGTGTGTAACTATTCATCTGATATAATATGTTTATTAGTAAGGGTAAGGTAAGGTAAGTCTATTATTTTCTTTGTAATTTTAGTAATATGTTATGAAATACAATCCTGTGCTAGCAGAACTTCTCTGGGTCAATAAGATGCAGGTTGAGCCTGATTTGGGATCTGCTGTAGTAGTATCAAATTGTCTTCTGTTAGTAATGAAATTCCTAAATGAACACTACTTTGACTGCAACATTTTGGCACTAATTTGCATTAGCATGGTTAACAATGGCTGACAAAATTGTTCAAAAAGTGTTGCAGCAATACTTGCTATAGATTCCAGAATGGAAACTTTGAAACAATTGCTGGGAATTGCAGCAATATTTGAAGTATTGCGGGGCCACACTAAGTATTGCGGGCTGCACTCGTTGTAACACAGCCGCTACATTACCCAGAAGTATGACCCATTAAGGGGCACCTATACAATGTAATTTTATGTTACTTGTTTGCCTGACTTTGTGTAAGTTGAATAATAGGAATTATGAAGTAAATTTAAATTAATATTAAATATTTTTGTTTATTTTAGCCACCATTGAATCGAGAACTCACATGACAGTAGAACAGTATTACTCAACATAATTGTTCAGTTTATATAATGAGAATTTTAAAATAAAATAGTATTGACATTGGAGTGAAATGAAAATTTAAAAATATCAGGCAAAAAAGTGTGAATGTGTGATCATAACAATGAGTTTTTTCCAGTAGGTACATTATTAGGTATGCATTAAAAGCATGTAAGTACTTCCAGTAAATTGTGTTACCTTGTGAGTACAAGCTAGCTAAGCATTGGGTGAGTGGATTGTCTTAAGCCGGCTGTACACATGGGGCCAAGGTGTTGGGCCAACGTGTAGAGAGCTACCTGGCGGTATGTTGGCTTAATTGGTCTAGTTGGCGCCAACATTGGCAGGCCATCCGAATAGTGTCGGTTTTTTGTGCACACATCAAAGGATCTTGGCGCGCTCCGCAAACAGCGTTCACACGTTGGTGTCTTGTTCAGTTCGTTGTTACTCGTCAGCGGAGACAGTATTGTTGCGCGTGAGTGAAATTTACGTTCCCATGTTCCGATTATTATCACCCTGTAGATCTATAATAACTAATAACACATTTACCTCGTTCTATTCCGATGAATAGTCACCATCCACCACCTTCTTTTGCGCCATTTCTTTTTAGTCACTCTACTTTGGTGCACATGTACGTAATAATTAAACGCACTGTATAAATAAATTGCCGCGGCTGCAAGAACTTCTACGTCCATCTTTGAAGCGCCAATGCAGAATGATCAGTAAGCCAATGTGTGAACAGCAATCTTGGTTATCCATCATTTTTGCCCAACACGTTGGTCCAACACCTTGGCCCCATGTGTACAGCCGGCTTTAGGGGCGGAGATGGGGTTTACTGAACAGTTCAATGTACCTACATGTAATGTCACTTGCGAGAAGTTTTTCTTTTTAATACTGAAGAGTGCTTGGCAGTGTAGCATGGGGACCACGCTAGTCAGACTATAGATAGAAACGTTAGCAATGGCAGCAGGTCTGCAACTGGCAGAAGTCGCTTGTTAAGAACGGTAGTGAATTTGTTTGTGAGGAAGTGAAGGACCAGTACAAGTAACGTATATTCCTCCATATTACAGGTTAATTATGTTGTTATTTCCAGAATTTGTAGCGGATCCCTGTCGGGTAGACCTGTCAGACCAAATAACAATTATGATAGAATTTATTCTTACCAATTCCATATTTGTTTTAATAGCTGTTATGAGTGACGTAAGCCACAATAAACACTAATTTACAAACATACAATATTAAATAACGATAAAACAAGTAATTGTGTTAGTTTTCTTCAAATACCACGCAACGACACATCGCTCAACTTGCATGAAATAACGCTCGCTTGCCACTGACAGTGACACTGACACTTCTTGACCACAGAACACTAATACCCTTTCAAACGACGCCAAAATACACAGGAGTGCTGCCAGATCTGTGTTTGTGTCAATAGTCCAATATTTTTTAGTCACTTCAAGAATGCTTCACATAAACGGTAGTCCATTTATGGATAGATAGACAATTTTATGTGATCAGGCACTAACCAACGAGTATCCTTGTACTATGAAAGTGCATCCAAGGACAATCCCTGGTTGGTACAGCAGGGTTATTGCAGAACATGGAAACATAATGCACTCATTGTCATAGAGCCTATAAATAAATTAGAACAGAATAGAAGTGCTACGTCAGTGCTGGATCTTGTGACTCTTGAACACCGACCTCTATCAAACAAGAGGTCAGTGCCCCTGAATGACATTTACGGGCACGTGTAGCGGCGTGCGAGAGCGAGCGAAGCCCGATTCAAACTTCGGCTCGGAACATGACTAGGTACATGAGGCGTGTCGCTGAGCAATTGCAAATTCAATCAAAAGCAATTCACGTGTCAGCGGGGGCGAGGGGTGAGGTACTGCACAGCGAGCAGCGCACTTCTGAGCCGCCATTAAGTTTGAATCGGGCAGTCAGGCTGTAGTTCGCGTCATCGCGACAATGTAGCCGTAGCATTAGTGTTTTACCCTTTTATTCATAAACGTTGCGTAAAGTTAAGTAGTGATTAGCGACTGTGTAACCATACATCTTTGACGTTTGAACATGTTTGAACGTCACTTAACTTTAACCATCGTTTATAAATAAAGCCCATTTTGTCAATCGACAAGGTCAATGATGAGAATCTAAAACACGGTGTAAGACCATGTTTGGTACGGATATTTTATAATGCTTCTTGAATAGGTTCCAAAACGAAGAGCGCCGGCGCCGGAGGTGAGGGGGACACCGCACACAGAACAAACAAATAAATCAAGTAAGTTAAACAGCTGAAGACGAACCCTCTGTTTAAAACGATTTACTTTTAATTTTTAGCATGATAAAATGTAAAACTATAGGACCGACAGCTGGGGCGATGTGAAATCCCATAGTTATTGTTTTGTAGATCATTAGTATTGCCTAAGTTCGTATCACGCAGTTCAATTAATAACAATAATAACATTTATTTCAGACAAAATCCATATTACACAACACACACATTCTAAAAAGAAGTAATTTACATAAAAAAATAAAACAAACAAAAACAACGCACACAAAATAATAAGCAGTTAAAAACAGTTAAGGACACATTACACACATTAGAACCGGGAGGAACTGTCCACTGCTCACAGTGTTAAACGCATTGTTATATTGCACACGTAGGGCATTGTATGACCCACTGAAAAAGAGTCACTTTCACTTGATTACTGCTACGTGCGAACCTGCGGGCCAACATATTACACCGGACAGCCAACGCCCTACGTGCCCTTTCCACATCCGCGTTATCTTTTAGGTCCTCGGAAACCCAATAGCCCAGATACTTGAACTGAGTGACTCTGTTTAAGGGGGTACCAGCTAAGGTGACTGTAGGTACAGTCACATAATTTTTGCCCCGCCCCTTAAATACTAGGAGTTCACTTTTCTTCGTGTTGTATCTGAGCCCGTGGGCCTCTGCATAGGACTCACAAATCCGTACCAGCTTACGCAAACCCCCGATCGATGGACTCAGCAGTACCATATCATCTGCGTAACTGATATTCTTGAGACAAATGCCGTCTATCATATGTAGCACCCGACACCGGCACTGCTGAGTTCACCGACAAGTCGGTTAATGTACAGGTTGAAGAGCTTCGGTGAAGTCAGTCCACCCTGTCTCACCCCGCAGAAAATCGTACGTTTTGAGTATTTCATGTTTAGTCAAGAATTGAGTCATACGAGAATGCATTATCTTCTCAAATACCGTATCGTCGCTAATAAGGATCGAATTCTGGGAAGTAATGACATAAGTCATCAAAATCGAGCGCGAGACTCCTTTGAGTACTTTTCGCTATTCCTCATAGTTTCCAATTTGGCCATCCACGCCCACTTGAAAAATTCACCCTGTATTATAGATACATGGCCGTGTGCTGACGGACTAAGAATACAAGTGTCACCACCCCATCCCGTCCCGTGGGCGTCGTAAGAGTCGACGACGAAGGGCAGAAGAAGCAGATCAAAACCACTGCCAAAGAGAAGGAAAACTCATTTACGTGATCTACATATGTACTTTCAGGAAGATTTTTAGTATATAATGCATTAGGTATTTCAATCTATCTATGTATCTCTATCCTTCTAGTCGGTTTCTTCAATGCACCTTAGTCTGGCACCGCTTGGTTGCAATTGTATATCTATGTATTGTTTACCCGACTGCGCCAGAAGGAGGGTTATGTTTTTCGAGAGTATGTATGTTTGTATGTATGTATAATTGTTTGGCACGCTCTGTAGCCTGAACGGCTCGATGGATTTTAGCTTGAGAGGTGTCGGTAGATTCGTATTTACTGTGAGAGTGACACTGGGTATATCAAAATAAAAAAAATCCAAAATGGATTTTTGGCGCCATTTATTATGCCTTCAAAAAATTTTTTTTGCTCAAAACCTATCGAGTGGGGTAACAAAATGAAGGGTTTTAATAGGTGATTACAAAAATATATACAACTTGTACGGTTAAAAGTAATTCAAAGTAACAAATCATCAAAAACACGTACCAAGAACTAAATCGTCTGCGAAATCTTTCACATTTGTAAACTAAAAAGCTGGAAATAAAAAAAGCAATTAAAAAAATTAAAAAACCCGACTGCAACCTTATAGGTACTAAAATTAACTGAAAAGCTAAAAACAAGCCCATTTTAAATTAAATAAAGGTTGGAAGCAGGCGGGGCCCATACCATTATTATAGTTTCAAACTCAAATGGGTCCCGCCTGCTTCCAACTTTTATTTAATTTAAAATGGGCTTGTTTTTAGCTTTTCAGTTAATTTTAGTATAAGGTTGCAGTCGGGTTTTTTAATTTTTTTAATTAATGGATAAGGTATGCTCCAGCTCAGGGGTGGTCCCATATGATTAACTTTACTTGGGTAGTTTTTGAGTTAGCTTCAATAATACCATTTTTTTATTAGGTAGTTTATATTGATGATGATTTAACTGATATTTACATAGCAAGTAGTGTTAATTGAATTTGTGTGCGGACAACTAAAAAGTGAAAACTAAAAATGTTTTTACAAAAAAAAAAAGTCGACTTCAAAAAAACACTACCTACAGTGAAAAATTATTTTAATTTCTGAAGTCGGTGTCAAAAAACGATATGGCGTAACGGACAAAGTTCGACACTGCCGGTTTTTCCCCTGATATTATCGATGCTTCTGAAAACAAAGGTCGTAAACACCAAAATCGCATTTTTTGTAATTAACGAGGAACAAAAAATAAAATAAGAAGTATGTAAAAATAATGCGTAGATGATGTTTCATAATACATATATCATTGCTATTTATATCAAAGCCTTATTTTAAAAATTAGCTTGTATGTATACACACCCCAGAAAATTCAAGAAGTGGGTATTTACGACCACTAATAAACGACCGACCCTTGTTTGTACAGACGCCAGCACATCAACCTACTACAATCTGTCAAATTTCTTTAATAGATTTTCAACTTTATCACTAAAAGATAAGGTTCAAAGTTGATTGGGAAAATGTGACAGTTAGGTGTAGGTTGATGTGCTGGCGTCTGTACATTGTATTATACGACCTGCACGGTCATATTGTTCTAAGCAATATGAGTTATACATACCGTCTTTTCTAAAAAAATCTTGATTAATAGATACAATTTGGGAATAAAAGTATTGTTTTGAGGCGACTTCTAGTTTCACATTTTTTAGATCGACGCAGCGCCAAACAATAAGTAGAGCTGCATTCTATAAAGCTCATTTTCGCCTAAATGGCTTTTAAGACATTGCATCGTTATGTTGCACCTTCGTAGTTGGAATCAAAATTTTGAGCCATCGAGTCCTTCCTAAGTCGACTCTAGTTCTAAAATTCACACGCTGATGTGGGAGCGAGCAGGAGCGTCGGCACTCGTTCCCGCACTGTGCTCGGGAGTCGGGACGGGATCGGTGGTAGTGGTAGTATCAACAGCTTGCAGTAGGTAGTGTCGCGCGCGAAGCTTGCGCGGGCGCGTGTGCAGACGGAAAGTGCGAGTGATGTGATGATCGATCGAAGTGAATTGCCTGCTATTTTGATCAGGCGAAATAAATATTGTTACCAAGTCACTGTGCGAACACGAACAAGCTGTGAAAGTGTGAATAGATAATTAATTGTTTGTCTTTATATAATTGATCTGTGACAAAATACGAACATACAACTAAGGTAAAGTAACTTTGAGAGTTTCTGTAGGCTTCAAGTGTTTAGAATGATGTACTTAATAAAAACTTTTTTACAAAAAAAAAAAAAAACAACCGACTTCCAAAAAAAAAACATTACAAAAAAAAAACATTACAAACTAATAATAAGAATTAATAAAATTGTGAAGCTTCGAATAAACGGGTGAGGAGGTAGGTACAGTGGAGCCCGGTTTTCCCATACAAACTTAAAATTCCCATACAAACTTAATTTCATGCTTGAGATCTGAAAATTATACAAGTACATTCTTCTTACAAATTAAAACATAATTTAAAAAATAACATCTCTCAAACCCTTGCATTACGGGATAAGTGTATGATATGGTTTCAGAATATTCTTCACTACTTTATTATACTTGTATTAAAACCTATAAGCACTAACGAATAATATTAATACAAAAAGAAATGAAATCCGACAAAAACATTTCATGTTTAATGTTGCCAAGACGAGACCATGTAGCTCGCACTGTCAAAAAGTAATCATCTCATGTAGAGCCAAGCTTCTAACTCTACACGCCCTAACTCTACAAGGCCTAACTTCGCAAACTCTACACTTTAGTCAAAATATGTGGCTTGGCCATTTCGCTACATTCACATGAGCGTAAAGTGAAAAACTCTCATACAGTTATGGACTTTTACTCCTGAAAAAACAACTCTACACCTTAGTCGAAATATATGGCTTGGCCGTATCGTTACATACATACATACATACATACATACATACATACATACATACATACATACATACATACATACATACATACATACATACATACATACATACATACATACATACATACATACATACATACATACATACATACATACATACATACATACATACATACGGGTCGAATACAGAACCTCCTTTTTTAAAGTCGGTTAAAAATAACTTTAATTTCGGAAGTCGGTGTCAAAAAACGAAAATGCGGAACCAACGACACCGACTTCCGAAATTAAAGTTATTTTTGACTTTGGAGTGTTTTTTTTGAAGTCGGTTGTTTTTTTTTTCACTTTGTAGTGTTTTTTTTTTTTGAAGTCGGTTGTTTTTTTTTTGTAAAAAAGTTTTTATTTTTCACTTTTTAGTTGTACCTACCCCACACCAATTCAATTAACACTAGTGCATTGAAGAATTGAAGACACGACTCGAAGAATCATCAAAATTCCCATAGAAATGCCGGAGATGCAGTACATTTATGCATATAACTTCGTACATAAGAATAATTACCTAATGTATTATATACTTACTAAAACCTTTCTGAAAGTATGTAGATCACACTAATGAAAGAATTATCAAAATCGGTTCAGTAGTTTTTGAGATAATCGCGGACATACAAACATACATACATACATACATACGGGTCGAATACAGAACCTCCTTTTTTAAAGTCGGTTAAAAAGGGTCTTGACCGAAGGACAGACAGACGGGCAACGAATTCTTATAAGGGTTCCGTTTTTCCTTTTGAGGTACGGAAAATCATGTCGCCATTGCAATTATAGGCGTAAGAAAGGGCTCCCCCGCTACACATGATTGTGTAGCGGGGGAGCCCTTTCCGCTATATAGGCTGATGCCTATAATGTTCCCAAGGCTGGGACCAGGCCTCTCTGTGAGAGGGACTGGGCCATAGTCCACCATCCGGGCACAACCCGCTCATGCCGTTTGACTACCTATGCCTACGTTAATAGGTAGCGTAAACGTAGGTAGCGTGATTACCTCAGTGCGCACCCGCAGAGAAAGATTATAGGTGCTGCGCGTTTCATTCATCGCCAAGTTGCGGTGCGCTGGGTTGTGCACTTGTCTGCCGTGCTTGAATGTGCCGCTCCCTGAAGTTGGTGCCCGGGGCATGGGCACCGGGCTTAACCCGCGTAGATCTTAGGCTGCACGTTGATGATGATGATGGGGCTCCCTTTTCCGCACTTAGACTCTTTGGTCCGTTGTGCGTGGGGATTCTGGCTAACAGAGCCAGCCTAGCTCCATCCAGAAGCACAGAAGCTTCCTGGGAGCTTCGCAGGCTTCACGGAGTGACCACACTGTTCCGAAGATTTTTTCACGTTGAGAAGCCACAGCCTCGCATTCCAGGATGACGTGGGCGGCTGATTCCTCGGCGTCAAGGCAGCCCCTGCAAAGAGGGCTGTCCGTGGCGCCTATATTAAAAAGATGTTTGTTAAGAGGATTATGGCCCGTAATTGTACCTATTATTATTCTGAAGTTATTACTACTTAGGCTAAGAAGTTTTTTAGTTAATCGCGGATGTATCATTGGTAAAGCCAATTTTGACTGTCTACAGTCTGTTACCCGTGACCATCTGTTGTTATGGAGTTCGGTCGATCTTTGGCGAATCCATGCACGAAATCGTGAGAAAGGCAGAGGGAGAAGTGGGTACGGGCCTAGCACCTTCATGTCAGAGCCTCTCTTCGCAAGTTCATCTGCAGCATCATTGCCCAAGGATCCACTATGCCCTTTGATCCACTGGAGGTTAATTCGATTGAACGTCGATAGATTCTCCAGGGCTAAATGGCACTCAATTAGCTTGTTGTTAGTTTGTTTGCTCTCTAAAGCCTTAAGCACAGATAGGCTGTCGGATACGAATTTAATGCCGTAATTCCGGATGCCTAAGCGAGCCGAGTGTCCGAGGTGCAGTCAGCCGGCAAGCAGGCGGTACGTACTATGTACTTCTGGTCGCTCAGGGCTCGCCTGAACGTACTGACTTTCGGTGTTCGTGTTGTTAATGGTGCTGGTGGTGAGTCCGTCGACCAGTAGGGAGCGCGCGGGGCGGGGGCGGAGGCGCCGATAGCTAAATGAAGCTATTTACGTCCCGCGAGCGTGACGCTGGACACGTGCCACGCCACGTGCCGCTTTGTTGCTATCTCATTTACTTGTTATTTTCCGGTTTCACGCGTTTTCTGGCACAAGTTGACATAGGAAATCGTCATCAGAAAAATGCTTAGGTACAGGTTCATTGGTATCACTCAGCATAGCTGAACGAAATTAAATTGTTTCGGAAAGTATACTAATATATAATTATATAATAATAATATATAATATTATAAATGCGTGTCTGTCTGTTACCTCTTCACGTCTTCACGCTTAAACCGCTGAACCGATTTAGATGAAATTTTTTATAGAGATAGTTTGAGTCCCAGGAAAGGACATAGGATACTTTACATCCCGATATTCCCACGGGATCGACACATATACAGGTGAAACCGCGGGGCACTGTTAGTACTTATTTAATAAAACACAAGGTTGAATATACATATAAATGCTTAAACTTTAATAGGCTGTATTTAGTTTGGTTTAAATAATCACATATTTGGCACTCGAAATCAATTATTTTTTACTCTAAATAACAAAAAGTACATAATTTTATTATGGTAGGGAAGCCTACAGGGTTTTTGAGCAAGCAGGGCAAAAAGGTCAACAACTGAAATCGCGAAAAAAAAAACAGCTGTTCCCTACATCTATGTTCGTACAACTCGTCAAAATGTAGGGAACAGCTGATTTTTTTTTCGCGATTTTAGGTTTGGTCCCATAGTAAAAGTTGTTCATAATGATGATGAGTACAATGACCTCTTAAGAGGTTGTTGGTGTTTTTCCAATAACCCTGTATAATGTCGGTCTATACGCGTCAAAAAGTCAAATCCAAATAGAGAGATCGTAGATATACGGTTGGAAAGGGCTTCTCAAAAGCAATCGAATGGTACCAATAAAACACCATAATTATGACCGAGTCAAGCAGTGCCGGGAACGTAAAAGAAAGAATGTGGTCGAGCAAATCAACCCCGTAACGTTAACGTATTCACGGACAACACACGGCCGTGTCCATGACAGCCACACCCCATTTTTAGGGTTCCGTAGTAAACAAGGAACCCTTATAGTATCGCTGTGTCCGTCTGTCCGTCCGTCCGTCCGTCCGCCCGTCCGCAGCTTAGCTCAGAGATCCTTAGTACTAAAGTAAGCTATAATTGGCTCCTGCACACGAAGTGGGGATATTTTTTTTCTCGGTATCGTTGGATAGGTCTTTTAAAAATATTGCGGGTTTGTGAAAGTCATTTTTCGATTCAGGAATTCGTTTGTGAAATATTAAGAGCCCATACTACCTCAGCTAAATTCACTCTTTATCTCGCTCATACGATACTGCTCGCGGACTGAGTGAGAGCGAGACAGAGTGCGGTGATGGGCGACAGGCAGCGCCAATAGTTTAGGTATTTGCTTTTTACGGCGAAAATAATGGTAATTATAAAAAAAAAATAACATAAGCCCTGCTTTAAAGTAAGTTCAGTTGGTATGCAAAGTTTCATGATCTAATTTGAAGGTTTTTTTGAATACCAGCGGTTTATTGTTCGGGTAACTTTGGATTTTTATTCTATCGAGAAAATTTTATGGAATTGTGTTTTCGTCTAACATAGGACTTAGCATTAATCCTCAACTTTACCATAATTATATTAATTTCAAAATTAATGGTGCAAAATTTTTGACATAACGGAGGATCATGCTATGCCATTTGTGGTAGTATAGGCTCTTAAGCTTTAAAGTGCAATTTTTTGTTAAAGTCAAGTGTCCCCCCCCTTCCAGCTAAATGGTTGCTTCTGGGTACTTATATGAATAAATTCACGGCAGTAGTATATAATATAACGAAATAAGGAAAACTATCACAGCTAAGTAGCTTTACAAGTTTACGAGTAATAGTCGACCAACTTAAATTTGCAGATGCAATGTATAGGAGGACAAGGTTTTCAACTACAATGTTATGTTTGTTCTTGGAATAAATTCATTCCAACTACGGAACCCTTCATTGTGCGTGGTCCGACACGCACTTGGCCGGTTTTTTTCCAAGTGATGGTTAGCCTCGCAGACATAGATATAAGAAAGAAGATTTCTATGCTCGCAGCCAGTTGCGGGTAGTACGCTATTACAGATTCATGTATTAACGATGCGTACGTGTTGGCATGTGAGCGGACGTTTGCCTGTACTATTAAATGCAACAGGACACTGACGAGAGCGATCAACACGACGAGAACAAATAGACTGCTGACTAAAATAGAGGCTTCTTACTGCCTGAAGCGGCGGTCGCGACTCGCGAGGCACGGAGGACGAACCCGCGCCCTCGGGGCACTCGTCTCGTTGCAGTTCACGTGATTGTCACTAGAGTCCTCCAAACCTTCCCATCTCCACCGAGTAGACTTAGTATTGGTGGACGATTGCGTGGTAGACGGCATCGGGTGCCACTGCAGGCTTTTATTGAAAACTAGCTGCGCCCCGCGGTTTCACCCGCGTAAGTTTCGATCCCGTGGGAATATCGGGATAAAAACTATCCTATGTCCTTTCCCGGGACTCAAACTATCTCTATACCAAATTTCATCGAAATCGGTTCAGTAGTTTAGGCGTGAAGAAAAGACAGACAGACAGACAGAGTTACTTTCGCATTTATAATATTAGTTTGGATAATACATTCTTTTTACATGGATGCATACTTCATCCTATACATCCTTAAGAATTGACAGTGAACTGTCGATTCGTAAGGACAAGAAACAATAAAAAGTCTATGGATACTCTACAGGGTGAAATTAAATTCATGGGCATCCTTTTAAGGGGTCGTTGTACTCATCATTATGAATAACTTTTACTATGGGACTAAACCTAAAATCGCAAAAAAAAATCCGCTGTTCCTTGCATTTGTGTTCACATAACTCGTCAAAATGTAGGGAAGAGCTGATTTTTTTTCGCGATTTCAGGTTTGGTCCCATAGTAAAAGTTGTTCATAATGATGATTACAATGACCCCTTAAAAGGATGCCCATGAATTTAATTTCACCCTGTAATGTGTAATAGACGGATTCAGTAACCAAATCATTAATTACTTACCTAATTATAATCTCTATGATGTCATGATTTATTTATTTATAACAATCTTACCTACTTACACTATCATTACAGATCTATGATCCAATGCGACAGTTTGGCCTTACTAACTAAATCCTAAATCTACACGTTAATGATATTTTGAATCATCTTTGTAAAGCCTTTGACGTTATATCTAACATACTCTTTGGATACTCCTATTAAAAACCTTCGGATAAAATGACTTCACAGAAAGTTTCATAAAAATAATTCTGTTCATCAAATGTTTCGATGGTGAAATGATGAAAAGTGAACACAAAGAACTTGGTGAGTAGCCAGTTGAGTAGATACATGTTTCAAATTGCAATGTATATATGTCATGGTTTCGTTTTTAATTCTTTTACCTATTGTGGTATAGTAATTTTATTTTAGGTGCATCGTCCTCACATGTTATTATATAATTAATGTACCCATGCAAAATATTGTACCTACAACATTTTAAAAGAGTAACGGTGGAGTTTCTTGCCCATTCTTCTCCATACGAAAACTACCTTTTGGAATGGGCGACTAGAATCAATTCTATTTTAAGATATTTTTTGACGTTCAAAAGTGCCTTTTATGTGCCTATTTGAAATAAATGCTTTGACTTTGACTTTGCAAATATTTGAACAGAATGGACTTGACGGCATTCCACCGGTCCACCCTCCTTCACCTGTAAAGGCGTAAGTTGGCCTCCAGTCATCGGCATTCCGTTTGAAAACGACACATCAATGGTAGGTACCCGAGGATGGAAATACTTTAGACCTTCGGCTGAAATCTCGTATGATGAATGCAACTTCAAGGACTTTGTTTTTGATTATGACTACAAGTAAGTACCGATATTGAGGTGATTGTGGGAAGGAGATCAGAATTTTTATAGAGATGGTTCACCTTAGAAACAATATTGTGTTGTATCGGTTATACAGGGTGTCCCTGGAAGTATGGATCAAATCGAATAGGGGCGTGGGCAAGGTCATTTCCAAACTTTTTAACCCTGAGAATGTCAGTGGATTTTTTTACGGTTCAACCACGACGGGTTCAACAGTAGTTTTACTTACTTAATTTTGTAAGTAAAATTAATCTAATGATTTTTTTCTACATATTGGTACTAACACCAAACTACTAGCAAAATTATGGACTTAGTCTGAAATAAAGTTTTATTATTGTTTTTGTTAGATTTTACATATCTCGGGATCATGGGGCCCCGGTCCTTTGGAAGGCGTACGAGGGGCCGAAGCCAACTCGTAGAGGCCTCTTAGGAATTTTTTATGAAATGTGGCACCAACCGACGATTATCCCTGTATGCACTATGCAAGTGCATCCAAGGACAATCCTCGGTTCCTGTAGGACTATTGCCGGATATGGAAAAATAAAAAGCTGGACTATGGGTTTGGGTGGCTAAAGTGGACTGGTTACCAAGAACTATGGAAGAACTGTGACTCCTGCCTGATCAATGTTTTATATATACATGAATAAAATGGCAGAGGGTGACTTGCACACTCAATAATAATGGGCCCCCGGAAACGGTCGCTAGCACATATTGACGTAGCGACAAGTGGGCAACATGTCCTGAGGTGCTTATGAGGAGTGGAGAGGTATTCCATGGCTATCAGGACAATCCCGGAAGTACGGTCAAGATCCCTACCAGCATCTTACTGGAATACTTCCTTCCTCCGAGCACGTTTGCTCTTGCGAATCTCCACTCAAGCCGGCCAATAAAGGCAAGAATGAGGTGGGAGCTCTGCTCCTCGTCATTGTTCACTCCAGCCGGCCAATAAAGGCAAGCCAGAGGTGAGGAACAAGACTTCTCCCGGGAGATAGGGTCCGTGGGGTCGCTACTGCCCAACAGCTCGCCACAAGCTGCCCTGCGGGTTTCTGTATCTCTCTTGGTCTGGCTCCTCACCCTAGACCTGTTCCGGCAAAGGCAACTCTTCCGGCACAGGCCTAGAGTTCGGAGCGTGCAAGCCCCACCACGACGTCAACGTAGAGATACGACGATGGGGTTGTTATTATTATTATTGGATATTTCAACTATGTATGAAATACCTAGTGGACGACTCGCCTACAGTTTTGTAACCTAACCTCAAAATACTTTAAAGTTGCTTCTGCATCGTCTCCGGCGCTGCGGGAAGTACAACCCCTCCCGCCCTTACGTAACAAAGGATTGGCACCCTAGGGGTAGCAGCCAAAAGACTACGTGAAGTCGGGAATGCCCGATTCGGTTTTGGAACAGATTCGACCTACTCGTATTCAAACCGTGAAGTGTCCCCCAGTGGTGGACAGCGAGAATAATTTTTTTAAATTGTTTCGCTGTTTGCCAGAGGTGGCAAAACAAGTGCTAGACATCGGGAATAATCAATAAATCAACAGTAGGTGAATCGTTTGTTACTTCAATCAACCTTAGGTTAATTAATTGTAGTTGAATAAACTGTAGGTGAATTCTCCTTTATGGATTTCGTTCATTAGTTATTACAAAAATCTGTGAAACGATTTTTAGGTATTTTAAACAAGGTCTTTTGACCCTCAGACCAATAAAAAAGTTTTTTATTGGTCTGAGTTTTGACCATAGGCATAGTTATCTGAAAAATAGATTACGTTTAGTTATTATAATAATATGTAACCGCTGTATTACGGTATCATGGGCCCGCGTGGTGGATTACGGCCCACTCCCTCTCACAGAGAGAAGGCCTGTGTCCCAGCAGTGGGAACGTTATAGGCTGATTATGTTATGTTATGAGTGCAGTCCATCAGTCGTAGTAAATACTGTAGCGAACGTAAACGTTAGCGTAGAGCGTAGGTGTAGTTGTTAGCGGAAGCAGGTCGGCAGCGGCGCTGGGCATGCGCGCCGGGTGCGGGCCGGCCCGGCGGGTGTGCGGGCGGGGCGGGGCGGTGCGGGGGTGTCGTGCTGCCGGTGTGCGATATTTAGCTAACCTTTGCGCGGTATTTTGGGCACGCTATTTGCAGGCCCTCCGATAGCATCGCCGAAATAGCCGGCACGCGCGCCCGCGCCACGCACACACTCGCGGCCGCGGCGCACGCAGTCGTGCAGAGCGCACCACTACTGCACTGCGTGCTGTGGCAGCATCATCTCACCACTCACCGGCATTCTGCCATAAATCATCATCATCGTCACATTGCAAAATGTAGTCGTACGCTTTTTCGCTCGAACCTATAATATGTTGTGCTGTGAGTGGGTGAAGAGTAGGTACAATTGTTCGGGTCAACCACCGACCAATAATAAACATGTCAGCGTAAAGGTATGATTCCGATCTCGGCAGCACGCAGCAGTGCTGCCGCGGCAGTGCGGTCGCAGCACTACTGGTCCTCATACATTTTCTATGGGTTTATACGAGATTACATTCCGAGCACGGCAGCAATGTGACGCAGCAATGTCGCGCAGCATTGCTGCCGTGCTCGGAATGTAATCTCATATAAACCTATAGAAAATGTATGAGGACCGGTAGTGCTGCGACCGCACTGCCGCGGCAGCACTGCTGCGTGCTGCCGAGATCAGAATCATACCTTAATTGCGACACCGCGCTTTATGCCATGAATATTTTATGTATTACGTAAGTAAAACAGTCAGTATGTTTTCGGATAGCATATCGGGCGCGACTCAATCTCATCTCATTCACCTCATTAGTTTTAATCTTTATCCCATTTGTATTACTGAAATATACCTATCTTTATAATCTTTAATCTTAGTTTATCTTGATCTCACCCCAATCCCGAACAATAATATTCACTTATGCACTAGACTTGCCAGCATATTTTCTGTCCCACCTGATCGTCCACTTCCGCGAAGTTCGCACCAAAGTGTGTTGTGTTGTATATTAGGAAGTTGCTTAGTGGTTTTAATGGCATGGTAAACGCGGCACGTCAATGGACGAGCCAAAACAAGACTGGATTATGGAAGTAACTGATCGTAGATATTCCCAGCCAGAATACCATCAAGAATTAGAAATCATGCGAAAGATACGCGTTGGGACATTCGTGAAATATTTTCCTATTCGATGAATCCTCATTTTCTCAAAACTGGGTGTGTCAATGTAGACTATTTCAGGTTCAAAATCGAAAGGTTCAGGTCGATATTAGGGCGGATCTTGTACCCTTAGTTTTATTGAAAGCTGCCACATGATACGTCCCTCGTGGTGTCGGTCCAGCTGTCGTGCCGCGGTTAGCGTGGGGTTGGAGCTTATCAGAGCATCGCGGGCGCAGGCGGCGCGCGCGCACGCGACTCTCCCCTCATCTGGACATAAGCGTGCGGGCAAGTAAACAAACAGCTCGTTAGCTCGCATAGCTCGCAACGTGCTATTGATAGCGTGCTGGGCGTGTAGCAGTCGGTTATGTGACCATTATCTTGTGCGGTCAAGGTACCTATGTCAAACATTCGGTCGTCCGGATGACTGCAGTGAAGCCGCTGCGTGTTCCGCCGCGCCGTCAGCACTTGTACCAAATGAGCATCAGCAGCCTGTATCTCTGCTGATTTGTTATGATGTTTACAACGCAGATATCTACATTCTTGTTTACTAACCAGCTGCCAGCTCAAGGAGACATCTGACCTCGCCACCATGCTCGACCCTGCTAACACTAAAAAATAAGAGATAATAAAACAACACTTAACTAGGCGGCTGAGAGTGATGAGCGTTTACGATTATGTGTACACTTATTAGGCGGCATACGCTTGAATATCGACTGTCCTAAATTGTAGTGATCGAGAGTCGAGCGTTTATCATTCAGTTGTTAAGTTGTCACACGCTGCGAGCAATGCTGGGCCCCAGTGGTTTGTCCTCTGGTCGTCAAGTGGTCGTCAATGCGGGGTTATAGCAAACACATGTAGCGCATGCGACATTACGACTTACGGCAAGCAAGCATAACAATATATATAATTATATGTCCGCGCGCAGCCGTTCTCCCCTCGACCATCGCCGTCGCGCGTCGGCGTCGTACGGTCGTACGTCCATATGTAGACATTTTATAAAAAACAACCGACTTCAAAAAAAAAAAAAACACTACAAAGTGATAAATAACTTTAATTTCGGAAGTCGGTGTCGTTGGTTCCGCATTTTCGTTTTTTGACACCGACTACCGAAATTAAAGTTATTTATCACTTTGTAGTGTTTTTTTTTTGACGTCAGTTGTTTTTTTTTGTAAAAAAGTTTTTATTTTCCACTTTTTAGTTGTACCTACCCCACAAAACCGGCCAAGTGCGAGCCGGGCTCGCCCATGAAGGGTTCCGTAGCAGCAAGTAACATAATATAAAAGTTCTTGTAGTTCGGTGTAACTTTGTGAAAGGAAAATTGCGGTTTTCGATTTATGACGTATTAAAAAAAAACTACTTACTAGATCTCGTTCAAACCAATTTTCGGTGGAAGTTTACATGGTAATGTACATTATATATATTTTTTTAATTTTATCATTCTCTTATTTTAGAAGTTAGAGGGGGGGGGGGGGGGGGGGGACACATTTTACCACTTTGGAAGTGTCTCTCGCGCAAACTATTCAGTTCAGAAAAAAATGATATTAGAAACCTCAATATCATTTTTGAAGACCTATCCATAGATACTATACCCCACACGTACAGGTTTAATAAAAAAAAATTTTTGGAGTTTCAGTTGTAAGTATGGGGAACCCCAAAATTTATTGTTTTTTTTTTCTATTTTTGTGTGAAAATCTTACTGCGGTTCACAGAATACATCTACTTACCAAGTTTCAACAGTATAGTTCTTATAGTTTCGGAAAAAAGTGGCTGTGACATACGGACGGACGGACAGACAGACAGACATGACGAATCCATATGGGTTCCGTTTTTTGCCATTTGGCTACGGAACCCTAAAAATGTTAACAAAAAAACTTTTTAAGAAAAAAAAAACCGACTTCCAAAAAAACACTAAAAAGTGAAAAATAACTTTAATTTCGGAAGTCGGTGTCTTTGGATCTGTATTTTAGTTTTTTGCCACCGACTTCCGAAATTAAAGTTATTTTTCACTTTGTAGGTAGTGTTTTTTTGGAAGTCGGTTTTTTTTTTCTTAAAAAGTTTTTATTTCACGCTTTTTAGTGGGTCTGCTTATAATTTATCTAAGTTACAATAGCCTAGTGATCATCGAATTTTACAAACAAAATATTGCTTTTCCCGATGCAGTGAAGTTAATTGTTGAGGAGTTCTCCAGGTCCACCATCAGCTCCATATCACCATTCACATTGTGATGAGCATAAATTGCTTAGCAACCATATTAAAGTAATCGAATCGCAACCCGTGAAATACTTAGATAATATTGAGTGGTTCCGGTGGCCATCTGTGGTCTTCATCATCAGTTCCACTTCACCAAATAGTGCTTTCCGAGAGCAAATGCACGAGTTACTATAAAAAATACCCAAATCGCTATATAATATTTGAAGAGTTCCTTCGATTTCTCCAGGATCTCATCATCAACTCCTGACCTGATGTTTTTAGACTAGATGCTGATAATCCTGGCTGCAGCATCAGGTCAGACTTATGTCAACATTGCATTGAACTTAAAAATTTAGTCCTGTTTAAAATGAGTCCAAACACAACTACGGTGCTGTAATTTCAAGGTTGGTACTTTTTCTGATGCTCCTGGCTTCAGCATCAGGTCTTTATGTATTTCGGTGTTCCTCATTAACAGTACGTTTATCCACACATCGAGCCCTTTTCAATGAGCCTAAACACGATATATCTGCTGTTAGTTGTCGAGGAGTTAGGTACTCTGCAGACTATCCTGACTGCAGCATCAGGTCATGACTTGATGATCATGAGACCAAATGTGGCAAATGCCCTATCAAACATCAAAACAATTTACTAAAACAGTCCTTGCCTGTTCGAGTAACTTCTTACTGTTAAGGAGTTGTACCTTCCATCATCAGCCCAGCTACCTGAGATGGTGACAACCATACGCAAATACACAAGATACTTCATAAAATATGCGGAAAACAATAAGTGAGCCTATAAAATTTGAGGGTTGCCCTCGATTTCTCTAAGATCCCATCATCAGATATTGAAATGGTGACAATGGGACCACACGGGAAGCACCAGCTTTCAAATAAAAAAGGAATCATGAAAATCGGTTCACACAGTCGCAAGTTATGAGGTAACAAACATAAAAAAAAAAAAAATACAGTCGAATTGATAACCTCCTTCTTTTTTTGAAGTCGGTTAAAAAGATCGTTAATGTAGACAATGTAGATAAATTTTAGATTTTTGTTGATTTTTCAAAAACTGCTTGTCCGATTTCAATAAAATTTTCATGGGACCATTTGGGAAGTATACCCTTTCCAACAAGAAAGAATTTTTCAAACCGGTTGGCAAGCGACGGAGTTATGCGCGAACAAACATAAAAAAAAATACGAATTGAGAACCTCCTCCTTTTTAGAAGTCGGTTAAAAATAAATATAAGTACCTTTTTTATTAGTAGGTAAACATAGATATATCTGTTTTTTTACATTTCTATGTAGGTAAATGTATTAATCTCAGTTATTGCTGTAAGTGGTGTTTTCGTTGTTATGTTTATTTATTTTATTTAAGGACTTTGGAAGACTTACAGCTAAATAAACATAACGTGTCATGTATTGCATATATCTTTTGTTGGACATTATAAACTGAAGTAGGTAAGCTTTTAAGCACTTTTTAAGCAAGCTGTGAATCAACTGTTCCTGACCATTTTCGTTTAGTTTCGGATTTGTCCAACCAATCACACTTGGAAAATTTACCTGCACCCTAATTACGTAACACAATCATGATCAATCACAATCTGAATCATTTAAATAAAGGATTGCTAATCCATTGCTTCATATTATATATGTTCGAAAAATCTAGTCATGTCAAGTCTGCTCAACAACTTAAATAACGCAATGGATGTTGTTGAATTGTCAAAATGAAAGCCCAGTGTGTCACGCAATTACCCCGCTGGAAATGTATGTAAGTTACCAATAAGAGCTGTAGCAGAAGTACTAGCTAGTGTGGTGATAACAAGTCGTGTGTTGTGTGTCGCAGGGTGCGCCGGAGCCGGCCGGGAGTGCGGGCGACATGTGCGCCGCCACGCTGCTGCTGCTGGCCGCGCTGCCCGCGCTCGCAGGTACCTCCCCACGCCACGCCACGCGAGTCGCGACCGACAGCAAGCGAGGCTGCGGCCAAGCTCTCGGGCTCGTAGTGCCTGTACTCCGCATGCCATGCCAGTGCCTGCTCTTCAGTGATCTTAGTCGACAATGCGATGAACAAGGAGTCTGTCTAGTGTATACTTTGGTTGGCAGGAACCGATTATATATTTATGTCCTTAGAGTCTAATATTAATACAAGTCACTATGATGTAGGTTCTCATCTCTTGCATCTTGAGTGAGAGAGGTGTTTGAACGAGATGACTAAAATATGACAATGGTTTATTGAGTGTGGTAGCGCGACGTGGATGCACCACAGGTCGCCGTTCACTGATCAGGGCCTTCATTCACTACGACCACTTTACGATTCCTTATTTCGAAACCACGTCAATTCCTTAGCTAATCACGCCAATTCCGAGTTCATTTCGCGTGGTTTCGTTCATTGTGCCATAGAGAATAAGGCCCCTGTAACATGGTCGAGCTCAGAGTTGCGCTAGGTGTTGCGTTACCCGTTACGCTGGTTCGATGATCCCGATACAAAAATAACACAACCTTAACAACATTATGAATTGGCAAACTTCCATAGGTTTAAACGTTCGAGTAGGAGGCTCACAACATTATCTTGTGGAGATGGTAGATGAGCTCGCTCGGTGACGCGGCCGCGCGGGTGACGCCACAGTGACGAGCGGCGCGGTGCGCGGTGCGCGGTGTGAGTGACGCGGACACTTGGCGAGCTAGCGCCACACATACTCGCATACATTCTACTCACTATTATAGTGTAACTTCTATAATTTAATAAGACTTTACGCAATCCAAAAACTGGTTGATTGGTGATCGATAATGTATACCAACCACGAATAATAGTGTGGCGAACCAAACTAATTGTCTATGGTTCCCACATCATAAAGACAACACTACGCGGATCTAGAGCATTATGTCTCTGGCACAATAAGTAGCTAGTTGGTCGGAATTTGAAACCACAATAACTTCTCTACGCAGGACTTACTTATTAACCGATGTTATTACCTAGCATTTAAGTAAACGTGTACCTATTCCTTCGCTGCCACTTGGACACTGTACCGTGTGTTGGACATAAATACACATTCTACAAGAACTGGATCTGGTTTCATTTATATAAACAAGGGCGCCATAACGCGCCTAAATTGGTGACCCCGACGATAGAAGAACATATCAGTGTAAATAGAAGAATTGGAATCCAGTATCGTGAAGCGCAACGAGCTCACACTCATCCCTGGCAGCGGTTTGCAGCGGTTTTCTCCGTGAACAAGTCCCAAGTCGGTACCTACTCGCCGTCATGACGCGAGTTTACCTACGGAAATCGAGGAAGATTGAACTTTCGTGCTATTAGTGCATTGACTAACGAGATAGTGTTCGGCTGTGCATACCTATTGTGCCAAATTACACCGTGTGTCCGTGTTTGAACTTTATCGACCTGAAACAAGAAAATCATATAATTCCGCGATAGCAGCGCCATTTTTTCTTGTGCGGATTTTTTTTTTACGGAAACTTCAAAGTTCGCGCGAAGTTTGACAGCTTGACACTGACATATGTGTCTGTCATCACTATCTGCAAACGTCAAACGTAACCGGCTGCGTTCCAGAGAAACTCAATACGTAAAGGTGTGTTCCATACTCAATAGTGTGACAACAGAAGCCTGTAAGTTATTTTTTATTTTTATCTGAACTCTGCATGGATGGACATTCCGACAACCTACAACGGTGTTTCTTTAAGAACAATAAGTGCTTAATTTTAAACTAAAGGCTTAAACATAACAACATAACTGTTTTTCTCTTCTTTATGTTTTGTGCACTCTGCATGTAATAATTATTGCTAATATTCCATTGGAGGCACGGACGCAATGCTAATATTTTAAAAAGAGGTTTTGGAGAATATTTTTATTTCTTTACTGTTTACATTTATTTTACACTTTACCTTTTATTTGCCTGCGCGCTGCATGTATATATTTTTTTTTTTTGTTTTGTGTGTCCTATTTGTTATGAATGTGCTTTCTGATGTTGACTATTTAATTTTTTTTTTCACCTCTGTGCCACTATTGTATAAGTAGTACTGTGTTCCTCTTAGGGTCGTGTTTTGTTTGTGAGATAACAATAATTTGTATATTAACGCAATGACTACCGAGGGAAAGGATATTTTCCTGGATCCTGAACCTGGAACTGGTGGTGAACAGTCCGCTAACCCGTCCTCATCTGGATCTCAACCTATATTAGTCAATCGAGTATCCATCCGCGTTCCTCCTTTCTGGCCAGACCGTCCTAGCCTCTGGTTTGCAAGTTTAGAAGCACAGTTCCATATCAATTGCATCACACAAGAGTTGACTAAATACTACTATGCCATAAGTCAACTCGACACCAAATCTGCAACTGAGGTTGAAGACATAATTATCGAGCCACCCAAGAGTCAACCGTACACTTGTCTTAAAAAGGCCCTTATCTCCCGTTTCTCTGAGTCATATGAAGAGAAAATTAGAAGGCTCCTTGAGAAAGAGGAGATCGGGGATAGGAAGCCTTCATCCTTCTTCCGTCACCTCAAGACTCTCGCTGGTTCATCTTTCCCGGAGCAGCTCCTCCAAAGTATTTGGACAAATAGGTTGCCTCATTACATGCAAAGTATTTTAGTTGCCCAAAAGCATTCATCCTTTGAGGACTTGGGTGAGTTGGCTGATAAGCTGCAAGAAATCAGTCCACAACCAATGAATGTCCATGCAGCAGGTAGGGCATCATCATCTAGTGATGACACCAAGGAACAACTTAAGATGCTCCAACAACAAGTGGCGGACCTGACACGGCTTGTGACCGGCCTCACCACAAGTAATGGCAGAAATAGCCGCAGCCGCTCAAGCTCACGCTCACGCACTCCTAACGGCGAGTGCTGGTATCACAGGCGATTCGCGGCGAAAGCTTCCAGGTGTTTGCAACCGTGCACTTGGTCTGGTCCAGTACCACAGGAAAACTCAAGCAGCAGTCAGTAGTGGCGACCACTGACTGCTCCCTAGCAAGTCGCCGTCTATTTGTTACCGATCGGTATTCGGGCCGACGATTTTTAATCGACACCGGATCCGATCTTTCGTGCCTACCTAGACGTTACTCCCAGGGTAAAAAGCAGCCACTTCCGTACGAACTTTTAGCAGCCAACGGCACTAAAATAAATACCTTTGGTTTAGCTGAACTTAAATTGAACTTAGGTTTAAGACGCGATTTTTCATGGAAATTCATCGTCGCAGAAGTAGGAACTCCTATAATTGGTTCAGACTTCCTGGCTCATTACCACCTTTTACCAGACTGCGCTCACGGAAGGTTACGAGACGGTAAAACAGGGTTGTCAGCGGAAACAGAATTCTCCTTAATCGACCAACCCAGTGTTAAACTCATTCAATCACCTGACTCACCATACTCGCACATTTTGAGCGAGTTCCCGAGCATATCGCGCCCTCCTGGCGCGCCTAAAGAGGTGAAGCACACTACGGTGCACTTTATTAAAACCACAGATGGCCCACCCGTGACAGCGCGACCACGTCGTCTTGCTCCACTAAAACTTCGAGCTGCCCAGACAGACTTCGAGGAGATGATTCGCGTAGGCACTGCTCGACCTTCCAGTAGCTCATGGTCCTCCCCGCTACACCTCGCGCTTAAAAAAGACGAGACTTATCGCCCGTGCGGCGACTATCGCGCATTAAACGCCCGCACAATTCCGGACTGCTACCCTGTCCGCCATATAGGGGATTTCGGTCACAACTTGTCCGGATGCTCAGTTTTCAGCACCCTTGATTTAGTTAAAGCATACCAACAAATTCCAGTACATCCTGATGACATTTGTAAAACAGCCATAATCACACCTTTTGGACTCTATGAATTTCCCTATATGACCTTTGGTCTTAGAAATGCCGGTCAGACGTTTCAAAGGTTCATAGACGAAGTTGTGCGAGGACTTAATTTCTGTTTTGCCTACGTCGACGATATACTCGTGTATTCGAGATACCCCCAACAACATGCTGAACACCTCAGACTCTTGTTTCACCGACTGCACCAGTACGGAGTGGTCATCAATCCCGCGAAGTGTGTACTTGGGGCAGCCGAGGTAACGTTTTTGGGTTACCGTATTAACGCTGCAGGTACCTTTCCTCCCGAAGACCGTATCCGTGCCTTAGTGGATTTCGCCCTTCCGAAGACTGTACAAGGCGTACGTAGGTTCTTGGGCATGGTTAACTATTACCGCAGATTTTTGCCCGACGCCGCTAAGTATCAGGCTCCTTTAATTGACGCAGTCGCTGCAACTAACAGCAAAGGCGCAAAACCATTTCCATGGACGCCCGAGCTCGAACAATGTTTTGAGGATTGCAAAAAGAGTCTAGCCAATGTTACCACTCTATCGCACCCAAATTGTGAGGCCCCCTTAGGTCTTTTTACCGACGCGTCGAGCATGCACGTAGGTGCATGTTTACAGCAGAAGGTCGATGACAACTGGCAACCCCTAGCATATTTCAGCAAAAAGCTTACCGAGAAACAATCTCAGTGGCCCGCTTATTATAGGGAACTTCTAGCTGTGTACGAGAGCGTTCAACACTTTCGGCACATACTAGAAGTACAGAACGCAGCAGTTTTTACTGACCATAAGCCTCTCGTGTATGCCTTCGCGCAGCGTCGTGACAAGCTTCCACCAACACAACTCAACCAATTAACTTTTATCAGCCAATTTACCACCGACATAAGATATATTAAGGGTACCGACAACGTAGTCGCAGATGCTATGTCGCGGGTTGAATCCATTTCATTGGAGGAGGACTTCCAAGCCCTTGCAGAGTCGCAAGAGAAAGACGAAGAACTCAAAGAAGCGGGTTCATTTACTTCTCTAAAATTGCAAAAAATCGTTGTCCCAGGAACTGATACTTCCATACTCTGCGACACGTCGACAGGCAGACCTCGCCCTTACCTCACCTTACCTTTCCGTCGAGCAGCTTTCGATCGACTGCATAGTCTTAGTCACCCTGGCGTGAGAGCAACCTTACGATTGGTGGCTGAGCGATACGTATGGCCGCATATTAACACCGATTGCCGACAATGGGCGAAGTCATGCTTACAGTGCCAACGCAGTAAGGTGACCAGACACACATCTGCACCGTTAACGTCTTTTCCGATCGCATCAAAAAGATTCTGTCATGTCCACATTGATATCATAGGACCACTGCCGCCTTCAAACAATTTCACATATTGTCTTACCGCGGTTGACAGATTCACGCGTTGGCCCGAAGCGTGGCCTATGACATCTATCACAGCGGAAGAAGTGGCAGACACGCTGGTGACTGGTTGGATATCCCGCTTCGGGGTGCCAAGTACCGTGACGACCGACCAGGGTCGCCAGTTTGAATCAGCCTTGTTTCGGCGCCTCATGAACGTATGCGCAACAAAGCGGATTCGCACAACCAGTTACCACCCGTGCGCAAATGGCATGGTAGAACGCATGCACCGCCAACTGAAAGCTTCTTTAATGTGCCATCCCCAAACGTGGAGCAAGGCACTTCCACTGGTACTCCTTGGCATGAGGACTGCCCTCAAAGAGGACCTTAACACCTCGTCCGCTGAGCTAGTCTATGGAGAACCTCTTCGACTTCCTGGAGAACTTATCATGTCAGCGGAAGAACCCAGGAGCCCAAACGACATTACAGATTTCGTCACGGAGTTGAGGAGCCGGATGGAAATTTTACGTCCAATACCAGCCTCACGACACGCTCGACCGTCAACCTTCGTGTTCAAAGATTTGGCGACGTCGACCCATGTCTTACTCCGCGACGACACCGTTCGGCGGCCTCTGCAACCTCCATACACTGGCCCATACCGTATCCTGAGGAGAAGGGACAAAACCCTTACCTTAGAGATGAACGGAAGAGAGGCTACGGTCAGCATAGACCGTGTTAAGCCAGCATACCTGGACTCTGAACTAGTTTCCTCACCACCTGTTTCAGTTCCCGTTCCAGATTCTCCTTCCACACACCCAACTCCCTCCACGCCAACTACTCCATCCCCTCCAGACACTGTCACCACCAGAGCTGGCAGACGGGTTAAATTTAGGGACATTCTAGATTTATAATTTTTATCTTATATTGTTTTATTTTATTTTTTTCGGTATGTATACCTTGTATTTCTCCGTGGGGGGGTGGTGTGGCGAACCAAACTAATTGTCTATGGTTCCCACATCATAAAGACAACACTACGCGGATCTAGAGCATTATGTCTCTGGCACAATAAGTAGCTAGTTGGTCGGAATTTGAAACCACAATAACTTCTCTACGCAGGACTTACTTATTAACCGATGTTATTACCTAGCATTTAAGTAAACGTGTACCTATTCCTTCGCTGCCACTTGGACACTGTACCGTGTGTTGGACATAAATACACATTCTACAAGAACTGGATCTGGTTTCATTTATATAAACAAGGGCGCCATAACGCGCCTAAAATAGTATTCGTAGACACCCAATATTACCCCAGACCGTATTTCGGCCATGGCGGCCAATCTCAACGGAGCCTAGGCTTCGGCGCGGGAGCTATTATAGTGCAGGCGTGTGTGCGCAGACACAGGTGCACTCTCTCTTCCCTCACTCTCATAGTCCGATGGGACGGCAATCCAACACGACCGGGGAGAGATCAGGCGCAGGACCAACGCTTCTCAAAGATCAACGTGCTTTCCAAGGCACGGGGGTAACATACCGCCAACTTCCAAACTCCAGGCTGTTACTGAGAAATTCTTAATGGAAAACACAATAACACTTAGCCCGATCTGGGAATCGAACCCAGGACCCCGCGCTCAACAGTCGCGCTTGCTACCACGCGACCAATGGGTTAGTTACTTACCTATAACATAACACGTATGCATGTGAAGGCAACCCGCAACATTGCTATTTCTAAACAGTTTCAAAATAATACAAAAAAACGTTTATAGCTTTTCAACACACTTGCTCGTAAAATGGCTCTTAATGCACAGCTTTTAGATCCATAATGCAGTGTATTACAAACGCGTGCTTTTTCTTTACGTTACGGTACTTGTGCTTTATTTCCACAGATAACTATTTAATTTACTAGTCGGAGGTCGGAGAAGTGCGTTTTTTTTTAATCTCTTCAAAGAGACTTCATGCCAAAAAGAATCCGCGAGCCATAATTTTTTTTTTTTTAAATAGTCTGAATTGTCCTTGGTCCCAAGATGAACTAAAATTTATTTACCTTAAGATGAATGCGCAGTTGTAGCCCACGAAATAAAATTTTTCTAACGTTTTTTGCAAGTGTTGAAAAAAGGTCAGTGTCAGGTTGTATCTTGATCAAAATATGATTCGCGACTATAACAGATACGTATTTACAGAATTATAATCATTAGAATCATTAAATACATCTTTCTAAGTTAGATTTGTTCCATAAGAACAAATCTCTTATGGAAAAGTTCTTAGGGAACAAATCTAAATTAAATATATATATTAATGATTCTAATGACTATAATTCTTTAAATACATATCTATTATATAAATAAACATTTTGATCAAGATACAACCTGATACTGACCTGCGAATTGTAAAAAACTTAAAAAAAAAAAATTTCGCGGTCTACCACTGCGCATTCACCTAAGGGTGCATCCACACATAGCGAGGCATGTGCCGCAAATGATTTTTTTATATGTATGGTTGCCTCAGGCTGAGGCATCTAACAAACAAAAAAAAGCACTTGCGGCGCATGGCTCGCTCTGCCTGGCTCTGGATGCACCTTATAAATTTTCCGTCGTCCCTCCCGTAACCAAACGGAAAAGACCACTGGCGTTCTATTATTGCGGATTCTCAGTATATTTCTCTATGCAAATAGTACTTTCTAATTCCATACTAACTAAACTACAATTTGACATACGACAACACTACGATCAGTCTTAACATTATTTTGTGTTTATTATATTTTTTCTATAGGCTGTATATCCGTTTTGTCTTTGCCTTTAAGTAAATAAACGCGCGCCGCGCTAGCAATGCGCGCGCAGGTGTAGGAATGACCATGACCATTACTTACTCTATGGGTAAACCTGCGCGCGCACGTCAGCGCGGCGCGCGGAATGACAAACCAAGCCCGCCATTATCCATACAAGTTAATATTTAACAATACAAGTCTGTTTTTTTCCTCACAAGTGTGTTGAAAAACGTCGTATGATACGCGTGTGCATTGATAATTACACTCTCGGCTACCTTATCGCGCTCGCCTACGGCTCGCGCGAATAATACCGCCTCGAGTTTAATGATCAACATAGCACACATGTATCATAATGTACTATTATAAAACTACCTTCACTGTGTGTAACTCATTCATTAGACAGCGTGTGCTTGTTACTAAGCGATGTGAGGTGCTGTATGTTACCAATATGTTTACTAGTCCTTGTGCAGTCAGGCGACGCCTGCAGTGCTACGTGCTGTAATGTACAGGCCAAGTCTGTAATGTAACATTGGTTGTTACGTGCTGTACATACGTTTGTAGTGTTACCTAGAAATATTCCAACTGAAGCATTTATACTTCTTCAGAACTCACCGTTTAGTCACTTTAGCATCCAGTCAATATTTATACTTCTTCAGAACTCACCGTTTAGTCACTTTATCATCCAGTCAACATTTATACTTCTTCAGAACTCACCGTTTAGTCACTTTATCATCCGGTCAACATTAATTTATACTTCTTCAAAACTCACCGTTTAGTCACTTTATCATCCGGTCAACATTCATATTTCTTAAGAACTCACCGTTTAGTCACTTAAGGAACAGGTCGACCCTCAACCGCAACAACATTAATGTTCATTGAAAATATTTGAAAACCGGCGAGCATATACTCGTATATTGTTGTGTTTGTCATACGAAGGACATTAGTAGCGGCAGTAGCGGCAGGACGGGCGAGGGTCGCGAGGCTGGAAGAGTTCCGCCCATCGCCAGTCGGCTCGCATGTGTGCATTCTACTGAAGATTCCAGCGAAGTTGAGTCACGCGCACGTGGCGAGCCTGCGTTTGGCCATAGACATAAGAAAGAAGTTTGTTCTGTTTTTTATATTTCTATGGTGCTGGCTCTGATGTCACGTCAGCGTCACCGTTACCGCTCTTGCACATGGGAGCGAATGGCAGACACGGATAGTCATCCAACAGTCAACGTGTCACTTCATAATTAGTCCGAAGCTAGTGGAAATGTTTTGCTAAACCACACTGATTCATTGCAACCCTGTTCGAAACTTATTAAAAAAATAGACCTTCTTTCGCAATTTTTCTGAACATAGTAACCACTAACAACGTGCCCATTGCCAATAACAGTATTCTACTAAACTCTGATTTATTCAAACTAGACAATCAGCACTTTTTGAGCGTCAAAATTACATAAGAAAGCCACAAAACGCCCGCCCTTCCGGTGCTTTAGCGAAGAAGAAGAGACGTAACAAACGTAATAAATCTGCAATAGTACCTATATAATTGCAAAGTAATAAATATTACGTCACACAAAACAATATTAGTACATTATGATACATGTGTGCTAAATGCACACGCGTTTCATATGACGTTTTTCAACACACTTGCGAGGAAAAAACAGACTTGTATCACAGGATCTGTCTACTGTGCTTGTATTGTTAAATATTAACTTGTATGGAAAATGGCGCACTGGGTTTGTTTTTTCGCGAAACCTGCGCGCGCATCGCTTGCACGGCGCGCGTTTATTTAGGTACTTAAAAGCACTGACAAAACCGATATGCAGCCTATAGAAAAAATGTAATAAACACAAAATAATGTTTAGACTGATCGTAGTCAGTGGCGTAACTATAGGGTGGCATTGGGGTAAAATGCCACGGGCCCCCAGCTAGAGGGGGCCCCCGGCCCGAAATGGCCATGAGCACAGGAGAATCCTAACATAAGGACAGAAGCAGTCAGGTGTTAAAGTTTTTGTAGGGGAAAACATAAAATGTACGCGGAAGAAATCGCGGGAGAAGTGCCAAGAAAAAAACTGTAACATTGGTTGAGCTTCTTTACATTGAGGGAGGGCCCCATCCCTTGAATTTGCCACGGGCCCCAAACGGCATAGTTACGCCACTGATCGTAGTGTTGTCGTATGTCAAATTGTAATTTAGTTAGTATGTAATTAGAAAGTACTATTGGCATAGAGAAATATACATTAATTAAGTGAGAATCCGCAATAATAGAACGCCAGTGGTCTTTCCGTTTGGTTCCGGGAGGGACGACGGACAATTTATGGTGAATGCGCAGTGGTAGATCGCGAAATTCAAATTTTCTTACGTTTTTTGCAATTCAGAGGTCAGTTTCAGGTTGTATCTTGATCAAAATGTGATTCGCGACTGTAATAGATATGTATTAACAGAATTATAGTAATTAGAATCATTAATATATATATTTAAGATAGATTTGTTCCCTAAGAACTTTTCCATAAGAGATTTGTTCTTATGGAACAAATCTAACTTAGAAAGATGTATTAATGATTCTAGTGATTATAATTCTGTAAATACGTACCTGTTACAGTCGGGAATCATATTTTGATCAAGATACAACCTGACACAAACCTGAAAATTGCAAAAAACGTAAGAAAAATTGAATTTAGCGGGCTACAACCGCGCATTCATGTTAAGGTAAATAAATTTTAGCTCATTTTGGGACCAAAGACAATACAGACTATTTAAAAAAAAGGGTGAAATATGGCTCGCGGATTCCTTTTGGCATGAAGTCTCTTTGAAGAGAATAAAAAAAAAACGCACATCTCCGACTAGTAAATTAAATAGTTATCTGTGGCATTATATGTAGCACTAGTGCCGTAACGTAAAGAAAAAGCACGCGTTTTTGCATTATGGACCTAATAAAAACGGTTCATTAAAAGCCATTTTACGAGCAAGTGTGTTGAAAATTAAATTATTTGCCTTTATGTCAGCTAGCAGTCAATATTTCATCAAAAAAAAAAAAACGAGGAACCGACTTCCTTGTTTTTTTCTTTGACTCCGAATTTTTTCATTTTTGAATTATGTACAGTTGCATGCAAGACTATCTACACCCATGATATGAATCCTATATAAAAGGTTCTGAAACAGTTTTTACCCGACTGCGTTTGTAATACTAATATCGAACAAAAATGGCGGCCAGCGGAATACGACGTGAATTCGAATAACCAATAAGTTCTTTTTTTTACCCGACTGAGCCAGAAGGAGGGTTATGTTTTTCGAGAGTATGTATGTATGTACCTATGTTTGTTTGTATGTTTGTATAATTGTTTGGCACGCTCTGTGGCCTGAACGGCTCGATGGATTTTAGCTTGAGAGGTATCGTAAGATTCGTATTGACTGTGAGAGTGACACTGGGTCATATCAATATAAAATAAAACCAAAATGGCGGATTTTTGGCGCCATATTATGCCTTCAAAAAAGGTTTTTTTTCTCAAAACCTATCGAGTGCAGTATCAAAATAAAGGGTTTTCAAAGGTGATAAAAAAAATATATAGGTACAACTTATATGGTTAAAAGTAATTCAAAGTGACAAATCGTAAAAAACACGTATCAAGAACTAAATCGTCTGCGAAATCTTTCACATTTGTAAACTAAAAAGCTGGAAATAAAAAATAAAATAAAAAACCCGACTGCAACCTTATACTAAAACTACCTGAAAAGCTAAAAACAAGCCTATTTTAAATTAAATAAAAGTTGGAAGCAGGCAGGACCCATTTGAGTTTGAAACTATAATAATGGTATGGGCCCCGCCATAAGGTTGCAGTCGGGTTTTTTAATTAAAAAAAAAAAAAATTGTTATTAGGTACTTAGATTACGGCGCGGCGCTATGATAGTGAAACGCGCGTTCATGATAATTTTCTGTTACTCGGGGACTTGGGGCTCTTGGGGGATGAAGGCGGCTCAAGTGAGCGAGCAAAACGAGCAAAGGGCACCCCGAGGTTAGGTTACTTTAAGAGGCTTACTAGACCTAAGTGTCCTTGAAAAACGCATGCACACATATGCAGAATCGACGCAAACGCCATCTAACGACGACGCCCATCACAATTATGACATAAAGCATACATGAGATTTAGAAGTAACGGTTTTGTGAGATTACGCCCTAGTATTCTAATAGATGGCGCGGAAACGATGTGCAAATAAGTTAAAGATCTAACAAACAAATTATGTAGTTATGTGTGACAACATAATAAATTTTATTCGTTTTGAGTGTGACTTGAAAAACTTAAGGATGTGGGTGATTTTGAAATAAAACTGATTCAATGAAATTTAAAACATTTTTAACCGACTTCAAAAAAGGAGGTTGTGTATTCGACCCGTATGTATGTACCTATGTAATGTATGTATGTGTGTATGTTTGTATATATATTTGTAGATTTTCTAAAAAACTGATGAACCAATTTTGATCATTCTTTCACTAATGTGATCTACCTACATACTTCCAGGAAGGTTTTAGTATATAATACATTAGGTAATTATTCTTATGTAGTATGTCCGAAGTTAATATGCATAAATGTACTGCATCTCCGGCATTTCTATGCGAATTTTGATGATTCTTCAATGCACTAGTGTTAATTGAATTTTTGTGAGGTAAGTAGGTACAATTAGAAAGAAAAAAAAACAACCGACTTCAAAAAAAGCACTACAGCGTGATAAATAACTATAATTTCGGAAGTCGGTGTCAAAAAACGAAAATGCGGAACCAGCGACACCGACTTCCGAAATAAAAGTTATCACTTTGCAGTGTTTTTTTCTAAAACTATGAATTTTGGAAACATCTAAGAAAGTGCAGTCATTTCGAATAAGCTAAGTATTTTCGACTTCATGTACAACTGTCACAGTGGCGTATGTGGACGACGTGTAGATTTGTATTCGAGAGTCCCCGGGTTCGATTCCCAAGGTTACGAAATCGAATTTTCTATTTAAATGTCATGTTGAATTTTTAAATATATCTATTAAATATTTTTATAAATAACTAAAAAAAGTCTGCAGGAGAAAGAAAGTCGAAAATATCAACACGGAAGTTAGGTATTTCTAATGCGCAAGTACCTACACGTTATCTAAGCTATTACAAAAATAAAAAAAATTCTGACCTAATGTTTTTATTAACCGACCGCGACTTATTGATAATGGGCATAATGAAATAGGTAACAGATTCATCTGAAAATTGCGATGAAAATGATCAAAAGCAAGAAATTAGATTTAAAATTGATTTTGTTTATAATAAAAAGGAATCATAGTTATATATGAATGTTAGGTACCTAATCTTTGAGGCCGTTTACACATTATGCCGCAGCTGCAGCGGCACCGCCGTCGCTGCATCAGTCACCCTTGGATTTGTATGAACACACGGCGCCGCGGCGGCGCGCCGCAAGGGCTCATACAAATCCAAGAGAAACCAATACAGCGGCATCGCCACAGAATATAATAGTATGGCACCGCGGGCGGCGCACAGTGGTCTGAAAATCGAGCTCCATACTCATAGAAACTTAAAGTTCGGAAATAAAAAAACAAAAATTGTAATGGGTCTAGTATACCTCCCTTTACGTAATATTAACGTATGGATGGTATCAGTCGCTCCACGCGTGAGAAAAAAAAGTTTTTTATTTTTTTTGTATGGGAGAAAACACTTAATGTACATTTTTTTGAAACTGAATGGAACTGATAGGCTGGAGCTCGCACGAGCTATTGTACGATACACGGCCATCAAGATGACATACAATTCATGCACCGTTCGGCGCCGCTTTGCACGTAGCAAATTTTTGAAATTTTCGATACGTGATTTTTCAAATCTTTGACGAGGTTAAATTAACTTGCCGATCGATTTACTTATACTATCGTTAGTTGTAGCCTGCTTATGACCTTTGTGATGACAACAATTAAAAATTATATTGATTATATACGTTTTTTTTTATTTCATTCCAAGAACTAACTCATTTAATCACCGTGATTATGGTTGAGTTATAATTATATACTAATGACATGAGCATCAACCAGCTCTAGCAGGGCCAAATGGGCCCTAGTCACAATAAAATTCTATTGTCTGTAATATTAAAGTCTGTAAAACCTAATTAAAGAATAGCGAACGATAATGAGGGTAGTTGTATAAAAACAGGACGTTTGAGCTTACTTTTATCAGTAGCTCTCAGTACTTGTGCGCGCTAACTTATTACGTTATTTTTTTTATTGTGCTGTGATGGAAGGTTGTGATACCAATTTGGACATTGTCATGTTTGTGTCAAACAACAATTGTTTTTCACAGCCCAATGTTTTATTTGAAGTTTTTGAGAATACTATTGATTTGTCAGAAAATGAAAAGAGGGTATTGAAACAATTCTGTCAGACTTATGTTTGTTCGTTGAGGAACAAATGGATCTCGTGTAATCTCACGAGACGTACATACATAACAAAGTATGAGACATGGCTGCAAGAGAACATAAAATGGCCTGAGATCATGAAAGGAAAGATGACCCCTTATTTAGTGTCAGTAGAGCAGCAAACCCGTTCCAGTTCTGACTTTGTTTTAAATGAGGGTGCATCAACATCCTACACACCGGAGACGTGCAGTGTTGGAACATCAACATCAGTTGTGAGGCCGAGAAAACCATTTAAAGAGCTAAGCCCGCTACAGAAGAGAAGGAGAGCGGAAGACCTCCTAACGTATAGCACTGAAAGCCTTGCTCATGCAACCGGTTTGAAAGCACATGACAAGAATATAGCAGATATCGTTAAACTAGTCTCGGAGCAAAGAGGCTACAAGGATAAATAAATTGTTAAAGCCCAAGGAAACTGTGCCTATATATTCCGCTGATAAAGCTTTATTTATTTTGACCTCATTGAAGCTTTCGAAGTGGCAGTATATAACATTAAGATCTTGTGCAAAAGAAGAAGGAGTACCACTGTGTCCTTCTTATACTGCCATCCTTGAGGCGAAGAAGGACTGCTGCCCTCCAAAAGTTACCATTGTACATCACGGAAGGAGAGGTAAAAGTAAAGCTAAATTTTGGATAAAACTGTGCAAAGCTTGGAAAATTCCTACGTGTGGAACCTTCGCTGGATGGCAAAGAGTTAACAATTATATGCAAGTATGGCTTTGATGGTGCTTCAGGGCAAAGTTTGTATAAGCAAACTATGGCAGACGAAGACGATTCCAGTATGTTTATGTGTTCTTTTGTGCCTCTGCGCTTAGTTTGTGGCGAAGAAAAGGTATGGGAGAATCCAAAGCCATCTTCCACAATGTTCTGCTGACCAATTTATTTTAAGTTTTCAAACGAAAACAAGTTGAACATCGTGGAAGAACAGGCTCTGATTGAGGCTCAGATTGAAGCAGTATCTAATTATAACTCAACCATAATCACGGTTGTAGAATCCTGTTGATTCCGTACTTATGTTAAACATATCACTTCACTGGCTCACTACCACACCAAGCGCCATCGTATATAGCCTGCTTCACTTTGTCTGTTTCCCGCCATTCCTCGTAACTGACAGATGACATAACATAACTGACAGCAGCTACCCCGCTTGTGTGAATGAGACAGTGTTTACATATCTATTTAATAGATACACTACAACGGTGATTAAATGAGTTAAGTAGTTCTTGGAATGAAATTAAAAAAAAACGTATAGGTACTTATAATCAACATAATTTTTAATTGTTGTCATCATAAAGGTCATAAGCAGGCTAAAAGTAACGATAGTATAAGTAAATCGATCGGCAAGTTCATTTATTCACGTCAAAGATTTGAAAAATCACATACCGAAAACACAAAATTTCAAAAATTTGCTACGTGCAAAGCGGCGCCCAACGGTCCATGAATTGTATGTCATCTTGATGGCCGTGTATGGTACAATAGCTCGTGTGAGCTCCAGCCTATCAGTTCCATTCATTTCAAAAAAATGTACATTAACCCCCTTATTCATAAAACTTATCAAACCTATTTTAGTTAAAATGGGGTTTGTCTCTTTCTTACACACAGAAATGACAACGTGACAGATAAAGACAAACGTTCTATAAACCTATTTTAGCTAAAATAGAGATAAAATAGGATTATGAATAAGGGGGTTAGTGTTTTCTCCCATACAAAAAAAAACAAAAAACTTTTTTTCTCACCCGTGGAGCGACTGATACCATCCATACGTTAATATTACGTAAAGGGAGGTATACTAGACCCATTACAATTTTTGTTTTTTTATTTCCGTACTTTAAGTTTCTATGAGTATGGAGCTCGATTTTCAGACCACTGTGCGGCGGCGAGTTTTGATAGATCTTATCAAAACTCGTCGCCGCGCCGCACCGCCTCATACAAATCCAAGGGTGACTGATGCAGCGGCGCCGCGGCGGCGGCGATGCCGCTGCAGCTTCGGCATGATGTGTAAACGGCCTCAAGGATTAGGTACTCGTACCTAACATTCATACATAATTATTATGATTTCTATTTATTATAAACACAATCAATAAAAATTAAACTCTTGCTTGTGATAATTTTCATCGCAATTTTCGGATGAATCTGTGATTTCTTTATGCATATTATCAATAAGTCGCGGTCTGTTAATAAATTTAGGTTTTTTTTATTGTTACAATGGCATAGAAAACGTGTAGGTACTTACGCATTAGAAGTAACTTCCGTGTTGATATTTTCGACTTTCTTTCTCCTGTGAAAGATAATTACATTGTAGACGTTTTTTTAGTTATTTATAAAAATATATTTAAAAATTCAAAATACATTTAAATAAAATTAAATCGATTTCGTATCACTGGGAATCGAACCCGGGGACCCTTGAACACGAACCTGCGCGTCGTCTACATAAGCCAATGTAACGATTGCGTATCTCGTCGAAAAAACTGAGCTTATGCGTAATAAGTGCATTTTCTTAAACTACCAAAATTCATAGCGAAAAAAAATATTCAGTAATAATAAAATGCTCTTACTTTTTAATTTCGTTCATATGTTCGGCGTTTGTTTTATATGAACGTTTTGTAGTCCTCCTAAGGGAATGTTTCACTTTATTTCCCATATTTACAAATGATATAATTGATAGCAAATTATTACGCTATTTTAACTTAAAAGTATTTTATATTTACATGAAATAAAAATATTTACAGAAAGAAGATATGCAAATAGTAATAATAAACAATGAATGTATGTAGGTACAAATAAATAATGCGGCGAAAAGAGCGACGCGTCCGTATAGTATCAGGCCTCGGCCCCGGCCGGCATTATTGCTACACGCACGGGGGTTTACCGTTTACGTACACATGCGCACTTATTATGTTCGGAACTATGAATATGCTATTTACAATAAAACTATTGTTTGAACTAAAAAAATAAAACACTATTATTTTGGTATGTTGCTTGTAGAATGATCTGACAAAAAATCAGAATGATTGTATGTATATTAGTATGGTTTCTATTGTAAAAAGAGTTTTTAGAGGTATCTTCATGATTTTTTTCTATCGTACCAAATTAGTTGTATTATGTTTTCAAAACACTATCTATCTAAAAATTCAAAATACATTTAAATAAAATTTAAAAAGAAAGTACGATTTCGTAATCTTGGGAATCGAACCCGGGGACTCTCGAATACAAATCTACACGTCGTCCACATACGTCACTGTGACAGTTGTACGTGAAGTCGAAAATACCGACTGCACTTTCTTAGATGTTTCCAAAATTCATAGTTTTATTGCAAAAATAAAAATATTCAGTTAAAAATAAAATGCTCATACTTTTTACTTTCGTTCATATTATGTTCGGCTTTTGTTTTATATGAACGTTTTGTAGTCCTCCTAACGGAATGTTTCACTATATTTCCCATTTATTTACAAATTATTACCCTATTTTAACTTTGTTAGGTTACGCGGACCACTGCCGGTAGACACAAGTGAAACGCCCGGGAGTTGGGACTCGCCGTACAATAGATGGCGCGCGCCTTGCACCCATACATAACAAACTTAAAAGTATTTTATATTTACACGAAATAAAAATATTTACGGAAAGAAGATAATGCAAATAATAATAAACAATGAATTTACAAATAAAACTTAACAAAAACATAACAATTTTGACGGAAATAGTGCGGCGAAAAGAGCGACACGTCCGTATAGCATCAGGCCTCGGCCGGCAGTGTCGCTACACGGGCGTTCACGCACACATGCGCACTTTTTATGTTCGGAACTATGAATATTCGATTTACAAAAAAACTATTGTTTTAAATAAAAAAATAAAACACTATCATTTTAGTATGTTACTTGTAGAATAATCTGACAAAAAATCAGAATGATTGTATGTATATTAGTATGGTTTTTATTGTAAAAAGAAAGTTTTTTAGAGGTATGTTCATGATTTTTTTCTATCGTACCAAATTAGTTGTATTGTGTTTTCAAAACACTATCTATCTAGCATATATCCTGAAGAATATCATATATTTTTCTGATTTTGTTTACTGTAGGCGATCATATACTTTTATTGTTTCGAAAACTACCGTTTTTTTGCGTTTAGGTCCTGTAAGCGCCTTAAACCCTTTTCACAGAAATAGGGGCCCCGCGCACACGTTTCACACTCGTTTGGATGATACAATTATGGTTACTATGACACTGGCTGTTTTAATGTTGGCAATAAGCTAACTGTTTCAGAAACTAAAAAACAACACAAGGTATAAAAATAAACAAGGTAAATGTAATAAAGAAGGTATAAAAGGCGTGAGTACAGGGAAGTTTTGCAATGCTAGATTATGTTATGTCGCACGACTGTCGGCAATCCGTTGACCTTATTGATTGAGCAGCATGTCATCAGAAACAAAGCGCACACAGTCGTAACAGTAGGCAGTGCGCACATGGTGCATCGCCTATTCGCTTGCAGTCATGTAGCGGCATCAAATCACAGTGTGTGTAACAACGTGTATGTCGTTGTCCGCATAAAAACGCTAGTAAGTAAATGCGAGCGGTCAGAGCGCTGGGCCAGCCGCTGCTGCCGCTGGATGGCGCCGCGCAGCCGGCGCGGGTGCGCGGCGCGCGGCGGTGCTACCTACGTGTAAACATTTTAACCAGCGCCCCTTTCATCTTAACCGTGTCGTCATATATCGCCCAAAGAAACAATATTGTACTCATGTCGTGTGCTAATCGTTTGTAGGTCGAGGCAGAACTCTGTCCTATAACTGTACCAAAGATATGTTATGTGAGTAGCTGTTTGTCTTTAGTGGTGTCGGACGGGCTATATAGGTGAATTTTCCAAGTGGGCGTGGATGGCGAAATTTTAAACTATGAGGAATAGCGAAAAGTAAGTATTTTGTTAAAAATGAGCTCTTTCCATTAGTTTGCCGTATGTCATTACTTCCCAGAATTCGATCCTTATTAGCGACACTATCGGATGGTGTAATAATACAGGATGTGTTTTTTTTTTAAATCAACAGGTTCGATTCCTGGCTAGAAATATTGATTTTTCAAAAATCCAATGATGCAGTTTTAGTTTTCATCAAAATCGAGCCCGCGACTCCTTTGAGTACTTTTCGCTAGTCCTCATAGTTTCGAATTTGGCCATCCACGCCCACTTGAAAAATTCACCCTGTATAGTGCCCTGTCCTGTTTTGTTTTGTTTTGAGTAGGTACTTACATGATGTAAACTGCGCACCATATTAGTTGAGGGGGGTCTGCGCCCCGCATCCCTCGCGCACAACTGTGTCACGCCGCATTGTTCACAACCCTCTGCACTTGCCCCGGGGAATTTACATCATTGTCAAGCAAATTATAAGCACCCAGGTGTCACCCGGACTTCCGGCTTACGATTCAAATTACACGTCAGTGTAGCCATCGAAAATCAATATTTCTTACAATAAGTTCTTTGCACATTGCAGCGCTGTTTTTTTACGGTACTGAAACAGTTTACCAACAGTCGATTGGTCCATGAACCGTTGGTCAACATTATCTTTCAACCATTAACTTTTCATCCAAAGGACTTTTCACCCACGAACGTTTCGTCAACATAACTACGTCAGTGAATGCTTAACCAACAGAATGTTTTGACCAATAACTTTTCACCCAAAGAACAATTGACCCATGTCAAATAGAACTTAGGATGCAAGAGCGAGCGAAGCGAGCTCGGGACTTGGGGCAGCCCAACTCGGACAGTGGTTAGGTTCGAAGGGGATGATGGCGGCTCAAGTGAGCGAGCAAAACGAGCGAAGGGCACCCCAAGGTTAGGTTACTTTAAACCCTTTTCACAGAAATGGGGGCCCGCGAAGCGGGGCTCCGTCAACTTTCACCTTTCCCGGTGTCTGTTGGCCTTATTCTTTGGGTGAAAAGTTATTGGTCAAAACGTTCTGTTGGTTAATAATAATAATAATACCCCCATCGTCGTATCTCTACGTTGACGTCGTGGTGGGGCTTGCGCGCTCCGAACTCTAGGCCTGTGCGGGAAGAGTTTACTTTGCCGGAACAGGTCTAGGGTGAGGAGCCAGACCAAGAGAGATACAGAAACCCGCAGGGCAGCATGTGGCGAGCTGTTGGGCAGTAGCGACCCCACGGACCCTATCTCCCGGGAGAAGTCTTGTTCCTCACCTCTGGCTTGCCTTTATTGGCCGGCTGGAGTGAACAATGACGAGGAACAGAGCCCCCACCTCATTCTTGCCTTTATTGGCCGGCTTGAGCGGAGATTCGCAAGAGCAAACGTGCTCGGAGGAAGGAAGTATTCCAGTAAAATGCTGGTAGGGATCTTGACCGTACTTCCGGGATTGTCCTGATAGCCGTGGAATACTTCTCCACTCCTCATAAGCACCTCAGGACATGTTGCCCACTTGTCGCTACGTCACTATGTGCTAGCGACCGTTTCCGGGGTCCCATTATTGAGTGTGCAAGTCACCCCTGCTATTTTATCCGTGTATAGTATAAAAACATTGATTAGGCAGGGGTCATAGTTTTTCCATAGTTCTTGGTAACCAGTCCACTTTAGCCACCCAAACACATAGTCCAACTTTTTATTTTTCCGTATCCTGCAACAGTCCTACACCAACCGGGGGTTGTCCTTGGGTGCACTCGAATAGTGCATACAGGGATAATCGTCGGTTGGTGCCAAATTTCATTAAAATTTCCTAAGGGGCCTCTGCGGGTTGGCTTCGGCCCCTCACACGCCTTCCAAAGGACCGGGACCCCATGGTCCCGAGATATATAAATTCTAATACATATATAATCATACTTTATTTCGAGCAACAAGACTCATAGTGTTAGTAACAATATACTTATAAACTATGTTAGTAATAACACACTTACAAAGACAAAAACAAAACCAAACAGCTTGTGACATCCCTGCTGCAAGGTGACAGGCTCAGCCGAAACCTTGCAGCAGTGGTTCAGTGCTTTGTTAGTATACACACGACTTACAAACTAGTGTTAATACTTACATCTACGAGAAAAAACAACACAAAACTATTCATTAATACGCAGTGGCATGTAGGCGCATCCAATGTCCCCGTATGGGGCTGTCCCACCTATCAGCTATAGTTTTCAGGATGTTGTTGGGACTGGCGCGTATCCTGCGCATAATGGAAGCGCAGCGCTTGCGTATGATAGCGTAAAAGCCATCAATTCTCGCCTCCGCGAACATGCCGGACGCCCTGCAGTAGCGCGGCAACCCCATCAACACCCTGAAAGCGTTATTGTATTGTACGCGCAGGACGCTGTATGCCCACAAGCAAGCACTACTAGGCATAAGCATTCACTGACGTACAGTTATGTTGGCGAAACGTTCGTGGGTGAAAAGTCTTTTGGATGAAAAGTTAATTGTTTAAAGATAATTTTGACCAACGGTTCATGCGCCAATCGACTGTTGGTAAACCGTTACAGTTTCTTTTTATACGTTGCATCAATCAACCTGCCTAGACTTTTTCTATGTTGGTCGGCTCCCAGCCTAACCGAATGCTGAATACATTATTACAGTATTTTACATGGAGCGACTGCCTATCTGATCTCCACACCTACGTGCTGGGTAACAAGACACCTGTTGGTAATACTGGTTGTCAGATTTATGGGCTTCTTCTGACGAGGGAGTCGCGTTATTTCCGTTACGCATAACATCCATTTATGGCCCTATAGCATTCTTGAAGGTGATTTTTCTCGGATTAGTCGCGTTACAGCCGTTCTACCTAAAACGCATCGCGTTCTGCAGTTTCGAGTCGGCGGGCTCGAATGCGTCACCAGCTGCCGAGAATGCATGCGTTGCAACGCGCGCCGTGGCCGTCCCTGCCTCGACACAGGCGGAGACAACGACGTGTGTAGGTTCGTCGAACCCCAATCGAGCCTACGCAGCAATAGTAGCCGCTAGCAAGCCTGCCGAGTCGCAAAACTCGCAGGTAAAACTAGCGGAAAATCTAAAAGGGGGTAAACGGAGCCGGTCGAAACCCAACAAGGTTTTGAAAAGACAGGATCCAGAGAAGGACACGTGCGACCAGGATGGTTTCATCAAAGTGGAGAAGAAGAAGAAACCTCCTTGTCGGAACCAGTGCGGCACCGCGCTGCATGGCAGGACCCAACATGCTGCTGCGTCCAGCAATCCCGACGACGCAGATCGCTTCAGACGTTTCAGATCTTCTATTTTGACGACCCCGTTGTCGCTGGCATAAGCAACAGGATCCGCGTACGAAGTCGCGGGCAGAAGCTAGTGTTATAATAATTATATATTTTTGATATTATTTTTCTTTTTATTTTAACATTATATTCACTGTCACTATTTACCCGACTGCGCGACGCAAAGGAGTGGTAATGTGTTTGTCAGCCTATGTATGAATGTAAGTACACTTGGGAGCAAATAAATCGAGCCACTTGCTTTTTTTTGCACGTATAATGGTTATTATTTTTGGTATTATGGAACGTATCAAATCGAAACATATATCGCCTAAGAGCTTATTTAATAATCTTTACAATGAGGGTAAATTTTTGAATGATAACCTTATTTAGTGATAAATTATTGGCTCTGAAAGAAAAACGGTAATTTTGATAGAAAATTGTAGGGTTAAAACAGTCCAGAAAATCTATCGAAATCAGGGCAAGGGGGGGTAATACAAGATATTAAGAATAAGTTTATACCATAATTTTGTTTTTAATTGTTTTTTTCTGGACTGACAATTTTCTATCAAAATTACCGTTTTTCTTTCAGAGCCAATAATTTATCATTAAATAAGGTTATCATTCAATAATTTACCCTCATTGTAAAGATTATTAAATAAGCTCTTAGGCGATATATGTTTCGATTTGATACGTTCCATAATACCAAAAATAATAACCATTATACGTGAAAAAAGGAAGTGGCTCGATTTATTTGCTCCCAAGTGTATGTATGTATGTTTGTATGTTCCTTTGAAGCACTATACAGACCAAACGCCTGGGCCGATTTTTATGATTCACACGTCAATCGATTCCTCTTAGTCCGGCGAGTGTCACTAAAGACATGACGTTAATAAAAATTCAATATGGCGACTACTAGACGCCATATTGTGAAAATGAAAAAAATGAAAGTCAAGAAACTATGTCAAGTGGGGTATCGTTGGATAGGTCTTTCAAAAATATCAGTGGTTTGGAAAGACCGTTTTTTGATTAAGTAAACCGTTCGTAACTTATCAAGCTTTAAAGTACCAATTTTCGTTAGAATCAAGTGTCCCCCCCCTCTACCAATTAAACGGGGCAGTAGTAGGTACCTATATATTACGAAGTTTAAAGGGAAACTATCACACTTAAGTGCGATTTACAACTCATAACTAAAAAGAATAAAATAAAAAAATTAAATTTAAAAAATCAAAAAACCCGACTGCGGTAAAAAACTTAAGTTAAAAAAAAAAACTGAAAAGCTAAAAACAAGCCCATTTTAAATTAAATAAAAGTTGGAAGCAGGCGGGACCCATACCATTTTTCTATTTTCAAACTCAAATGGGTCCCGCCTGCTTCCAACTTTTATTTAATTTAAAATGGGCTTGTTTTTAGCTTTTCAGTTTTTTTTTTAACTTAAGTTTTTTACCGCAGTCGGGTTTTTTGATTTTTTAAATTTAATTTTTTTACACTAATGTTTTGTATACAGTCGATAGATTTTGACGAGAGCTGACGATTGAAACTTAGGGTCCGTTCACACAGACCGGCTCGGAGAGGAGAGCAGATTCTTATCACGTTGAAAACAGAGTTTTTAGTATTTGTAGTAAGGTTTATTTTTGCATGTGCACTGCTTTTGTCATTAAGAATGCTTGAACGCGCTTGGTGTGAAATAATAAGAGGAGCTGACCGGCTCCGACCGCGTACTTTTTCTCGTTCGCGCAGCTGTTCGGCTCTGATTAAATGCTCTATCTCGCTCGCGCAGCCGATCGGCTCCGATTGCGTGCTCTTTCTCGCTCGCGCAGCAGATCGGCTCCGATTGCGTGCTCTTTCTCGCTCGCGCAGCCGATCGGCTCCGATTGCGTGCTCTTTCTCGCTCGCGCAGCCAATCGGCTCCGATTGCGTGCACGCCGCCAAACAAAACTTGGACTGCGTGGAATACTGGTACAGCCTTTGGCCTCATTTACGGAGACGCGGGGCGTCTCGCGTCGCGTGTGGCGTGGCGTCTCGCGGCGCGTCGGACGTTTTTTCTGTTTACGGTGGGGCGGCGCGTGAAGAGGCACGCATCATCGCACGCGTAAACACAAACTTATAGCAGTATACGACCATGTTCATAGAGAAGCGAGACGGGAAGAGTGGCGGTGGCGGTGCCCGCCGCGGCGCCCGCGGCGAATCCTCTAGCGTGTAGCGAAGCACGCGGCGGGCATGGCGGCGGCGCACGCTCGCCTCGATCAAAAAAAGACGAAAAACAACGACGAAAAAAAAAGTCGATCATATCATACTCCATTGCGACGGTGACTACGTCTGTGTTGCGCGATTTCTAAATAAGACTGACAGAAGATTCCGCCTCGGACATAGAACACAAAATGAGGGAGTCGTGGTTTACTATAGGAACCATCACCCGATTTCCGTCACGGAACACATACTTCAGGATGCAAACTGTCTCGTAGTGAAACTTAATAAAGACACAGTAATCATAGCCATATATCGCCCTCCTGCATACCGCAATGTCTCACCGTTCATTCAATCTTTAAACGAACTTATTATGTCTGTTTCCTCTTATAGTAATATTATTGTCACGGGTGACATCAATATTGACATTTCCGACAGTTGTAACGACTCTCGTGCTACTGAGTATCTGACTATGTTTGCATTCCACGGTATGTTGCCGGCACATACGCTTCCTACTCGCAACAATAGCTCGTGTCTGGATCATGTAATGCTAAAATCAAGACTACCAGCTTTCTCGTATGTCGCTAACACTTCAGTCACTGATCATGATACAGTTATGTTGTTCGTTCAACTTTCTAAACCTTTCAATGCCCTTCCATTAAAAAGTAAAACTTCAAAAGTGCTTGACTACGTTAAAATTGAACTAATGCTTGACCAATTCGATTTCAGTCCTCTATACAGTCTCCAAAATGTTAATGAAGCTACTAACTACTTTATTAATACGCTAAATGTAATCATACTACAAAACATGATCCTTAAAGTTGTGCCATATCGGAAACGGCTGAGACAGCCATGGATGACCACAGGGCTCTTAAGATGTCTCCGAAACCGTGATAACTTGCATCTAAAATTAAAGAAATCTCCAGAAAACGAGGTTTTAAAAATAACATTTAAAAGGTACAGGAATTACTGTTCCATGTTACTCAAAACTGCTAAACGTAACTACGATAGAAATCTTATTAATAACGCACAAAACAATAATAAAAAAATATGGGAAGCTATAAAAACAATAACCAACACAACTAAACAGAAAACACCTGCAACCGATCTTCTGTCATTATCTGATCCCAAACGTTCTGTTAATGAAGTAAACACCTATTTCGCGAATATTGCACGCTCTCTTGCTGAAAACATACCCGTACCAGCTACACCCCTACAACAGGATGATATCCAGAATCACAAAACCTTTGTACTCTTACATACTGACAGTTCTGAGTTAGAACTTTTAATTAATGCGCTTAGGACTGATTGTGCGGTAGGCTCCGATAACGTGTCGGGTACATTTCTTAAAAAATTTAAGCACTTACTTATTCCCCACCTCACATATTTATACAACCTGGCATTCAGTACAGGAGTCTTTCCTGATGCATTCAAGCTGGCAGTCGTTCACCCTGTGCATAAAAGCGGTGACAGAGATAAACCTCATAATTACAGACCCATATCAATCTTACCTACGCTGTCTAAACTGCTAGAAAGGCTCATGAATAATAGGCTCGTCAAATACCTTGAGCAAAATCATCTTTTGTCTACTTGCCAATATGGTTTTCGTTCGGGAGTGTCAGCCAGTGGTGCGGTTATGGACGTAACGAATAACATTGTGTCTCATCTAGATAATAGACAGTATGTTATTGGCGTCTTCCTAGATCTGGCAAAAGCCTTTGATACAATCTCAATTCCCGCTCTTATTGCTAAGCTTGAAAAGATTGGTATCAGAGGCGATCAGCTCTCACTCTTTGCGAGTTAGCTTACAGGGAGACGCCAATGTGTCAAAATAGGTGACTGGGTGAGTGACGAACTCCCTATAACTTACGGTGTGCCCCAGGGCAGTATCATTGGACCGACCTTATTTCTCATTTATATTAATGACCTCTGTCGTCTCGAACTTGCCAATGGATCCATTTTTACCTACGCCGATGATACTGCCTTAATATTCCACGGGTATTCTTGGGAGTCGACATTTAAATGCGCACAATTAGGACTCAATACTGTTACTGACTGGTTGACACGCAACCTACTCACTCTAAATGTGGATAAATCTAAATATCTTACCTTTTCACTGTCAAAAGTTAGTAAACCTTCAACATCCCATTTTTCATTGATTGCGCATTCTTGTAATGCATCTTCTCAAATACCATGTAGGCCATGTAGCTGTCCTCTTCTAGGTCGCATAGACAGTGTTAGGTATTTGGGTGTTCAAATAGATGACTCATTATCATTTTGTAACCATATAAACATACTTACCTCCCGACTGCGCAAATTGATATTTATCTTTAAGAATCTTCGCCATGTGGCGGACACACAGGTGCTTAGACAAGTATATCTAGCTCTCTGCCAGTCAATTGCACAGTACTGTATAGTTACCTGGGGTGGGGCAGCAAAAACACATTTGTTAAAACTGGAACGTGCCCAAAGAGCGATCCTTAAAGTAGGTTGGTCCCTTCCTTATCAATTTCCTACCACCGAACTTTATAAAACCTGTAAGGTCCTCTCTATTCGGAAATTGTTCATTCTAAATTTAATTCTAACAGTCCACTCCCGCAATTCATATAACCCCGAAAAGTTCGAAGCCTTGAGACGTAAGCATACAGTGTGTTCGTCCATTCCTGTTCACACAAAGCTAGCTCAACGATTCTTTTACTTCCTTGGTCCCTATTGTGGTATCTGTCTAATACTTAATTATAAGTTGCGGGTAGGCCGCAAATAAATAGTTGGTTCGTTGACTTGGTATTTCATTGAGTACGCTCCCGAAAATATACTTAAAACACTACTGGCGACGAGGAAAAATTAGTTAAATTACCACTAATAGTGAGTGTATAGTATTATTGTGAAGTGACAATAAAATGCCGATCGGAAAAATAGAACAGTTCGATTTATCGAGCAAAAAATGGTTGGCATATATTCGACGCGTGGAACAGTTTATGGCGCTCAACGAAATCAAACCAGCATTACGAGTGGCTACGTTAGTCACTTTAGTGGGCGAAGCTACTTATGATCTGATGTGTGATCTTTGTGCGCCAGACAATCTGGAGACCAAAAGTTTTAAGGAGTTAGTGAACATAGTTGGCGACCATCTCGAACCAAAGCGCTCAGAGATAGCTGAGCGGCATATATTTAGAATGAGACGTCAAAATGATGGCGAAAGTCTGAGCGATTATTTGCAAGTCCTCAAACATCTGGCCAGCACGTGCAACTTTAAAATTGGTCTGGAAGAAAACCTAAGGGACCAATTCGTGTCTGGTCTTGTGAGTGATGACATGAGATCGCGGCTCTTTGCCGAGTCGACACTGACGTACAAGAGGGCGGTGGAGTTGGCCTTCGCACTGGAAGCGGCTGACCGGCACGCTCAAGCGAGCGGCACGTGCAGCGGAGCAGCGTCCGCGACGTCGACGCGTTCCGGGGCGCCCGAGCCGATGCACCGGCTCGCGACGGGACGACGAACGGCGCGCGCTGCGACCGGCAGCAGCGGCAGCAGCATCGAAGGAACGCGCGCTCCAGCCGCGCCCGCGAACGAGGCACAGCGCGCGCTGCAACAGCCTTGTTGGCGGTGCGGGAAGAGTCATCGAGCAGTCGTGTGTCGTTTTAAAAATTATTCATGTGACGTGTGTGGGCAAAAAGGCCATCTTAAAGTTATGTGCAAACGAAATCCCCGTCAGGGCGAAGTGCGGTCGTCGCGAGGAGATCAAAATTATATGGATAATAGTGATAGCGATTTGGACTCAGATATATATAATCTAAATGTGTGCAGTAATAGTAATCGGCCATACAATGTGTGCGTAAAAGTTAACGGTAAGGCGATGACGTTTGAACTGGACACTGGCAGTAAGTTATCTGCAATAAGTACTCATTCATTTGACGAGCATTTCAAGGCGTTGCCGCTTATTCCAAAGGATGTTTGTTTACATTCTTATAATGGCACTCGGATTGAAGTGATCGGTTATATTGTGGCTAATGTGGAGATCGGGACACACTCGGCGAGAGATTTAAAACTTTTTGTCATTAAGAATGGTGGACCACCATTAATGGGTAGATCTTGGTTGAGTAAATTAAATATCGATCGCATTCAAATTAGCGAATCAATAAACACAATAACACAACAGTTAACACAATCTTACATATGTACTCAATGGTTAAATATAAATGCAAAACTACTGTAAGGAACTGGCTGCTAGATATGGACTATGAAAGTACAGAAAGTATCATCCAAATCATTAAATAATTTTGAACGTATTTCCCACACATATTTACTAATACGCAAAAACTCTCGTATAGGACTTACATGCACATACACATAACACCCTCACACATTCACACACTACACTGCACACGAAATCCTACAAAAACATTACACACCACAAATATTAAACCACCTTTATTATAGATTTAAGTACCTCTCTATCTAAGCTGTGTTCTAATAGTAAAAATACGTGTAAACTGAATCAAGATGCCGTTAAATATGTTAAATGTTTAAAGGGGTGTGAGCCTGGAGATCTGTCATACAGGTCCCGAACCTAGTTCAGACTCCAGCTCTCACAGAGGTTCTAGCATAACTAAGGCAAAATTGTATATACGACTACTGTAACAATGTACCTTTATGAGAGAAATAAATAAATAAATAAAAAAAATAAAAATAAAATAGCTTCATCGAGAATTGCCGCTGCGTGCGCCGCCGCGATAAACGCCGCGTGGGACGCGTCGGTGCCATCCGCGGGCTCGGCCGCAAAAAACGCCCTAATTCAAACAAACGCGTCTAAAATCGCTTCTCCGTAAACGCACTCATACAACGCCATATATTTGAATTCAGTGCGGGCCGCGCCGCTCAACGCAACGCGCGACGCCCCGCGTCTCCGTAAATGAGGCCTTTGTAGTGTATCCACCCGGCTCCGAGCGCATCCGACCGGCTGCGAGTGCATCCGACCGGCTCCGAGCGCATCCGACCGGCTGCGAGTGCATCCGACCGGCTTCGAGTGCATCCGACCGGCTCCGAGCGCATCCGCTTTCAGATAGCTTCCAGCCGGTCTATGTGAAATAGTTGGCGGCTCCGCTCCGACCAACTCCAAGCGTATACGATCCGGTCTGTGTGAAAAGAAAAATGCGCGCCGATGCTCTCCGAGCCGGTCTGTGTGAACGGACGTTAAACGGACGTCGTAGCTTTTCCGAGTCAAAAGTTATACAAAGTGGAAATCTCGATAAAAAAAAAAACCGAGTGTGCTTATGACCACACGACTGAAGTGAAACTTCAAACGTATTTGGCTATGAGAGGAAGAGAGAGAAAATGTGCGCGCGCACTGCTTTCTCTTGCTTATATCCCCCACTCAACTCCCGTTCGCCTCGCCCGTAGCCCGTAGGGGTCCATATTGGCTCAACTAAAGTTCTTTACCCGAAATTGTTCTTCCTAACGATTTGTAATCCGAATGATTACTCTTCCTAAAATTTTTCATCCTAAAGTTTTCATTCATACTATTTGTAGTGCTACCGGCGATGTTCATAACACTCATGTTTCCGAAAATTGTAATCAATAATATCATTAATGTAAATATTTTAAACTCCTACTGTTTTTTATCATAACGCTTTTATCCCTAAACATAACTACTAATGTAACTAATTTCTATAAGAATAACAGACAATATAAAATCGTTTGATATACCACTCAATAGACATAAAACCTATTTAGTCTAATATGATAAACACTTTTTTTTTTTCATCCTATGTCATCCAATGTCGACGGAGCCCCGCTTCGCGTAAAATTTCTGTGTAAAGGGTTTAAAGTAACCTAACCAAACCGAACCTCGGGGTGCCCTTCGCTCGCCCTTGCATCCTATGTCGACGGAGCCCCGCTTCGCGGGGTCCCTATTTCTGTGTAAAGGGTTTAAAGTAACCTAACCAAACCGAACCTCGGGGTGCCCTTCGCTCGCCCTTGCATCCTATGTCGACGGAGCCCCGCTTCGCGGGGCCCCTATTTCTGTGTAAAGGGTTTAAAGTAACCTAACCAAACCGAACCTCGGGGTGCCCTTCGCTCGCCCTTGCATCCTATGTCGACGGAGCCCCGCTTCGCGGGCCCCTATTTGTGTGTAAAGGGTTTAAAGTAACCTAACCAAACCGAACCTCGGGGTGCCCTTCGCTCGCCCTTGCATCCTATGTCGACGGAGCCCCGCTTCACGGGGCCCCTATTTCTGTGTAAAGGGTTTAAAGTGACCTAACCAAACCGAACCTCGGGGTGCCCTTCGCTCGTTTTTGCATCCTATGTCGACGATCTAAACAAAAAATATATGACTGAATAATAGTGTAAAAGATGGTTATGTTGAGAAAATATAGGAAAACAAATAAAAGTATAATAGATGTTTATTGCTACTGACATTATGAAGTTGAATGATTCGGAATTATGAACATTAGAGACAGAGTAGTTAGGAATTGTGATTGTTAGGATGAAAAATATTAGGAAGAACATTTTCGGATTTCCAATTATCGGAGTTGAAAATTTAGGTGAACTTTGGCGCACCCAGCCCGTAGACATGGGTCGCACTTGCAAAATCGAGTACCAGGGCTTCCAAGTACGTCCACCTTAAGAAACCAGGGCCTAAAACCAGGGCTCGAGATACTTTCAAGTATTTTCTATCTGCATCGAAAATTGATCCATAACTTCATACAAATACGAAGTACAATCGCGTAATCAAACAAAAGCCCTGTTGGAAGGTAATAAAAAGTACTTGGATAGGAAATTGACCCGTGAATAAGGAGCGCAATCGCGTTTACAAATAAATACTTTTACAAACCATTAAAGTAAAAATACTTGCATAGGAAATTGTTCCGTAGACTCTTACCACACCTCGGACACTCCATACAACGCTCGCAAAATAATTACCTGTTACTACTACATAAACAAATGACGTTTGTATACGTGCAAATGTGTGCATGAAATCTAGTAGCGTAAAAAAAATTGGCGCGGAAAGCAATTTGTGTCGGGGAACCGAACGACGACGTCGGCGGCGCTGCCCGAACGTGCGCATTATTATGAAGTGACCATGTAGTTCAATTGTTTATTTATATAGTCGGGTTCGTAATGAAATAAAAACACTAAAATAGTTTAGTTTAAATGACTTATCTGTAAATAATCGGTATTAAATCGCATGGTATTAAAAATGCGAAATCTTACAAACAGTTTATATAAATACGAATTCGGAAAAGCATCACAATATCCAACCATCGTGATTAAAACTCAAATAAAACTTTTAAATCGCATAATTGTGTGTTCGTGTCAGCAATACAGCGCTGCGGTTTGCGAGCGCCCTTGCTAAAGAGTCGGCGACGAATACCTCGAAGTGCGGGGTGAGGTGCGGTATCTGATATGAGGGCGAGGAAGGGAGTGTCCTTTCTGTACGTAGTACTATTAAGTATTCTGCTCTCTTACTAATAAGGAGTATGATCGCATTTGTGAAAACAAATGCGGTTGTTGAACTATTTGAGTACCTACGTACTCGAGCGTCGAGTCACGACGGAGCGAGATACTTTCAAGTATTTTCTATCTGCATAGAAAATTGATCCATAACTTCATACAGATAAGAACTACAATCGCGTATTCAAAAGCCCCGTTGGAAGTAAAACTACTTGCATAGGACATTGATCAATGACTTCCTTTAAATAAGGAGCAAAATCGCGTTTACAAATAAATAATTGCAAACCATTAAAGTAAAAAATACTTGCATACGAAATTGTTCCGTAGACTCTTACTGATAAGGAGCATGATCGCATTTGCGAAAACTAAAGGTATGATTCCGATCTCGGCAGCACGCAGCAGTGCTGCCGCAGCAGTGCGGTCGCAGCACTACTGGTCAGTACTGGTCCTCATACATTTTCTACGGGTTTATACGTGATTACATTCCGAGCACGGCAGCAATGCTGCGCGACATTGCTGCGTCATCATTGCTGGTCAGTACTGACCAGTAGTGCTGCGACCACACTGCTGCGGCAGCACTGCTGCGTGCTGCCGAGATCGGAATCATACTTTAACGCGGTTGAGTACCTACGTATTTGAGCGAGTAGCCGTATAAGATACTTTATAGTTTTGCAAGTATTTTGAGTCGGTACCTGGTGTGCGTACTTGGAAGCAAATACCTGGTGTAAAAACCTGGTCGCGTAAATACGTACCTTCCCTACTCGCCCGATCACAGTTTTCGTAACGTTTACGTCACGCGTTCGCCAGCTCTCCAAGTCAAGTGTGCGTGAAGAAGTTTCACTTTAATAATTTTGACACAGCAAAAATCGAATTTGACAATCGCGACTCGTCGACACGTGGTACTTATTTGCCCTACCCCGTGAACTGTTTTTTAGAGCCGCAGGCGCGGAGGGGGCGGCCTCGGCGTGTTTTTTTAAAGAATTTTTCACTTTTTGTATGGAAAATATGAAAAATGCTTACCTACATGTTGAGTTTTAGGAGTTTATGGGTTTCATAAAGGGGGTCGAAATTTTCATTATTTTTGCGATAGGACGCACCATTTTCGAGATATAAGCAAAAGAAAAAAAACTTCAAACGTATTTGGTTATGAGAGGAAGAGAGAAAGAAAATGTGCGCGCGCACTGCTTTCTCTTGCTTATATCCCCCACTAAACTCCCGTTCACCTCGCCCGATCACACTTTTCGTAACGCGTTCGCCAGTTTACTCCCAAAGTCAAGCGCGCGTAAAGATGTTTCCCTTCAAAAATACTTGCATACGAAATTGTTCCGTAGACTCTTACTGATAAGGAGCATGATCGCATTTGCGAAAACTAACGCGGTTGAGTACCTACGTATTTGAGCGAGTAGCCGTATAAGATACTTAATAGTCTTGCAAGTATTTTGCTTCGGTACCTGGTGTGCGTACTTGGAAGCAAATACCTGGCGTAAAAACCCGGTCGCATACTTATGCGACCGGGACTAGGTTTTTACACCAGGTATTTCCAGCAATTTTTTACGTACTTTCCCTACTCGCCCGATCACACGTTTTCGTAACGCATTCGCCAGTTTACTCCCCAAGTCAAGCGCGCCTAAAGAAGTTTCACTTCAAAAAATGTTAGCAGCCGCCATCTTTGATTTACAAATAAATTCACGTCGGAATACACGACTATTCGTTCCAACACGGCACCCGTGACTGAGAGTATCCCAACTATCGCTTAGGAGTACCTATCGTAGATGCGCGCGTCTGTGTGAGTGTGCCGTTGCGACCGTTTGTACGTAGTTTCCGTACTGTTTGTATCTGTCTACTGTGGCACTACTGCCAGCCCTACTAGATTTCACGCACACATTCATACGTATACAAACGTCATTTTTTAATGTAGTAGTAGTAGGTAATTATTTTACGAGCGTTGTATGGAGTGTCCGGGGTGTGACCACATGAGTAGACAAACGGAACAGAGGCAAAGCTTCTTAAGAACGTGCAAAATTGTTACCTATTTTGGTAGGGTTGTCACAATAGGTTAAGACAAATTAAACAAAACATTTGTTAAATAGTTTTATTATTCAGTATGATTTAAAAACTACTTACTCTAATAATTTTCTTTTTATAATTTTTGTTTTTTAATCATTTATTGTTTCTTTTAATGGTGTGGTAAATGATTTGAGCTGAAACAAAAATAAAATGGAAATGCGAACCGAACACTATTATACAAAAGACATAGGTAGACCTATATTTTAAAGATTATATACCTTTTTTTTAAATATTCATTTAATTTCAAGACCTACTACCCTGCCTTTTTTTTAAATATTCATTTAATTTCAAGACCTACTACTACTAGTAGCGAGAAATAAGTACGATGTAGGTATTAATAATAAGCTTCGATAAAAATGCTTTTTAAACTCGTATTCAAACTTTCATGATCATGCTATTATGGCCGTTGAGGAGTTCCCTCGTGAGAAGACCTATCTGCAGCAGCAGTCTATGGTGAAGATCATGTTTAGCAAGCAAAATTAAATTTAAATAAAAAGTTTCACTTTCAAGTCCATGCTACTAACCATTAAAGAGTTCCCTCGTAAGGAGACAATGCTGGCTGTAGCAGCAGTTCATGATAAATATCGTGTTGAATTATCAAAATTCATCTATCATACAAAATTTTGTGATCGTGCTACTAACCGTTGAAGAGTTCCTTAGTGAGGAGATAATCCTGGGTGCAGCGTCAGGTTATATCTTATTATTGCATTATCACCGAAGTTACGCAGGTATACAACATTGAAATGTTGCTCAATCAGACATCGGGAAGTGGTTCACATCTTACTTGCAATATTTTTATAACTTAACACACATACCTACTACATACCAACCCATCCACGTACCTACAAATGTATAGTAAAAACTTGTAATAATAATAAAAAGGTAAAAACACACCGTGTACAACCGTCTACTTATCAAAAAGGTACTTACTTGAAAAATAATTAATCAAATATTTACTTTAACCTATTGTACTCCTTGGGATAAGTTGAAGTATATCTTTATTTATTTGTATTCTACTGTGTGTATTATTCATACACACAGTACAATAAACCACCATTATTAACAATAATATACCACGTTTTTACATTAAAATATTCAAACTTGCAACTTACAAAACAAACAACGTGCGTCGCACTGACCCTGAGATTGTCAACTAGCTGTGCCAGCGTAAACCGGTTTTTTCCAGTCTCGCCGCGTACGTGACAAGCGGCCAGTGGTCACGCACACATGTCCCGCGTGCTTGTAGTAGTGCAATCGATTCGCGCGGTTGTTTGAAGCTTTGTATCTGTTCCGTTTGTCTAATCATGTGGTGTGACACTACCCTGTATATAGATGGAATGGAGGCTATCGCTATTAACCGTGATTAGCCTAAACAGCAGAAAAAAACCGGTCAAGGGTGAGTCGGACTCGCGCACTGAGGGTTCCGTACCATCACACGTTTTTAAATTTTCATTGGCGAGGCCTATGTTCGCTAAAGAATATTTTAATACTGTGGTGTAGAATATTGCAGTTTCAGGTCAGGGCCATCTCTTATTTTCCATATGAAAACTAACTTTTGTAAAGAGCGACTAGAATCAATTCTATTTTATTGTTCTATTGTATCTTGTTCTATTGTATTTGAAATAAATACTTTGATTTTGGAACCTTGACCGATAGTGGAACTAATGTAATTTTTGTTGATGATTTCTGAACAAGTGTGCTATTTAGAGACATCGTTTTATTTTACAAACTTTTATTTACCTTGCAATATATGTATGTATGACAAGCTTTTATATCATATACATTGGTGTACCGCAGGGCTCAATATTGGGGCCATTCCTATTTTTAGTATACATAAATGATTTACCTCATTTACTGATAAACCGATCACAAATGGTGTTATTTGCTGATGACACATCTCTGATTTTTAAAGTAAGCAGACGTGCACAGGAGCTTGACGACGTAAATAACGCTATGCTTTTGGTCCATAATTGGTTTACTGTAAATAATTTGGTATTAAATGAAAAAAAAACTAAATGCATTAGATTCGCTTTACCAAATGTTAGAAGTAGTAAATGTCACGTTGTATTGAATAAGGAAATACTTGAATTCGTCGAAAATACGGTTTTCCTGGGGATTACGCTTGACTCAAAGCTGCAGTGGGGTCCGCACTTAACATCTCTTGCAGGGCGGCTAAGTTCAGCCGCTTACGCTGTTTGGAAAATCCGCCAATTAACAGACGTGGATACCGCGAGACTGGTCTATTTTAGTTACTTTCATAGCATCATGTCTTACGGTATTTTGTTGTGGGGACGGGCTGCAGATATTGATTCTATCTTCATCCTGCAGAAGAGGGCTGTCAGAGCCATATACAAGCTCAGCAGGCGTGATTCTCTAAGGGAACTGTTTAAAAAAATTAACATCATGACGGTTCCTTGTCAATATATATATGAAAACATTATGTACGTTCGAAAAAATCTACATCTTTTTAGTAAGATAAGTGACAGGCATAATTTTAACACAAGAAGTAGGAACAAATTAGATCAACCGCGTTTCAGATTGTCTAAAGTAAAAACTTCTTTTATGGGTTACTGTGTAAAATGTTATAATAAAATACCACTCGATATTCTTCAACTAAATGAGAAGAAATTTAAAACATGCATTAAACGCACACTATGTAGACAAGCATATTATAAGTTGGATGATTATATTGCAGATAAAAATGCTTGGTTAAATGCTTGTCCTGCTCCACAGGCACTTGAGCTCACTATTTAAAATTTCAATATTTGGAAGAGGTGCTTCCCTTTTTCTTTTTTAGTGTTTCTGACATTACGATCTTAATATTTATTTTTATTTTATTCAATCATGTTTTAATTGTTAATGCTGCAATACTAAACACCTTTTCCTGTTTGGTATTAAAAATTTTATTCATCTCTTAAATAAATTGCAATCTATAGTTTTGTATAATTTAGAAGCATTTTTTCAATTTTGTAAATGTAAGAACCATGGATCCGTTTATTATGATTTTTTGATGTTGACTTGAAAGAGCATGGCAGTTGAGAATGTGTCATGCTCACTTAAATGTCTCACTGATGGTGGCGCGTGTGTTGGATCATTCGGTTCCCTACAAAATGGTTGAGCTGGATGGTGCTGATCCATGCGTCATGTTCGTGAACGGACGCCGTCGGTTGAGACTGGTCATCTCTTAACTGCCAAGGCTTATTTTTAATCTTATTTCTTGTATTGTTTCTTCATTTGTGTGTTTTTTTACATTGTTCTCACATATAGAAGCAACAAGAATAATGTACCCAGGATTTTGTAATATCTTGATTTAAAAAGAGTGTCCATGGAGTTTCTTGCCCGTTCTTCTCCATTGAGATCTACGCTTTGGAATGGGCACCTAGCTTCAACTTTCTGACCAACAGACCGACTACTTAATTTTGACAATTCAAAAGTGCCTGTAATGGTTTAATTGAAATAAATGCTTTGAGTTTGAGTTGAGTTTGAGTTTGAATTGTGTACTCAATGACGTTATAAGTTGATAGTAAAAGGTTTAAAGGAAAAGTTTTTTTTTTTAGCGCATTTAACTAAAAGCTTGTTTTTACCCGACTGTACCAGAAGGAGGGTTATGTTTTTCGAGAGTCTTTATGTATGTGTGTTTGTATGTATGCTTGTATGTATGTTTGTATGTATGTATGTACGTATAATTGTTTGGCACGCTCTGCGGCTTGAACCATAGACTATACACTTATAAACTGAGGCTTGAACGGCTCGATAGATTTTAGCTTGAGAGGTGTCGTTAGATTCGTATTTACTGTAAGAGTGACACTGGGTATACCAAAATAAAATAAAAAAAACAAAATGGCGGATTTTTGGCGCCATATTATGCCTTCAAAGAATATTTTTTTCTCAAAACCTATCGAGTGTGGTATCAAAATAAAGGGTTTTAAAAGGTGATTACAAAGATATATAAGTACAACTTATATGGTTAAAAGTAATTCAAAGTGACAAATCGTAAAATACACACGACGTACCAAGAACTAAATCGTCTGCGAAATCTTTCACATTTGTAAACTAAAAAGCTGGAAATAAAAAAAAGGAATTAAAAAACCCGACTGCAACCTTATACCAAAACTAACTGAAAAACTAAAAACAAGCCCATTTTAAATGAAATAAAAGTTGGAAGCAGGCGGGGCCCATACCATTATTATAGTTTTAAACTCAAATGAGTCCCGCCTGCTTCCAACTTTTATTTAATTTAAAATGGGCTTATTTTTAGTTTTTCAGTTAGTTTTGGCATAAGGTAGCAGTAGGGTTTTTTAATTTTTTTAATTACTTTTTTTTTAAGTTTTTTTTTCCTGTAATTTCAGATTTTTCTCTATGCAAACTTCGGAGATAAGGGGGGAAGGGAAGGTAATTTTATTTTACATTTTTCATCAAAGGCCTAAAAAAAAAAGAAAAATGTTTGAGAATGTGCAAACTGCGCTCTTTCATTATGATACCCCACGTGCCCTAGTAGCCCAAATAATATATATTTTTTATCTTATTTGCAAAATAGTTGGGCAAACGTCATATAAAACTATTCCAAATTTCAAGCTGCTAGCATTAGTAGTTCTCGAGATATCCAGCTGTGACAGACAGACAGACTGAGTCGCACCATAAGGGTTCCTTTTAACCATGTTATTTTATTTATTTGGCTCACCAACAATTGAATACACTGATACAAAGATATGAGATACAACCAATAGACTACGGAACCCTAAAAAATGCCACAACGTGTCGCAGCACGAGGTGTGACGTCAGTAACTCGGTAGGTACTCGTGCTACTCAGTAGTTCGCCGCGCCGTTATTTCGGGCGCTTGCTCCACAAACAGAACCGGCAATGTCACAATGCGGTTAATTGCTTCTATTTTGGCGCTACTTATTAGTCGTAGCCCGTAATCCGTAAGAGCTTAGAAGTATCGCCACAGGCCCATAGCCACAAGCGCTTGCTAAACGACAATCGTCACTTTCCTACATCATCGCTAATATGTAGTTACATTGTCTCAAATTGTATCGAATGTTTTATTTGGTCCCTGACGGTCCAGTGACTCCATACGCACGAGTTGCCCCGTCATCGTCAGCTGCGACACAGGCAACACTCCGCATCTTAGTGCTAGTCAGCTCGTTAATCGTTTATGACATGAACCTAGTACCTCCGTAATGAATGAAACCTGATAATAAGGAGCTTCCCGGTGGGCGGCGGCGGCGGCGCGGGTGCACGTGCGCGGCCCGCATCCTGCGAGCACATCCGCCTGATTCATGCACAGCGCGGCAGGAAGCTCTTCGCAGGGCGTCAACACCTCCAACATTACGGGCGCACTGCTCTCGCGTACACAAGGCACATTCTCCGCACTTTTGAGCTTCACTTAGGTTTCATCAGTCTCATTTACCTTATTATGGCAGTCGTGATGGCTCAGATGTGCACAAACGCGAGGTCGTGGATTCGAAACCGATCAAAGAGAATATAAGGGTAGTTCTTCAGGGACAAAATTTTCGATGTCTATGGGTATATTTCTGTAACCAACTAACAAAACGGCATGTAATTTTTTTTTGTACAGTTCAGCTTTATGCCTTACTAGGACAAATTATATTTTTTAAATAATTGCTGTCTAGGTACAAAATAAAAATATTTGAAGTTTGTTCTTCTGATTCATATAACGCGTCCGTTTGCCATTTTCCGGAACAAAACGGTCGATGTCGCATTTTCCCTTTAATACATCAATATAAATTATAATTATATCGAAAGGAAATGAGTTGTCCTCTTACAAAAAAAATGTGTATTGGTTATAACTACGTTAGTTTGTTTATAAATAAATAAATAAGGAGTGTCCGGCGTATAATACTGATTAATGTGGCGTAAGCTTCACTTGACCGTACTTGGTCGGGTAATAATAATGAGAGTCTGGCTTTCCGCGCGGGGGGAAGCCAGTCGTGCAACGGACGAGCTAGGTGGACCTGCGGCTGGTTGGCTTAGATCCCGGTGTTATGAAGGAAAATATCTGATTCACCTGTGTTTGGTTCAGGTGGCATTATGATTACAATGCCTACTTTATAAAATTTTATTGTTTTAAAACTTCAATCTGTGTTTCGTGTGGTGCTTTTAGGTTATGGAATCGTGTAGAAAAATGACAATAATGAAGTCTGTATGTATGATGAGTTATGCATGATTGTAGGCAAAATTCTGATTCCACTGTGCCTGATTCGTATGGTCAAAACCCCCATATGACTAATGAAATAAATTAGATTTCCCCTCTCCAGCACGAAAGGAGTGCTTTTGTTGCATTATAATGTCCAATGTTTGACTGTGTACAAGTCAGTAGTTCTAGTCTTATTTATTATTATTTATTTAGCTATAACCTTTTGAATAATTAAAAAGTGATAGGAGTATAAAACTGTTCTAAATATGACACTTTTGATATGTCTTAGTCATAGCTAAGAATGAATAATTATTGTTTAGAATTTTCAATCAAAACTAATGGTGTATTTGTTACTTTTTATTTCTGTTTCTGATTCATCTAGGCACAACATATTCGAACGTCGATATCTTGAAAACTACTTTATAAAAACGAGTCCCTCATACAAAGATATGTTATTTGGTATGTCTATTTTCATATGAACATGTGTTACAGAGCTGAAAGTGAAATTAAATTTTGGCCATATGGATCAGTCGAAGAATCAAATTTCGAAGAACTACTCATAACCACTTCTTTGAAACCGATCAAGTACCGCACAGACAGATCACCAGACCGACAATTCAGTGAGTGCGGGTCCTAAGTTCGTAACAATGCACTATTCGCAAAATAATTACCACTACTCGCAAAATAATCACCTACTACTACTACATTAAAAAATGACGTTTGTATACGTATGAATGTGTGCGTGAGGTACTTGTGTTTGCGAGCGCTCTTGTTAAAGAACGGGCGACGAACATGCCGAAGTGCGGGGTGAGGTGCGGTAACTGATGTTAGTGCGGGGAAGGGAGTGTCCTTTCTGTACGTAGTACTTTAAGTATTCTGTGATTGTACTTAGGTATTGTGATGTCAGAGTTGTTATTGGCATTATTTTGTTTTAGGTTTCGTGAGCTCACGCAGAGCAAATTAGTTCAATGTTCATGACGTTGAATTACAGCGGTCGCTAAAATGAATACCGGTGTCGCGTGGATCTGTGCGTGTATTTACAGTAATTCCAAGAATTGCATAGTTTACATTGTTGATGGCGAATAACTGCAGTGAATCAGAGGCGCGTGCCGGGCGCACCGCACCCGCACCGGACGCCGGACATGCCGTGCGGGAGTACGGTGCGTGACGTCACGCTCCATTCATGTATCGCGGCCTTGCGCCCGCGCTCCGTGCAACGTTCCTCACCCTGTGCTTGCATATGTCATTCATTGTACCTACCGTAATTTAATTGTAAATATCTGACTACTAACCACTCTCTGCAATAGGTTAAAAGAATATTGTTATTACCTTGTAAAATATTGTATAATTGGTCGAATGTATGATAAAGTGTGTGATGGGTGAGGTGGGGACACATGGGCCATCTGGCGCGATCAGAAGACGATAGATAGGCTCTTAGAACAACCGCTTGGAGAGGCCCCCAAACGGAAAAAGAAGAAGAGGTAGACTAGCAGAACGTTGTCAAAACGAGGCGGAGGAATTGTTTGGTAAATAATATTAGGCAGAGATTCGGAGCAATAGTAAAAAACTTTTTACATAAAAAACAACCGACTTCAAAAAAAAAAAAAAACATTACAAAGTGATGAATAACTTTAATTTCGGAAGTCGGTGTCGTTGCTTCCGCATTTTTGTTTTTTGACACCGACTTCCGACACCGACGGTAATGGGTCGGTGGTCGGTCCATCTCATGGGCGACATGCCGCGTGCTCTCGTTCCTTCGACCTTTCCATGCCATACAATACGTCCTATGAAATCGTTTCTCCGTCGTGACACATGCCCAAAGAATCGGAGTCTTCGAACCTTTACTGTAGCTAATAGACGCTGCTTGATACTGCGAGTTCTTGAAGTATAGATGTGTTGGTGCGAAATTCTGTCCACGACACTCCAAGCATTTTCCTCCAGCACCACATTTCCAGAGCGTCTATTTTCTTCTTCTAAATTTCTTTCAGTGTCCACGTCTCAGTAGTGTACAGGAGTATGGTAAACACTAGGTAATGCCAGAATAAGCTGGGTTTTGGTTGCTATGGTGATGTTGCGATTCTTCCAAACTCTTTTTAGCCTGTCCATAGCAGGCTTAGTTATGGCCGTGGGTCACTTGATTTCGTCTATGAAGCCACCGTGGCTCGAGAGCTCCTAGGTAGATATGACTGTTCGACGTCGCAGTTCGCAATCTGGGTAATTTCGGGGGAATTATTGTACAGAAGTAAGACGAAGATGAAGAGCTGCACGGGCGATAGTCATCATCTTCGTCTTACTTCTGTTTATTGTACAGAAGTAAGACGAAGATGAAGAGCTGCACGGGCGATAGTCATCATCTTCGTCTTACTTCTGTTTATTGTACAGAAGTAAGACGAAGATGAAGAGCTGCACGGGCGATAGTCATCATCTTCGTCTTACTTCTGTTTATTGTACAGAAGTAAGACGAAGATGAAGAGCTGCACGGGCGATAGTCATCATCTTCGTCTGACTTCTGTTTATTTTCAAGGCGAATGCTGGCAAGCTGGCATGTTCCATCTTGGGAAACAACTATTCCATGTGGCCAATACCAGTTGCTAATTGCGTAGTATCATCCGCATAGCGTATTGATACACTGTCCGTCCAATCTTCGAGGGTAATCCGCATTATCATATGTAAATAAATGTTAAACAAGAGCGGCGACATGATACGTATACATCCTTGACGAACGCCTGCTTTGTGTTTAAGTGTTTGCTAGGTCTCGCTATGGGTACAATAGCGAGAAGGGATCTGCATAGCATTACCGAGTCAAACGCCTTGAAAAGTCAACAAAGCATTATTATATATATTGGTTTATTGAACCCTCGAGCTTTCTCAATAATTTAACGCACTACAAAGATCTGCACGCGAATACCTTTCCCCTTAACAAACCCAGCCTGCTAAGGTGCAACTTCTCTGGGCAAGTTGGTCTTCAGTTGTTCATTTAACACGTGTAGTAAAATTTTACTGGCGTACGATATTAGCGCAATCACGGAGTTGCTGGAATATTCGTACCGGCCTTGATAGTCTCTATTGGAATAGCGTCTTTGCCGATAGCTTTACCATTCTTTAGATGTTTAATGGCACCGTCAACTTCCTCCTTGAGTATACTAACTCGGTTCCTTAACTTTATTATTATGCTCCATAGGAGTGAAATCTTGGGAATGATGGTCCTCATATAATGACTGGTGGTACTCCTTCCATGTCTCAGATATATCTTCCACTTCAGTTACTTCACCACAAGAGTTCTCAATAGCCCAAGTTTTAGAAGAGAGAGATTTTGTAATGGAGCATATGATGCAAGTCTTTTTTTGTCGCTACGACTATGTCAACATGTCTATTTCTTCGCATATTCTGCTTAAGCTGGCGTTTTGGTCTCGCCTGCAAGCTGCTTGAGTCTGCGCAGACTGTTGGTTTAAGGTTCTCACATCAGCGCCCGATGCTTTCATCATACGTTTGTTTTCGATGAGTGCTAAAGTGATATCGCTCATCCATTGCTGTCGTTTTCTCTGCAGGTGGTTTAGAATATTTAACTGCGCCTTTTTTAAGCCTTTTTGCTCGTTCTCATAGTTCATGTAGGATCATGTTGTGTGAAATATAAATAAATAATAATAATAGCTCACGTGGGTTATTTGATTCTAAATCCTCATCCGCCCATTTTGCTTCTGCAATTTTGCTTCGGCGCTATCATAAACTTAGAGCTGTCCATCACTTCGATTCTTTCGCGTTTGTCGAGTTTTCTGGCTGCTCGTAAAATGAGATGTTAGCAGTTGGTGGTCTGATCCGCAGTCCGCTCCGGGTAATGTGTAGGCATTTCTGATTGAGGTTTGCCAGCGTCAAGCTGTTATTAGTTGTTAATAAAAAATACTAAAGTTAAAAATAATTTTGATCGGAATAAAATTATTTTTAACCTTTTTATTTCTTTATAATAACAACCAATAAAACCTTGTTTAAAAAATCGTACGAAAGTGTCGATAAATTGTATCGTGCAGGGCGTGCGGGCTGGTGTGCAGACGGCGAGGTAGTGTCAGTGGTGGAAGAGGCGGCAGGCAGAGGGGGAGACGGGCCGGCGTTCGCGGCGCGCCAGCGGACCAGCGTACTGGCGCCCGTGGGCCACGCCGCCACGCTGGACTGCCGTGTGCTGCGCCTGCGCGACAAGTCGGTCAGTAACTTAAAGCATTTATTTAAATTAATTCAATTATAGGCACTCTGAACTGGCAAGGAGTCGGTCATTCAGGAAGATGAAGCTAGTTGCCCATTCCAAAGCGCAGTAGGTTCTTATGGAAAAGTACGGTCAAGAAACTCCCATTTACTCTCTTTTAAATCAAAGTATTGGTTACATCTCAATCAAGTTGAAATTACACATGTGAGAACGATATAGGACAAAGACGTGGCAGCTAATGCAGTCCCTTTCGACGACACACGTTCACGAACATGATGTTCAGCAACACCATGATAAAAATTGCTCGGCTGTTGTGTTACGTTTGATATTTTCATCATTCACTGTCCTTGTATCGACCGGTCAACATTAGCACGTTCTCCATGTATAAACATTGTGTACTTACAATGATTCTGCACTAGTTTGTGACGTGGGCAGTTACAGTTCAAAGTGTCAAATTCTGTATGTTTGTGGGTTCACACGAAAAGTCCGTAACCTCATACTTCTTCCAGCAGATAATGGATGCTGTGACATAGCATATAATGAAGAAGGCAACCTGGTGCATGCAAATAATCAATAGCATTATTCTTATTGACAAAGATGACCTCCAGGTTTCTCCAGGTTCCATTGGCTGAAATAATCGAAACATTTAGAGAATGTTGGAGCCCTTACTTAACCCACTCTCCCGTTTTATCGACATCAAAGTATGTAGTCGGTGCGCTCTCACGTGGCTGGCAACCTACTCTCTAAGTCCGTCTACGACGATACGGGCCTGTCCGAAAGTTGGTCGATAATTCGGAATTAACTCTACTCCTGATTAAAAATAGTATTCGGACAGGCAAAAACACATTGGGTGTAAGGACAACTGTCAAATTGTGTTGTCATTCATTCTCAGTTCGGTCATCGAACTAATTTTATGTCCGAAGTGATACGGAGTTTGAAACGTCGTGAAAATAGAGTAGACTCCCTGGCTTAGTCGAGATGAGGCTGACGGAACCGTCCGCATCACCGTGCGATAAGCTAGAACTGATAAAATAACCGCAGGCACCTAGGTAGCTATCTAAAACTTTAAACGACCGAAATCAAAGGGGAAATAATTATTCAATACAATGTTTAGGCCAGCTGTTTTGTAAGATCAGAGGCTCCCGTAACACTGGTGACCAAGAGGTTAAGCAGCATGGTTGTCCTGATGTTATTGTGGAAGATGCGGAGTAACGAGAACCTCGTGTGAGGAAGATTTTATGTGGATGGTTTTAGAAGAAAATGCCATGTGTATGTGTGAAATGAAATGTTTTTAATGCCTTAGACATCTCCTGGCACGCTCGTTCTATCATAGACCTCATCAATCGCTTTCCATCAGGCGTGATCGAGGTCAAGAGCGGACCCATTCAGCAAGATAAAAAGAAAAGAGGCAGACCTAACAATATGGATGGATTTTGTGAACGATGAAGTAACTAGAAAGGCTCCCCCTTTCTACTAGTAGGTACCTAAACATTAATACATACGAGGGTGGATTGAAAAGTACTCGGCCTGATATAGAATTAATCAATTCTTCAAATCAAAACTACCCACATTATTTACTTCAGTTCAGTCTAGTTAACTGTGCGAAGTTTGAAACGTGTGCGATAATTAGTTGTGATTTTATAAATTTATTAATCAAGCAATCCGCCGTAATTTCCGCAAATGGGGCAAATTGAGTAGCGTGCTGTGATTAAGTACCTCCATAAGAAGGGGTTATCACCAAAGGCCATCCTTGATGATATGGTCAGTACATTAGGATATTCTGCTCTGTCATATTCAACCGTCAAAAAATGGGTAGCAGATTTCAAACGTGGTAGAGAGAGCGTGAAAGATGAACCCCGCACTGAAAGGCCTTCAACGTCGACTACTGAAGAAAATAGGGAAAAGGTACTTGATTTTGTTAAGCAAGACCACAGATTAAAAATAAGAGAGGTAGCTGAGATTATAGGCATCTCTTATGAACAAACAAAAAACATGATAGTTAACGAATTGGGTTTCCACAAGGTGTCAACGAGGTGGGTCCCACGGCTGCTTTCAGTCGAACAAGAAAGAACGCGATTGACAATTTCACGCGACTGTTTGGAGTTATTTGAACCCGATCCAGATGATTTTTTAAGTCGATTTGTTACTATGGACGAAACCTGGGTTCATCACAGTAGACCGGAAACAAAACAACAATCAACACAGTGAGAACACCTGGTTCACCACCCCCTAAAAAGGCTAAGTCGATTTTGTCGGCAAATAAAGTGATGGCTTCAGTATTCTGGGACTCGAAGGGCGTGATTATAGTTGATTATCTTGAAAAAGGTCTGAATATAAACTCTGATTACTACTGCACCTTACTACGTTGTTTGCGTGAGGAAAAAAAAAAGAAAAACGCCCAGGAATGCTCTGAAGAAAGTCCTCTTTCATCAAGACTCTTTCGACAAGAGAATCAATGGCTGAAATTCATAACTGTGGCTTTGAACTGTTACCGCATCCGCCTTATTCACCTGACCTAGCACCATCAGACTTCTTTCTATTCCCTAACCTAAAAAAAAACTTAGGAGGTCAGAAATTTTTGACAAATATTGAGGTCAAAGCAGCAGTAGATGCGTATTTTGACTCTCAGGACGAATTATTTTTTTTCAATGGTATAAACGCTTTGAAGGAGAGGTGGCAGAAGTGCATTCAACTTGACGGTGATTATGTAGAAAAATAAAAATATTATTGATTTTGTGTGTGTCTATTTTCTTAGTTAGGCCGAATACTTTTCAATCCTCCCTCGTATGATAGTTGATAAAGGCAGTATACTGTTACCACAGATCCGAAAAACCGGCCAAGTGCGAGTCGGACTCGCCCATGAAGGGTTCCGTAGCAGCAAGTAACATAATATAAAAGTTCTTGTAGTTCGTTGTAACTTTGTGAAAGGTAAATTGCGGTTTTCGATTTATGACGTATTAAAAAAAAACTACTTACTAGATCTCGTTCAAACCAATTTTCGGTGGAAGTTTACATGGTAATGTACATTAAATATATTTTATTTAATTTTATCATTCTCTTATTTTAGAAGTTAGAGGGGGGGGGGGGACACACATTTTACCACTTTGGAAGTGTCTCTCGCGCAAACTATTCAGTTCAGAAAAAAATGATATTAGAAACCTCAATATCATTTTTGAAGACCTATTCATAGATACCCCACACGTACAGGTTTGATGAAAAAAAATTTTTGGAGTTTCAGTTGTAAGTATGGGGAACCCCAAAATTTATTGTTTTTTTTCTATTTTTGTGTGAAAATCTTACTGCGGTTCACAGAATACATCTACTTACCAAGTTTCAACAGTGTAGTTCTTATAGTTTCGGAAAAAAGTGGCTGTGACATACGGACGGACGGACAGACAGACAGACATGACGAATCCATAAGGGTTCCGTTTTTTGCCATTTGGCTACGGAACCCTAAAAATGGAATAGATTTATGGTACGAGAGCTGAAATTGTTATTTATATTAAGTTCTGTTTTATTATGATAGATTAGGTACTCTCAAAGGTGCACACATGTGGTGCCGAAGGAGAACGTTAGAGCTGCGCGCTGCTGACACACGTCCTCAATATAATACTACTGAAATCGTATGACGGATTACTCACTCAAATCTAAGTATTGAAATGATCCATAAAGCCACAGCCCCGAAATGAGTATCGTAAACAATTCTCCCGCGATCCAGAAATATCATCGGAATGAATCGACGACGAGTGTGAAATGTTAAACGTATTACAAAATTACACGATGTGAGCATTGTGGGCACGGGCACGCGGGCGCGACACGCGCGTGGTCCGCGGCGCGGGTCCGCGGGATCCTCGCGCGACGTCACCGCGCGGCTAAAAACAAACACCTGACACTGATCGTGAGCGATTTGAAAAATGCCGGTCAACGACTTGCTCTCCCCCCCGAACCACGCGCACGGCACGCCACATATAGCGGCACGCGCCAGGGCGGCCGCGCACGCGCCTCACGCCCACCGCGCATGTTCCCGGAAGCGCCCGCTGCCAACACTACGCTATAATTTTCGCGAAATGTTTGCATCGCGACGTCATCACATTTTTGTATTTACTCATCCACGCCCACAAAGTGAGCAAGCCGGATTTGATCGAGTTACGATTGTTTTTATTAATTTTGAATGGATACTGGTCAAGTGTATCCTATCCTCTAGTACCACAGAAGTGTTGTCGTTGCACGGCAGATCTGCGAACAAGTAGGTCATATTAAGGTGTTTTTGAACTGTTATTTACCCGTAGATTAGAACTGCTCCGTCGCTGTATATCATATTCTCAAAAGACCACATTCGTAAAACATCACATTCGTAAAACACGATATTCGCAAAACATCATATACTCATAATATCATATTCTGGAAACATCATAATCTTCTAAGACCATTTTCGCAAAACACAACATTCTCTAAACATTATATTTTCAAAAAAGGTGAAAAAGTACACTGGTGTTCAAAAACTTTGCGGCTGTGTAAGTATTTAACATAATGAGTGCTTTTGGAATGATATCGCTAAACATAAATATTACGATGCGTTAAACGGGGAGATAAAACTGCAAATTCACATCATCGAGTCACACACTATGTAGCCTCTCCGAAGCGAAGGGGATTGTCTAGTCTATTTGAAAGGCCGATATCGGTGGTTTCTCGTAGGTGGGAACTTCGACATGAAATAATTGTTACGTGTACATGTTATTATACAGGATGTTACAGAAAGGGTATATCAATACAAACGGGTTGAAGAGTGTATCTAGTCTAGAATCTCTGTACAAAATTTCAGCTCAAAAGCAGTAACTTTGAAAATGCTTAATATATTTTTATTTCGATAGTTTATTAGATTGAATTCATAACAAACGTGTCACCGCACTACGAGGGTCATTATCCATTATCTGTAGTGTGTCTGTGCGCCTAGTACACGCACATCACGCCGCCGCGCGCCAGTGTAGCGCCGTGATGTCGAAATAAAAAAATATTAAGCATTTTCAAAGTTACTGCTTTTGAGCTGAAATTTCGTACAGAGATTCTAGACCAGATACACTCTTCAACCCGTTTGTATTGATATACCCTTTCAGTAACACCCTGTATAATTAATGTACCTATGCAAAATATTGTAAAACATTTTAAAAGAGTAAGGCCGGCCGCAAACGTCCGGTTTCCTGATTCGGAATTCAGTTACGGAATTCGGATTCGGAGACCCCGAATGCACACACTTCAGCTTCAGCGCACACGTTCTTATATTTTCCGTTCGGAAACCCTGACGGAAAATATAAGAACGTGTGCGCTGAAGAAAACATTTTGTATGAAATGCGTGCATTCGGCGTCTCCGAATCTGAATTCCGAAACTGAATTCCGAATCAGGAAACCGGACCGGCCTAACGGTGGAGTTTCTTGCCCATTCTTCTCCATACTACGTTTTGGAAGGGGTGACTAGAATCAATTCTATTTTAAGGTAATTTTTGACGTTCAAAAGTGCCTTTTATGTGCCTATTTGAAATAAATGCTTTGATTTTGACTTTGTGGTGAGTGATAACTAATAACGCTGGACGGACTGTGTGAAAGATGGCATGACGTGAAATGGTAGTCACCATTTCACGTCATGCCATCTTTCGAGCGAGCGAGATGCCTACTAGTAGAGAAGTATGGAAGAAGACATCGTGCCGACCCCTAAATAAAATTGGTGTAAGGAGAATTGGGATCAGTTGGTTATCTATACTAATATTAAAAAATAAGTTTAATAACTAAAACCCGACTACTGAAAAGGATGAAACAAGAAAATACCTTCCCGTGGTCGCATGCCGCTGTACTAACATATTATAAGCTATCGTACCTGAGAAAAAGAGTCTGACTGTATGTCTTGACAGACATAGGTAAATTGCGGTTTTCGATTTATGACGTATTAAAAAAAACTACTTACTAGATCTCGTTCAAACCAATTTTCGGTGGAAGTTTACATGGTAATGTACATTATATATATTTTTTTAATTTTATCATTCTCTTATTTTAGAAGTTAGAGGAGGGGGACACACATTTTACGACTTTGGAAGTGTCTCTCGCGCAAACTATTCAGTTCAGAAAAAAATGATATTAAAAACCTCAATATCATTTTTGAAGACCTATCCATAGATACCCCACACGTATAGGTTTGATGAAAAAAAATTTTTGGAGTTTCAGTTGTAAGTATGGGGAACCCCAAAATTTATTGTTTTTTTTCTATTTTTGTGTGAAAATCTTACTGCGGTTCACAGAATACATCTACTTACCAAGTTTCAACAGTATAGTTCTTATAGTTTCGGAAAAAAGTGGCTGTGACATACGGACGGACGGACAGACAGGCAGACAGACAGACATGACGAATCTATAAGGGTTCCGTTTTTTGCCATTTGGCTACGGAACCCTAAAAAGAGGAAAAAGAATCATGAGGCATAAAATTTTCACTGTCTATTGGCCACATCATGATGTGGCAGATCAATGATTGCTCAACGTTTGATGAAAACTACTTCATGATATGGCCAAACATTAGTGATCATATCGTAAAATAATTAGAATATCAGCCGGTAGAGGCGTTGATGTCGGATTCTTCTGTGGGTTCCCTATCCATTTGCATACATTTTTAAGACCTTGGCATACTTTTGTTTCTCTAAATTATTTTCGCATAACAGCTTACGCATAATTTCTCTAATCATAATAATGATTAAGCATGATATTCTAAAGCATTAGGCCCTTATTCATAATCCTATTTTATCTCTATTTTAGCTAAAATAGGTTTATAGAACGTTTGTCTTTATCTGTCACGTTGTCATTTCTGTGTGTAAGAAAGAGACAAACCCCATTTTAACTAAAATAGGTTTGATAAGTTTTATGAATAAGGGGGTTAATATTTAGCATGCTCGTTTTATTTCTAACGACGTCAGGTCGACGGAGCTCCGCTGCACGGAGCTCCTATTTCTGTCTGCAGGGTGTAAAGGAACCTAACCAAACCGAACCTCGGGGTGCCCCTGACTTCATGATATGGCCTAACGTCGAATGATATATAATTAAACGTTGACTTTTAAACGATATGGTCAATCTTAGCTGGCCATTTCATGATACACAACCATTTAATTAAATGATTAATTCTATGATCTGGCCACGACATATATATATACCTGAAGACTAAACTGTTCAGAAATTCAAACTCTGTATCTATACATATAATAAAATTGTAGAAAAGAAGCTTTTGTACATTAAAAAAAAAATATAGCCAGGGTGTTAAAGGACAACCAATAGAACCCATTTCCAGCATTATTAGAATTTTTGTCTGTTTGTATGTTTAGTTATCCGAGCATCACGTAAAATGTACGAAATCAATGTAGATTTTACAACATTTAGTTTTTGTTTCATTGCAATCGGTTCAGTCTATCAAAAGATTTTTGGATTTAAAGTGTTCCAGAAGTAAAATTAGTTAACGTGTGTTAATGTGCACTTGGTCTCACAACTTCACGTTTATATATATTTGCGTTAATAATTATATAAATTGAAGTAACATTGGAGTTTTTTGTTTCATCGTAATCAGTTCACACCTAAAAAATGTAAATTAGAAAATTATGTGTTTCCGAAATAAATATTAAAACAGCGCCATCTATGGACAAAATTAGTTAATGTGTGTTAATGTGCACTTGGTCTCAAAACTTCACGTTTATACACAACAATATTTGCGTTAAAAATTATAAATTGAAGTAACATTGAGTTTTTTGTTTCATCGTAATCAGTTCACATCTAAAAAATGTAAATTTGAAAATTATAATATGGACTACATCTGGAGATCAACTACGTGCAGTGTTGAATATTAATAGCACTTCGATAGATGGCGTTGTGCTGTGACGTCATTTTTTTAATCGCGGTGTTAAGATTTTCCATGAAAGAACGACCTTCGCCAATTCTATCGGCCAATTTTGAGTTAAATAGGTGTCTTGAAAGTTCTGTCTTTCAAAAGGTTAGTTTTTAAAAGGTCTTAATTTCGACAGCGATGCGGATGAATTTTTCGACGCTATATTTTAGTTTGTGTACTTATAGTTTAGTTAATTTATTAGGTTTTAATTTTGTTATTTTTGTTAATTAAGGATATAATAAGTAAATAAAAGATTCCCTTTGCTATTATCGTTATCTATGTGATGCGGAGGAATGAGGAATATGTTGTGAGAAGAGTTTTGAGTAGGTATGAATGTCGATGGCTATAAGAGTAGGGGAAGACCAAAGAAACGATGGATGGACTGTGTGAATGATGATAATTATGGTTAGAAAGGGGGTGACTACCGAGATGACGACTAATAGAGAAGTATGGAAGAATAAGACACGTTGCGCCGACCACACATAAATAGGGATAAGGGCAAAATATAAGAAACCAAAAACTAACTTCACCTACTTATCCCAGATATACTTTAGATAAAATGGTGGTATTATTTACAAGTTAGTATTCTAAAACAGATGCAAAATAAAATGAACATAATTATGGCTGTTTGGTCAGATAATCAGCCTCGAGCTTGGCGCTTTCATTTTTATTTATTCTCAAAAATCAAAGTGGCACTTCGTCGCATTGTCATTATGAACCATGAAGACGCAGTGACTGCAGTCGAAAGTGCGGTGGTAGAGAACCCCAGGTAAGGGAAGCGTTACCAGGCAAGATCGGAAGATTCTTCCTTTTCAATGAAGGAGTGGCAATTACACCTTTCCTAAGGGATACATTATTGCTTTCCGACATCCACGCGAACGAAGTCGCGGGCACAGCTAGTTTTAACATATTTTTCATCGGTAGACGCAAAAAAATATGTCAACCTTGTTCAAATAGTTGCCCATACTGCGACATATTAACAGTAGCTTTTTTACAAGCTTTTATTGGATTATTCCACTTTGCCCCACCGGCCGCCCCACTGGTGGGGCAAAGTGGAATGTCAAAAATTTTGCAGTGGAATCTGCCCCACTAAATCGAAATAGTGGGGCAGATTCCACTGCTTTAAAATCCTGTTGGATTCTGCCCCACTAGGGTTGGCGCCTTAGAATAAACGTACAAACATTTTATTTTCGCAAAGAACAATGGGTAAAGTTGTATGGGCCCCGTACCCAAAAAAAAAGATGACTGTAGCATTACGAGCTATATCGGTATTCGTTGCCCTCATGGAGTAGTTTAATTAATCCTAAGACAGCATGTCTGAATTCACTTGGAGAAAAAAGATATTTAAGGAAGTTAAATTGGTTTAGAGAAGACGGTACCCAGAGACAAGGTTAATTGTAGCTTTATGAACTATGTCGGTATTTGTTGACCTCAAGGAGTAGTTTAATTAATCCTAAGACAGCATGTCTGAATTCACTTGGAGAAAAAATATATTTAAGGAAGTTAAATTGTTTTAATAAAATAATAGGAAAGTTCATTATCTTTATTCATTATTGTAATTACCATACTTATATTGGTTTTTATTCAATACTAGCTGACCCGGCGAACTTCGTACCGCCTTTAATTTTTTTTTTCGTTAATTTTTTCACATATTTTAATAGCTATTCGCTATTCGGGGAGAGATTATGAGCTATGTTGGTATTCGTTGCCCTCATGGAGTAGTTTAATTAATACTTAGTCAGCATGTCTGCTGGCAACCGACAATGCAGCATAAAATTACATACAAAAAAGAAATAAAAACAAAACAATACAAGTTCTAAATCAATTTTAATTAATTTTTAATCAAGTTCTGTTAATTTTCTAAATCGCTGGAGCCTTATTGAACACGTTCCGTGATCCATTGTAGAATAATCCACACGCTTACAACATTGTCGAAATAATAGAAGACAGAATTAACGTTTCCAACAGGTTTGATGACTAATATGTTGTGGACTGTAATATCAACCGCCAAAGGGTACGTTTCACAGCGATGGAAGAAAGCGATGTAAAATCATACGTGTCAGAGCATTTGCGAAGAGTCATGTAGGTACCCTATAGAGGTATGCGTAGAACCAAGTCCTAACATGAGATATGGCGCAAGTGGTTGACTGTCGAATAATTATTATTTAGTAAGATTATTGTAATCGTCTCTGCACGCCACTGCATGATTGCGACCCTCGTGTGTGCCGGGAAAGATAAACATATTAACAACGAGGTTGTTAAACGTGGAATGTGGACTCAGCGATCATTGTGCCGATAGTCGTGACAGCCTGTGGCCTAATAGCCAAAAACGTCGACTAGCACCTGAGAAGGCTCTCGTTGGGCAGCTGGATCAAGGACTTGATTCAGAAAGCGGAACTTCTCGACACGACCCACATTATTAGGAGGTTCTTCTCTCCGGAGCCCTGATTGCCGATAGCTTGGACCTGTTCCCGATACCGGTGGGCTACAACTTTTTTATATTTTTAAATGTATTTATGTTCTAATATTTAAAAATATAATTTGTATAAACATGCATAATGAAATAAAGGAATTAAAATAATAATTAATGAGAATAAATAACGTTCTATTCTTTTATTTTATTCTATTTAATAAAACAATTTAACTTCCTTAAATATCTTTTTTTTCCAAGTGAATTCAGACTTGCTGTCTTAGGATTAATTAAACTACTCTATGAGGTCAACAAATACCGACATATTTCATAATGCTACATTTAACTTTGTCTCTGGGTACGGTCTTCCCAAAAATAATTTTACTTCCTTAAATATCTTTTTTCTCCAAGTGAATTCAAACATGCTGTCTTAGGGTTAATTAAACTACTCCATGGGGTCAACAAATACCGACATAGTTCATATTGCTATAATTGACTTTGTCTCTGGGTACGTTCTTCTCAAAACCAATTTAACTTCCTCAAATAACTTTTTTCTCCAAGTGAATTCAGACATGCTGTCTTAGGATTAATTAAACTACTCCATGAGGTCAACAAATACCGACATAGTTCATAATGCTACAATTAACCTTGTCTCTGGGTACCGTCTTCTCAAAACCAATTTAACTTCTTTAAATATCTTTTTTCTCCAAGTGAATTCAGACATGCTGTCTTAGGATTAATTAAACTACTCCATGAGGTCAACAAATTCCGACATAGTCCATAATGCTACAATTAACCTTGTCTCTGGGTACGGTCTTACTCGTTCTCCTTTTTATTAATAAAATATAACTATCTACACTAAACTTTTAAAATCACAGATATTATGCGATTTTAAAACAAATTGAATTTTTAAATTAAATTAAAATATTTGTTTATTAACGGCAACTAGATTTGTTTTTACTACTTTATTTAAGCTTAAAATCACAAACTGAGTACGATTCGTCCCCGTAAATAGAAAACGAAATGCTATTTATTCTAACTATTTATGTATTCAAAATCACACATGAATTATCATTTGGTATGGCATAATACAGTCTTATGATTAACTTATAAATAAGAAACAACTTAACTATATACAAATAGCCACTAAACTACTTTGTACGATTCGTCCCCGTAAATAGAAAACGAACGATATTGTAGTCATGGCTGAAACTATGGAGCACCTCAGTATGTAACCCGGCCCGTGCGTAGTTTACAGAAATTAATTGGAAACAAGCTGATGATGGTTTCTATTTGAACTATACTACTCACCACCGTGCTAAAGTAAATTTATAGGGTATATTCTGCTAGGGAAAGATTCAATTAAACAAGTACCTTCTTACACAATACAAAGTTTATTGTAATTAAACAAAATTAAGGTACACATACAAACAAAGTGGCGAGCCACTAAAATAATGCATCTTTCCCTGACTCTACGGCATTCACCCACACAACTAGTCTCCGTACCTAGTGGTATCGGTGAACACCTGCAATGAGACAATAGCAGTTTCTCAGAGTCGCTTTTGCGAGTCCGCGAGGGAATAAATCAATAACTCACTAGCTCACCGTACAAGTGTCGACTTATTTGGACTGTGCTCATATGGGAAAAATAACTAATATACTAAGCAAACCCGAGACACAATATCTTTACAACAACTGGTCTTAACACCTAGTTTTTTACAAAAGGCCTAACTCTCTCATAGGTTAAATTATAATCTTACACAGATAATCTCTCAGTTCTTAACTCATTCCGTTGATACCAATCAGTTGAAGTCTCTCAGTTGACCACATTCAGTTGACGGACCGTCGGTCCTTGGCTTCGCTCACAGGGTAAACCGACGGTAGACGAGATGGTGACGCTTTCGTTACCTGGAGTGGCGAACTTCCCTCATAACCGGGAATCGGCTAAGTAAGGCCTTCCTGAACGTCGGATGACCACACCGCAAGGGATAATCTTAAAGCCGCCTGCGCTCTGATGAATTCCAAATCATCACACAACGGCGCAACACCAAGGCATCAATTTAGCTGCGCATAGCACCAATCAAAAAAAGGCTAGCATAACAAGCCAGACCTGTAACAACGTCCTCGTGTCAGAACACACAAGAGACCTGGGCTATAGGCTATCCAGCAAGAATAAAGCAAATGGTTGAATACTCACATGATTCCGCTCTTTCTGGATTTATATTAAAACCCCATCGGGTTATTTGGGCACATCCCGTTCTCTCAGGATATAAAGTCTCTCTCAAACAGCCCCCAGGCTCGTGTTCTTGGTCGTAAAAGCCCGGACACGGAACACCGTTTTTTTCCAAACCAATCTGACAGTTTCTCGAATAATCTTCCACAGACTATATAAGATTATTATCGATTTTTATCTTTAATACATTCGACATTGTTTTTTAATTAAAAATATGGTGAATTATGTATGTTTGTTTATTTGTTTTAATTAACTGATAAACTGTAATTAATTTACTAAACACAAAAAACCAACGCCATCTTTGCGTCACGTGAACCACCATGACGTACGTCGCTGCTATTCCACGACAGATGTCGCTGCTATTTAGTTTTGCAACGTCACAAGTACAATGCTCGATGACCTCAGTAGAGCCTTCGAAAGAGTGGGTCTCAAAATGAACTATACTGATAAGAAATGCAAAAGGCCAAATGCACGTCTATTGTGTAGGTAAATGACGGTTTGGTCATTCTTAGTCCAACGCTGCATGTAACAAATGCTTGTAACAAATCGTGAAATTAATCTGCGACTTACATCCCTTATCCTTCCAGAAACAACTAGGAAATACAAAATTTGCGAAAATAAAATGTTTGTACGTTTATTCTAAGGCGCCAACCCTAGTGGGGCAGAATCCAACAGGATTTTAAAGCAGTGGAATCTGCCCCACTATTTCGATTTAGTGGGGCAGATTCCACTGCAAAATTTTTGACATTCCACTTTGCCCCACCAGTGGGGCGGCCGGTGGGGCAAAGTGGAATAATCCCTTTTATTTAACTTGCAATGTATGTAGGTACAGTACCCAGCGATAAATATTGCACATCGACCTTTGGAAAGAAACAATCGGCTAATTTCGGCTTCGTAGTGCGTTATCTCTGTCGCACACTACCTATGTGACGTTAACTGACGTTTTGTCAGTCGTTGTTCAAGTGCGATAGAGTGCGGTCGCGTCCAGTTCAAAATATATATCTAGAGTTGTTAACACCCCCAAATTTAAATAATTTAAAGTTGTAATATGGCATCTTTAGAAAAAATAGGGGAACCTTTTTATTTTACCCCAACCTAAAGCAATCATTTATAGAAAAATTGGTGTATTTTATACAAAGAATAAAAAGAATTATCAAAAGAAGCAAATCATAATTGTTTTAACAGCTCCTAATAGATACTGGACTGTTTGTATTTCGTGCGACAGAGATAACGCTCTACGAAGCCGAAATTAGCCGATTGTCTCTTTCCAAAGATCGATGTGCAATATTTATCGCCGGGTACTGTACTTATGTTTGTTCGGGTGGACTCTTGCAACTCAATTTTGAAGTAGATATCTTCAACCGATTCAGCTGAAATTTTGTATACACGTTTAGTTTGGATGACGATGCATGGTTAGCTATGTTACGTCATTCTAAATCCAACATGGCGGAACACCCAAGATGGCGGACTAGTTATTTTTAATACACTTCTACAATGTGCGTATCAAATGAAAGGGTGAAGGCTGAGAATAACTCGAAAAATAAAGTGACGTCACTCTAAATCCAATATGGCGAACTTCTAAAGATGGCGAACTAAGTTTTTTATGCTTTCCTACGAGAATATGGGTAATTGGGTATCAAATGTAAGGTCTTGCTGAGAATACGAATGCGAGTTAAACTCCAAAAAAAAAAAACCTGTCCAGCGATAACTAAAAAGTAAAAAATAAAGTAAAAGTAAAAATATTTTTTAAAAACAAGCTTTTAGTTAAATGCGCTAAAAAGAATAAAATAAACTTTTTCTTTAAAACTTTTATTATCAACATTATAAAAAAAAAATATATGATATACTAGCTTCAGCCCGCGACTTCGTTCGCGTGAAATTTCCCCCGAGCCACCCCGTCGCGGTCGTATCGCATCACCCGCCCGCGCCATCACTTAACGTTCTTTTTGACTTTTTTTTCTTTTTGCTCGGCTCCTAAGGGTCATAGCGTGATGTGAAATAGCCTATAGCCTTCCTCAAGAATTGGGCTATCGAATGCAAGAAGAATTTTTCAAATTCGACTGGTAGTTCCAGAGATTACCCCCTACATACAAACTTACAAACAAATTTTACCTCTTTATAATATTAGTATAGAAAAGCTTGTCGCAAGATGTACATATGTAGATAAACAAGTGAATTAAATAACTTGATCTGATTGATTTTAATTTTTTTAATTTTCAAACGAAGTAAATACGAGTATCTACTTAAATCTCGCGGCAAGCTTCGCGCATGATCAGCTGTGGAGCAGTTTGGTAATGCTTTAACAAGTTGTTACTGTGCACAGGTGTCGTGGGTGCGCTCCCGCGACCTGCAGATCCTCTCGCACGCGGGCGCGGTGTTCACGGCGGACGCGCGTGTGTCGGCCACGTCGGGCGTGGCGGGCGCGTCGGGCGGGCCGGCCAGCCGCCACACGCTGCGCATCGAGCGCCTGCGCACCGCCGACGCCGGCCGTTACGAGTGCCAGGTCAACACCGAGCCCAAGATGAGTCTCTTCTTTAACCTCACCGTTGTGGGTGAGTACCGATTTCGATAATTATTCTAGAATAATTATAGTACTACTATTGTAGTAGTAGTTTTAACTAGTCAGCATATTGGTCGATTATTCGATACGCTACTTTCAACTAGGTACATTAATATGTAGTTTCATCATACCCATATCCAATGGACGCTGTCAGCATCTTAGTCAAGTTACTTACCCAGTCGGGTACGTTCTCTGTGGGTAGAGCTGTGTCTTACAACAGTGTTGATGTTGCAGACGAGCCGGTGCCCGTGGTGGTGGTGTCGGTGATGGGCGAGGCGGCCGTGCGCGGGCGCGCGGGCGGCGCCGCCACGCTGGCGTGCGAGGCGCGCTACGAGCCGCCGCCACGCGCGCTGCCACTGCCGCCGCTCGACGTGCGCTGGCAGAAAGGTGATCAGCCCATAAACCTACAGGTAAGCCCCCGTTCGCACGGGCGCGGGCGCCCGCCGCGATTTTTTGTCCGCTTGAGCGTTGAATAAATGCGACATTCGAATTAGGCTTGTTACGGGAACGGAGAAGTCACAACCCTTGTTATTGGTTACCTACCAAGTACCTACATAGGCAGTAATAATGCAGCCGCAAGCGTTGACCCCACAGTTAGATCGCAAAGCCATTGATATTAAGATATTTTTGTTACTGTTGTATCTTCGTTGTTCAATACATAATGACTTCAAAACCATGACATGATAAAAACTTTACAAAAAAAAAATACAACCGAATTCCAAAAAAGACACTGACAACTTTAATTTCAGAAGTCGGTGTCGTTGGTTTCGCTTTTTCGTTGTTTGGCACCGACTTCCGATATTAAAGTTATTTTTTGCACTTTGCAATGTCTTTTTTAGAAGTCGGTTGTCTTTTTTTAGAAAAAAGTTTTTATTTTTCACTTTTATGTTGTACCTACTTACAATTATTAAACTAAACAATTACATTTTTTATCAGTTTAAATGCTGCTAAAGTAGTTGATTTTCCCCTTTGAAAGCCGTTTTGTTCCTCTTTTATGATCTGAAATTTTTCTAAATAATTTGTGAGTCTACGATGCATGATTTTCTCAAAGATTTTTGATAAGTTCGATATAAGTGTCATAAGGTGGTAATTAGATAACTCTTTTATGTCACCTTTTTTCAATAATGGTTTAACAATGGATTGTTTTAGTTTTTCTGGAATAATACCTTGCCAGGATCACAGGATGAGAGATCCTTCGATTTAGTGGGGCAGATTCCACTGCAAAATTTTAGGCATTCCACTTTGCTCCACCAGAGTGGGGCGGCTGGTGGGGCAAAGTGGAATAATCCGATTTATCAAGTGTTCAATGATTGGTGATATAATGGTGGCACAAGATTTGAGAATGTGAGTTGCTATACCGTCAAATCCAACCGATTTTGAGTTATTGAGGGACATGATGGTATTTTTTACTTCATCACATGGATGTGAAAACATGGATTGCGTCATGCTCGGTAAATTGGAATGTTTTTTGTCTGATGAAGCTTTATTTTTAACCGACGAAAAAACGGAGGAGGTTATCAATTCGACGCGTATATTTTTTTTTTTTTTTTTTTTTTTTTTATGTATGATCACGCATAACTTTTTACAGAGCAGTCCGATTTTAATAATTCTTTTTTGATTAGAAAGGATATACCCCGAAGGTGGTCCCATATAAATTTGGAAAAAAAAATCCAACCCTAAGGGTAGGAAAACAGGGGATGATTGATAGTTCACTCACTGATTGTAATGTATGACCACGCATAACTTTTTACAGATTAGTCCGATTTTGATAATTCTTTTTTTAATGGATAGAACATACCTCGAAGTTGGTCCCATGTAAATTTGGAAAAAAAGTTCCTACCCTAAGCGTGGGAAAATAGGGGTGATTTGTTGTTCATTCACAGATTTTAATGCTGAGCTTGTGTATTACAATTAAAATTAAAGGCCTATCTATGTTGGTATATAAAGCCTGCTTTTTTAAGTATATTACTATACAAAAAATAATAGTTAAAGTATAGAATAGAAGAATAGAATAGAATCGTTTATTTCTGAGTACATGGTATATGAAGATCTTAATATTAGACGGAATCATATATACTACCTTTGCCGGTGTAGAAATATTAAATGAGTATCTAATTAATTAATTTGCAAATTCACACAATTATAGTTCACGCAATATTAAGTAAAATTAAAAAAAAAAATAATAATAATAGTGGCAGTTTTAAATGAATATGAGTAACTTTATGGACCACGTATATTAGTAGGATTATATAACAGTTAATATCTAAAGTAAGGTAGGTAGCCATTTTAAAAGTACCTAATCAAAAATTAAGCATGCAGTAATAAGTAAATTATAGCCTCAAAAAATTATAAAATAAAAACTTTTTAACAAAAAAATTAAACCTCCGAAAAAACTGAAAAGCAAAAAATAAAAACCTTTTTTATTTTACCTTAATAAATAAGTTCTTAAACTAATGCAAGTATACCTAAAAAATTTTGAGTCGGCGCCAAACAATCAATGAACAAAGATCACTAAATTACCTTAAATTTATAGAAATAGCCAAATCAAATTAATAATGCAACGTGAAATCTCCAGCGCTAAATATTAACATTCCAAACAAAAAATGCGCTCTCCGCACAACCACTCGCAACGATTTGGCGCCGACTCAAAATTAGTTAGGTATACTTGCATTAGTTTAAGAACTTATTTATTAAGGTAAAATAAAAAAGGTTTTTATTTTTTGCTTTTCAGTTTTTTCGGAGGTTTAATTTTTTTGTTAAAAAGTTTTTTTGTTATGGAATCCTTTGGCAATATTTATAACAAAATCTTTGAAAGTTTCACCATTTTCTTTAGGTTTGTTTATAAGATCACTGTCGATTTTAATAGTATCAATATTTTTTTTTGTGTTTACGTGATCAGTTTTGTTTTTTATAATCTATGCCGAATGACTCCAACAAACTCTCTAGGTACTACTCTCCCTGTTTACTCTTTATTTTTTTATTAAGTAGGTACGTTTATTTGAATCGAAGACTCGAAATGCCTCAGTTCCAAAATGAGGAATGATTGCATGCTCTATTAAATTTAATAACGCGTCATATGTGCGCATCGACATAAACATTTTTTTAAAACAATATGTTTTCTTAAATCACTATACAGCGTCACAAATTGGCAAAATCAGCCTATAATAATGTTCCCAATGCTGGGACGCAGGCCTCCTCTCTGTTAAAGAGAGTGGGCCATAATCCACCACGCGGGCCCAGTGTGGGCTGGTCAAATTTTTGGTTCTAAGACATGCTGTTTTTCTTCAACGTTTTGAGAGCAGTGGTGATGGAATAATTTCTACAAAGTATAGCGCTTGTCAAGGTTCGAACCTTCGACCACCGCTGCTCTTCGCGGCCGTTACTCAGTGGCCACAACTGCTCTGCACAAATTGGCAACTGAATCTCTTGTTCATCTCACTGCTCGAAAAATCGGTCGAAGGGATTAAGAAAAAATCGGGTGTGGGAAGGGGGGCTAATGTGCGCACTGCATCACAGAGCCCGCGCGGTGGCGTGGCGCTGGACACGGCGCGCTGGGCGGCGCGCGTGGAGTCGCGCCTGACGCTGGCGGAGCTGCGCGAGCGCGACGCCGGCGCCTACTCCTGCAGCGCCGCCGGCCGCGCCGCCACGCTCACGCTCCTCCTCGATGACGACGGTGAGTCATCTCTTTTGAGTACCTACACGATATTTATTTCTGTAATTGGTTCGAAACACACTTTTATACCTCAAAAATATTTTTTTTTTTTAAACTACATAAGTACTTATCTGAGAAAAAAAAACTACTTCGAAAAGAAAGACCGAAACAAACGCAGTGGTCACCGCCTCATTTAACATCCAGACATAATCTTGGCCAGGCCATATACCTATGAGGATCATGCAGATAAATGTCGCCGCTGACTTCGTGTCGTGGCCTTAGGGAGGGAAACAACAATGACCGTTATTGCTATGCTAATACGTACCAACTATAGTTTTGTGATGCAGAATGATTTTGTTTGGGAGTGTGCATATTTGCTGAGTTCGCGTCGTGTGGCGTGAACCATTGACGTAGCGTGTGAACAGTGCCCCGTGTTGTTGCAGAGGACCGCGCGGAGGCGATGCAGCGCGACCAGGCGGCGGGCGCGGGCGCGCGACTCGCCCCCCGCGCGCTCGTGGCTCTCGTCTCGCTCGCCACTCTCCTCGCACTCGCCCCCTGCGCGCGCGCCTCTCTCGCGCACTAGTCGCGCCCGCGCTACTGGCGAGTAGTGATGGGCGTTGAATCAACGAACTAGTTGAATCAACGTTGATGTCTCTTCAACGGGATTAACGTTGACCATAAACAAATCAACTCGTTGAATTCGTCAACGAGTTACGAGACAACAACGTTTATGAATTCAACTCGTTTAACGAAACGAGAATATGAACTTAACGTTTTGTTATTTTCAACGTACGTAAATTGTATTTATATTTACAAAACTCCCGCTACGACGCGATAGTCATGATAATAATTTGAACTCTAAATAACGAATAAAAGATTTGATATTTATTTAGTAATTTGATCATTATTTTTAAAAGAAAGTAAACGATGACATTAAATTATCTACGCCTGAAATTTGTGTTTTATAGCAAATTAATCAGTCAGTCCTAAGCCTGAAAAAAGTATGAAGGGAAGATCATCTAGAAACCTAGGTAGGTAGTAGGTAAAGTCATCATAAAATGTTATCCAATTTCATTTGGTAAATTGCATCAAATTGTTCGTAAATTAACAGCGTACGTTAATAAAAGCGTTAAGGCGTTTATCGTTCGTGCAAGTTGACGTTCGTAACACGTTAACTCGTTGACGAAATTAACTAGTTGATCAACTAGTTGACAAACGCAATTCAACGTTAACGTTTCGTTGACGGAAAAACCTTCAACGACCCATCACTACTGGCGAGGCGGTGAAGCTTTCTTCCTCTACATTCTAAGCACATTCTGTATATTTTGAATTTTGTAAATATTGTAAATACATAATTATGGAGAGTTAACGGTGTTTTTTTACACAAGAACAGTTATCACAACTAAAGGTATTGTGGTACGTCTACAACGCCACATGAAAAATTACGCATCACACTGTCGGCACGCAAAATCCTTCAATCAATCAAATCAATCAAAAGTCATTTATTCAAACTAGGCTGAGAATCAGCACTTTTCGAACGTCAAAATTACAAAAGACAGTCCCCCAAAACGCCCGCCCTTCGCCACTTCCTAGTGCTTTCGCTGGGGAGAAGAAGTGGCGGAACAAACTCCCCAGCAGCACAGCTGTCTGTTTAGTTAGAAAAGAATTAATTTTATACAATACTATGTATGCAAAGTAATTAACATTACAGGACACAGAACCTTAAATTAAATTATTTGCCATAGGTTAACTAGCCACGCCAATATACCAACAAATACAATAAACACTATACGTACTCAAGCAAAAAAAAAAAAATTTAAAAATATAACCAAAAAAAAAAAAACTTACTGACCAAATAAAAGCCTCCAGGTATAAAGGGCGTGACAGCTTACATATATATGCAATGCTGGGTTCTGTTTACATAGCTGTCACTTGAAGTCACAAATGATAAACTAGGACCATCGAAGTAAAATAAATAAACAAGTTATTACTACTAATAACAACAATAAAACCATGGTCAGCAAGACGACCAGTCACCACAAGCAGCACCCGTTCACGAGCATAACGCAAAGATCAGCCATTACCCCCCTCGCCATATTTGAGGGAAGGAGGCAACCCGACCCCCGACGCTACCGCAAGCAATGACATCTAAGGGAGCATGACGAACTTGCTGCCGGTTGCTCAAGCAAGAATAATAATATGATCATTCGTAGAGGTCGCTAGCTAACCACATATTGCAATCAACTCATTAAAAGACATTGAAATGAGTAGATTATGTCAATAATAAATTACAATAAAATTAAACCGAATTGACTAAAACTCTCAACTAAAAAAAAAAACAAAAAAATAAAAATAAAATAAAAACAATTATATAAACTCATATAACCTGTCAGTAAGCTAATTCTGGAGAAAGAACATAATAATTGTCTTGAGTTGATCAGGGCGACCAACTATTCTTATCGTTTAAGTAGTCGTTGATGGAATAGTATGCTTTTGAACAAAGGTTGGATTTTACTTGAGCTTTAAATCTATTAAAAGGCAAATCTAGCAAGGAAGAAGGTAGCTTGTTATAAAAGGTTATACCAAGCCCAACAAATGAGTTATGAACCTTATGAAGCCGGTGAAAGGGAGCACGTAGTTTGTCCTTATTTCTAGTGTTAACATTGTGAGTATCACTGTTTTTAGTGTACAAGTGTATATTTTGCCTAACATATAAGATGTTGGCAAAGATGAACTGTGATGCAACCGTGAGAATACCAATATCTTTCCTGCATCGCGCAAGTAAAGTTAGCATTTACCTACAACGTCCCGACAACACCCGTCTGGTCGGAGGATCCTCCCTTATCTGTGCAGGATGAGTGAAGTTTACACCCTATTCCTCAGACCTCTATAGTACTGTACCGTTGTCCCTTGTATGTGTAAGTGAATATGTCCACAGCAACCGGCGAACCCGTTGTCAGTAATGGCGTGGGCAGCTCGACACAAACAATTTTCTCTAATAATCGCGATAAACAATCCGTGAGACGACTGCCGACAACACACAACACCGATAAGGATAAAGAAGTAGACATTTTGGAACGTCTTTTATACAAACAACGGGATTTATTTCATTTGATTTCGTTTGTCTGATGTCTCGGTAAGCTATAAACAGATATCTATTTGAGGAGTAGAGTTTAGTTAGCAACACAAAGTGTGGAATGCGCGACGGGAGCGCGGCGTGTAGCTGTTAGTACTTAGTTGTTGGAGCGGCCGCTGTGCCTGTGAGTGAAGCAGCTTGTTTCTGTGTAAGGGCCGGCCGCGCTAAAGGCCGCTCGAAATTGAATAAAATCTATATACAAGAACATTTATTGTAAGTAATGTTTGTTTTCGTCTAAATCTCCGAGCTAACTAGACGAAAACGAACATTACTTAAAATCGATTCGATCGATATCGATTTTATTCAATTTCGAGCGGCCATTGTCTTTGGCAAAAGCGCGGCCGGACCTAAGTGTACCTACAAGTGCGCATGTACACACGGGCGATGTTCTAACGCGACATAGTGCACGAGTGCACGCGGTCGGGTGTAAGCCCAGGTACGCACAGGCGATGTTCTAACGCGACATACTGCACGAGAGCACGCGGTCGGGTGTAAGCCCAGGTACGCACGGGCGAAGTTCTAACACGACATACTGCACGAGAGCACGCGGTCGGGTGTAAGCCCAGGTACGCACGGGCGAAGTTCTAACGCGATATACTGCACGAGAGCACGCGGTCGGGTGTAAGCCCAGGTACGCACAGGCGATGTTCTAACGCGACATACTGCACGAGAGCACGCGGTCGGGTGTAAGCCCAGGTACGCACGGGCGAAGTTCTAACGCGACATACTGCACGAGAGCACGCGGTCGGGTGTAAGCCCAGGTACGCACAGGCGAGATGTTCTAACGCGACATACTGCACGAGAGCACGCGGTCGGGTGTAAGCCCAGGTACGCACAGGCGATGTTCTAACGCAACATAGTGCACGAGTGCACGCGGTCGGGTGTAAGCCCAGGTACGCACAGGCGATGTTCTAACGCGACATACTGCACGAGAGCACGCGGTCGGGTGTAAGCCCAGGTACGCACGGGCGAAGTTCTAACGTGACATTTTTTTCGCGTTTTTCAACTCTTAGGCCGAGCATTGCCTCCCAAAATCCAATAGAATAGCGCGTCAACAAACACAACTGCTGGATTCTTAGCTCTCGGCGCTAAGCATACATACATACATAATAATAAAGTAACGCCTTCTTCCCATGGGGCTAGGCAGAACCTACAGAACGCTACCTGCTGCGATCCTTACATGCCTACTCCTAAGCTACTTACTAGATATCGTTCAAACTAATTTTCGGTGGAAGTTTACATGGTAATGTACATCATATTTTTTTTAGTTTTACCTATCATTCTCTTATTTTAGAAGGTACAGGGGGGGGGGGACATTTTACCACTTTGGAAGTGTCTCTCGCGCAAACTATTCAGTTTAGAAAAAATTATATTAGAAACCTCAATGTCATTTTTGAAGGCCTATCCATAGATACCCCTCAAATATGGGTTTGATGAAAAATAGTAGATTGTACAACTAAGGCATAAAAGTACTCCGAGACGTTTATATCCACCCGAGCCGCAGGCGAGGGTGGATAGTTAAGTCGAGGGGTAAAATGGCTCGTTTATGCCTGAGTTATACACTCTGCTTTTTCATTTTTTTTTTTTCACTTTTAGAACATGAGAAGTGAAAAAAATTTTTCACTTCTCATGCTCTAAAAGTCCGTCTTTATGTTGTGCTTAGGCGAAATAAAATCGCTTTTTATGTTCTAGTGCATAAAGTAAAATTTTTTTCTAAGACTAAAGTAATCAGGCCCAACAGCCACACGCACAATAAAACTTCGCAGATTAAAGTCGTGATTTATTTCATTTTCTTTAATTTATACAACTTCCGTGTTTTCTATCGTTAATTTAATAAAATCAGGTAAAATAGTTGTCATTTATTATTTAAAAAGGCAAAGAAACGTTTTCATTTTTTGGCAGTATGAAGTACCCAAGTCGAATGACAAAATGTAGAAAATTAAAAAAAAAAACTTAAAAAGTTTCGTGGCGGTATTATCTGTGGTGGCGGGAATTAGCTATGGATGCAACATTTTTGATTAATTATGTACTGTATACTTTATGCCTGTTTCATTTTCTCGCAATCGAAGTGAAAAGCAGAGTGTATAACTCAGGCATAAACGAGCCATTTTACCCCTCGACTTAACTATCCACCCTCGCCTGCGGCTCGGGTGGATATAAACGTCTCGGCGTAAAATAGCTTATTTTATGCCTTAGTTGTACAATCTACTATTTCACTTCTCATGCTCTAAAAGTCCGTCTTTATGTTGTGCTTAGGCGACATAAAATCGTTTTTTATGTTCTAGTGCATAAAGTAAAAATTTTTTCTAAGGCTAAAGTAATCAGGCCTAACAGCCACACGCACAATAAAACTTCGCAGATTGAAGTCGTGATTTATTTCATTTTCTTTAATTTATACCACTCCCGTGTTTTCTATCGTTAATTTAATAAAATCAGGTAAAATAGTTGTCATTTATTATTTAAAAAGGCAATGAAACGTTTTCATTTTTTGGCAGTATGAAGTACCCAAGTCGAATGACAAATGTTGAAAATTAAAAAAAAGACGGGTTGCACTCCGGGAGTGCCGGCAGAAGTGAAAACTTGAATATTAACGTTGAAATAAATCAATTATGAATTGAATTAATATAACTAATTTTTTTTCACTATTTCTGCGTCACTTTTTCATGAATCGATGCACTTTGTTCAATTTCCATATTTTAAACACTTTATATACACGAATTTTACGAATACACAGCAGTGTGGCTACTACACAGACGGTCGAGCCATCAGCTGTCCATCCATCCATCCACGTCCACCATCACCGTCACCGTCACCGTCACCGTCCCCGTCACCGTCCCCATCACCGTCACCGTCACCGACATCGTCACCGTCACCGTCACCGTCACCGTCACCGACACCGTCACCGTCACCGTCACCGTCACCGTCACCGTCACCGTCACCGTCACCGTCACCGACACCGTCACCGACACCGTCACCGTCACCGTCACCGTCACCGTCACCGTCACCGTCACCGACACCGTCACCGTCACCGTCACCGTAACCGTCACCGTCACCGTCACCGTCACCGTCACCGTCACCGTCACCGTCACCGTCACCGACACCGACACCGTCACCGTCACCGTCACCGACACCGTCACCGTCACCGTCAACGTCACTGTCACCGTCACCGACACCGTCACCGTCACCGACACCGTCACCGTCACCGTCCGTCCGTCCATCCATCCATCCATTATCGTGTCTCACTTGGTTCACTTCGGTTGGCGCCGCCGCCGTAGAAAGAGGGGGGGGGGGGGAATCTCGGTGTATTCCCGTTCGTCCCATCGACTTCGTCCCCTTAAGGAGCCCTTAGAAAACAAACACGAAATTCGGAAAGCATTTATTGTATTTAAAACAATACAACATTTCTACACACAGAGATATTATTATATATGTCTTGTAGCTTAATTGGTAATGGTATGTTATCATTTTAAATGCTTAATCCCGTTCGTCGCACGACGGGGACGAAGTCGGTGGGACGAACGGGAATACACCGAAATCTCTCCTGACGGTCACGTGTCCTGACGCGAGTTTAACATTTTTTCCCCATACAAAAAGTGTGCAACGCCGCTAAAGAAGTTTTCACTTCAAAAAAACTTAAAAGGTTTCGTGGCGGTATTATCTGTGGTGGCGGGAATTAGCAACATTTTTGATTAATTATGTACTGTATACTTTATGCCGGTTTCATTTTCTCGCAATCGAAGTGAAAAGCAGTGTATAACTCAGGCATAAACGAGCCATTTTACCCCTCGACTTAACTATCTACCCTCGCCTGCGGCTCGGGTGGATATAAACGTCTCGGGGTAAAATAGCTTATTTTATGCCTTAGTTGTACAATCTACTATTTAGTTCCAGTTCTAAATATGGGGAACCCCCAAAAATCATTTTTTTTCTATTTTTGTGTGAAAATCTTAATGCGGTTCACAGAATACATCTACTTACCAAGTTTCAACAGTATAGTTCTTATAGTTTCGGAAAAAAGTGGCTGTGACATATGAACGGACAGACACAGACAAACATGCCGAATCAATAAGGGTTCCGTTTTTTGCCATTTGGCTACGAAACCCTAAAAAGGAGGTTATCAATTCGAATTCGACACATATGTATGTAATATTATTGGAACTGCAATATATTCACATATGACAATCTACGAGTATTAGGGCTTCCAAACAAATATACAAAATTTTATAGATGTATGTATGTAACGGAGAAGGCATGTGTGTCTCGTTATTATCAGCCATATTTCAACTACTGTGGGCGACCTATGGGTATGTGTTGGTTATTGCGCAATAGAAAAACGGTTTGCAGTTCAAATCAGAATATAATTTTCACAAACAATTTAATCACACTAGCAAATCACACACTATAGGTACACGATACAACCAGATACGGAACGCGGTACAGTTTCTGAGCGCATGTTGTTCGTTTGATGTCCGATGTCCAAGAGTCTCCACCTCGTTCTGTCGCGCTGTTGTCGACCCCCCACGAACTCAGGCTAGACTCTGTCAAGCGCCGCCAGATGGCGCTGGCGTTCCGTATAGTCAAACGAATGACCGGATGCGACATAATGTATGTTTGTCCAGTGGACTTACGTATTTTTATAATATTTAAAACTATTTATTTACCTAATCTATGTACAATCCGATAATTTTTAGTCATACTTACGAACAGACAAACTAAACTTCCGTTGCGTTTTGTTACAGGCTGAAAAAGATCTAAGTCCACGCGGACGAAGTCGCGGGCACAGCTGGTCTATGTTATATCCGATTAATCCATTATGCAACTGCATATATCATAGGAACATGGTTGAGACGCCAGCACATCAAGCTACCCGAAACTGTCAAATTTTCTCAATCAACTTTGAACCTTATGTTTTAGCAATAAAGTTGAAAATCTATTAAAGAATTTTGACAGATTGTAGTAGCTTGATGTGCTGGCGTCTGTACATAGAGGGGCGCCACTTTACGATTTTGCACCACCAAACATTTATTTTTTTCTAGGGCCGCCGCTGGTTGGGGTGCGGTGCCAGAAGACCTCCACGTGGTGCACCCTGGAGACAGGCGAGATAATCGCCTGTTACAATTTCTGGACGGGGACGGGGACTTTTGCACTGTGTCGTCTGACCATATGATAGGCAGAAGACACAGTGGAAAAGCAAGGGCGGTACAGGCTTAGGCTGAGAAAGGCCAGAGGCCTATTAGATAGAGGACTTAAAATAAACATGAAGGTGAATTGTGAAAATACACTACCCCAGGAGGGTTCCGGTTGCTCCGCAGCCAAAGAATCCCTCACCGCTAGTTCGGTCAGCCCCTCGTATTCTGGGGGGGGGGGGGGGCAACAACCGCCATCAACCGTCAGTCGACGCAAAGAGCCAGAGTGGATCACGTCCCCGACGTGTCCGCATCTCAGGGATCAAAACAGCGGAAGTCGCAGGGGCACTTCCAGTGTCAGACGAGAGGGTGACTTGGTCTCGCTTCAAGCGGCCGGCTACACCAGTGCATGGGATGGTGAGCGATAGCGGTGATTCCGACTGCTCGAAAATGTCGCTCGCCTCCAAAGAGTCATCAAGAAGCAAGCGAACGCGGAAGACGGCAGAAACGATGCGAGCGGCGTCAGGGGAGAGTGGTCTGCTTGTTTCGAATGGGGCCACAGTTGAAAGGCTGGAGAGAGGGAACGCGGACCTGCGTTCGCAACTCGCTAGCCTTACGGCATACTTAGCAACGGTGGCACAAATGGCGGAGTAACTCAGCCTCATCTGTAAGGGGCAGATGGGTCCCAGCGTTAATTGATCCACAGCGGTGACAGGACTAGTACCGGAAGCAGAGGCCCAGCTTAGGCGTTCCATCGCCATAGAAATTGGGGGTATGATGGACGCCAAGTTGGCTGCCATTGTGAACAGGCTGCCTCCTGAAAAGCCACTACGCTGGCCTCTTGCATCCGACGCAAAGAGGGCTGTGGCTCCATTGCCAGTTGCGCAAGATCCCAGCGTGATCCCTAATTCCACAGGAGAAAAGGAAAGGGAAAGAGAAAGGGATAAAATGGGAAGGAGAAGTCAGTGGCTCCGGTGGTGGAGCTGCCCGCTGTACCTGCAGCAACCGCACAGGCCTTACAGCCCACGTCAACGGTTGAGGTGGAGGCTTGGTCGACTGTGGCAAAAAAAGGAAAGACTCCCCGGTCCAATACCACAGCTGGTGCCCCAGTCGTTCCATCTGCGTCGTCAACCCTTCCAAAGGGGAAAAAGCAGCCGGTCAGACTGCCTCGTGTTCCCGCTTCGGCAGCGATTACCATCACGGTAAGCGGAGGATCATCCGCCACTCTCGCAGAAGTTCTGTCGGTAGCGAGGCAGCAGATTCGGTTGGCCGATCTCGGCATAGATACTGTTGGCCAGAAGAGGGCTGCGGATGGCGGAATGGTTCTTTCCATCTTTGGTGCAGACGGTTCCACCAAGGCTGACAGCCTCGCAAGCCGTATGAGGGAGGTCCTTGCCGATTATGACGTGCATATTGCATGTCCGATGAAAATGGCTGAGGCGAGAATCATGGACCTCGATGACGCTGTCACGCCAGCAGACGTGACGATAGCTATTGCCGAGGCGGATGGTTGTTCTTCCGGGGACGTAAAGGTGGGCGAAATCCGACGCCCGCCTACTTCTCTGGGGCACGTCTGGGTTCGTGGTCCATTGGCGGCGGTAAAGAAGCTGGCGTCCTACAAACGCATGCGGATAGGATGAGCGTCGGTAAGTGTCGAGGTGTTTGAGGGACGTCGTATGATGTGCTTCCGTTGCCTCGAATCTGGGCATGTCCGTCGCCGGTGTACTAGTGTGGTTGACCGAAGCACTCAGTGCTACTCTTGCGGAGGACCCCACAAAGCAAGAGAGTGCACATCGCCGACTGTGCGGTGTCCGCTGTGCGCGGACCAAGGTCGTCCAGCTGACCACAGGCTGGGAGGCAAGAAATGTGTTCCGCGCAAGAAGTAAGCCTCGCTTGTCCCGGCCACATTGCAGAGATCGGCGCCGGCACCACTGGGTGCGGGCCCACTAGAGGAGATGGATACATCATCTTCCCAGCCCTGAAAGTACTCCAGTGCAACCTGAGCCACTGCCGCAATGCGCAAAAATCATTTTTCTGCAGACTATTGCTGAGTGGTCGGTTGCCTTGGCGGTGGTAGCAGAGCCCTACGGTCTCCGAGATCATCCTCGCTGGTTCCGGGACACCTTGGACTCTGTTGCTGTTTACTGGGCTGGTGGAGGCAGTGGGCCTCACTGCTCCTTGTTCGATAGGGGGTAGGGATATGTCGCAGTCGAATGGGGACATCTGGCCGTAGTGGGCTGCGACGTGTCTCCCAACATTTCCCTCGCCCAATCTGAGGGATACCTAGATGGGGTTGCGAAATGCATTCGAAACAAATGCTCACCCCGTCCAGTGCTTGTCCTGGGTGACTTCAATGCTCACTCCAGAGCATAGGGTAACACCCGGGATAGGCCGAGGGGACACGTAGTTCAGGACTGGGCGGCTTCGCTTGACCTTCGATTATTGAATCGAGGGTCCGTTGCCACATGCGTTCGATGGCAAGGGGAGTCAATCGTGGATCTCTCATAGGCGACTTCTTCTGTAGCCCGCATGAGTCGAAATGGAGAGTAGCGGAGGAGGTGGTCACTCTTTCTGACCATCGCCACATCGTTTTTGATGTGGCACTCCGTCCTTCTGGCGGCCCGAGCCGTCCAGGTTCAAGTCCACCGGCGCGTCGTTGGGCCCTCAAACAGATCAATCGAGAGTCGCTCGTCACAGCTGCCAACGTCGCGGCGTGGCCAGATGATGGTCGATCCCAGGGGATCTCGCTCAATCCAGAAGAGGAGGCGACCTGGTTCCGGGACACAATGACGTCAATTTGCGACGCTGCCATTCACCGGGTCAGGTGCGCCCAGCGACCTGGTGCGGTTTACTGGTGGTCGGAAGACATCGCGCAGTTGCGGACTGTCTGTCTTAGAACCCGGCGCCAGTTTCAGCGCACCCGGCGCAGAAGGCAGCCGAGAGCTACGGAGGAGGAGATAGCCAGCCAGAGTTTATAGAGCTTACCGAGTAGCGACTATGGCGCTTCAGCACGCTATCGCGGATGCCAGGTCTCTGTCCTGGAGCGAGATTCTCGAGGGGCTGGACAGGGATCCGTAGGAGAAACCATATAGGATGGTCATGGGCAAATTACGACCATGGGTCCACCCCATCACGGAGACCAGGAATCCGGGTCTGCTGGAGAGAGTCATAAACAAACTCTTTCCAGTAGCCAGGGACAGTCCCTCGCCGCCCCTGTCATTGTCAGACTGGTCTGACGAGTTAGGGGTGACGGAAGGGGAGCTCGACCGAGCCGTGAAGCGCTTGAGGGCTCGCAACACTGCGCCAGGTCCAGATGGTATCCTTGGCCGGGCGTGGGTTAACTCTCCATCTTCTCATCTCATCTGTCCGCCTACAAAGTAACCCCAGGAAAGACGGTGGCACAGTGGTCACGTGCTGCCGTGCATATCGAGGCTCAGGGAAGGCCCCTTTACAGTCTCCCCAGAGATGTGCCTTACAGGCGTTGCACGGAGGGGTTCCGGAATTGGTCTTTTAAGAATAACCGGGACCGCCCCTATGTGCTGATGGTGATCACCGGGGTGGTTTTAGAGAGGTAAAAATCCCACACTCCCCGACCTCCCTCCCCGGAGGTCGGGTGCCTTTTGAAGGTTTCCCCCGACAACAAAAAAAAAAAGGCCGCCGCTGGTTAACATCGAAACAAAGAGGCGTGGTCATACACATTTATACACATTTGTGTACGCAAACACGATGGTTTTTTCGGCAGCGTTTTGTTTTTGTTTACCTCATAGAAATACACTGAGTCACTCTTAATTAGACCGTTAAAAAAATATGGACTTTGTTCGGTTATAAATAGGTAGTCTTCGTATTTCATAATAATGTGTTATCATTACGTATTGAAAATCACATGATAATGTTTTGCTAATCTCAGTGGATTTTTTTATGATAACCATTTTAGAGTTCCACTTGAAGATCACACTGATCAAAGTATAGAGACAGCTCGTCTTGAGCAAGCGTGGTGATCAATGCTCGAGCCTTCTCTGTATCAGAAGTGGTCTTTGCCTGCAGTGGCATAGTAATAGGCAGGCTGGTGTTTTGTTATTAATAGGAAGTAGGTACGTTGGCGTAGGAAAGCTGTACTTAGATTAGAACATAACAGATGATAAAACTTTTTTACAAAAAAAAAACAACCGACTTCAAAAAAAACACTACAAAGTGATAAATAACTTTAATTTCGGAAGTCGGTGTCGTTGATTCCGCATTTTCGTTTTTTGACACCGACTTCCGAAATTAAAGTTATTTATCACTTTGTAGTGTTTTTTTTGAAGTCGGTTGTTTTTTTTGTAAAAAAGTTTTTATTTTTCACTTTTTAGTTGTACCTACCCCACAAAAAAGTAAACAAAAAGATCGTTAATGTAGACAATGTAGATAAATTTTTAGATTTTTGTTGATTTTTCAAAAACCGCTCATCCGATTTCGATAAAATTTTCATGGGACCATTTGGGAAGTATACCCTTTGTTGGCGATTCTCAGAGGTGTTATAAATAAAATAGCGGACTGTATTAATAGGTATGGTATATTCAAACACAATGACGCGCGCCTCTCGGACCGTTCCGTTTTAAAAAGTGAAGGGCAGTGCAGGTCATCGGCGATCGGCGTCTCGTCCCCCGCTCCCCGCACGCTGCTGCCCCGCTCCCGTAGTCGCTGTGGCGGGCGGCGCTACGTTTTGTCTCCAACATACTCCCCGGGTTGAAGTAGGTAGGCAGCTGATTCAACAAGCAGGTTCTGGAAGGGGACAAATGTTATTAAATGCCCTTCGAATAATGGTTCCTCCCTTGATCCTTATATCGGCGACTCGAGCAACTTGATCTTGAGCCCCTGGGAAAACGGCCACACAACGACCCAGGGCCCAACGTAAAGGAGGCAATGCTTTATCCTTTATAAGGACTAAGGAACCCAATTTGAGTTCGCTTGACGCAGTAGGCCACTTCGTCTTTTGCTGCAGTGTGGTGACGTACTCGTTGGAGAATCGTTTCCAGAAATGTTGCTTGACGAACTCGATTCGTTTGTATCGCTCAAGACTTGTTATTCTTTCTGTCAGCTGTGGATGTGGAACAGACACAAGTGGTCGTCCTATTAGGAAGTGAGCGGGTGTTAAAGGTGTGAAGTCTGTAGGATCGGAATTTAAGGCGGTGATAGGACGTGAATTAAGGATGGCTTCCACTTGAGTCAGACAAGTGTGCATTTCTTCATAAGTGAAATGCGTAAGTTGGAGAAGCCTACGAAGATGATATTTAGTGGAACGGACAGCAGATTCAGCCATACCATTGAAATGGGGGGTGTAGCTCGGAATGAAGAGGAAGTCTATACCCTCTTGGGCGACTTCAGAACTAATTTGGGAACTTGATTCCTGTAAAAAACGATGTAACTCGTTACATGTACCTACAAAATTAGTCCCATTGTCAGAGGTTATACTTTGAGGCTTCCCTCGACGAGCCACAAACCGGTTTAGAGCGGCCATGTATCCCTCTTTAGTAAGGTCTGTAGCGAGTTCCAAATGCACGGCTTTTGTAGCTAAACAGACAAAAATGGACAAGTAAGATTTAGTCAGTTGGCAACCTCGACCTTTACGGTTAGCTATCTTAACTGGGCCTGCATAATCCACCGAACAGTGTAAAAAAGGGAATTCCAGTGTAGTTCTGGATTCAGGTAACTGTCCCATTATGGGCTGAACATTGTTGGCTTTAAATCTGAAACATTTTATGCAACTTTTCGTTATCGATTTAGACAGATTCCTTCCTCCCAAAGGCCAAAAAGTTTGACGAATATTGGACAACAATAACTGAGGCCCCGCATGTAAAAGCTTTAAGTGATGCATATGAAATATGATTTTCGTTAAATGATGTTTGCTACATAATAATATTGGATGCTTGGTGTCATAGCTATAAGGTGAGTTATCAAGTCTACCGCCTACTCTCAAGATATCATTTGAATCTAGAAATGGGGTCAATGATATTAATTTATTTTTCTTTGGTAATGCGTGACCTGATTTTAAGATAAGGTATTCATTTGGGAACATTTCTAACTGTGCAGTGTGTATGATAAAATTGAATGATTTTTTCAATTCCTCACAAGAAAGATGATCGCAGAATCTGTTCGTTTTGTTTTTACAGTTATAAATAAATCTGTATATATAGGCTATAACTCTTTGTAAACGTGTAAATTGTGAATATTTAGGTATAAGTTTTGTAAATAGCTTATCGTCATCGTTCTTCCTAACGTCATTATTTATAAGAAGACAAGGCTGGAGATCCGGTAGGTCCTGTTTCTGGGATTCATTAGGCATTTTTGGCCAATAATGATCTGACTCGAGCAAATACGATGGGCCCGACCACCACAACGAGGCGTCGCTGATGACATCAGCCTTCACCCCGCGAGAAACAAGATCCGCCGGGTTCTCCTTGGACGGAACGTAGCTCCACGTGTGACCGTTGGTGCTTTCTTTGATCTCGTTAACACGATTACGTACGAACTGATTAAGTTGATTTGAAGGGGTGGACAACCACCCTAAGACGATCGTGGAATCGCACCAAAACCGACACATGTTTATGTTTAACGTAAGTGAATTTCTTACCTTAGTACACAGTCTTGCACCTAATAGAGCGCCACACAACTCTAGACGGGGAATAGTTGTGGGTTTGATTGGTGCGACTTTGTTTTTCGAGATTAAGAGCTGAACACGTACAAGTCCCGATTTACACACAGACCGAATGTAGACGCATGCCCCATACGCACTTTCAGATGCATCTGTGAATACATGGATTTCAATCTTTACGCAAAGATCACTAAGAACCCATCGAGGAATTTGTAATTTATTGAGACAGGGTAATGTGTTAGCAAATGAAGACCAGAGATGTAAAATCTCTGACGAAACTTCTTCGTCCCAAGAGCTTTTATTGACCCACAATTTCTGCATAATCAATTTTGCTTCGACGACGCATGGACCTACAAGCCCTAATGGGTCGAATATTTGACTTATAACTGAAAGAATGTGGCGTTTGGTAACCTTCTCATGAAGTTCAATGTTAATTGAGAAAGATAATGTATCCTGCTGACAAAGCCAATATAAACCTAATGTTTTTGATGATGTAATTTTGTTGTTATCTGATAGATCTAAAATTGTGTTTGAATCTATAATTTTACCTGAGAACAGCTCCTTAAGAATGAATGCGTTATTAGATTTCCATTTGCGAATATTGAATCGTGCTGAATTTAAGGCGGCAGTAATTCCCTTACATAACTTTATAGCTTCGCTTACAGTACTGGATCCACTTAATAAATCGTCACAGTAAAAGTCGTGCGATATACTGTATTTGACGTTATTATCGTTGACTGTGGATGCCAGACTACTCAAACATTTTGTCGCGAGATATGGCGCAGCAGCAGTCCCCTGACAAACTGTGTTAAGTGTGTAGGTTTTTAAGCGATGAGAGGAATCATACCGAAATACAATTTGCTGTAACGAGCGTTGACTGGGTACTATGTCAATAGACCTAAACATTTTTTCAATGTCTGCCGATACTACAAATTTATGCTGGCGGAATCTGAGGAGAATTGATAAGAGATCGTCTTGGACAGTAGGACCGACCATCTGAATTTCGTTGTAAGAAATTCCTGAAGTGGTGACGGCAGAAGCATCGAAGACTGTACGCAACTTTGTCGTTGTACTGGACTCCCGAAGTACGCCATGATGAGGAAGGTAGTAGTTGGCATTATCACTGTATGGAAAAAGGGTTTTATTTTCAGTCATGTGACCTAATCGCTCGTATTCTTTCATGAAGTCTAAATATTTTTCTTTGAATATTGGTTCTCGTTCGAATTTTCGCTCAAGCGATAAGAAACGGCGCTTAGCCATCTCAAAGGAATCGCCTAAGACCAGAGGATCTTGCTTGAGAGGTACGGTGACGACAAAGCGACCATCGTCATGTCGAGTTGTGTTAACAGTGAAATGATTTTCACACGCACGTTCCTCCGCGGATTGAGAATGCTCAAGAGAAACACTATCTATTTCCCAAAAACGAGTGAGGTCAATATCAAGTTGGCCTTGTGTAAAAAGACATTGACTGAATGTACTTTTCGGACTCGAGATGTGACCAGTGACTATCCATCCGAGCTCCGAGCTGCGTAACATAGGTAGATGCTTGCCTAGGCTAATCTTTTTGTTACCTAGAATATCCCAGAAGATATCTGCCCCGATAAGAAGATCGACCTTAGAAGGAATATTATAAGAGGGGTCAGATAGACATAAGCCTGCTGGGATTTGAATGTGTTGTGTGTCAATGTACGTGATTGGTACTGCTGTGGTGACGTTGGTAAACACATGACAATCAATGTTAGTCCTATAGCTAGAATTCAATGACTCAATTGTGAGAATGCAAGACTGTGTACTATTGGATACATGATTATTAAAACCTGATACCGTGGAGCTCACGTTCCGCCTCGGCAAACCCAGCTTACTGCAAAAAGCTTCGGAAACGATATTTATTCCGCTACCGTTGTCCAAGATCGCCCTGGCGGTGTGTTTGCTGCCCCTGCTGTCAACCACTCTCACCAACGCTGTGGATAGGAAAACACGCGTCGGAGTAGTTACCGGTAGAACATCAGTTGTCAGTACAATATCTTTTGAAGACGATGAAGACGAATCATGAGAAGCAGATTGCTCGGATTTTTCTACATGTAAAAGAGTGTTGTGCTTTTCTTTGCAATATTTGCAGTGTGACAAAAAACATTTCTTTGCTACATGACCGAAACGCAAACAGTTCAGGCACACATTGAACTCCTTTACTTTTGAAATCCGAGATTCTAGTGGAAGACTTCTAAACGATTCGCAATTGAACAGCTGATGTGACTCATCGTCACACAATGGGCATGATTTATGTTTTTTATTTTTATTTTTGCTATTAGTGCTTTTATTTATTACTAAACTTTTCGCTTTTACGGGTTCTGATTTTATTTTATTATTCTTGTTGTTCTCTTCTAAAGTTTCTAATAAGTCGGCTCTGTTATTTAAGAATGTTATGAACTGTGATAGGGTTGGGGATGAAGTTAATGTATTTCTATGTTCTTCCCACTCTCGACCCGTCACGCTATCGAGTTTAGTTGACATCATATAAATTACGAGCGTGTCCCAGTACTGTGTGGGTTCATTCAATGATGTGAGAGCCCTGATGTTCTTGTTAGTTACATCAATAAGATACTGAATCGACTTGCACGATTCTGATCGAATAGGATCTACGTTAAACAAAGCCTGTATGTGGTTATTAACCAGTAAGCGACTATTGTCAAATCGCTCGCACAGTAATTCCCACGCAATTTTATAATTGTCACTTTTAAAATCGATGTTTTTAATTATTAGAGCGGCAGTTCCTTGAAGAGAAGCCCGTAAATAGTGGAATTTATTTATGTTATCTATGCAATCACTGTTATGTATAAGAGAAAGGAATGTGTCTTTAAATTCAAGCCAGTCTTGATAGCCACCACTGAAATGTGGTAAGTCAATTTTCGGTAGCCTAACCAAATTTCTTACTCGCCCACCTGTTTCTGCATCGCTGAACTCCAACACAGACCCGCCGCCACCGCCCTTGCCTCCGGCAGCAAGCAGGCTCTTGGCTGTGGCCACCAGCGGGTAGTAGTCGTTGTCAAACTGCACACGCTCCGCGGAAACTTCATCGGTTGGTGGCTCATCTGATAGGATCTCGATTTCAGTCTGTAACGAGTCGAATTCCTCACATAAGGGCTCAAATTTTCGCAAGCGACACTCTAAATCTATGGTTTGTAGCTCCGTTAATGTTTTAGAAGTTTTAATTAATTTTATATGATTGCCAAAAATAGTAAGCTTTGATTTTATAGCTGAGCGTTTTTTAATTAAAGTTTTAAGTTCGGACATGACCACAAAACGAACCTCAAATCGCAATAAGGGCAACAGCTGATTTTAAAATAGCAACCACACACACAGTTGCTTATGTAAGCAATAATTTATAGCCAGGTAGCTGAGCTCAATGACTGTGCGTATCGATTTGGAGTAAACAAGATGATTCATGCGATAGGCATTCAACGCTCGTGTTTTTTATGATTGCAAGTAGCTCACAAGTTACGACAATGAATTGTCAACAAACCAAATTAATCGCAATGTTATAGATAACAGGATATAAATGTATATTGTTCTATGAGTTGTAACGTATGAAGAATGCACAAAGCACCGACTCAAGTTTTAGCAAAAGGAGTATGATATTTAGAAAGGAAATGTGATAGCTAAGAGAAGAGGGAATAAGAGGAATAAATAGGAACGAACTCACGAGATGTCTTATCCTTTACCCAGCGACGAGACGGTTTGTTCGTCCTTCAAATGTCCTTCCTTGACCTCCTCGAAAGTCGTCGCGTAATGGCCGGCGCGTACGACTCGTCAAATTTCTTGATTATGATACGGAATAGTCTCCAAAATAAGCTTCAAGACGTCCTTGTGTCCTTTGTCACGGTGAGAGGACCATATGTTGGCGATTCTCAGAGGTGTTATAAATAAAATAGCGGACTGTATTAATAGGTATGGTATATTCAAACACAATGACGCGCGCCTCTCGGACCGTTCCGTTTTAAAAAGTGAAGGGCAGTGCAGGTCATCGGCGATCGGCGTCTCGTCCCCCGCTCCCCGCACGCTGCTGCCCCGCTCCCGTAGTCGCTGTGGCGGGCGGCGCTACGTTTTGTCTCCAACACCCTTTCTAACAAAAAAAAAAATTTCAAATCGGTTGGGAAACGACGGAGTTATGCGCGAACAAACTCAAAAAAAAAAAAAAAAAAAAAATACAAACATTCGAATTGAGAACCTCCTCCTTTTTTAGAAGTCGGTTAAAAATACAAACATTCGAATTGAGAACCTCCTCCTTTTTTAGAAGTCGGTTAAAAATCATTATTTCTCCTTCCTAATATTAATTTAGTAGTAGTTGAATTAGATCGGACAGAGTGATGTAACACACTATCAATTTATTGGAATCTGAATCATTTTGAAGCCAATTGCTAATCTTTCGAAAAATTTGTTTGCTCAACACGTAAATAACGCAATGAATGTTGTTGAACTGTCAAAATGAAACCGATTCCGATTGATAATGTGTTACGCAATTGCCCCGCCCGACAAAATACTTGAATAGTTACCTACTAAGTATTTGTGGAATGGTGAATTTTCCAAGTGGGCATGGATGGCCAAATCCGAAACTATGAGGAATAGCGAAAAGTACTCAAAGGAGTCACGGGCTCGATTTTGATGAAAACTAAAACTGCATCATTGGATTTTTGAAAAATCAATTTTTCTAGCCCTTTAAGTTTAATATTTAAAGTTGCAGGAAATATTTTGATCCAAGCGTCCTCACGTCGGGGGACGGCTAATGAAAACGCCAAACAGATGAGGCTTAAACCCAGCAATAATGAATGTAGCTATCGTAGAAAACATAACTGCTGTTAACTTCCAATTTTCCTTCTTCAAACTTCACCTCAACATTCTCACCTCCGCTTCATGCAATCTTTCATTCGTAATTTATTTTACGGCCCAGCATTCCGAAAAGAAAGAAAAAATTATGTTTGTCATTTGTATTTTGTGTTTCACAAACTGTATATAAGTACATAGTTTGTGAAACACAAAATACAAATGATGAACATCATTTTTTAATTGCGAATGAAAGATAGCATGAAGCGGAGATGAGAATGTTGAGGTAAATGTGCGTTAAAGTTAAACGTTAGTATAACAAGTTTGAAAGCAATGAAAGTACTTAGCACAACAACCTCTAAAAACTAAAATAACTAATAATAATATTATATTGACAGACATTATCAGGCTAAAAATATTAAGTCCACGCGGATGAAGTCGCGGGCACAGGTAGTCTATGTTATATCCGATTAACCCGTTTATGCAACTGCATATTACGCATATATCATAGGAACATGGTACAGACGCCAGCACATCAAGCTACCCGAAACTGTCAAATTTTTCCAATCAACTTTGAACCTTATATTTTAGCAATAAAGTTGAAAATCTATCAAAGAAATTTGACAGATTGTAGTAGCTTGATATGCTGGCCTCTGTACATAGAGGGGCGCCACTTTAAGATTTTGCGCCACCTACAAATTTTTCTAGGGCCGCCGCGCCGCTGGTTAACATCGAAACAAAGAGGCATGGTCATAATACACATTTGTGTACGCAAACACGATGGTTTTGTTTTCCGTGGTACACTGCCTCGTGGTTTGTTCGACAGCGTTTTGTTTTTGTTTACCTCATAGAAATACACTGAGTCACTCTTAATTAGACCGGTTAAAAAAAATATGGACTTTGTTCTGTTATAAGCGGGTGTATTCGTATTTCATTATACTCGTAATGTGTTGTCATTACGTTGAAAATCACATGATAATGTTTTGCTAATCACGTTGTTTTTTATGATAACCGTTTTAGAGTTCCACTTGAAGATCACACTGATCAAAGAAACATCCTAATATTCATTTAGTAGTAGTTGAATTAGATCGGACAGAGTGATAAGCGTACGGCTAGATAACGTCGCACCCTGCTCCTATATACATACAGCACGCGGCCGCAGTACTCGGCACACACCTCTCCCTGGCAGCCGCGCGCGCTCGCTCTGTCTCGACGCACACATCAACACAACAGTATCAACATGATCACCGCGGCAATCGTGCTCGTCGCCATCGTCGCGCTCTACCTGTACGGCACGCGCACCTTCAGCTACTGGGAGAAGAGAGGAGTTAAACATGACAAGCCGACAGTGTTGGTCGGCAATAATTCTGAAGTCTACCTCATGCAGAAGAGCATCACGCAGAAGGCGGCAGAAATGTACTGGAAGTATCCGAAGGAGAAAGTGGTAGGATTCTACAGATCCGTGCACCCGGAGCTCGTGATCAGAGATCCTGAGATAGTAAAGCGCATCTTGTCAACAGACTTTCAGTACTTTTATCCCCGCGGCCTGAACCCGCACAAGACGGTGATCGAGCCTATGATGCGCAACCTGTTCTTCGCGGACGGCGACTTGTGGCGGATGCTGCGGCAGCGCATCACGCCAGCGTTCACGAGCGGCAAGCTGAAGGCGATGTTCCCGCTGATCGTGGAGCGCGCGGAGAAGCTGCAGGCGCGCGCGTTGGCCGCCGCCGCCGCCGGCCGCCCGCTGGACGCACGCGACCTCATGGCGCGCTACACCACGGACTTCATCGGCGCCTGCGGGTTCGGCCTCGACGCCGACTCACTCAACGATGAAGACTCTGCCTTCAGGAAGTTAGGAGCCTCAATATTTCAAGTTGGAGTAAAGGAGGTTTTCATAGCTATGTTGAAAGAAATATTCCCAGAATGGTGTAAGCATTTAAAGTATGTCGAAAGAGTGGAACAACCTTTGATCGATCTAGTCTCAGCTATACTAAAACAGAGGAATTATGAACCTTCCAGCAGGAATGATTTCATTGACTTGTTGCTCGAGTGTAAGAAAAAGGGAAAAATGATGGTAGAATCGGTGGAAAAGTTTAAAGCAGACGGCACTCCGGAGATCGCTACGTTAGAGCTGACGGACGAGCTGATCGCGGCGCAGGTGTTCGTGTTCTTCGCGGCCGGCTTCGAGACGTCATCGTCGGCCACCAGCTTCACGCTGCACCAGCTCGCCTACCACCCGGAGGTGCAGCGCAAGGTGCAGCAAGAGATCGACGCGGTGCTGGCCAAGCACGGCAGTCGGCTCAGCTACGACGCTGTCAAGGAGATGACGTACCTGGAGTGCGCGTTCAAGGAGGGCATGCGCATGTTCCCGTCGCTGGGCTTTCTGATCCGCACGTGCGCGCGCACCTACACCTTCCCCGAGCTGGACGTGACCATCGACCCAGACGTGGGCGTGATCATCCCGCTGCAGGCGCTGCACAACGACCCGCAGTACTTCCCCGAGCCGCACGAGTTCCGTCCGGAACGCTTCCTGCCCGATCAGCAAAATGACAACACCAAGTTCGTGTACCTGCCCTTCGGTGACGGTCCCCGCGCCTGTATAGGTAATAATTGTTTATTTATTAAATGTTGTCTTTATAACTGCCATCCTCCAGCCAGGGGGCATCTATATTATGAGGCTCACTCGACACGTATCGAGCCACCTGTTGACCTTAGTGACTACCCGAAGGCGGATACTAACCGGAATAAATCCAGATTAAAAGCAAGGGAGTTCTTACACACCACGTTTTTTTCAGGAAGTTGAAGTACTATACGTTATGTGTTTGGTGTTTGCAGGTCTGCGCCTGGGCCTGATGCAGTCCCTGGCGGGGCTGGCGGCCGTGCTGTCGCGCTTCACCGTGGCGCCGGCCACCACCACGCTGCGCCACCCCGTCGTCGACCCCAAGTCCGGCATCGTGCAGAGCGTCAAGAACGGCCTGCCGCTCGCCTTCATCGAACGCAGCCCTTCTGTGGCCGCGCAGTAAGCGGACGGACTTGTGATTAGTACCACTAGTTTTGATTAAATTAAGTTATACATATTTTAAGCTAGGAACAGTGTATATATTTTGTTGTAAAAAGTATTAATAAATAACTTACTATTTTAAAACTGAAAGCAATAGTAGATTGTGCAACTAAGGCATAAAAGAAGCTATTTTACCCCGAGACGTTTATATCCACCCGAGCCGCAGGCGAGGGTGGATGATAGTTAAGTCGAGGGGTAAAATGGCTCGTTTATGCCTGAGTTATACACTCTGCTTTTCACTTCGATTGCGAGAAAATGAAACAGGCATAAAGTATACAGTACATAATTAATCAAAAATGTTGCATCCATAGCTAATTCCCGCCACCACAGATAATACCGCCACGAAACTGTTTAAAAGTTTTTTTTTTTAATTTTCAACATTTGTCATTCGACTTGGGTACTTCATACTGCCAAAAAATGAAAACGTTTCTTTGCCTTTTTAAATAATAAATGACAACTATTTTACCTGATTTTATTAAATTAACGATAGAAAACACGGAAATGGTATAAATTAAAGAAAATGAAATAAATCACGACTTTAATCTGCGAAGTTTTATTATGCGTGTGGCTGTTGGGCCTGATTACTTTAGTCTTAGAAAAAAATTTTACTTTATGCACTAGAACATAAAAAGCGATTTTATGTCGCCTAAGCACAACATAAAGACGGACTTTTAGAGCATGAGAAGTGAAAATTGTATTATTGTCTCATTTTTCCATGCCACGTTCGAATGAAGTAGCACTCCTCAGAATAAGGACGTGCATACAGACTCAATGTATTTGTTCCAGGGTGAGATAATGTGAGCCATTTGCAACAATTAAGCACCCCAAGTAGCTTAGACAAGAATCCATGGCATTAAACAAAAATGTTGACATTAAACATCACTTTTTTAAATTCTCAAACTGAATGACATAATTTTTTCATTAATTGCCATGATTTATGTTATTTAGTAGTTAATATTTTCGATGTAGGTAACCAAGTGTTCTAAAACGTCAAACAATTAAAAGTTCATCAAGAAGACAAGAAGTAAATGATTGATTTTCACTGCTAAGAACAACCCGATTAAGCCAGCTTTCTTATACATTAAACTCGCTTTGGAATCGGACCACCCGTTTGATATGATGGCGCAGACAGACACACACACAGAACGACAGAGCCGTTCACTATTTACCACGAGAAAAGTATCTAAAGCTAAAGCTCTTTGAAAAGGTTTCATAGAATAGTTGTAACAATAATTATGACAAAAAACAATCTCTAAAATGATCACTAGTTGGTCATCGAACTTACAGTGACAAGTTTGCAAAGCAGTCGTCGGATTTACTTTCTTGAATGTTGATTAATATAAATATAATTATGTCATGATTAACTGCTTAGCTCCATAAAAGTATAGCGTGATGATAATCAATTAAAATGTTAAATCTGTCTAAAGTAAAGTCTAATACAACATCCTTTTCTGATTACCATCCAATATCCGTCGTGTGGTCGTACCATTGCTATCCAAAGTCCTTGAACGGTTAAATCTGCAACTATCTGCTGTATTCGCAATAGTCGGCTATTCAGCCCAGCGGAGTAATGGAATAATTCGACTGCTGTCATCTTGGTTGTCATACACTGGTAAATTGTGTTTTCTGCCATCTCAGTCTAATTTCCTACAAAATGTAGGTATGGGAAGATTTTTGCGCCCAATAGGGATTTTTTATCCTTATAAGAAACAGGTTAAAAAATAATAATTAACCTTTTGGCTCGTCTTTTTGTAGTTTGCGGTAAACTACAGGTTGTTACAGAAAGGGTATAACAATACAAACGGGTTGAAGAGTGTCATAATATAAGACTAAGAAGTCATAATATAAGACTAAGACAAGGTAAAGAGAACAGAGAATAAGACAAGGTAAACAGCTCACACTCAAACTCGCGAGTCTGACCGCGAGCGCACATGTGTGGGTGTCGGCGGCGAACTAGCGAATGACGACGTATGAGTGTTTGTTGTAATGATTACGGCGACCTTCACCCTGACACAGCGCCGTCACAACTGGATCTCGTCATACACGTGCCGCTGTTACGATACTAGCTAATGATACATACAATACATTACATTGGGGCGTTTATTCTAATTTAAGTCTTGACGCTTACCTATAATTCGCACTCGAGTATTACCTAATTTGGTCCCGCCTGCCCTCAGGTACACTCATCCTTGCCAGCCGTCACATTATACTACTCCCTCTCTTCTCACACACTTCATCTATCTTTTATGTGGTATCCCTCTCTCCCTCCGTTCATCAACATCATTCTCCGAGTCACCTGCGTTTCAAACTTAAACTCAAACTCAAAGCATTTATTCCAATTAAACCAATTACAGGCACTTTTGAATTGTCAAGGGGTCGGTCAGTCAGAAAGATGAAGCTAGTTGCCCATTCCAAAGCGTAGGTACCTATGGAGAAGAATAGGCGAGAAACTCCATGGACACTCTTTTAAATCAAAATAATATGGTTACAAAGTCTTGGTTACATCATTCATGTTAAAAATTATACATGTAAGAACGATGCAGAACGTGGTTTTAACATTTAGTAATTTTCCGTTGTTTGTTTAAAATTTTTTTAAAGAAACTTAAGTTTGAAATACATGGACGCGCAAACTGTAACCATGAATGCAATACATGATTTAAGACCCCCTAGGGTAAACATTTTTGGCAGTTTTCATAGATAAGTGCAAAACCTACGCGGTATGGAACAGTATTTTTTTTTGCCGCACACCGCAGCATTATGCGTTCTGTAACGCAACACACGTGACGTTGCACTATGACGTCAGAACTCAGCAAGTCAGCACCGTTTCTCTAAACTCGATAGAACTTGTTTCGTTGAATTGAAAACGGACGACACTCATATTTTCTTTTTTAACCGACGAAAAAACGGAGGAGGTTATCAATTCGACGCGTATATTTTTTTTTTTTTTTTTTTTTTTTTTTATTTATGATCACGCATAACTTTTTACAGAGCAGTCCGATTTTGATAATTCTTTTTCTATTGGAAAGCATATATCCCGAAGTTGGTCCCATATAAATTTGGAAAAAAAAATCCAACCCTAAGGGTAGGAAAACAGGGGATGATTGATTGTTCACTCACTGATTGTAATGTATGACCACGCATAACTTTTTACAGAGTAGTCCGATTTTAATAATTCTTTTTTTATTGGATAGGACATACCTCGAAGTTGGTCCCATGTAAATTTGGAAAAAAAAATCCTACCCTAAGGGTGGGAAAATAGGGGTGATTTATTGTTCATTCACAGATTTTAATGCTGAGCTGTGTATTACAATTAAAATAAAAGGCCTATCTATGTTGGTATATAAAGCCTGTTTTTTTTTAAGTATTTTATTATACAAAAAAGAATAATTAAAGTAGGATTATATAACAGTTAATATCTAAAGTAAGGTAGGTAGCTATTTTAAAAGTAGTCAAAAATTAAGCATGTAGTAATTAGTAAATTATAGCCTCAAAAAAATATAAAATAAAAACTTTTTAACAAAAAAATTAAACCTCCGAAAAAACTGAAAAGCAAAAAATAAAAACCTTTTTTATTTTACCTTAATAAATAAGTTCTTAAACTAATGCAAGTATACCTAAGAAATTTTGAGTCGGCGCCAAACAATCAATGAACAATGATCACTAAATTACCTTAAATTTAAAGAAATAACCAAATCAAATTAATAATGCAACGTGAAATCTCCAGCGATAAATATAACATTCCAAACAAAAAATGCGCTCTCCGCACGACCACTCGCAACGATATCAAGTTGCTTGTTTGGCGCCGACTCAAAATTACTTAGGTATACTTGCATTAGTTTAAGAACTTATTTATTAAGGTAAAATAAAAAAGGTTTTTACTTTTTGCTTTTCAGTTTTTTCGGAGGTTTAATTTTTTTGTTAAAAAGTTTTTTATATTTCGGGGATGCTAGGTGCACCAATTTCTGACTCATATTGACTTTATTGCATCTATAACCAGTTTCATAGTGGTGTAGGTATGTGGCCGAGGTTAATGTTTTTAACCGACGAAAAAACGGAGGAGGTTATCAATTCGACGCGTATATTTTTTTTTTTTTTTTTTTTTTTTTTTTTATGTATGATCACGCATAACTTTTTACAGAGTAGTCCGATTTTAATAATTCTTTTTTTATTGGATAGGACATACCTCGAAGTTGGTCCCATGTAAATTTGGAAAAAAAAAATCCTACCCTAAGGGTGGGAAAATAGGGGTGATTTATTGTTCATTCACAGATTTTAATGCTGAGCTGTGTATTACAATTAAAATAAAATGCCTATCTATGTTGGTATATAAAGCCTGTTTTTTTTTAAGTATTTTATTATACAAAAAAGAATAATTAAAGTAGGATTATATAACAGTTAATATCTAAAGTAAGGTAGGTAGCTATTTTAAAAGTAGTCAAAAATTAAGCATGTAGTAATTAGTAAATTATTGCCTCAAAAAATTATAAAATAAAAACTTTTTAACAAAAAAATTAAACCTCCGAAAAAACTGAAAAGCAAAAAATAAAAACCTTTTTTATTTTACCTTAATAAATAAGTTCTTAAACTAATGCAAGTATACCTAAGAAATTTTGAGTCGGCGCCAAACAATCAATGAACAATGATCACTAAATTACCTTAAATTTAAAGAAATAACCAAATCAAATTAATAATGCAACGTGAAATCTCCAAACAAAAAATGCGCTCTCCGCACGACCAGTCGCAACGATATTAAGTTGCTTGTTTGGCGCCGACTCAAAATTTCTTAGGTATACTTGCATTAGTTTAAGAACTTATTTATTAAGGTAAAATAAAAAAGGTTTTTATTTTTTGCTTTTCAGTTTTTTCGGAGGTTTAATTTTTTTGTTAAAAAGTTTTTATTATCAAACTTATTTACAAATCGTACTGTAACGATGAGTGAGCAAATTATTATCATAAAAAAACATGACTCGTCGTCAACGTGTACCGCGGACAATACATGACTCGTCGTCAACGTGTACCGCGGACAATACATGACTCGTCGTCAACGTGTACCGCGGACAATACATGACTCGTCGTCAACGTGTACCGCGGACAATACATGACTCGTCGTCAACGTGTACCGCGGACAATACATGACTCGTCGTCAACGTGTACCGCGGACAATACATGACTCGTCGTCAACGTGTACCGCAGACAATACATGACTCGTCGTCAACGTGTACCGCGGACAATACATGACTCGTCGTCAACGTGTACCGCGGACAATACATGACTCGTCGTCAACGTGTACCGCGGACAATACATGACTCGTCGTCAACGTGTACCGCGGACAATACATGACTCGTCGTCAACGTGTACCGCGGACAATACATGACTCGTCGTCAACGTGTACCGCGGACAATACATGACTCGTCGTCAACGTGTACCGCGGACAATACATGACTCGTCGTCAACGTGTACCGCGGACAATACATGACTCGTCGTCAACGTGTACCGCGGACAATACATGACTCGTCGTCAACGTGTACCGCGGACAATACATGACTCGTCGTCAACGTGTACCGCGGACAATACATGACTCGTCGTCAACGTGTACCGCGGACAATACATGACTCGTCGTCAACGTGTACCGCGGACAATACATTATATTTTTAGCAACGCTCTATGTATTGGACTTTGTGCTCAAACAAATATAAACAATAATACACCTAAATGAACGATAACAGTGTTATATGTAACATTCAGTATACACGCTAGTGCTGTATTAGGTATAATGAATACATAGGCGATGAGTGAAATATAAATAACTCTAGCTGCGCCCCGCGGTTTCACCCGCATATGTCTCGATCCCGTGAGAATATCGGGATAAAAAGTACCTTATTTTCTTTCTTTGGGACTAAAACTATCTCTATCATCTAAATCGGTTCAGCGGTTTAGGCGTGAAAAGGTAACATACAGACAGACAGACAGACAGACAGAGTTACTTTCTAATTTATAATATTAGTATGGATTTTCCGACAATGACGTCAATTCAAATGGCATCCCTGTCCTTCTACAACTACAAGCACAAGGTCGCCCCGACCTAGGACTACTGCGTGCGTGTGCTTCAAATCAAATCTATTTTGCTGAACACAGTAGGTAGGTACATATAAATACATTTCAAGTTGTTTAATAAATGCTCAGTTCATTACATGCAAAACTATGCTCTGTCCATAAGTTGACGCCAGACAATACCAGGCGCGGTCGCAGCCCAAGATTTTGGAGGCCCCGGGGTCATCATGGGTGCCGAGGAATATTTTAAGGGAGGTACATCTTCTCGTTGGTCTAGTGGTCACAAGCGTTACCTACTGCTGAGAATGAGGTCCTAGCAGGGTTCGATTCCTAGGTCGGGTAAAGTGTTGAAGGGTTTTTCCATCAGAAATTTCTCAGAAGCAGCTTGGAGTCTGGATTTGTGCCCGGTTGGCGGCATTAGGCTCGCCCTCTATGACATTTCACTGAATAACTGGCGAAATGTGGGTGCAAGTACTATATGAAGGTACACACCTGCCCAACCCTTTGGGGATTAAAGGCGTGATGATATGTTAAGGTTCATGTACATCTCCAGCTCCACATTACTTATGCTATTCAGGGATGCAGCTTTTACATAGGGAGGTGGTACTTAAATGCTACCAAATTGGTCGTACTTATTAGAACGGTAGATTGTGTAGGGTGGGGAGAGCGAGCAAACCGAGCTCGAAAATTTTAACAATCCGCCTCTGTTGATTAGGTGTTTTGTTTTATATGTAGAAATAGGAGTTACATTGTCAACTTATGCAGGCAAGCTGAAGCAGCTACCAGAATCTAAAATGCAAGAGCGAGCGAAGCAAGCTCGAAAATTTTGCACACTCTCGGATATGTTCGATTTTCTTTCGATCATTCCAAAAGGACTAGGAATTACTTGCTTTGTCGACTTTTGAAGAAAAGCTCAAGAACCAATGTAGTACCTAAATTGCAAGAACGAGCGTAGCGAGCCTGAAAATTTTAGCACCCCACCTTGAATAGTATCTGTTTTCTTATACCCATCATACATTAAATTAAAAATTTAAAAAACCCCCGACTCAAACAAAAACCTCTAAAAAGTAAAATAATAATATAAGTTGCAGGAAATATTTTGATCCAAGCGTCCTCACGTCGGGGGACGGCTAATGAAAATTGGAAGTTAACAGCAGTTATGTTTTCTACATATTATTATTTTACTTTTTAGAGGTTTTTATTTGAGTCGGGGGTTTTTTAAATTTTTAATTTATTTTTTATTTCTTGCTTTTGAAACTTTATAATATTATATTACTAGTAAACATGCTATACGATCGACACGTGAGTCGCCGAAATCTGCGCAGCTGTACCTACGTATTTTTTTACCACAGTGAAGCTAGTTAGTTACTCGTGGTCGTTGGCGTTCATTCCATACCTACTAAGGTATTCCTCTGTGAATTCACCATTTGTGGTGGCGGCCATCTTGGATTTGAAATTTGTAATAGTGTATAGTATTCTACTAGTCCAGCCCTTTCATTTGATACCCATATTGAGGGAATTGTGAAAAAAATACTTATATAATTCGCCATTTTGTGGTGGCGGCCATCTTGGTTTTGAAATTTATCATAGTGTTTAGTATTCTACTTGTCAAGCCCTTTCATTTGATACCCATATTGAGGGAGTTGTGAAAAAATATGTAATCCGCCATTTTGTGGCGGCGGCCATCTTGGACCGATTTTCTTCGAACATAGCTAAGAACACTCGCGACTAATTCACCTTTCAAACAAAAACAAACAAAATCAAAATCGGTTCATCCGTTCGGGAGCTACGATGCGGGGTTAAAAAAGAGAACTTACTTTATCGAATTATGACGAAAAGCTTAAACTCGTCTTACAGCAGTTTAGGTTTTGGTATCTAGCCTTACCTAAGCCTTTCAACCCTACGTACGAGCGGGGTGCCCAATAACCCGAGTTTGCTTCCCTCGCTCTTGAATCCTGGATTCTATATTTTTATAACAGGCTTTTCTAATAATAATAATAACCCCATCGCCGTATCTCTACGTTGACGTCGTGGTGGGGCTTGCGCGCTCCGAACTCTAAGCCTGTGACGAAAGAGTTTACTTTGCCGGAACAGGTCTAGGGTGAGGAGCCAGACCAAGAGAGATACAGAAACCCGCAGGGCAGTATGTGGCGAGCTGTTGGGCAGTAGCGACCCCACGGACCCTATCTCCCGGGAGAAGTCTTGTTCCTCACCTCTGGCTTGCCTTTATTGGCCGGCTGGAGTGAACAATGACGAGGAACAGAGCTCCCACCTCATTCTTGCCTTTATTGGCCGGCTTGAGTGGAGATTCGCAAGAGCAAACGTGCTCGGAGGAAGGAAGTATTCCAGTAAGATGCTGGTAGGGATCTTGACCGTACTTCCGGGATTGTCCTGCTAGCCGTGGAATACCTCTCCACTCCTCATAAGCACTTCAGGACATGTTGCCCCCTTGTCGCTACGTCACTATGTGCTAGCGACCGTTTCCGGGGGCTCATTATTGAGTGTGCAAGTCACCCCCTGCTATTTTATCCGTGTATAATGTATATAAAACATTGATTAGGCAGGGGTCATAGTTCTTTCATAGTTCTTGGTAACCAGTCCACTTTAGCCACGCAAACCCATAGCCCAACTTTTCATTTTTCCATATCCGGCAATAGTCCTACACCAACCGGGGGTTGTCCTTGGGTGCACTTGCATAGTGCATACAGAGAGAATCGTCGGTTGGTGCCAGATTTCATTAAAATTTCCTAAGGGGCCTCTGCGGGTTGGCTTCGGCCCCTCGTACGCCTTCCAAAGGACCGGGACTCCATGGTCCCGAGATATGTAAAGTCATAAAAAAATAATAATAATACTTTATTTCAGAACAAAGTTCCATAAACATTGTTCGTACTGCTTAAAAACTATGTTAGCACCTTAAAACTACTACAGAACATAGCATATTAGTACGACTTAAAAACTATGTTAGTACCTTAAAACTACTTATTAATTAATTTAAATAACATAACCTTACCTGACATTGAATAGGATAGCACCAGACCTATGCACCCTATTCCAGTGCCTCACAATAGGACACTCCACCTTCTCTATTATGGTGTTTAGAAGGCCATTGGGGCTGCCCCGCACCCGACATATCAGGGAAGCTATCCTCTTGCGCAAAATAGCCCTACAGCAGTCGGTATTGGTCTCCGCAAACATCCCCGACGCACTACAGTATCGCGGCAACCCCATCAGCATCCTAAACCCATTATTGTAGAGGGCCCGCTGGGCATTGAAAGCCTTCTGCATATAGCGGATCCACAGGCTGCAGGTGTACATTGTCTGGCAATACGCTTTAAACAAAGTCATTTTAACATCATTAGTACACCTCGCAAACCTGCGCGCCAGCATATTACATCTCACTGCCAATGCCCTACGTTGTCTCTCAATGTCCAAATCATCCGAAAGGTCTTCAGTGACCCAGTGCCCCAGGTATTTGCACTTGGTGACTCTACTTACCGGAATCCCTCCAAGTTTAACCGGTGGAATGGTTGTGGGAGTTTTATTACCCGCCTTAAACACAAGTAGTTCACTTTTTTTGGTGTTGTACCTGAGGCCATGTGCCACTGCGTACCTCTCGCATATGCCTATAAGCATGTCGAGGGCTTTAACAGATGGGCTCAGCAGCGCTATATCGTCGGCGTAGCTAATGTTGTTCATACAGTTGCCATCTATTGAACAGCCGACACCGGCCCTGCTGAGCTCATCTATCAGTCCATTAACGTACAGATTGAAGAGCCGTGGTGACGTCAGGCCACCCTGCCTCACACCACACTCCAACCTGTACTCGGTGGAATATGAGCCCGCCCACTTAACATTATTGGATTGGTTGCCGTACCAATATCTCAGTATGTTAATCATGTCCCTGGGCGTGCTGGTTTCTTCCCGGAGCTTATCCCACAGTACATTATAAGCCACAAGGTCAAATGCCTTCGACAGGTCCAGGAAACAGCCAAAAATAGGCGTTTTTCTTGTCACGTAGTACTGGATAGTATGCTTGAGTCGCAGTATTGCAGCTTCTGTCGAGAGCCCAGCTCTAAATCCGAACTGGGCATCATGTAGCTGAATATGCTTACTAAGGTGATAATCAAGCAAACCATCCAGCACCTTGGCGATCACTGTAGCCAATGAGATGGGTCTGTAGTTGTTCCCATCGGAAGCATCGCCTGTCTTATTCTTGATAATAGGAAGCACTGTGGTCTTCATAAGCTCCTGGGGTAAATACGAATGTCCTAAACACAAATTGTAGAACATGACTAACACCCTGGGTAAGTGTATACCCGCATGCTGCAGGTGCTCGATGCTGAGGTCATCGTGGCCTGGAGACTTACCTCGAGTCAAACACTTAATGACCTGAGCTACTTCTTTTGTCGTAAACCTAAACCGCACTCCATCTTCAACTTCAGCATCAAGCCCCTGTCGCACGCCTGGTAAGGGAGACTCAACCTTAAACCGTTCCCTAAACAACTCGGCAATTTGCTGGGGCTCATTTCTGCCCTCAACACACGCAGGCTTTTTAAATAAAAATATTTTTTAGGCGCGTTAAAAAACCCACTGTCATTTCATGGTTTTAAGTTTTTAGACCCATGTCTGCCGATGTTCTTAATGTTTTTGAATATGCCAATCGGGGTTTTCGTGGCTCAAGTACAGTTTTATAAGTTAGTAAGGCAAGTAAATCATTCAGACTCTCGACAGCTTGCCATGACCCCCCTCGGACCGCGCATGGACAATACCTACACAGTCGCGATACTTGCGATGTGTGGCACGGATATTTTCATGAGCGTGTATGCCAAGTCTGAATTGAAGACACATTTTACACTTTGCCATCGGGTCTAACAAAGCCTTCAAGCATAATTGTGTTCAATCCTTTGAAACAATTTAATCATGTTTGTGTTTGTTTTCATTTACCATGAAAATTATAATCTTTAAATTCGGAAATTGAATATATTTTTACAATAACCGCTAAGAGTCGCATCTCAAACCGTGTGGGTTCGATTCCCACCTTACGCAATTCGGTTTTTTCATTTTATTTAAAATTAATTAAAGTATTTTTTTTTTAAAATTGAATTGAGATAAATTTTATGACATTATGATTTAAATTAAATTAATTTATTTCTGAGACAACAATGATCCATATTATGTTAGTGAGTTAGATACAAACTTAAAAGCTATGTTAGTGTGTTACAATTATAACTAAATACTAAGCTACCAGAAAAACACTATTTATATAAATTCAACTTGATGAAAATGAATCACTCCTGCCTGACCGGCACCTGCATGAAGTGATTCATCATCGGCCCACTAACGTCTTCAGAATGCTATTAAGACTTGACCGCGTTCTCTCCAATAGTGACGCCGTTTTTCTCCTCACCATAGCATGAAAGTCATGAACGCGCGCCTGAGCGAACTTGCCAGAGGCACTACAAAAGCGCGGCAGCCCCAAAAGAATTCTGAAGCTGTTATTATATTGTACTCTCAGGGCGTCCATTGTTTTCCGCGAGTAGCTGGCCCACAGGCTGCTTGTGTAGAAGGTCTGGCAGTAAGCCTTAAACAAAGTAACTTAACCTCCTTACTACAACACGCAAACCTGCGAATCAGCATATTGCTTCTAACAGCAAGAGCCCTGCGCTCGCGTTCTATATCTTCATGATCCTTAAGGTCCTCTGTTACGTAATGTCCTAGGTATTTAGTTTACCCTTTGTATGGGCTGACCATTGAGCGTGATAACTGGCTCGTATGACTGCTTCCTACCGGCGGCCCCAAAGATCATGAAAAGGCTCTTCTTAAGATTATAAACGAGACTATGGCTAGCAGCGTACCTTGCACAAAAATTCAACAGCTCCCTTATGATTTTGATTTGTAGTTAAAGGAGGTAGGATGTACTATTACCAGCTGCAGGGCAGCGGCGAAGCGTGCGCGGGCGCGGGCGGTATTACGTACGGCGCGGCGGCGTAGCAATACCCTGCGTAGCCACGACTGGCGCACCTTTAGCAGCGATTTTTGTCAGCGTGTGCGTGCGACGACGCATACGTACGAGCGCGCTCACGTACAAACCGTGTTTATTTATTTATTATTTATTTTTTTTGTTCGGTGCGTATGTGTGAAAATATCCTACTCATTTGTATTTACTATGACTATACTACACTAGGCACTGAGCAGTGCACGCGGCACGCGGCACGCGGCACCGCCAGACGTGCTGAGTCAGTATTTACTAAAGTAATCTAGCAATTAGTGAAAAGTCTCACTAATTGCCAGATCAACAAACATCATGATTACAGCATCATTTTGTAGAAATTTAAAACATGTTATAGAATATAATAGAATGCTCTTTATACATATAACGGCACATGGCCATTATCAGTCAATTCTGGGTTCATAACAGCTGCCGAGCTATCGTGGGTAGGCGGGCGAGGAGAATTAAAACCACGTGTTGAAGATGAACTATACACGATTATTATTTTAACTGAATATTAACAGCATTACAATACTCTTTCTAATTAATTGGAATACGGCGACGCTCCACCGAACACGTTTTGCCTGAGCGCGATGCAAACGAATCTCTGCCTCGTCTGACCGCAGCCAGCAAAAGAGCCCGGGGTTGCGTCAGAGTGAAGAAACGTCAACCTGCGCTTGTCATTCTTGACGTCTCTTGACACTCTCAAAAGATCGAAGCGCCGTCACGGCCGGACTGACATTCGCACGTCCTCGTGCGACTGCTCACGCCTCGAGTTATCTGCAAAGACAAAATACAAATCCGTAGTACACGTTTGGGCACGCTCGCCCATTCCTGACTAGCTACCCATTTATGCTGCCTGTTTGAAAAGATCTCGATCTTCATCCCTCACATCTGAATTAAACACACTGGGCGGACAACTGACCTCAGGCGCCCCTTCGACCACCCACCAACTCGCATGGTGCGGTGGACCGGACAACCCGTCAGCGCCCCTTCCACCAGTGACCAAAGCCACACGCAGCTGCTGCAATCAATTGGTCTGGAACATCGACCCGCATAGGCCAGTTCCAACACAATCTCCTGAACCAGAGAAGTCGTAGTCTGATCGTGGGCGTCGACCCGGTTTAGGCCAGCCCAGTCGATCGACTACACCACATACCACGTAAGAAGACGTAATCTAATCAGGGGCATCAACCCGGTTTAGGCCAGCCCCATTGATCAACCACGCCACTCCTCTATCCTCATGACTATGGACTTCCACCGTCTCGGCCTCCTCTGCCTCGTTGGCTAACGAAGTAGCTACTTCAGTCAATCCGCTGTAGCCCTGGGTACTGCGCGTAAGTTTTTATGGGCGTACTTATAGGTTCGGTTAGACCCATCAATGTCTTTCAGCTCGTATCTATCGTGATCTAGTACTATTCAAGGCAGCTGAACTTCGGGGAGTTCGTCGCACCACGTTTTGTTTGGGTCGTTCTCTACTATTGTAAGCAGGCATTTTAGAGTGCGCATTATGCGCTCAACTTGACCGTTGGGTCTACTGGAGCCAGTAGCGATGAGGTGAAGCTCTATACTATGCTCAATACAAAACCGTTTGAAATCCGCACTAATGTAACACCTACCTTGGTCTGATATTATGCGCTTCGGTGCACCAAATAGGTGAACTGGCTTTTAAGAGATTGAATTGCGCTAGCAGCGATGTGAAGGTGTGTAATCTAAAAGAACGTATTTGGTGAACGAATCGATCATAACGGACGCATATTCTTTCCTGTCACTTTTACCGCTTAGTTTGCCCGTGATGTCTATATGTATCGTATGCCAAGGCGTAGAACCTGCTGCGCTCCCGAACATCACTTTGAAGCCTTGCACACTATACATGAATCTACAAATTTACGCACCTGCTTGCACATTTGTGGGAACCAGTACTGTTCTGTTCTGTCAAGCGTCTTATCAGCACCAAGATGCATAATCTCTGTGTGAACATGATTAATAAGTGTCCAAGTCAGTGATCTTGGTACAACTGGTAACCAAGAGCTGGTTCTATTGCGTTCAATTTTCCTTAACAGTATGCCCTCAATCAGGGATCAATAAGGTCTATACGGAGAACGCCTGTCGTGACCCGTCGCGTTGGTATACCGTCTGTAAAGAACATGCTATATTTTTTTTAAATTCTAGTCAATGCTAATTTGTCATCACCTCGTAATTCCGTATCAATGTTCATGAAATCAATGTTACTAGATTTGTTAGAAAAATTAACTTCTTGATCGTTATCCATATGCACGTGTACGTTACACTCTAATATATCCCTACCTATTATGACTGGTTCAGCAATGGTGCCATCAGGTACTATGTGAAACAATACTGAAAGCGAGAGACCTTGAACATTGATGGGGCTAATTACCTGGGAAAAACGTTCTACATCCCCCCTACCAATGCCCGTCAGATAAACTAAATCATTCTGCGCAGTACCTGGGAACTTCTCGTAGCTGTTAGTTACTAATGAACAAGCCGATCCATTATCAAAAAGAAAGGAAACTGGCTCACCGGATGATGTAGTCAAGGTGCTCCTCGATGCCTTGCGTTCACACACATGGACTTCCTTGACTCCCACTGCTCCGCCGCCTCCCGCTCGATCTGGACACGCCAACGCCAAGTGTCCTGGTCGTCTACACGCGAAGCAGGTGATTGGTCTTGGTTTATCAGCGGCTCTGGATGTTTGGTCGTGCGTCTTCTCTGAAGTAGCAGGCTCTTCTCTTCGCTTGCGGCAGTCTATCGCTTTGTGACCCGAAGTACCGCAGCGGTGACATGTTCCCGTGAAGCGTGATTCGTTGAAACGGGTCCTTTTCACGTCCGCATCATGGTTGTCGTTACCCTCATGCCTTCGTTTCAGTGAGATGCCGTTAAGAATGCGCAGAAATTGAGATCTAGTGGTCAGGTTATGAGAGTGGAGCTCACGGCGAATCACGGCTTCCTTTTGGCATAAATCTGAAGATACGAATCCCGTTGTAATATCTTCAGACATCTTCATCCGCGGGATGCGTTCGATGATGTTCCACAGACGCATGGCCGCCTCGCTCGCGGTTTCTTTGACACCAACTTGAAAACGTAGAATTTCATCGAAGTAATCTTTTGGCAGCATAGGTTTAGCAAACTTCGCAAGCAATACTTCTTTTATTTGAGGCCATGTCAACTGCGATGCCTGTAGTCGTGTTAAACAGGTAGCAGCTCGGCCTTTGAGTGCACGTGTAAGTAACAAAAGCAATTCTGCACCTTCTAACTTACGGTTGTTGACTACTATTTCTGTCACGTTGCACCAACCTTCGATGTCCGCTTCGTTGCCATCCGGATCAAACTCAATCAACTGGGTAGACGTGCTGCTCGAAGGTTGCGGCTGTGATATAGCCAGCAATCGGGATAAAAACAGCTCCATCTGTTGAGACAGGCTTGGTTCTGACGTCGGCGCTGAAGATCTCGTGCGACTATTCTCCTCTGAAGCAAGCCCTTCACATCCCACTTCTGATAACGGCACATGGCCATTATCAGTCAATTCTGGGTTCATAACAGCTGCCGAGCTATCGTGGGTAGGCGGGCGAGGAGAATTAAAACCACGTGTTGAAGATGAACTATACACGATTATTATTTTAACTGAATATTAACAGCATTACAATACTCTTTCTAATTAATTGGAATACGGCGACGCTCCACCGAACACGTTTTGCCTGAGCGCGATGCAAACGAATCTCTGCCTCGTCTGACCGCAGCCAGCAAAAGAGCCCGGGGTTGCGTCAGAGTGAAGAAACGTCAACCTGCGCTTGTCATTCTTGACGTCTCTTGACACTCTCAAAAGATCGAAGCGCCGTCACATACATCATATGAATCATGGTACAATTATATAGAATTACAGAACAACATGTCGTAGAACTAAAACTTCGAAGACATGTGTGACATCCAGCAAACCCACACTCGGCCCGCGTGGTGAAGGTACAACCCCGTTCCTCTCACAGAGATTAGGCCTAGCCCATAGCTTAGTGTCTCAGCAGTCGGCTGATTTTGCTGTGCTATGCTAAATATACCTACCATATACGATGGACCTGTCTCGTCACCAACAGTTGTCAGACAAAACACCGGAAAGGCCAAGGTTCTCCGCGCGGCTCGGGGCGAGCTAGGAGCATCACACGAACATCGACAGATAACAGCATGTTTACTCAGAGTAATCTTATCAGTTTACAAGCGATGTAACGTAGAATATGTAACAGGTGTCGGTGGCTTGAGTCTAAATGCACGTGTAGACTTAATCTCCAACGCGTGTTGTACGTACGGTCGCCAGTCGACTGCACGACGACGTAGAACGTACGCTCGTCAGTCGACTGCACGTCGACGTAGAACGTACGCTCGCCAGTCGACTGCACGTCGACGTAGAACGTACGCTCGTCAGTCGACTGCACGTCGACGTAGAACGTACGCTCGCCAGTCGACTGCACGACGACGTAGAACGTACGCTCGTCAGTCGACTGCACGTCGACGTAGAACGTACGCTCGTCAGTCGACTGCACGTCGACGTAGAACGTACGCTCGTCAGTCGACTGCACGTCGACGTAGAACGTACGCTCGCCAGTCGACTGCACGACGACGTAGAACGTACGCTCGCCAGTCGACTGCACGACGACGTAGAACGTACGCTCGCCAGTCGATTGCACGTCGACGTAGAACGTACGCTCGCCAGTCGACTGCACGTCGACGTAGAACGTACGCTCGCCAGTCGACTGCACGTCGACGTAGTATGTATGCTCGCCAGTCGACTGCATGTCGACGAATGTCGTAAGCTCGCCAGTCGACTGCACGTCGACGTAGAACGTACGCTCGCCAGTCGACTGCACGTCGACGTAGAACGTACGCTCGCCAGTCGACTGCACGTCGACGTAGTATGTATGCTCGCCAGTCGACTGCATGTCGACGAATGTCGTAAGCTCGCCAGTCGACTGCACGTCGACGAATGTCGTAAGCTCGCCAGTCGACTACACGTCGACGTAGAACGTACGCTCGTCAGTCGACTGCACGTCGACGTATGTCGTAAGCTCGTCAGTCGACTGCACGTCGACGTATGTCGTAAGCTCGCCAGTCGACTACACGTCGACGTAGAACGTACGCTCGTCAGTCGACTGCACGTCGACGTAGAACGTACGCTCGCCAGTCGACTGCACGTCGACGTAGAACGTACGCTCGCCAGTCGACTGCACGTCGACGTAGTATGTATGCTCGCCAGTCGACTGCATGTCGACGAATGTCGTAAGCTCGCCAGTCGACTGCACGTCGACGTAGAACGTACGCTCGCCAGTCGACTGCACGTCGACGTAGAACGTACGCTCGCCAGTCGACTGCACGTCGACGTAGAACGTACGCTCGTCAGTCGACTGCACGTCGACGTAGAACGTACGCTCGCCAGTCGACTGCACGTCGACGTAGAACGTACGCTCGTCAGTCGACTGCACGTCGACGTAGAACGTACGCTCGCCAGTCGACTGCACGTCGACGTAGAACGTACGCTCGCCAGTCGACTGCACGTCGACGTAGAACGTACGCTCGCCAGTCGACTGCACGTCGACGTAGAACGTACGCTCGCCAGTCGACTGCACGTCGACGTAGAACGTACGCTCGCCAGTCGACTGCACGTCGACGTAGTATGTATGCTCGCCAGTCGACTGCATGTCGACGAATGTCGTAAGCTCGCCAGTCGACTGCACGTCGACGTAGAACGTACGCTCGCCAGTCGACTGCACGTCGACGTAGAACGTACGCTCGCCAGTCGACTGCACGTCGACGTAGAACGTACGCTCGTCAGTCGACTGCACGTCGACGTAGAACGTACGCTCGCCAGTCGACTGCACGTCGACGTAGAACGTACGCTCGTCAGTCGACTGCACGTCGACGTAGAACGTACGCTCGCCAGTCGACTGCACGTCGACGTAGAACGTACGCTCGCCAGTCGACTGCACGTCGACGTAGAACGTACGCTCGCCAGTCGACTGCACGTCGACGTAGAACGTACGCTCGCCAGTCGACTGCACGTCGACGTAGAACGTACGCTCGCCAGTCGACTGCACGTCGACGTAGTATGTATGCTCGCCAGTCGACTGCATGTCGACGAATGTCGTAAGCTCGCCAGTCGACTGCACGTCGACGTAGAACGTACGCTCGCCAGTCGACTGCACGTCGACGTAGAACGTACGCTCGCCAGTCGACTGCACGTCGACGTAGAACGTACGCTCGTCAGTCGACTGCACGTCGACGTAGAACGTACGCTCGTCAGTCGACTGCACGTCGACGTAGAACGTACGCTCGTCAGTCGACTGCACGTCGACGTAGAACGTACGCTCGTCAGTCGACTGCACGTCGACGTAGAACGTACGCTCGCCAGTCGATTGCACGTCGACGTAGAACGTACGCTCGCCAGTCGACTGCACGTCGACGTAGAACGTACGCTCGCCAGTCGACTGCACGTCGACGTAGTATGTATGCTCGCCAGTCGACTGCATGTCGACGAATGTCGTAAGCTCGCCAGTCGACTGCACGTCGACGTAGAACGTACGCTCGCCAGTCGACTGCACGTCGACGTAGAACGTACGCTCGCCAGTCGACTGCACGTCGACGTAGTATGTATGCTCGCCAGTCGACTGCATGTCGACGAATGTCGTAAGCTCGCCAGTCGACTGCACGTCGACGTAGAACGTACGCTCGCCAGTCGACTGCACGTCGACGTAGAACGTACGCTCGCCAGTCGACTGCACGTCGACGTAGAACGTACGCTCGTCAGTCGACTGCACGTCGACGTAGAACGTACGCTCGTCAGTCGACTGCACGTCGACGTAGAACGTACGCTCGTCAGTCGACTGCACGTCGACGTAGAACGTACGCTCGTCAGTCGACTGCACGTCGACGTAGAACGTACGCTCGCCAGTCGATTGCACGTCGACGTAGAACGTACGCTCGCCAGTCGACTGCACGTCGACGTAGAACGTACGCTCGCCAGTCGACTGCACGTCGACGTAGTATGTATGCTCGCCAGTCGACTGCATGTCGACGAATGTCGTAAGCTCGCCAGTCGACTGCACGTCGACGTAGAACGTACGCTCGCCAGTCGACTGCACGTCGACGTAGAACGTACGCTCGCCAGTCGACTGCACGTCGACGTAGTATGTATGCTCGCCAGTCGACTGCATGTCGACGAATGTCGTAAGCTCGCCAGTCGACTGCACGTCGACGTAGAACGTACGCTCGCCAGTCGACTGCACGTCGACGTAGAACGTACGCTCGCCAGTCGACTGCACGTCGACGTAGAACGTACGCTCGTCAGTCGACTGCACGTCGACGTAGAACGTACGCTCGTCAGTCGACTGCACGTCGACGTAGAACGTACGCTCGCCAGTCGATTGCACGTCGACGTAGAACGTACGCTCGCCAGTCGACTGCACGTCGACGTAGAACGTACGCTCGCCAGTCGACTGCATGTCGACGAATGTCGTAAGCTCGCCAGTCGACTGCACGTCGACGTAGAACGTACGCTCGCCAGTCGACTGCACGTCGACGTAGAACGTACGCTCGCCAGTCGATTGCACGTCGACGTAGAACGTACGCTCGCCAGTCGACTGCACGTCGACGTAGAACGTACGCTCGCCAGTCGACTGCACGTCGACGTAGTATGTATGCTCGCCAGTCGACTGCATGTCGACGAATGTCGTAAGCTCGCCAGTCGACTGCACGTCGACGTAGAACGTACGCTCGCCAGTCGATTGCACGTCGACGTAGTATGTATGCTCGCCAGTCGACTGCATGTCGACGAATGTCGTAAGCTCGCCAGTCGATTGCACGTCGACGTAGAACGTACGCTCGCCAGTCGACTGCACGTCGACGTAGTATGTATGCTCGCCAGTCGACTGCATGTCGACGAATGTCGTAAGCTCGCCAGTCGACTGCACGTCGACGTAGAACGTACGCTCGCCAGTCGATTGCACGTCGACGTAGAACGTACGCTCGCCAGTCGACTGCACGTCGACGTAGAACGTACGCTCGCCAGTCGACTGCACGTCGACGTAGAACGTACGCTCGCCAGTCGACTGCACGTCGACGTAGAACGTACGCTCGTCAGTCGACTGCACGTCGACGTAGAACGTACGCTCGCCAGTCGACTGCACGTCGACGTAGAACGTACGCTCGTCAGTCGACTGCACGTCGACGTAGAACGTACGCTCGTCAGTCGACTGCACGTCGACGTAGAACGTACGCTCGCCAGTCGACTGCACGTCGACGTAGAACGTACGCTCGCCAGTCGACTGCACGTCGACGTATGTCGTAAGCTCGCCAGTCGACTACACGTCGACGTAGAACGTACGCTCGCCAGTCGACTGCACGTCGACGTATGTCGTAAGCTCGCCAGTCGACTACACGTCGACGTAGAACGTACGCTCGTCAGTCGACTGCACGTCGACGTAGAACGTACGCTCGCCAGTCGACTGCACGTCGACGTAGAACGTACGCTCGCCAGTCGACTGCACGTCGACGTAGTATGTATGCTCGCCAGTCGACTGCATGTCGACGAATGTCGTAAGCTCGCCAGTCGACTGCACGTCGACGTAGAACGTACGCTCGCCAGTCGACTGCACGTCGACGTAGAACGTACGCTCGCCAGTCGACTGCACGTCGACGTAGAACGTACGCTCGTCAGTCGACTGCACGTCGACGTAGAACGTACGCTCGTCAGTCGACTGCACGTCGACGTAGAACGTACGCTCGCCAGTCGATTGCACGTCGACGTAGAACGTACGCTCGCCAGTCGACTGCACGTCGACGTAGAACGTACGCTCGCCAGTCGACTGCATGTCGACGAATGTCGTAAGCTCGCCAGTCGACTGCACGTCGACGTAGAACGTACGCTCGCCAGTCGACTGCACGTCGACGTAGAACGTACGCTCGCCAGTCGATTGCACGTCGACGTAGAACGTACGCTCGCCAGTCGACTGCACGTCGACGTAGAACGTACGCTCGCCAGTCGACTGCACGTCGACGTAGTATGTATGCTCGCCAGTCGACTGCATGTCGACGAATGTCGTAAGCTCGCCAGTCGACTGCACGTCGACGTAGAACGTACGCTCGCCAGTCGATTGCACGTCGACGTAGTATGTATGCTCGCCAGTCGACTGCATGTCGACGAATGTCGTAAGCTCGCCAGTCGATTGCACGTCGACGTAGAACGTACGCTCGCCAGTCGACTGCACGTCGACGTAGTATGTATGCTCGCCAGTCGACTGCATGTCGACGAATGTCGTAAGCTCGCCAGTCGACTGCACGTCGACGTAGAACGTACGCTCGCCAGTCGATTGCACGTCGACGTAGAACGTACGCTCGCCAGTCGACTGCACGTCGACGTAGAACGTACGCTCGCCAGTCGACTGCACGTCGACGTAGAACGTACGCTCGTCAGTCGACTGCACGTCGACGTAGAACGTACGCTCGCCAGTCGACTGCACGTCGACGTAGAACGTACGCTCGTCAGTCGACTGCACGTCGACGTAGAACGTACGCTCGTCAGTCGACTGCACGTCGACGTAGAACGTACGCTCGCCAGTCGACTGCACGTCGACGTAGAACGTACGCTCGCCAGTCGACTGCACGTCGACGTATGTCGTAAGCTCGCCAGTCGACTACACGTCGACGTAGAACGTACGCTCGTCAGTCGACTGCACGTCGACGTAGAACGTACGCTCGCCAGTCGACTGCACGTCGACGTATGTCGTAAGCTCGCCAGTCGACTACACGTCGACGTAGAACGTACGCTCGTCAGTCGACTGCACGTCGACGTAGAACGTACGCTCGTCAGTCGACTGCACGTCGACGTAGAACGTACGCTCGTCAGTCGACTGCACGTCGACGTAGAACGTACGCTCGTCAGTCGACTGCACGTCGACGTAGAACGTACGCTCGTCAGTCGACTGCACGTCGACGTAGAACGTACGCTCGTCAGTCGACTGCACGTCGACGTAGAACGTACGCTCGCCAGTCGACTGCACGTCGACGTATGTCGTAAGCTCGCCAGTCGACTACACGTCGACGTAGAACGTACGCTCGTCAGTCGACTGCACGTCGACGTAGAACGTACGCTCGTCAGTCGACTGCACGTCGACGTAGAACGTACGCTCGTCAGTCGACTGCACGTCGACGTAGAACGTACGCTCGCCAGTCGACTGCACGTCGACGTAGAACGTACGCTCGCCAGTCGACTGCACGTCGACGTAGTATGTATGCTCGCCAGTCGACTGCATGTCGACGAATGTCGTAAGCTCGCCAGTCGACTGCACGTCGACGTAGAACGTACGCTCGCCAGTCGACTGCACGTCGACGTAGAACGTACGCTCGCCAGTCGACTGCACGTCGACGTAGAACGTACGCTCGTCAGTCGACTGCACGTCGACGTAGAACGTACGCTCGTCAGTCGACTGCACGTCGACGTAGAACGTACGCTCGCCAGTCGATTGCACGTCGACGTAGAACGTACGCTCGCCAGTCGACTGCACGTCGACGTAGAACGTACGCTCGCCAGTCGACTGCATGTCGACGAATGTCGTAAGCTCGCCAGTCGACTGCACGTCGACGTAGAACGTACGCTCGCCAGTCGACTGCACGTCGACGTAGAACGTACGCTCGCCAGTCGATTGCACGTCGACGTAGAACGTACGCTCGCCAGTCGACTGCACGTCGACGTAGAACGTACGCTCGCCAGTCGATTGCACGTCGACGTAGTATGTATGCTCGCCAGTCGACTGCATGTCGACGAATGTCATAAGCTCGCCAGTCGATTGCACGTCGACGTAGAACGTACGCTCGCCAGTCGACTGCACGTCGACGTAGTATGTATGCTCGCCAGTCGACTGCATGTCGACGAATGTCGTAAGCTCGCCAGTCGACTGCACGTCGACGTAGAACGTACGCTCGCCAGTCGATTGCACGTCGACGTAGAACGTACGCTCGCCAGTCGACTGCACGTCGACGTAGAACGTACGCTCGCCAGTCGACTGCACGTCGACGTAGAACGTACGCTCGCCAGTCGACTGCACGTCGACGTAGAACGTACGCTCGTCAGTCGACTGCACGTCGACGTAGAACGTACGCTCGCCAGTCGACTGCACGTCGACGTAGAACGTACGCTCGTCAGTCGACTGCACGTCGACGTAGAACGTACGCTCGTCAGTCGACTGCACGTCGACGTAGAACGTACGCTCGCCAGTCGACTGCACGTCGACGTAGAACGTACGCTCGCCAGTCGACTGCACGTCGACGTATGTCGTAAGCTCGCCAGTCGACTACACGTCGACGTAGAACGTACGCTCGTCAGTCGACTGCACGTCGACGTAGAACGTACGCTCGTCAGTCGACTGCACGTCGACGTAGAACGTACGCTCGTCAGTCGACTGCACGTCGACGTAGAACGTACGCTCGCCAGTCGACTGCACGTCGACGTAGAACGTACGCTCGTCAGTCGACTGCACGTCGACGTAGAACGTACGCTCGTCAGTCGACTGCACGTCGACGTAGAACGTACGCTCGTCAGTCGACTGCACGTCGACGTAGAACGTACGCTCGCCAGTCGACTGCACGTCGACGTAGAACGTACGCTCGCCAGTCGACTGCACGTCGACGTATGTCGTAAGCTCGCCAGTCGACTACACGTCGACGTAGAACGTACGCTCGTCAGTCGACTGCACGTCGACGTAGAACGTACGCTCGTCAGTCGACTGCACGTCGACGTAGAACGTACGCTCGTCAGTCGACTGCACGTCGACGTAGAACGTACGCTCGTCAGTCGACTGCACGTCGACGTAGAACGTACGCTCGCCAGTCGACTGCACGTCGACGTATGTCGTAAGCTCGCCAGTCGACTACACGTCGACGTAGAACGTACGCTCGCCAGTCGACTACACGTCGACGTAGAACGTACGCTCGTCAGTCGACTGCACGTCGACGTAGAACGTACGCTCGTCAGTCGACTGCACGTCGACGTAGAACGTACGCTCGCCAGTCAACTGCACGTCGACGTAGAACGTACGCTCGTCAGTCGATTGCACGTCGACGTAGAACGTACGCTCGTCAGTCGACTGCACGTCGACGTAGAACGTACGCTCGCCAGTCGACTGCACGTCGACGTAGAATGGCTCTTTATAAACAAAACATTATAAAGTAAACAAAACGCAGAATAGAGAAAAACAGCTCGGTACGTCCTTATGGATATGTACCGCCTTTCAAGCGCACCAACCCCGGCAGGCATGGTTCTGATGATACGGGTTCCGTCACACTCTGCGGCTGCAGTTCCTCTCTCGGGCGCCCTGTGTCTGGTCTGGTGACGGACTCTCCAAGTCCTCACTTATGGCATGGCGGTTCTCCTTTGAGCCAGAGTACCTAAAGCACCAACTCAGGTACTTAACTGACCGCTACGTCTTCATTGTTTTGTTAACTGGTTGCCCATACAGGCTGGAAGTTTTCCAATGGCGTTTATTGCATAATTTGGCATAATATAAGGATTGCCAATACAGGGCAAGTTTCATCGCGATGCTCGTTCGTGAGTCAAGTTCCATTCCAAGAGTCAGATTATTGTTTATAATAATTGTGCTGCGTCATCATCATTTACATCGTCCTTATCAGTCTACTGATATCCCGCGACCAAAAATCGAAAATTATTGAGTTCTGGTATTTCATTTGAAGATAAAACATTCCTCTAAGAAATTTTTAAAATACACACATCAAAAGTGTCTAGGGATCAACATATATTTTTGCAATAACTTTTCTCCTGATTGATATTAATTAAAATTTTCTTTAAGGATTCATCAAATAAAGTGTTTTCGTTTGTCACAGTAACGATAAACCAAGTCACCTTTGCATTAATAAAGAAATTTGCCATTTTCCTAATAAAGGGATTTTTGACATTTGAACCACTAACACAAAAGTTCGAAAAAAAGACTGAAATAACAGTTTTCTTTAAAATTTTATTGGGTAACTTAAACAATTAATAATCCGTGTTTCTACCGCGAACACTAACAACACAAGAACATCGGTTTGGCATACTCAAAATGAGTTCATCCAAATCACGCTGTGGAATGGCCGCCCATGTTCGTTGCAACAACAAAAAAAGGTCTTCTTGCGACTGGATACCCTCCATATTCGGCAGAGCTCTTCTCTGTAGCATATCCCATGCATGCTCAATCGGGTTCAAGTCTGGCGACTGAGCAGGCCAGGGCAGGACATTGATGTTAGCTGCGGCGAGAGTGTGTCTTACAACTCTTGCGGTGTGCGGTCGTGCATTATCATGCATTAACTGAAATAAGGGACCGATTTGCACTTGTAGAGGAACGATGACGTCTGATACAATCGTCTCAGCATAAATTTGAGCGTTGAGGTTGCCTCTGATCCAAATCAACTCAGTTCTTCCGCCGATCCAAATACCCGCCCATACCATGATGGTTCCACCACTATAAGGATGGACTTCCTGGCAGGATTTTAATCGCTGTTGGCGTCCAGGGGTTCTCCAGTGTCGTATACGTCTTGTATCCGGTCTCATACCAAAACGAGACTCATCAGAAAAGCACACGAAACGCCATTGTTCTTCTGCCCAATTTCTGTGTTCAAGAGCCCATTGATATCGAATCCTACGATTGTGCATTGCTATAGGTGGTACCCGTAGCGGTCTTCGGGAATGAAGGTTCACTTCATGCAAGCGGTTTCTGACTGTTTGGTCGCTAATTAAGTTCCCTGAAGAGTGATGAAGCCTCACGGCTAACATCATGGCGGTTATTGTTGGAGCTCTTCGAGTTAAGATTTGAATGTATCGGTCTTGTCTCCGTGTGGTGCAGCGATACCGTCCTCCATGGCGCTCAGCCACGGTACCAGTGCTTCGGTAACGTGTCCAAAGTCGACTGATAACACTCTGACTTGTATTCAGAGCTAAAGCCACAGTACGTTGCCGGGAACCAGCTTCTATCATTCCCACGGCTCTGAGCATTTCTTCCCTGCTTAAATGACGTCGCCGCTCCATAATAACGTTGGTTTTAATCAGTAGTAGGGAAACAGTAGCACTAATAATGTCTTCAATGCGTTGTATGTTTTTATAGGGAAAATATTGACAGCTGATTTTCATCTTTTACTCGAATTTGATTCACAGTTCCTGATTCAAATTATGAAATGCACCAAAAAGGATCCATATAAATTTATAAAATCATAAATTTATTACAAAGCCACATCTCAATCTCAAGAAATCCGCATAAAAATGCTTGATCCCTAGACACTTTTGATGTGTGTATATTGTCTATGATTTTAGATTTAGTAATAACCTTTATTATTTAAGCACATTTTAGTAAAATAAGTTGCAGTCGCTCCATTTAAAATACTGGTCTTCAGCTGCATCCGGTTAGATTGGAAGCTGACCCCAACATAGTTGGGAATAGGCAGGCAGATGATGATGATGATGATTTAAGCACAGTTTAGTATCCTTATCTATGCCTGTTTCTATCTTACTTCTCAAACCAGGAAAAAATATTGTGCTTACAACATTGTAATATTTATACTTTAAGGCGTAACGTAATACCTTCGTACTGATGAAATAATTAGAATTCAAGCTACGTGCCTCTCCTAGAACAAGGCCAGCTATGAAGGAACAGCGTTAAAAGTTTAAAACTGTCTTGAAAGGCAAAGATCGAGTTGTTTGAAAACTGTTTGAATTTATGCGACTCAGTTGTTTGAGAAAATAATAGTGGAGCAAAGAGAAACGGGGTGGCGTGGAGGCTGGGGGGGGGGGGGGGAGCTGCGAGAGTGGTCGCACCGACACGGACAGGCGGGACAGGACAGGTGCAGGCGTCACGCTAGCACATCGCTAGTCAGCCGAGTACAATTAGAGCAACATTTTCACGCCTCCTAGTTTCCAGGCGAGAAACTCTTTTCGTATAAATGATGCATAACTAGAATGACATTGTTATTGACGGCTCACTTCACGTAAGATCCCTCAAAAAGATTTTTGCAGAACAGACCGGCTGGTCTCTGCGAGAGCGACCGCACCCGCCGCGAGCCGTCCTAACTCCTCGCGGCGGATCGGCCGCTACTTCGTTTATTGCCCAATTATATAAACTGCACTTCGCAGCGTTCTCTCTAAGTTTTCTGAATTAATCCCCTCGTATATTTGAAACTTATAGCTGCGGGAGTGCATTAAACTTGACAACTAGCGATTGTTACCCACTTGCTGAATAGCTGTCGGTGCGCGGGTGGGGGGGGGGGGGTGTTACCAAGTATGAGCACCCAGTTCACCTGTGTCGGCTCCGGCTCCGTCGACTGCAGCGCGCTGCTGAGCCGCTAAACTTTGCTATAATCTCATCATAGATAGGTACTGAAAAATCCAGCTCTCGCGCTACACCAAAGAGAATTAAACCACTTGAGAGTTGATAGACCGTTTTCGTCTAGGCACACGACACACGACTCACCACTGCGGGCCGTGGGATGAAGAAAATACAGCGGTTGCGATTGGCCGATGCAATAATGTCACGACGAATATTCCAAACATAGTGATGCACAAGTCAGTTTTACAACAATAATATCGATACTAAGGCGGTGTTCTGCGTGGGCGACAAATACGACGCGACGCGACGCGACGCAACACGAAACGACGTAATGTCACGCGATCCTACACGCGACAAATGTCCTACGTGATTTTGGTCATTACTTCTCGAATCATGGAGAAGTACTGTACAATTTTAACAGGAAACCGTCAATGGGGACAACAGGAATACATTTTAATTATTTTTATTGAGTTCCAAATGGGGACAACGGGAACAGACGGAAAGTTCATATGTAGTTCGTGGTGTCGCGTCTGGTCGCTCGCAAAACAAGCACACGTTACGTCGCGTCTCGTCGCAGACTGTCACATAGGCCGCAAGCAGGGTATGCCGTTGAGTTGATCGCGTTCGTCGCGTTCGCAGCGTCGCGTCGCGTCGTATTCGTCGCTCACGTAGGACACCGCGTTATCGATAAAATCGACGTCTATTAGTTGTACATTTTAAAAAATTATATCTACTGTTAGGGTTTTTGGAAATCAATTTTCCCTGTGAGTTCACATTAATGCAGTTGCGTTAATCCACTTTTCTTTCAGTTCCGGAATATTTGGAAATCTAAAAAGTAAACATTGTTAACCATTAATAGTATAGACTTTGTTTTGGTGGTCTTGAAATTGTCACTACACTACTGCATTAGTACAGATAGAAAGGGACACAGGTATTGACAATACCCTAGTGAGAGAAAGAGACTTTTCAAAAAGACATCAACGTGGTATACATTTTTGTGATTTTACGTAATCATCCAGTTTAGCTTGAGCCTTGCGATTATTCATATTTTACTTACCGATGAAAAGTTACGCCATCTTTTTAAGAGCTGGATGTTCTAGACGATTTCCCACACCATTTAATAGAACAGGAACTCATAATTGTTTTTATTTATGCAGAAAATGTTTTAAAAAGTATCAAAATAACCGCGTGTGAAGAGATCCTATAACTGGCCAATACTAAAATGGCCACTCATAGTTTCATCTAACATCAGTGCAATTTCATTTATGTGTCGTGAGCCTGAGTCGCCCGCATGAGCAGTCAAGAGGTCGTATAGTCATTGCGCTACACAGTGAGCCATAGAAATGTAATAACTATATCTATGCAGTGAGCGCAGGTGTAGGACACAGAACACTTCTCATTACTCGGTACAGCCACAGATTCTATCAGCGCGTTGACCATTTTAAGGGGAATTACTTACAGCTGTTGAAGTCTGGTGTCGGGTAATATCCCAACCTACTCAAAAAGCTATCCCCTTCATTGTTCCTACTGACACCCATGGGACCAAGCCGCTCGCGGATACAAATGCGATAGTTCTGTCCATGTATACAAAAAGGGATAATATTTTTGTGTTCACCAAAAATCTAAAGGTACATCTATGTATGCATTTCTAAAATATTGATCTTAAACCCGTTTAATTGTTTTACTATAATTAAACTACTCGGCCAACAAAATATGTAACATCAAACAAATTCCAAATTAACACCAAGATATAACACTTTTTTATTGTAGTGCGCTGCAAATATTCTATTGTAACAATAACTATTTTATTCTTCCCCGAAAAATACTGATCGTGCTCCAAATATTCCTGAATGTTACACAAAATATTTAGTATGCATCCTAGTACCGTATACCCATTTAAAACGGTTTTGTACAACTTTTATGTTACTGAAATAATTATAATTGAAGAACAAATAATGCATTTCGTAAAACATTACTTCTAAGACTTATATTTATTTTACTGAAAATGGTTTTGGCGCGCTTGCGACGCGCATATGCCTGCCTATTGCTCTCAGTGTGCATCACAACTTTATTTACTTTTTGAAGCCACTTCTGATGCTGTTATTATTTATCGCTTAGACGCTGATCATGATCACGAGAGTATTAGTAGTCAAAGAAAACGTTTATTTTCGTTGGATCCCACTTTTGAATCCCATTTTTTAGGTATTAACGATGGATCCCGTTTGCTATTTCCGTTGAATCCCATATTATAACAACATGTGTACATTTCAGAAGAAAAGTGATTTACCTTTATCAAACACTAAAAAGAGATTATTTTTAGTGGGTTACCCGGAACTGAACTAGTTAGATTAGGTTAATTATTAAAAAAAAAAAAATGTTAGGTTAGGTTAGGTTAAAACTGTGACCCCTACGCACGAGCCGAGCGAGCGAAGCGAGCGGTGCCGCGGTAGCGGCCGGCGAGTGCCAGAAACGACTAGATTATATAGAAAATGAGTTGTTTGTGAAATAAATAGTATACGAAACGTTGGTTGTATACTAAAAATTTCAATGGAGTTTTGGTGAAACATTAGTGAACCCCTCATTTTATTATAAACAATTTTGTTGTTGAAAGTACCCGCATTCAGATTTTTTTAAGCATTCGGGATCCAACGGAAATACTTTTCGGGATTCAACGACAATAAAACGTAATTATCTTGCATTTTTTAAATTCGGGATCCAACGGAAATACATAATAATGTTTTGCGGGATCCAACGCCAAAAATATTAAAATGGGATTCAAAAGCGGGATCCAACGGAAATAAATCAAAGAAAATATGGTATTTGTCAAGATACAAAAGAAGAAATAAACAAGTTATTCTCATTGCATTTAAAACCGAAGGCTATATTACACCGTTTAAGTCAGACACCGAGTATCACAGTACCTACGATAAAGCAACTGAACAACTACTTGTCCGATCGCCGCCGCGCAGTTTACGGACCTTCTGTTATCAGTCTGGGGGAACTGGAGAAATGGCTAATTGATCATTCTGCGATACCTGAAGATGAAAATGAACCGTATGTTATCTTCTACTACGTATATGAGTGTGAGTCTCCCGTTTTTCGTTTTGGTGTCAGTACAAAGTCTTTGCTAAAATTGACAACAGTGGCAACCAACATACACGCAGACGCTACGTATAAGATTGTGTGGCAAGGATTCCCCGTGTTAGTGGTGGGAACTACTGATAAAACCAAAAAATGTTATCCTTTTTGTTTGGCCATTTCTAGCTCAGAACGCAAAGAAGATTTTAAAATGTTATTTGAACAGCTTAAACATAGCGCTTACACTCTGTATTCGCATGTAATGCAGCCGAAGGTTTTAATTTGTGATGCAGCCAAACGAAACCGAAGCCAACGAAAACGTGGGCGTCCTACAAAGGCAAAGTGCGCTTTATTGATGCAATAATTTAAAGAAGTACTGCAGAGATTGAGTGGACTGATAATGTGAACATTGTAGGAGTACAGACTTTGTTTAACATTTTGAATTATTATGGTTCGTACTGATTAGTATTATAAAAAACATTTTTAGTAAGCATTACATTTTATAATGTGTTCATTTTTTATTAATAAAGCTACATTGGACATTAATTGGTGTTTGATTCAAATACATTTTGCAGTGCATTATCTGAAGTAAAACTAAAAAAATAAATGCTTGTTTTTAAAATTAGGTGTATTACTATTTTTACAAATTTGCAACAGTTGTTAAATAGATGCTCGTTATGACATATTTTAATGAACATATTTTGGTGGACATTTAGTATATTTGGTGGAACACAGGCAAAATTAGGTAAATGAAATGGGAATAAATTGAAGTACTTTTAAATACCATCCTACAAAAAGTAAAGATAATTATTATGAAACGTACTTCTCCGATTACTATACAATACGGTACAAACATACAATAAGACTGGTATGTTTTTAAATAAATAAAGGTAGCATAATATTATATAGCTTGTAGTAGTCAAGTGTCAAGTGCAGTAAACCTTAAACCGAGTGTTCCAAGTCAAGTCCAGTGAGCTGGCAGACAGGCTTTTTTTTATGGATGGAAAATTACCAAATGACCCCTCCCGCTCTGGGTGGAGCGGAAGGGAGTATCAGACTCTTACTGACTAAAACCCATCCGTGTTCCTTCCTTAGTCCTTTATGTTTCGGGGTAGCGGTAACCCTTTCGGACAATTCCGCACCCCCGGCAGGATTCGGCCCTGCCAGGCCCCTTCCTTTTTGCTGACATCTCTTTGGGGCGCGCGTGGAACACGTACGCGCCGTCCGGCACGGGCCTGGTCCTGATCGGACGGTGAGCTACCCATTACTCTCCGTCCGCAGGCCCGCGCCTACGGTGGCCGGGAGTCTTCACGCGGCTCCCGACGCCCGGAGCGTCTTCCGCGGCGGCTGGTACGTGAGGCTATCTCCCTCAACCATCCCGCCACCTCCTTCGTTAGCATGACTGCTTCGCAGAAGGAGGTGACTGCCTCCCACTCCCTCTCGCCCCGAACCATGGAGTCAGACAGGCTGGCATCTTGATTATTCTTGATACACTTTGGCATCGTCGCCACGTCCGCGTCGGTCACCGGCGACATGAGCGGGGTCACCGGCGGGGGTGACGCACAATACTGACGAGTTCATTATATCAGTAGCTAGCTACTTTTAGGCGTCGTATTGTTATTTAATCATATGACGTACTACTTACATACAAATTATTACCTATTGAAAGAACATTGTTAGTAGATACGGAAGTCATGGACATTTTCAAGGCTTATTTTGAGATACTTTTACTTACCTAGGCTATTCTTAAATCTGTGAATCGGTATCTACTGCGATTACTAGGGTTGGCACATTTATACGTTATCTTACAGGATAATTGTCAAGAAACCTGTTATTCAGCTGAAAAGAACATAATTCATGGAACCCGACTTCGAAACATACTATAGCAATCAGCAAGATTACAAAAAAAATCAACGATAAGCACTAGGAACAATTTGCTTAGATTTAGAAACCAAAATGATTTCCGCAACAATAGTCAAAGATATTTAAAGGGCACAGTGCATGCCGGCACCGCCACCCGCTTGTCGAAAACGCGCCGCCCGCGCCAGCAGGACGGCAAGCTCGAAGATCTCATACATTTTACAATAACTTTAAGGGAAACAGGAATATCAACGAGGATGTAGATGGATACGGCCAACTCTTGACTTTGACTTGGAGGATGAGAGAAATTGATATGCGCGCTCATTTTTGCAGCTTTTGCTGCTTTTTTAATTTTAATAATGGCATTTTTACGTGATTTTGCTAGCTTTATGTTCAATAAATATAAAACTTTTAATAATTTTACTTATTTTGTTTTTATTTATTTATTTATTTATTTATTTATTAAGGATCTCCAACAAAGGATACACATACACAATATAAATTACAGTAATACAAAAGGTTCTTTTACGTGTGCTCCTTCAATTACAGGAGACCACAGCATGCACATATAACTAGGAGTAAACACGATAAAAATAGACAAAGTAAATGACTAATGAATACAAAATATAAAAAGTGAAGGAAAAAAAATAAAATTAATTTTTCATAACTTATTTTTTAGTCGACGGGTAGTTTTGAGTCCATTCCAAGTAAAAAAAAAATAGTAAATGTCCTAACAAACTTAAGTTAAGGACTCAAATGTAAGGAATCAATCCACATTTCACTTATTAGCTTTCTGTTATACTACATCCACTTCGTGCAAATTATTGCATTGAAGACTTCATCAGGCGTTTTTGAGATGCTGAATAAGTTTAAATCTACCTATTGTACCGCTCTGATATCGCGAAATCTCGTAAAGATCGGTAACTATAGAAAAAGTAATTGTGTCTTATTAGTGACAGTTGAGCTACAACATTTATGAGCTTCTTTGTTCTTCGGCATACATACGCGTGTTACAGCTCCGGTCTATACTAATTTTCTGCCTAATCACACATGTTTAGGTACTATACTAATAATACCTATTCTATAGAGTATAAAGGCGGGCTTCACGGGCCCCTATTTCTGTGTACCTATTGTTTGCTTGAGTGAGTCGACAATAAACATTTTTGTCGTACACTGTGCATTACAGTGCCGCACAGTCATAGAAAAAACAAATTTACTCTGGCACAGTTCAGCACACTGGTGGAATCGCATCTTTACGACTTCCACGCGAACAAAGTCGCGGGCAGAAGCTATTTGTAGTAATTTGCTATAATTTTATCATAAGGGAAATGATATCGCGCCTGCAATATTGAGATGAGAGGATTGAAGCGTGCCAGTGAGACCGGTGAGTGATATGCTCATTACAACGTTAGTGCGCTGCGGAGCGGAGCGCTGCGGCGCGGTGCGGTGCGGCGCGGTCACAGGTGGCTATAATTGTTGGCGCAATTAGACATCTCGCTAACACCGCTACAGTACAGAAACGATTAGAAGGCCTTCTCCTTATCAAATTGAATTACAGGGCACATCTATACATATAATAAAATCGTAGGAAAGTCAAAACGGTACATTGAATATTTTTTTAAAAGAATACTTGGGGCGTGATCTACAATCGATATCGAAGCCAAAAATATAGTTTTTAGAATTTTTGTCTGTTTGTCTGTTTATCTGTTTGTCTGTATGTATGTCCGGGATAAACTCAAAAAGTACTGCATGGATTTACTTCAATTTTTGCATGAATATTACTAAGAGGTCGGGTCAACATATAGGCTACATATTATCACGCTATCACCTATGGGGGAGGAGCTGTGAATCTTTATTTTTCTTACGCATTCTGTGACAGCGTGTAATCTAACGACGCATATTTAAATGTTGTTTTTCAGTAAGCCATGCTATTATCTAGCTTTACACTATTAAAACTACGCCATTTAAGTAACTTGGGCAGAAAAAACATAGTTTAATGAATTTTAGTAGTATAAAGAAAATTTTGAAGCAGCGCCATCTATGAGATTTCATAAAAATCAAATCAAGTTACATGTTGACACTTTTTGGAAATTAATAATTTAAATTTGATCATGTTGGCGAGGTTAGTAGTTAGTTATTCTTAAAATTCATAGATGGCAATGTGCATTTTCTTCATAAAAGTTGTATCGCATAGTTCGTTTTGACAAATTCAAGTTCCAACAAAACCCTTAAAATCTTGAGCAGAGTTGAGGACGACAATTAAAAAAAAATGCGGTGTTAAGTATTACAAAAAAGTTATGTTTCTACTGGAGACGAAGTCGGAGTAACTGATGAACGCGTGCTGAACACCTGTCTCAGTTCACTTCAAGATGTGATCATTTCTATCGGCGGCAATCCACTGATCGAATATGGGTTACCAGCTCCCCAATCATCACCGCATCAAGACCGTGTAAATCGGGAGTATAATGCTGAGACAAATTACGATCCGGGCGAAATGACCATGTCGCTTTGTTCTCTTCAGAGCAAAAACAAATTTATGACACCGTCCTTGAAAGCGTTGGGAAAAAACCAGGGTCAAATGTTTTTCTTGGAATGCGTCTGGTGGAACAGGAAAAACATTTGTTACCACTTGCATACTTGCAGAGGTCAGCAGGCAAGGCAAAATTGCTATTGCTGTAGCGTCGTCGGGAATCGCTGCCACACTGCTTCCGAGTGGCAAGACAGCACATGCCATGTTTAAAATTCCTATCGATTTAGAGAGCGCCGAAACGCCTGTTTGTGGTGTGCCACGTAACAGCGATAAGGGACACGTGCTCAAGGATTGCTCTTTGATCGTATGGGATGAGTGTACGATGGCCAATAGGAAGGCAGTTGAGGCCGTGGACGGAACCCTGCAGGACATCCGCAGGAACGAACATTTGATGCGTCGTATCACAGCTGTTCTGTTCAGTGGCGATTTCCGGCAAACGCTTCCCGTGGTGACACGGCGATCGAGGGCTGACGAGGTGAATGCTTCGTTGAAACTATCTTCGTTGTGGTCACGAGTTCGTACGCTGCACTTGACCATTAATATGAGAGCTCGGCTCGGCGGCAATGCACGTGCTCAAGAATTCTCCAATGTCCTTCTAAATCTTGGCGAAGGCACTCTACCAGAAGAGAGAGGTGGACAGGTGGTGCTTCCAGAGTCTCTAGGTAGAGTGGTATCCAGCTTAGAAGAACTCATTTGCTGTGTGTACGGGGACATCAGTCGTATACTGCACGTGCAGAATTCTTGGGTGTGTGAGCGGGCCATTTTGACGTCCAAAAATTATCAGGCTGCAGCAATTAACGAATGCATTCTCTCGGAAATTGAGGGGAATGAAGTGGTCTACACCTCGATAAACACTGTTGTCGAGCAAGATGACGCCACACATTATCCCGTGGAATTTCTGAACTCCCTGTCAGCAAGTGGACTTCCAGCGCATACCATCAAGCTGAAGGTCGGTGTCCCGATTATGCTTCTTCGGAACCTATCTCCTCTGAAGTTGTGTAACGGGACCCACCCTAAAGTCATTTCGCTCTACAGACACACCATTGAGGCGGAAATTCTTACGGGTTGTGGCGTTGGCGAGGCAGTATTTATACCACGCATTCCCCTCATACCTCATATCTTCCCGTTCCAGTTCAAGCGCGTACAGTTCCCCGTGAGTGTTTGCTTCGCGATAACCATCAATAGAGGCAGACACTGAGGGCAGCGGGTGTCGACCTCAGGACGAGTTGCTTCTCACACGGACAACTGTACGTCGCTTGCTCCCGCGTCACCAGTCCTGACTCTCTTTACATTTTGGCTCCTGGCAGCATAACTACCAACGTTGTTTATAGGGAAGTGTTTTAAGGTATGATGCCTTTGTACGTATTTTTACTCTTTTGTGTCCTGGAATGTATTCCTGCATTGTTTTCTCTATTTCCTTCAGTCACATCCCCCACACCACACTGAACTCAGCAGGACTCCCATATAACTCTCTTCACTTGCTTCGCTTGCAAAAAAAACTTATATTTTAATGCTATTTTAAAAGTTGTTTACTTATAATGCTATAGCGACACTGGCATATCTTAGGTATTTTTGGTGCTGTAGAGCCTTCAGGCAGACGACGTCGCGGGCAGCAGCTAGTATCGAATAAAAACATACAGTGGGTCCAGTTGACCAAAGACTCGTTCTACCCATTCTGTTGACTTATTTTGTTTTGACAACAGAAGTGGTTAGTTATTGTATCCGCCAATACCATAGACAAGCTAAAGAAAGATCGATTCTCGCCTCGGTGTTCTGAGTTAGCACGTGTGTCTAGAATTTTTAGCTGTTTTTGTGATATTGTTGATACTTTTGTGACTATTGTGTTATTGTTTAAGTGTGCTGTAATTGTGTTCGTAACTAGGTTTGTATTGTGATTGTCCTGTTTTAAGTCCCGTTTTATTCAAGATGGATGGGAATAAACCCCCTGATCCTGACCCCCCAGATATTCCAGTTTCTTCAACTCCTTTTTCTCCTTTCTCTCCGAATCCACTATCCCAATTCGCGGATGTAGTTTGTAGTGTTACAGAAATGGATGTCACACAATCCCAACAAAATTCACGCAAACGTTCTGGTAGCGAAGAAATCATGACACCTACCCCTCCAAGCAAGCAACCAAAAAGCCAAATTGGTCGTACGAAGTACTCCGTAATGGATAAGGCTCCCTATATTGTTCACGTTTCTCGTATCGAGAATCAACCAAATGCTGGCACCACCCTACATCCCGTTAATTTTGGTAAATTCCTCCTCAATAACAACATTGCGAACATTGTTCGTGGTGGTGTTAACAGAGTCGGTAGAAACCGTGTATCAGTGGAGTTTGCTTCCCCTCAGGACGCTAACTCTTTCTTGGTAAACAGTCTGTTGTCCAAATATAGTTATACTGCATCAATCCCTACATTTAATGTCACAAGGATGGGTGTTGTTACCGGTGTTCCCTCAGATATTACAGAAGAAGAAGCTATAACTTATTTGACTGTGCCCTCAGGCTGCGGGCAAATACTGAAAGTCCGCCGTATTAACAGAAAAACTCAACGAGACGGGGTTAATGAGTGGAAACCCACTGAGACATGTGTTCTGACGTTCGATGGACAAGTTTTACCAAATAGGATTTACTGTTGTTACACATCCCTCCCTCTTGAGCAGTACATATACCCGACAATTCAATGCCGCAAGTGTTGCAGATTTGGACATGTGTCGAACCTATGCAGGTCTAAACCACGCTGCAGTAAATGTGGCCACGATCACCCTGGTGATGGTTGCAGCATTTCTGAGGGCGAGGCCTTCTGTGTGCTTTGTTCGGGTAATCACTTTGCCAATAGCAGGTCATGCCCCGAGTTTGGTAGGCAGAGGGCTATTAAGACTGTCATGGCTGAGAAATCCATTCCCTATGCTGAGGCTAGTAAGATTATCCCAACAGCTTCCCGCAATTATGCCAACATCGCCAAAACTCCGATTTCACAGTCCTACCGCAAAACTGTGACACTTAAACCCAGGACTCATGCCCCTCTTTCCCCATCTTATGACAAAGTTGCTCATCAACAGTTAGTTAGTTCTCCCCCACCTTCACAGCCTAATGGCTGCGCTCTTAATAACAATACTGTATCTGCTAATAATACCAGTTCTATTATTGAACTCCTTATAAAACTATTACCTATCGTTATTTCTTCTTCTACTTCTAATACCCAATCACCGTCCAACGTTGCCGACCAACTTATAACTCTTCTTTTAGACATTAGAAATGGCGTCTCGCCAAGTATTCCTTCAGTGGAACGTGAGGAGCGTGTGGCATAAAAAACACGACCTCATATTCCTTTTAAATAAATACAAGCCATTGGCTTGTTCCATAGCTGAGACTTGGCTCACCCCAAGCCTTAGTTTTCGTATGCCACACTTTAACATTCTCAGATGTGACAGATCTGACGGCTATGGAGGATCGGCTCTCCTTGTCAACAATCGGGTCCCTCTTTTGCCCTTCTCTTTGCCTTCGCTCACGGGTGATATGAGTATTGTAGCAGGAAGGGTGGAAGGCATTACAGTGTTTTCGATTTACATTGCACATGCTCATCAAAATTTTTTGGCTATTTTAAAAAACGTTTTATCCAATATTCATGGACCAATTTTGGTCATGGGTGATTTTAACTGTCACCATTACAGATGGGGATCCGAACGCTGTGATGCCTTTGGTGTAGCTTTGGTTGAGATCTTGGACGATCTGGATCTCTGCATACTTAATAATGGTTGCCCAACTCGCAGATCTCCTCCTGGTCAACAAAAACGTTGTGTGGATTTAACCTTTTGTTCGGTTGAGTTAGCAGCGTGGACCCATTGGGAATGTACGACCTTGTCGCATGGTAGTGACCATTACCCTATTATCATATCTTTGGTTAATAAGACTTATTTAGAGAAAACTTCCCCTCCACTTTTGAAATATAACCTGTCCAATCCAGATTGGGCAAAATTTGTATCATTATTGGAGGGCAAAATTGATGTTCTTCCAAATTTAAATTCAAGTTTATTAGATCCTTCTGGTCACTGTCATGCCAAAAGCTGTTATGAGGGATTTGTTACAGCCATTACCTCCAGTGCGGATTCCTGCTTTCCACTGAAAAACAGTGCCCGGGACAAAATACCTTCTCCCCCGTGGTGGGACCCAGAGTGCACTGCAGCAGTCAGGGATAGAAATGAGGCCGAGCAGTGTTATAATGCTGATATGAGCACCGAAAACCTATTGTCATATTTGCAAATAAATGCCAGATCCAAGCGTCATCTTCGCAAGAAGAAACGTGTGGGTTGGGTTAAATTCTGCTCCTCCTTATCTCCTTCTACTCCAGTATCGTTAGTTTGGAAAAGCATCAACAGGTTTAGACGTGGGTGCTCTCCGTCAGTCTCCTCACCGATCACTAGGGAAACAGCTGACCTTTGTTTTGACAAAATTGCTCCAACATATGTTCCTCACTCTTCTGAATGTTTCAATAATATGTCCTTGCAAAGTGCTTCAGAGGATCCTTTTGATGTGCCATTTACTTTGAAAGAATTGAATGTGGTACTCAAGCATGTTCGGGACTCAGCCCCCGGTATTGACGGTGTGCCATATTCTTTTATTGTTCATTCTGGAGACAAGGCTAAACTATACTTCCTTGACATAATTAACTTTTGTTACTCCAATGGTTGGGTTCTTGATCAGTGGAAGTTACAAATTATTATTCCCCTATTGAAGCCAGGCAAACATGTAGATGATCCGAACGGCTTTAGACCAATTGCTTTATCCTCAGTCTTGGCCAAACTATTGGAACACCTTATTAAGAATCGACTTGAATGGATAGTCGAATCGAGAGACTTGCTGCCGAATTACCAATTTGGTTTCAGGAAAGGACTCGGCACTATGGATAGTGTTGGCGTTTTAGTAACGGATATTCGATTAGCGTTTTCCAAAAACGAATCCGTGGTTGCCGCCTTCCTAGACATCTCCTCTGCACACGACAACGTTCTTCTTCCCGTACTCAGGCAGAAACTGCACCAGCTGAGTCTCCCGGTTAAGATGATCGAATGTATCTGTGCTCTTCTCTTGTCTCGTTCTCTGGTTTTGAGGGTCCAGGGGGAGGATTTCGATGAAAGGCAGACTTGGAAGGGACTTCCGCAAGGCTCTGTACTGAGCCCCCTTCTTTATAACTTATATACAGTGGACATTGGCTCCTGCCTAAATAATAACTGTCACATCCTCCAATATGCCGACGACTTAGTCTTGTATGTGACAGATTCCTCCATCGTAGACGCTGCGTCATCTCTATGCCTCTCTCTGGACTCTCTGAACCAGTGGCTTTTAAGCCATGGTATGTTGTTATCCGCACCAAAAAGTTCGGCAGTAATTTTCTCTCGTAAAAGATTGATCCCACACATCTCAGTGGACATTTCGGGTTATAATGTTCCATTAGTTAACAAAGTAAAATTTTTAGGCGTTTGTCTTGATTCAAAATTAAATGGTAAGCATCATATTAATTTATTAATGCAAAAATGTGAAAAAATTGTTTCGATTTTAAAAGCTCTCGCGGGTGTCTGGTGGGGTGCCCATCCTTACACTATGAAATTGGTCTATAACGCTTTAATTCGTAGTGTTTTAGACTATGGTACGTTTCATTTAGTTCCTTGCAACAAGGGTGCTTTGGCTGGGCTGGATAGGATTCAGTCAAAATGTCTTCGGATTATCTCTGGTTGTATGAAGTCTTCTCCCATTAATGCATTGCAGGTTGAGTGTGCTGAACCTCCCCTGGCCTTGAGACGGCAGTATCTGGCCTCTCGTCTTCTGGCTAGATTAATATCTAGATCTTCACATCCCCTTTTAGCAAAACTAAATGAGTTAGATGCCTTATGTAGAAGCTCAAATTTCTGGAAAAACAAAGAAACTCCCTTAATCATAAAAGCATTTCGTCAAATTCATAATTTAGGATGTCCAATAGAACAGAATCCCCGATTACCTCTTTTTAACTTTCCCTATGAAGTCTTATGTTTTACCCCAAAAATTCTCTTTGACATCGGTATTTCCAAAAAGTCCCCTTCAGCGAATTCAGCCTTCAATGCGGCGGTGGGAGAACGATGGACCGGGTTTCAAAGGTTTTTTACAGATGCTTCAAAATTTAATGATCTCAGTAACACTGGCGCTGCGGTTTATTACCAAAGCTCCAGAATTATTCTACAGTTCAAATGCTCTAAGGAGTCTTCCGTGTTCACGGGCGAGTGTGTGGCTTTATTGGAAGCTTGTCTTTTCATAGAGTCACATCACAATATTGACAGAGCCGTTATTTTCACTGACTCTCTTAGCTGTCTGCAAGCCTTAGAACAAAACCCTTTCAAAAGTAAATTGCACAGTTCCCTTGTTTTAAAAATTAAACATTCTTTATTTTCTTGTGCTAGTAGTCAAAAGGAAGTTCATTTAGTTTGGATACCTAGTCATTGTGGCATTAAGGGCAATGAATGTGTTGATGCTTTGGCCAAAGATGCTTGCTCTTCAGCAACAGCTGATCTCTCCTACAACACTCATCAGGGGCATGACTTACTGAGCATTCCAAAAGCTAAGCTCCAATCCTCATGGCAGGAACAGTGGAATATCACTGGAAGGAAAAAGGGCAGATTTTACTATGCTGTACAGCCAATAATTAAATCAAAACCTTGGTTCTATGGCTACAAAAAAGCCTCCAAAACAAGCATTTCTACACTTTGTAGAATTCGCTTAGGTTTCTGTTGCACTCCGGTTTTTCTGCAAAAGATTCGTGTTCGAGACTCCTCTCTCTGTGAGTGCGGGTTGGAAGAGGGCACTCTGGATCACATCTTCTTTGAATGCTCGAATAACGTTCCACCTTTAGATTTATATAGGCGTCTCCCAAAATTTAAGATCCCTCTTCCGACTAATTTCCCGTCTCTACTAACATACTCCTCTCCAGATCTGCTTGTGGCGCTGATGACCTTCATCCGTCACAATAACATTAAACTTTGAATTATTCTGTATGTGTGGGTGTGGTATGCGTGTATTTTATGTTTTAACAATTATAATATTTATTTATTTATTTCTATTTTTTGTTTGTTTCAGTCCCGCACTATTCCAGCAAGATCTACATTGTATCAATCAAATAATTTCATTCGTTTAAAACTTTTTTTTTTTTTTTTTTTTTTCATGCACACTTGTTCTTCCAGCTCACTTTAGACATTGGCAGAATAGTCGACATCGGCTTTGCTTGCCATTTATTAAAAGTAGAATAGAATAGAAGCTAAAGAAAGTCATGGAGGGTCTGCAGACTCGACTATTGTTATTTATCTATGAGTGGCCACTGGCAACGAGTCGTTTGCATATTTGTCTCATTCTCCTTGGGGTTTGCGTGTGTCAGTGAGCATGTGATTAGGTATAAATCTGTGGGCGCTTTGGCCCTATTTACTTTTGGAAAAGAAGGATGAAACTGAAGAAGAGGGTTTAGCCTCACTTTTAGTCAAGAAGGACAATAAGCACTGAAACGAGGCGGTATGGTCCAAGACCTTAGCCTGCCCGAGTAAGGTGAAGGAAAAAAAAATGAGTGAGACTTCTGTCGCCGAGCTCGAGGGCGCACCGCGAGCTGACGATGCCATGTAATACACACCACACTGATGGGATAATTGGCGGCGTCGCGTCGCGATAATTACTATATAATCTGAATGCCGTTGCTTAAACTGTTTGTGATCAGCCCCCTTATTCACAAACACTCGATATGCTTCCGTATCGTATCGAACATTAATCATTGTTATCGTAGGAGTCTTCCCAATGCTGTTCACAAGTCCAAAACCTGAAAATTTTGTCAGTTTAAATCAAATAGACGCCCGCTATTCTTCCAACAGCTATTTGCTGTTGAGGGGAAGTCAAATCAAGTTATCGAAATGTCAGGTTTTCGATACGATAGCCTGTCGTATGTTTGTGAATCAGGGCTCTGGTCAGGTCTGGGTCAGGTTGTAGTGATCCTGGGGTTTTGAAAGCGTTGTTCATGATTACAGCGGCCTAGGGAAGTACGGAGTTTCAATAGAATACGAGGCCACTGCTAATACTCGTGCACTACATGGCAACATATGGACCCAGATGAACATAAACTACCGAAGTAGGATCTGTAAAGCTTTCCTTGTCAAGCAGCTCTAGTCATATTTACAATTTGTGACTGGATAACTGTTTCATTTAAAAGACAAAGACACACCGTTTTACAAAATAATCAAAACTTTCAGGTCTCTACATCACTTACAGCTCTACTCGCACGTCGACTGTTTGGCCTTTACAATTTGCCTAGAACAAGATCAACAACGACTCTGATGGACGTCCGTAGTATGATTGTTGACATCGAGCATTTGCTCATAAATTAATACACAATTGTTATTAGTGAAAACGAATTTTAGGTTATCGTAATAAATTTAATAATGAGATAAACTCTGACACCACGCAAAGTGAAGCGGTCAAATTTAGACACAACAGCAGTGGCGTATAATAAGCCGTATCTCTACGTTGACGTCGTGGTGGGGCGTGGTAACTTTGCTGAAACAAGTCTGGGGTGAGGAGCCAGATCAAGAGAGATACATAAACCTGCACGGCAGCATGTGGCGAGCAGTTTTATTGATTAATTTATTTTCAAATTTTGCATTCTTTTTGAACTCACTCAGAGAACAACAGAATAGATCCGAGTCACTAGCTGTGAGGTTGAGACTGCGGAGTGTACGCGTCGGCGGCGCCTTACTCGCGCGTGGCTCTGCCAGCAGCCGCGGCTGTCGGCGTCGCCACATGTACCTGTCCGGAACACACAAACCTATGGGCCCTAAAATGTCCGCATGATGAGTGCCAGATCCCTCCTGATCCACGGTTTGTTATATCTCCAACCGTTCCAAAAACAGTAGATATCTAACGGAATGTTTGCCGAGAAACGGTAGAAGGAGCTTTGGCAGTCCGATAGCCAGGTAGATGGGTTGGACGACGTACAGAAGATCGCAGGGAAGACTTGGATGCAACTCGCACAGACCAAGGCAGCATGGCACGAAAGGCAGGACCTTGTTCCACCCAGTGCGTCTACTCCGCAGTGGGTGGCAACAAGGTTGCTGATGATGATTTTTGAAGTTTTGATTAAACTTTCTACAATCAAAGCTTAATATAAAAAAAAACATAACCCTCCTTCTGGCGCAGTCGGAAAATGAACAATAATGATTAATATTTAAACGCTTCATTAATCTGGAGAACGCATCTTTGTAAAATGTTGTTCCTACGTCTGTTTGTAAATGATCTGGCGAACGGTTACTTATCTATAATATTTTTTGAAATGCGATTAATAATTCATATTTGCACAGTCTACGCATATTTTGAAAAGCCATCAAGCTTAAGATATACCTCCTTTATTGTTATTTTGAATGTTTCTTAAACCTAAGAATAGCACAAGTTCCAGATGTTAAGTTTGCTTTGTATGTTTTGTGCTACTAGAACTTGCAGTGAACTCAATTTATCCATGGACTAATTAATATGTTTTTCTTAAATCCCAAATATAAGTGACTTCAAAATGACGATTTTCAATCGCCATTTCCATGCGACATCGTGGTCGTGGTCGTGGCTAGTCAGCCCGCCGCCATCTGCACTGAGCACTGATCAGTATCAGCTCCAGTGAGCTGAACTTGATTTGTGTATGAACTTGTGGTTGGAAACAAAACAATAGATAATATTATTATAGTTTAATTTTAACACTTAGAAGTATTTATATATTAACTATCTTTGCCTTAATAATTAAATACATTAAAGATAATCATCGATTCCGTACATTGAAATAAATTCTTCAGTTTTATCCAACAGAGACACATGAGAAAATTTACTTAGTAAAACTATAGAAACAAACACTCCTCAGATCACAGCTAGGTACGCGAGACAGTCATCAACTCATGACTCCGTATCGTAGCACAATTATCATAAGACAGTACTTCTTACAAACTAATCTGCACTTCACTCGACTATTTCTGAGAACGTTCGTCAAGATTCGGCCACGACGACGCCGCCACCACATTCTGTGTTTCAAACCGAACAGTTTCTAAACATCCCCGGAAAGTAAACATGAGTAGAGTCCTACACACGCTCCCTCTACGGTACAGTCAAGATCTTTGGGGCCAGGCTGCCTGCGTGGCTACAGCGAGCGGCTGGTGTCGAGGGGTGTGCGGGCGGAGGCGTCCCGCGCTGTGAAGATGAGCGGGATGCCGCCCACGACGTTCTGCACGATGCTGGACTTGGGGTCGGATACCAGCTCGCGCTTGGTCTCGGGCGCCGGCGCCACGCTGAACTTGCCCAGCACGGCCGCCAGTCCCGCCAGCGACTGCATCTGACCCAGGCGCCCACCTAAACAAACAAATATATTTTTCATTGGTATCTAACCATTTAACACTACAAGACACTTTCATTTCTCTTAAATAAGGGGAGCGTAAAACACTTGATATTAGTGGCATCACTATGTTCGGTTTAGTAGGTAAACATTATCACCTACGTTTCGGAGACGAATATTATATTTACTCGATGTTTGTTATGACTTGTAGCTATGTAGCTAACAGCTAACAACAACTGTATTTCAATGGTGTTGGTGTTGGTACTAGTGAGGAGAATCGTAAACTTTTCACTACTCAGGCGACATAGCTAGCTTTCAGTAAGCTTCCGCCAGTTTTCAATAGATGGCTCTGTTTATACTTTACAGTAAAATGTCCTGAATATACATGCATAAAGACGGTAACATTCAAATGTTTTTTTCTATACAATGTGGGGATGACAATACAACAGTAAATGAAAACACTAACAATCCTAATGCATAGGAGTATTTAGAAACCATCAAATAAATCGTAACGTTAAAATTAAAATAATGTTTTTTTGTAACATAATTATTAATTGGCATAGGCGAATTGGACCAATCGCGCCTAAAGGGCCGAAACCTGAAAAAATTGTATACTTAGGTCAATGTGCCGGACACCCCTTTTTTGCAGTTTTGTAAAAAATGTAACATTTGTAATAACTTCCGCATGCATGACTCTTATGTCTCCAGCACAAGCCAGGTATGATATGCATTAGTTCACATCGGCAAATAAAATTTAAGAACTTTGACGAAGGTTATTGAAGTAGCGAGCTGACAACATGTTGTGTTTAACTGCAGAAGTCATTAACCTACCGGCAGCTACATCATGTAGAAAATGTTAAAAATGAAAAATAATGTTCAGTCACTAAACTATTGGATATATTTAATTGAAATTTTGTATGCAGACTGGGAACGTCATTAGGTAGGTATACGAGGTTTAATTTATTGTTGTATTATCATCCCCACATTGTATAATCTAAACCTGTACTTATCTATCTATACTAATGATAAAGCTGAAGAGTTTGTTTGTGAAACTACCAGTCGGATTGCAAAAAAAAATATAGCATTTGATAGCCCAATTCTTATTGAACATCACGATACGACCCTTAACTGAGTAAAAAGAATAAAACTCAAAAATAAATGCTAAATGTAGTGCCAGTTGTTAAGGACAAGACAGGTGACTCCTCAGACCTTGCTAATTACCGACCGATCTCGCTTGCGACTGTCATAGCTAAGGTGCTGGACAGTTTGCTTGACCGACAGTTGGAGAAGCACCTCCAATTGCATGACGCTCAGTTTGGTTTTAGATCCGGTTTGTCAACTGAGAGTGCTATCCTCTGTCTCAAGCAAACTGTTCAGTACTACACAGACAGAAGCACACCAGTCTATGCATGCTATTTAGATCTGTCAAAAGCTTTTGATCTGGTGTGTTATGACAAGCTGTGGCAGAAGCTAAAATGTGAAACGGATGTGCCACATGATATAATATCTTTATTCAGGTACTGGTACGATAATCAGCAGAATAGTGTCAGATGGGCAGGTGCGCTGTCGGACGTGTACAGGTTGGATTGCGGAGTGAGGCAAGGGGGTTTATCCTCGCCTCGCCCCTTTAACCTGTATATGAACCGGCTGATCGGTGAGCTCAGCAGCACTAATATTGGGTGTTCTATAGACGGGGTCAGTATGAACAACATCAGTTACGCGGATGATATGGTGTTGCTGAGCCCATCGATCGGTGGGTTACGTAAACTTCTGCGCTTATGCGAGTCATATGCGGGGGCCCATGGGCTCAGGTACAATGCCAAGAAGAGTGTACTTATGATTTTTAAAGCCGGTACCAAATGCTACTCATCTGTACCTCCAGTCACTCTTTGCGGCATTCCTTTAAACAGGGTGAAGCGATTCAAGTATCTGGGCCACTGGGTCTCCGACGACCTGTGTGACAATCTGGACATTGAGAGGGAGCGCAGGGCGCTGTCTGTCCGGTGTAATATGTTGGCTCGCAGGTTTGCGCGATGTACTAGACCAGTAAAGGTGACTTTATTTAAAGCATATTGTCAGTCGTTTTACACGTGCAGCCTGTGGACCAACTTTACGCAGCGGGCGTACAGCGCACTGCGCGTACAGTACAACAATGCTTTCAGGATGCTGTTAGGGTTTCCGCGGGGTTGTAGTGCCTCGACTATGTTTGCTGAGGCGCGGACTGATGACTTTTTCGCGATCATAAGGAAACGGAGCGCTTCGCTACTAAGTCGCCTACAAAACAGCTCGAACAGCGGCCTGAAAGTATTGTCCGAGCGGTGGGATCTACCCCTGTTGCAGAGGTGGATGCAACTTCATAGTAGCACATCCCCTCGTATTATGTAATATTATGTGTTTGTATTTATTTTTGTTATGTGATTTGAATGACATGATTGTGTATGTATTTTAATTTTTATTATTATTATTTGAATGACATGTGTATATATTTTAATTTAATTTTATTGTTTTGATTGACATTTGTATGTATTTTAAATTTTATTTGATGTTGAATGACATGTGTGTGTATTTTTATTATATTTTATTTTAATTATTTTATTTTATTTTTGTTTGATTTAAATGTCTGAGTGTTATTTTATTGTGTACATATGTGTGATTATTATATCTATTTTTATGTTTTTAATCTAATGTAATAATGGAATGGACTTTGTCTGAAAAATAAATGAGTTATTAAACGAAAACGAAGTAGGTAATAGCGCGAGCGGGCGATGTTGCAGGTCGGTACAAGAACACGCAGACGAAGTCGCGGCCAGAAGCTAGTATATGATATTAAAATAGTAAAGAAGTCAAAACTGTACATTAAATATTAAAAAAAAAAAATTATTGCCACGAGGTGTGGGAACGAATTTGATGCCGAAAATATAGGTTTAGAATTTTAGTTCGTTTGGCTGTTTATCTATAATTATAGAAGCTGAAGTGAAGCTGCGGGCATAAGCTAATAATAATAAATAATTATGTGGCACTCACCAATACAAGAGCGGGGTCCATCTCCGAAGGGCAGGTACACGAACTTGTGTCTCTTGGCGACCTCTTCGGGGGCGAAGCGTTCGGGGCGGAACTCTTTGGGGTTGTCGAAGTACTGCGGATCGTTGTGCAATGCCATTAGCGGGATGTTGATCTTTACGCCGGGGTCGATGGTGAGGTCCGTGCCCGGGATGGTGTACGGGCGCACGCACTGCCGCAGCAGCATGCCGGACGACGGGAAGATGCGCATGCCCTCCTGTAGCACCCAGTCCAGGTACGTCATCTCCTTGACGGCGTCGTAGCTGAGGCGGCCGCCATGCTTTGCGAGCACGCGGTCGATGTCAGCCTGTGCACGCGCCTGCACCTCCGGGTGGTAGGCGAGCTGGTGCAGCGTGAAGCTGGTGGCTGACGACGACGTCTCGAAACCGGCCGCGAAGAAGATGAACGCTTGGGCCGCCACCAGTACGTCGTCCATCTCCAGCTCCACCGTCTTGGGGCTGCCGTCCGGGTTCGTCTCCTCCAGAGATTCCACCACAATCTTTCCCCTCTGTTGCCATTCCATTAGAAAATCAATGAAATCATTACGGCCAGAAGGCTTGTAGTTCCTTTGTTTTTGGATCTGATTAACGAGCATCAAAATGTCATCCTCAAGATCCTGACCAAGAAACTTCATGCGTTTTGAAAAGTCGGGAAATAAGGTTTTGCAGAAAATTACGATGGTGCGTTTGAAGGTAATGTTGAAAATTTTCATGCCAAGCTTTCTGAAGGGTGAATTCTCATCGTTAAGCGAGTCGGCGTCGAGACCGAAACCACAAGCACCGATAAAGTCAGTGGTATAGCGCGCCATAAGGTCGCGCGCGCAGATCGGGTGCCCGGCGGCCGCGGCGGCCAGCGCGCGCGCCTGCAGCTTCTCCGCGCGTTCCACGATGAGCGGGAACATTGCCTTCAGCTTGCCGCTCGTGAAAGCGGGCGTCATCCGCTGTCGCAGCAAGCGCCATAGGTCTCCGTCTGCGAAGAACAGGTTGCGCAGCAGCGGCTCGATGACCTTGTGTGCCGGCGACAGGCCGCGCGAGTAGAAATACGCGAAGTCCGTGGTGATTATGCGCTTCACGAGGTCTGGGTCGCGGATCACCAGCTCGGGGATGGAGCCGCGGTAGTAGCCCACGAAGCGCTCGCCGGGGTATTTCCAGTACGTCTCGGCTGACATCTGAGCGATACTTCTTTGCAGAAGGTACCGTTTTGCGTCCGTCCCGAAAAGTGGTACGGGCTTGTCATGTTTGACTCCTCTGTCCTTCCAATAGTTATGGTTTCTAGTCCCGTAAAAATATAGCGCCACCGCGCCGACGATCAAGAGTGCTAGGATGATCATGTTGCTGTTACACTGTTCACGAATTAATGCCCCAATAAGAAAGAGGCCGCTGATTAAATACTATTCTATATCTGACAAGATAATATTTAGCCCGCCTACCAAGCACGATTACGACACAAAATTGGTGGAAAACACTTTTAAATGGGTTTATCTAATAACGGGCAAAGACAAAAACAAAGCAAAGTATGATTAAGGAAATTCAACTTAAAAATAACTAATATAAGAACCAATTCTACCAACCAACCTTTAAATAATATCTGCTAACGAGTGATTACTGCCCCGATATGTGGCGACAATAAACGAGATGTAATACAAAGATAGTAATTTAAAATTAGTCACAGCTAGCTGTGCAGCTGTCACTGCGCTGATGAAGTAATCGTACATCCTGTCAAACGACACAAACACCCAGTCGAAGGAAACATATATGTCGAGGAAAAACAGTAGATCTAGACTAGTTTGGGAGACAGACCCGGCGCTCTCTCCGATGTTGCCGACAGATAGAAAATGTATTGTGATTGTGAGAGTATAGAACCCTGAGGGCCTAGATGAGCGGCAATCGCTTTCAAAGCGTTTCGTATTCCTACAACGACTTTCGACAAGATTGCCATAAGCTTTTCGGTCAATCCCAAACACTTTTGAGTTTTTATCATCGTTATCGCTGACGGCATGTCACTTTGTCCAGGACCTTTTTAACCGACTTCAAAAAAGGAGGTTCTGCATTCGACCCGTATGTATGTATGTCCGCGATTTTCTCAAAAGCTAATTCACTAATGTGATCTGCATACTTTCAGGAAGGTTTTAGTATATAATACATTAGGTAATTATTCTTATGTTAAGTTATATGCATAAATGTACTGCATCTCCGACATTTCTATGCGAATTTTGATGATTATTCTAGTCGGTGTCTTCAATTCTTCAGTGCACTAGTGTTAATTGAATTTGTGTGGGGTAGGTAAAGCTAAAAAGTGAAAAATAAAAACTTTTTTACAAAAAAACAACCGACTTCAAAAAAAAAAAAAAAACACTACGAAGAGCAAAATAACTTTAATTTCGGAAGTCGGTGTCAAAAAACGAAAATGCGGAACTCAACCAACGAGTCTTTGGTCAACTGGACCCACTCGAACTGGACCCGCGGGTTCAGTTGACCAAAGCATTAATTTTCTATATTTTTATTGGTCAACTTGTAGTGTTTTTTTTTGAAGTCGGTTGTTTTTTTTGTAAAAAAGTTTTTTTACATGCACAGTACCTAAATCTAGAAATAGCAGAGATACTGCTACGTGCACATGCATGACACACACTGTTCGCAACGTGTTGCGAACAGTGTGTGCCTGTGGAGAGGACAGTGCTCTCCAGTCTGTGTATCCACAGATGATTATCGCCGTAAGATCGTTGTGGTCATTCTGGGTCTGGCCACACCACATTATTATGTTTTCTTATTTAACATCACCTGGTGAAGTAGGGATAGCGGCTTTTCGAAGGACCAACAAGCGTTGTGTAATTTAGCGGGAAAATATTTTTTATGCTGGATCGAATATTGGACGACACAGAAAATTGAGCACTGGATGTCAGGTTGGTGCAACGAACGCCAACGTGGTGGACACGCGTTCTCGGATGGCTTCTTTTCACTCGCGCTCGGTAAATCGATTGTATTGTCCCACTTTTGTCACTTTGTGTCGGCCAACACGTTAAATAGTTTATATTATAATTATGGTACAGCGGTTGAATTAAGCGATATTAAGCGGTTGGCTGCTTGAAGAGAACAGAGCAAATCCTCATGGTAACCTCTGTCAAGTCACTGCGGCGGAAACGCTTCTCATTGGTGTTGCGGTGTAGCACCTTTTTGCGGCATGGGGGTAGGATTGGAAAGGAAGCCGGAGTATGATTGGCTAAATACTGTGGTCTAATATGAATTCTACCCTCAAAATGTGAGACGCGTTTGGATACATGATACCAAAATTTTTATATTGCTAGCTTGCGTAAGCATCACCAATTAATCGCCGACTGTTTAGAAAGAAGGAAGGATAAGTTTTAAATTTTAATAATTTTTATGATTGACATTTTATTTTAATTTTATTATGTTTTCAATTATGTATGTTAAACTGAAACTGTATGTACACTATTTGCATGCCCATTGGAAGGTAAAATGTGGTGAAGTTGGTTATACAATATGAAACATCTGTGTCTTTTACCCATGTTTATTTATTTATTTATTTATTTGGATCGCCAACAGAGGCTACACAGTCACATTCATAGCAACATGAAGAGGGACAAATAAAAGTGTGCGCCTCCAATTATAGGCGACCACATCTTTCACTTAATATCTAGGTATAAGTTTGACAAGGACGAACTCATTAAAATAAATCACAATACAATACACGAAAATTATAGAAAAAAAAAAAAAACAAAATTAAAAGTTAAAGCAAAATAGTACACGTACAAAATAAAATAATACAAACTAATTATAAACAAGTTCAAATAAAATAAACGAAAATGAAAGAATGACACTAGATCAACAGAAAAAAAAATATGTTTAAAAAATATGTTTACTTGGATACTAGGACTTTTAGGTCTTTTTTGAACTTTGATAGTTTACATGTGATATCCAATTCGTTACGCTTCGATACCTCGTTATACTGCCTACAGAGCCTTGGCAAAACGGCGAAGTGTCCGAGGTTTGTTTTGGATCCCGGCACATAGAAAAGGTTATAGTTGCATTTACGCGGCAAGCGAGATGGTGCACTTATATGCAGCTTTCCAAGGAGCTCGCTACAGTCAACAACCCCATTGAACAGTTTGTGAAGAAATGTGAGATCTAGAACTTTTCGTCTATCTACCAACGAGGACATTTTATAATGTTGCAGTCTTAGGTCGTAGCTTCTAATTTTTTTTGCCAGACGATCTTTATAGCAAAGATGGTGCAGAAAACGTTTTTGTACACTTTCCAAGCGTTTAATGTAAATATCATAGTGCGGATTCCATACGGTGCTATTGTATTCAAGCAGTGGACGAACCAATGCGTTGTATAATTTAATTCTAGTCGAGGCTTTAGAAAACTCTTTGCTATTACGCAAGACAAATCCGAGGACCTTGAACCCTTTTGAGGTAATATTTAATATATGCCTATCAAATTTCAGTTTCTTGTCAAATACAATTCCCAGGTCACGAACTTCTATTAATTCTTGTAGTGTTTGCTGGTGCAATGTGTATTTATTGGTTTTCACTGTTTTGTTACGGGAGAATTGCATATAGTGACATTTAGTCACATTGAGCGACATTTTGTTTACTCTACACCACTCCGCCATTCTATCGAGATCAGCCTGTAAAAGTGCAGAATCTAAGTTGGTCACTATTGGTTTCATAATTTTAACGTCATCTGCAAACATGTAGAAACTTGAGTACTTAAAACATGACGTAATGTCATTAATGAAGATGTTAAAGAGGATAGGGCCTAAGTGCGAGCCTTGAGGGACTCCCGATGTCGCTGGAAAGGTGTCAGAGTGGTGGCCATTAATGACCACTCTTGAATTTCTGCCAACGAGGTAAGAATGGAACCACTTAAATAATGAGCCTCCTATTCCCAAGTGGTTTAGTTTTTTTAGTAGTATTTTATGGTCCACCTTATCAAATGCCTTACTGAAGTCTGTGTATATCGTGTCTACCGGGATCCTTTTATCCAGAGACTCTGATATGGCTGTGACATAACTCATGAGATTTGTAGAGGTTGACCTTGAATTGATAAAACCATGTTGGTGGCTAGTAATACATTGTTTTACATGTGCATTTAGGCGTTTAGTTACTAACTTTTCAAGTATTTTGCCGAATATGTTTAAAATAGAGATGGGCCGATAGTTAGATACTTGTTGCTTTTCTCCTGATTTGAAAATAGGAACCACTAAAGCCTCCTTCCACCTCTCAGGAAACACGCCGTCTGCCATTGATTTGTTGAAAATAATTTTAAGAGGTCTAGTGAGGGCTGAAGCACATTTTTTTATAAATATGGGTGGAATACCATCACTTCCAGCACCTTTACGCTCATCCAAGGCTTTTAGAGATTGGAATATTTCCTCAGTGCCAAATTCAAGTTTACAGAATCCGGACGGGGCAAGACAGCTATCAACGTGGTTTGACACATTAACAGTCGACGAGGTATTGTAGACTTGTGCAAAGTTCTCGGCAAACAAGTTACAGATTTCGCGTCCACTTGATGCTGTCCTGTTCATGTGATACATTTCTGCTGGGTAAGTACTATTATTTTTCTTTTTATTTTTAATGAATGTCCATAACATTTTTGGATCCTTTACAAGTGCTTCTTCCATTCTAACTATATAGTTTTTGTAACAGACTTCCATAAGCCTACCACATCTTGCACGCAGTGTCTCAAACGATACGATGTCTAGAGGATTTTTGTGCTTTTTAACTTTTATGCGATATTTATTTTTTTCTTTTAGGAGACGTATAAGTTCTCTAGAATACCACTGTGGATATTTATTGCCCAAAATTTTTTTCATTGGGACATTTCGTTTGATGACGTCGTGCAGTACCTTGTAAAATATATCGATAATTTTGTCAGTTGTGGGGTGACCTTCCAGTTCTTTTTCCCAGTCTACAGAATTTAGTTCAATCGTGATGTTATCGTAATCAGCTCTAAAGAAGTCTGGTTTTATCATTGGTTTAGCTTGAAGGTTGTTTGATTTAATATTTAAGGATACAGAGAATTCAAATGATGGGTGCAAGGGATCTTCTGAAATCAATTGACAGTCGCAACGGCTAAGGTTATGTAACGTAGTATTGCAGAGGGCGAGATCCAATGTCTTAGATTTAGCATTTGGTAAGTAATTAAACTGATCTAAAGCATTTAAAGAAACAAAATCTAGGAACAGTCTAATCACCTCGCTATTATTACTAGGATATGGCTGTGCATGACCCGTGTTTTGCTCATCAATTTTCCAGATTATATTACTAAGGTTAAAGTCCCCTAAGATAAGAGTGTGATCACCGTGGTCAAGTGCACCCTGAGCTGAATTTAAGAATACTTGCATGATATCAGAGGTCACAGGAGGGGGTAAGTAAACGCCGCATATACGAAATGCATGTGTTTTTGTGTCACGCGGGGCCGTTTCAATATTGATCCACAAATCCTCACATGAACTCTCCAGATGTAGCAGTCGACACGACTTTAACTTCCTGGAAACCGCTATTAAGACACCACCACCATCCCTACGCGCACTATATCGACTAGATTCGCGATCTCGTCTGTAAATATCATACCTGTCGTCAAATAATTCCGCATCGTAAACACCACCCTTCAGCCAAGTCTCCGTAAGCACAATTATGTCATAATCTTGTAAGGACATGTTTTGGTAAAAAATATTAAGTTTAGTTTTAAGACCGCGTACATTCTGATAATAAATACGAAGTGAACTATCGAATGAGGTGAATTAATCTACAAAAACGTTCAATAATTTTCTTAATTTTTATCCTAATTTATTTTTACGTTATAGACTTAAGTTGCTCCTGGTTCGTGATAACAATGCGTTCGGATTGTTCATTTTTCTTCATGAATATTCTTCCGTTTCGCACCCAAACATACTTATACCCAAGTTCTTTGCCACGAATTCGGCTCGCTGCATGTAATGCCTTGTTATCTGCCGACAAGTGTTCCACCACGTAAATCGGGACTGGGTTCTCAGTGGCGATGCCAAGGTGACTCGTATTCAGCTTGTTATTAGTGTTATTCTTGTTGTAGTTAAGTAGTAGTATTCTTGTTATTCGTAGTAGTTAAGTAGTAGTATTCTTGTTATTAGTGTTATTCTTGTTGTAGTTAAGTAGTAGTAGTAGGTAGCAAAGGAAAAAATGATTTGATTTGAAAGATAGAATTATGAGGAAAACTATAGGTGACGCATACTTACAGCTAAAAATAATAGGTAGGTACTACAATAACAACTAAGAATAGCAGCAAGAGATACAGAAGATACGATAATGTTGATATGAACAGCTTATTCGGAATTAATTACGTATAGTTTTGGAGTTTAATAAACTTTGACAATTGTGTAGATTGTGAATCAGGATTTTGACAAATGATACTCATGAAGTCATGTTAGACGATCTGTAGTTATAACGCACATCACCGCGCCATGCCGCGGCATTGACATCACAAGGAGATTTCTACTAGGACGTGGTCTTGTTATAGATTTGTTTGTCTAATCAATAATCATTAAAGTCATCAACACAACGTCTACTGCCCAAGGCTGGAACTAAACAGCTGGGTGTCTACTGCCTAAGGCTGGAACTAAACAGCTGGGGGTCTGCTGCCTAAGGCTGGAACTAAACAGCTGGGTGTCTACTGCCTAAGGCTGGAACTAAACAGCTGGGTGTCTACTGCCTAAGGCTGGAACTAAACAGCTGGGTGTCTACTGCCTAAGGCTGGAACTAAACAGCTGGGTGTCTACTGCCTAAGGCTGGAACTAAACAGCTGGGGGTCTGCTGCCTAAGGCTGGTACTAAACAGCGACGTCTACTGCCTAAGGCTGGAACTAACTAGCGGGGGGTCTACTGCCTAAGGCTGGAACTAAATAGCGGAAGTCTACTGCCTTAGACTAAAACTGAACAGCTGGGGGTCAACTGCCTAAGGCTGGAACTAAACAGCTGGGGGTATACTGCCTAAGGCTGGAACTAAACAGCGGGGGTCTACTGCCTAAGGCTGGAACTAAATAGCGGAAGTCTACTGCCTTAGACTAAAACTGAACAGCTGGGGGTCAACTGCCTAAGGCTGGAACTAAACAGCTGGGGGTATACTGCCTAAGGCTGGAACTAAACAGCTGGGGGTATACTGTCTAAGGCTGGAACTAAACAGCGACGTATACTGCCCAAGGCTGGAACCAAACAGCGGGGGCCTACTGCCTAAGACTGAAACTAAACAGCTGGGGTCTAATGCCTAAGGCTAGAACTAAACAGCGGGGGTCTACTGCCTTAGACTGAAACTGAACAGCTGGGGGTCTACTGCCTAAGGCTGGAAGTACGTACTTCCAGCCTTAGGCAGTAGACCTCCAGCGGTGTACACCGCTGGAGGTCTACTGCCTAAGGCTGGTACTAAACAGCGGGGGTTTACTGCCTATGGCTGGAACTAAATAGCTGGGGGTCTACTGCCTAAGGCTGGAAGTACACCGCTGGGGGTCTACTGCCTAAGGCTGGTACTAAACAGCGGGGGGTTTACTGCCTAAGGCTGTAAATCCCGGTCCCGGTTCCTCTTAAAATACCAATTCCGGAACCCCCCCGTGCGACGCCTGTAAGGCACATCATTGGGGAGACTGTGAGGGGGCCTCCCCTGAGCCTCGATATGCACGGCAGCACGTGACCACTGTGCCACCGTCTTCCTCAGGGAACTTTGTGGGCGGACAGAGTCCCTACTCGGTTCGCCCGCGACCCCAAAGGACAACCTACCTTATTTGGTGAGCGGGTTTCGGCGTAGGATAGGCGCCAAGGCGGTTGCCACCCCGACGCTTCCTTCTCCGAGCAGGGTCACCCCTCTCCCGATCTCGATCCGCGGAGCCAGGCGCTCGAAGTGCTCTTCGAAGCCCCACCGACCGTCCAGGGTGAGGCCAAGATACTTTATGTATCGCCATACCTGGACTTGCGCATCTCCGACATGGAACAACTTGCTGGGTGGCTCCCTGCTCCTCGGCAGTTTATGGAACCGTAATGCCTCAGTCTTATGAGGCGCTATCTCCAGACCCAGCCCGCGGATTGCCGCCACGACTTTTGCCACCCCGAGCTCGGCAAGCCGAATGGTTTCCTCGAAGGTATCCCCGCCGGCCAACACCAGAGTATCGTCTGCGTAGCAAACGATATTAACGCCGACGGGGAGAACGACACGCAGGACCGCGTCGTATGCTAGGTTCCACAAGAGAAGACCTAGAACCGACCCCTGCGGAACCCCACACTTAATCTCCCTCCGCTGAACGTTACCGTCCCGGCCCACATAGCGAATGTGCCGGTCGCGTAAGTATGGCCCTACAATGCCTTGCAGGTAGGGAGGCACCTCATGATGTACCAGTGCCTCCCTAATTGCACGCCAGGGTAAAGAGTTGAAGGCGTTGACGATATCCAAACTACCGCACCTCACCCTGCACTTCGAGGTATTCGTCGCCGACACTTTAGCAAGGGCGCTCGCGAACCGCAGCGCTGTACTGCTGATACGAACACACAATTTTGCGATTTAAAAGTTTTATTTGAGTTTTAATGACGATGGTTGGTATATTGTGATGCTTTTCCGAATTCGTATTTATGGGTAGTTCTTCGAAATTTGATTCTTCGACTGATCCATATGGCCAAAATTTTATTTCACTTTCAGCTCTGTAACACATGTTCATATGAAAATAGACATACCAAATACCATATGTTTGTATGAGGGACTCGTTTTTATAAAGTAGTTTTCAAGATATCGGCGTTCGGATATTTTGTGCCCAGATTAATCAGAAACAGAAATAAAAAGTAATAAATACACCGTTAGTTTTGATTGATAATTCTAAACAATAATTATTCATTCTTAACTAAGACTAAGACATATCAAAAGTGTCATATTTGGAACAGTTTTATACTCCTGTCAGTTTTTAATTATTCAAAAGGTCATAGCTAAATAAATAATAATAAATAAGACTAGAACTACTGACTTGTACACGGTCAAACATGGGACATTATAATGCAACAAAAGCACTACTTTCGTGCTGGAGAGGGGAAATATAATTTATTTCATTAGTCATAAGGGTGTTTTGACCATACGAATCAGGCACAGTTAAATCAGAATTTTGCCTACAATCATGCATAACTCATCATACATACAGTCTTCATTATTGTCATTTTTCTACACGATTCCATAACCTAAAAGCATCACACGAAACACAGATTGAAGTTTTAAAACAATAAAATAAATTTTATAAAGTAGGCATTGTAATCATAATGCCACCTGAACCAAACACAGGTGAATCAGATATTTTCCTTCGTAACACCGAGATCTAAGCCAACTAGCCGCAGGTCCACCTTCTAGCTCGTCCGTTGCACGACTGGCTTCCCCCTTCGCGGGAAGCCAGACTATCATTATTATTACCCGACCAAGTACGGTCAAGTGAAGCTTACGCCACATTAATCAGTATTATACGCCGGACACTCCTTATTTACTTATTTATAAACAAACTAACGTAGTTATAACCAATACACATTTTTTTTGTAAGAGGACAACTCATTTCCTTTCGATATAATTATAATTTATATTGATGTATCAAAGGGAAAATGCGACATCGACCATTTTGTTCCGGAAAATGGCAAACGGACGCGTTATATGAATCAGAAGAACAAACTTCAAATATTTTTATTTTGTACCTAGACAGCAATTATTTAAAAAATATCATTTGTCCTAGTAAGGCATAAAGCTAAACTGTACAAAAAAAAAAAATTACATGCCGTTTTGTTAGTTGGTTACAGAAATATACCCACAGACATCGAAAATTTTGTCCCTGAAGAACTACCCTTATACAGGGTGAAATTGAACACATGCGACAAATCGAAATGGGAGATTATACTCATCATTATGAACAACTTTTACTATGAGACCAAACCTGAAAACGCGAAAAAAAAATCAGCTGTTCCCTACATTTTGGCGAGTTATGCGAACATAAATGTAGGGAACAGCTGATTTTTTTTTCGCGATTTCAGGTTTGGTCCCATATTAAAAGTTGTTCATAATAACGAGTACAATCTCCCATTTCGATTTGTCGCATGTGTTCAATTTCACCCTGTATAAACTGTTATATATACCATGCGATTTAATAACCATGCGACTTAATAACCGATTATTAACAGATAAGTCATTTAAACTAAACTATTTTAGTGTTTTTATTTCATTATAAACCCGACCATATAAATAAACAATTGAACTACAAGGTCACTTCATAATAATGCACACTCATGCAACCCTACTAGATTTTACGCACACATTTGCACGTATACAAACGTCATTTGGTTATGTAGTAGTAATAGGTAATTATTTTGCGAGAGTTGTATGTAGTATTCTAAGTGTGGCGGCGTAGTGTGTGTTATGAGAAATGATTGTCTTTGCTCACGAACGAAATGTCTAAACAGCGACGACAACATCTTTTTGATACAACATTTTGAAACGTCGGTCGTTAAAAAGCAAAAAATAAATTGCAAAACACTACGTCAATGCAGACGCGCGGGCACCGCTAGATTGGTGCGCATCCCTCGTATGCCGCTCCCGCGCCGCTGCCTTCGAGGCCAGTTCCATATAGTAAACTTACGGGGACGTGTTATTCGATGTTACACTTTTCTAAGTCACGTAAATCAAATCAGATCATTGAAATGCGCCGTTCCCCGCGCCGCTGCCGCCGCCACCCCGCGCCCGCTGCCATCGTGTCCGTAGCCTTATGCGTATGTAAAATATTTTTCGAAACAATCTGTTAGAACTAGGTAAGTAGGTAGGAATCTCAGGTTTCCAAAAAGTTTGACGTTTTTATAGGTTCAATACCCAATTAATTGTGTCTTGATTATTTTTATTACTTAACACTTTGACAGCCAAGCATTTTATTTATTTAGTAGTGTAGTGTGTCACGTAGTACGTGATCCGCTGTCAAAGTGTTAATTGACAACTCCAATTGTTAGGTTTATTTATCTGTATTTTGGAAAATCGACTAAACTGACACAACGATTATTCAGAATAATTATTTATATGGCAACACCAAACGGTAACGGTTGAGAAGTGGGTATGGATGGCACGATCGGGGAATCGATTCGGTCACTTGGTTTTGGAGCGAGCTACGGGTCGGACAAACTAAAGTAACGGTGTCAAGATCTATAAATAATATTAGGTATTTAATTATTGTAACCAAGTAATTGTAGTAGATTGCTGGATTGGAGTGATTAAATAATATAACTATCTACCCAAGGAGTTTAATTACATTTCAGAAGTGGTAAGTACACATGTGCTCACATTACATAAGTTTACGTTTAAAAAATTTTAGTAGTAACGGGTTTAATTTTTAGTTGTCGGTATTTATTTTTATGTTGGTTTAAATTATGAAATTTGAATCTGGCGGTTACTTTTCGGTAACTTTGAAATAGCTGTTCTTTTTGCCTTCATTATATCTATAATATAGTTACTTATTGCTGTTAATATTTCTGTAAGTAAATCTAGGCAATATTGTGATGTTATAAATTAATGGTGCACTACGTGACATGATGTAAAAAAAAAAAAAAATATATATATATATAATTATTAATGTGCGAGGTTATTGACGGGGTGCAAGGGGGCGCAAATTTTTGTTGTTTTTGCGATTGGACTAACCGTTTTCGAGATATTTATGATTTTAACTCTCAATAAAAGTGCACATACATAGTTGTTTTAATTTCGAGTTTCAGTTATGGAGCACGACCATGAGGCTCAAGGGCGACGGCGTTTAAGGACGCCTTCACATGGAAGATCGCTGCGTCCTGACGAAACTTCTGGATGCTGTCGCAGCCGTAGCCGACGACGCACCAGTACCAGAGATGTTCGTGGTCGTAGCCAGCTGGATAGCCGAAGCCCCCAGCACGTGCGAAGTCCGCAGCGCAGCCGAAATCCGCAGCGCAGCCGAAGTCCGCAGCGCAGCCGAAGTCCGCAGCGCAGTCGAAGTCCGCAGCGCAGTCGAAGATCGCATCGCAGTCGGAGCCCGCAATGCAGCCGTACCGGGCGACGAAGCAATCCGAGCGTCCGAAATCGTACGAGCCACCGAGCTGAACAACTTGAACGAGAACGTGAGGCAGCACAGGAGCACCTGCAGTCCCTAGAAAACCAGTTGCGACAGGAACGGAGCAGACGACGCGATGCTACAGCGACACGAGATAGGACAAAGGTTAGAGATCATAGTCCTACGTTTTCTTCAAAAGATGTCATGAATATTTTAAATTCAATTAGGAACCAACCGTCGGCGGCTGGCCCACTCGATCACTCTAGTAACGTTGTTAAAAATCATAAAAACATTTTGCCTGATTTTGACCCATCTTCGAAAAATCAACGTGTAGATGTGTGGTTAAGAAAAGTGAACGAGTGTGCCACCGTTTATGGTTGGGATGATAAGACAACCATCCATTTCTCAATGCAGAAATTGCAAGGACTGGCCAAGACGTGGTATGAAAGCCTAGATTCAATTTTATTTTCTTGGGCTGAGTGGCAAGTGAAATTGTCTCAGGCTTTTCCTTTTGAGCAAAATTATGGCCAGTCTTTGGAAGACATGCTCAGGCGTAAAAGTAAATATCATGAACCCATTGAACAATACTATTACGAAAAGTTGGCTCTGCTGAACCAGTGCGATATAGTTGGCAAGCGTGCGGTCGATTGTATTATTCATGGTCTAAGTGACAGAACAATGAAATCGAGTGCACTAGCGTTAAGATGCTCTCAACCTGATCAATTGTTACAGTTCTTGATGAGCAACAAGGAATTGTCAAATTCTTTCGAACGTTCTAATACCAATGCTAAAGGTAGGTTAGGATCCGGAACTGTTACAACGGATAAATCTAATAATAAGGGAAACTTATCAAGTGATTACGTAGCGTTTTGTTTCAACTGTAAGGAGCGAGGTCATATATACCGGAAATGTCCCAAGCCGCTGATTCGATGTAATCAGTGTCATAAGGTAGGCCACAAAGTCGACAAATGCCCCACAAAACTAGAGTATAACGACAGCAAGATAGCGAGTACACAAAAGACAATGTGCATATCATTATCTAATCCTAGTTCGAAATTTTATAAGGAAGTCTTAGTAAATAGGGTTCCTGTTCGGGCTTTTATAGATTTTGGAAGTGAGGTTTGTCTGTTAGCGAAATCGGAGTCGGTAAATTTGAAACTCGTGTGTGATGGCGTGCGTACCCCAATAAGGGGATTTGGGAATAACATTGTTTATTCTTTAGGAAAGGTGACAGTAGATATTAATATCGATGGTGTTAGTGCCAACACTATTTGTCAGGTAATTGAAGATGGACTTTTAGATGTACCTTTGCTAGTAGGACAAACTTACACCGAACAGTCCACGTTTTTGTATTAAAAACGGCAAAAACGTTACAGTTTATTGATATTTATCAAGAAATACCATTCAATAAATCTGAAATAGACGAGGATCATACAGTAAAAGTTATTTCCGTGGCGAATTTCGAAATCTATGGTCCCGCTGTAATCAAAGCTTATACTGAACCACGGTTGAATGGGCATATTATATTAAATAGTAAGGTTATAGGAAAACCAACGCTACAATACGTTGTTTGCGGTGGTGTCTATGCACTTAAGGATGGTTGCGTATATATATATGTTATACCTACATCTAAATATTGTCATTTATACAAGGGCTCTATTATAAGTCGCGCTAGCATTGTTCAGGTAGTTAATAGCGTTTATAATGTGGGTGATAAACTGATGACTGATGGCATTGATATTAGTAAGGTTCATATTGGTGATCACATTAGCAATGAACATAGATCGAAGTTGTTAGAATTACTTAATAAATTTAAAGATTGTTTTGCATCGAATTTAAAGGAGCTAGGAAGTACTAACGTTACCGAAATGAACATTGAAATAAACAGCAAACGTCCAATTGTTTATAGGCCTTACCGGTTATCACATAAAGAACGCGATCAAGTACGTGAAATGGTAGGCGAAATGTTAGAAGCTGGGATTGTAAGAGAATCCACCTCTGAGTATGCTAGTCCCGTGATTCTAGTGCGTAAGAAAGATGGGCAAATGAGAATGTGCATAGACTATAGAATGTTAAATTCCGTGACAATTAAGGAACATTATCCGATGCCGGTAATAGAAGACGAGATTGCTAGGCTTTCCGGTCAGGTGTTTTTCATCACGCTTGATTTATTTTCTGGGTACTACCAGGTGCCATTATCAGAGCAGTCGAAACCGCTGACGTCCTTTGTCACTCCGGATGGACAATTCGAGTTTAATCGAATGCCGTTTGGATTGGCAAATGCGCCGGCGGTGTTCCAACGTATGATGAATAGAGTCTTAGGGTCAGCTAGGTATAGCCAAGCCACAGCTTATATAGATGATGTATTGATATATGGGAAAAGCGTAGATCAATGTTTAGAGAGGCTTGAGTACGTCTTGAAACTTCTAAAACAGGCAAATCTCACTCTTAACTTGTCCAAGTGCGAATTTTTAAAAGATAAAATTGATTATTTAGGATATGAAATTAGTGCTTTAGGTGTTAGGCCAGGTGACAAAAAAATCCAGTGTGTTTTAGACTTTCCTCGGCCTATAAATGTTCACACCATTCGTCAATTTCTTGGGCTTGTAGGATATTTCCGCAAATTTATCATGAATTTTGCACACATTGCGCAGCCCTTAAATAAATTGCTAAAAAAGGATGCTAGTTGGATTTGGACAGATGAACAAGAAAACGCATTCAAAATGCTCAAGGAAAAGTTAATACACCGTCCAGTTTTGGCAATTTATGACCCAAGTAGGGAAACAGAATTGCACACGGACGCCAGTAAATATGGCATCGGTGGAATTTTGCTTCAACGTTTAAGGGGTAGTACTGATAGTTTCAGGCCCGTAGCATTTTATAGCCGACAAACTTCTCCAGAGGAAAAAAACTTCCATGCATATGAATTAGAGACGTTGGCCGTAGTATGTTCTTTACGGAAGTTTAGAGTCTATTTATTGGGTCAAAACTTTAAAATTGTCACTGATTGCAGTGCTTTACGTTCCACATTTATTAAACGCGATATAATACCGCGGATCGCGCGTTGGTATCTCTTAATACAAGAATTTCAGTGCACAGTAGAATACAGGCCGGGGAATAGGATGGCTCATGTGGATGCTTTGTCACGCAATCCGATCATAAATGACGGAAACAATTTGGGAACAACATTAGATGTTACTGACCAATATCCAAGAGTAATGGTTATCACTGGTGATGATTGGCTCCATACGTTACAGTTAGGTGATGGCGAACTAGGTCGAATCAGAGATATTTTAACTTCAAATTTAGATGTAGATGGACTTAAGCAAATTAGGGATAATTACATTATAAAGGACAACAAACTTTATAGATGCATTGATGGTGATAAAACAAACTTACGATGGGTTGTGCCAAAGGGCGCAAGATGGCAATTGTGTCGTATGAACCACGACGACATTGGCCATTTTGGTGTGGAAAAGACTCTCGAGCGAATAAGGAATGCATACTGGTTTCCTAAAATGTCAAAATTTGTAAAAAAATATGTTGAAGCATGTATTGAATGCGCCTACTCGAAAAAGACTTCATGTAACGAGGGTCACTTGCATCCAATTCCTAAGGTCGAGGTTCCTTTCCACACCGTACACATTGACCATCTTGGGCCCTTTGTGCGTTCAAAAAGAGGGAATTCGTATATTTTAGTGATAGTAGATGCGTTTACCAAATTCGTTTTTATAAGGCCTGTAAGGAATACAAAGTCTCTAGTTGCAATAAGAGTTCTAGATGAAATTTTCTGTACCTTTAGAGTACCCGATAGAATAATTAGCGATCGTGGCTCATGTTTTACTTCCCATGCCTTTAGGAGGTTTTGTTTGGATAGAGGGACGAAGCATGTGTTGAATGCGGTTGCTAGTCCACGCTCGAATGGACAAGTTGAGCGATACAACCGCACAATCCTTGCTTCTTTGACCGCTACAAACCTCAACGATAATGAAAAAGATTGGGACGATAAAGTCGGTAAAATTCAGTGGGGAATTAATAATACAGTTAATAAAACAACGGGAAGGATGGCTGCTGAAGTCATGTTTGGTAGTTGTATGAGTAGCGAGTTAGATCCGAGGCTAAATGTAGTTAGGCAAGAAACGCGAGAAAATGATAACATAATAACTATTAGGGAGAAAGTCAAAGATAAAATAGACGAAGAGCAAGAGAAACAAAAAGAACGGTATGATAAAAGCAGACGTCCTGCCCGCATCTATTCTGAAGGGGAACTAGTTAAAATTACCAACACGAATTTTAAAAATGACGGTAAAAGTAAGAAGCTTCTTCCTCAATATACAGGGCCATATCGCGTCATATCGATACTTGGAAATGATAGATACAGAATTGTAGCAATACCAGGACTGAGTAGTAGTAGACATAAACGTAAAACGACCGTCGCTGCCGACCGTATGCAGCCCTGGGTACACGTGGCTGCCTTAAATTTGAATGACAATGGTTCAGAGAGTGAAAGTCATGATATCGACAGTAATTAGATAGTAGAAAACAGATGTATTATTTACAATTAACAGAATGATTAAATATACTATTATTAAGAAGTAAGTTAAACTTTAGTTAAGTACATTTTTAGATTTACTATACAATTTAGTTGGATAAAATGTACCATTATTAAGAACACGTTATAATAAAAGTTAAGCTTTAGTTTGAATTCTTAGTTAAGATCAATAATTGTGTTACTTAAAACTAGAATAATTTATTTTCGATTTATGTGTATGGTAAATAAAATAGCAACCATGTGATTGGTTTGCCAGTTTAGCAACCATGTGATTGGTTTGCCAGTTTAGCAACCATGTGATTGGTTTGCCAGTTTAGCAACCATGTGATTGGTTTGCCAGTTTAGCAACCATGTGATTGGTTTGCCAGTTTAGCAACCATGTGATTGGTTTGCCAGTTTAGCAGCCATGTGATTGGTTTGCCAGTTTAGCAGCCATGTGATTGGTTTGCCAGTTTAGCAGCCATGTGATTGGTTTGCCAGTTTAGCAACCATGTGATTGGTTTGCCAGTTTAGCAACCATGTGATTGGATTGCCAGTTTAGCAGCCATGTGATTGGTTTGCCAGTTTAGCAGCCAGGTGATTGGTTTGCTAGTTTTGGGACCAAGTGATTGGTTCGCCAAATTATGTAAAATGTTCCCAGCGTGCTAATGGAATAATGAGAATAATTTGTTTAAGTTGTTAAAACATAAACTATAAGCGATTGATTGAAATAGCATAATGTAAAACTGTATTAGCTCAATTACTAGTTCGACTATAATATATACAATAATGATATTTAAATATGTATTTAATAGATAATTTTATTTGAAATTTTTGTTTTCTAGATTCATCTTCCGTGTTTCATTTTTTATTTTTTTTTGTTATTTTACTCACTTTGTAAAACGAATCGATTGCCCGAGTGTTAGGTTCGTCCTGACTTGTGTGTATGAGGACATACACAAGGTCAGGATGGACGAGTGTTAGGTTTATTTATCTGTATTTTGGAAAATCGACTAAACTGACACAACGATTATTCAGAATAATTATTTATATGGCAACACCAAACGGTAACGGTTGAGAAGTGGGTATGGATGGCACGATCGGGGAATCGATTCGGTCACTTGGTTTTGGAGCGAGCTACGGGTCGGACAAACTAAAGTAACGGTGTCAAGATCTATAAATAATATTAGGTATTTAATTATTGTAACCAAGTAATTGTAGTAGATTGCTGGATTGGAGTGATTAAATAATATAACTATCTACCCAAGGAGTTTAATTACACAATCAACCTAAACGGACATTAAAACTAACATAAAAGCGATACATTTGATTTTGACTCGCCTCTAACATATATTTTTATATACGTTTTCATTGGTTTTCATTCGGATATCTATGGTTTTCATCCATTCATCCTTTCATATCTCTCGATATTTGGCGCAATAATTCACTTCACGGATTAATTCACTGAAATCCAAGAACATAACTGGCACAACGTGGGTGCACCATTAGGTATACTTACACCTCTGCCTAACCCTCCGGGGCTTACCGGCGTGATGTTATCTTACGATTTACGAATACAGTATAAGTACCTGCCCAAAGTAACAAGTACCTGCCCAAGGTAACACGATATTTTTTGTACCACATTCATGTTTGTACCGTGCTCATGCAGGCCGTTCCAAATATACCTACCTAACTAACTAGTAACTACATAATCTATCATTATCACCCAATTAATCGCAATTTAGCGTTATTTTTCTAGAAGTGTTTCAGCAATAACAGAAACTGCCAAAATGTAAAACGACGTCCTTGTGAACGTGAACAGCGCAGGAATGCGGCGGAGCAGCTCGCACAGTGTGCGGTGTCACCAATAGTGCCGTCACTAGAGCGTAGCGTTCACTTCAACGAGCTCATTCCGACAATGATATGCAAAACGAACACGCAGCCGACATAACGACTAAACGTACCAACATGAGGTACTAATAGGATCTAAGAAATTATGTCGAGGGAGCGCACCCGCACTTTGGAACCTATTTACTTGTGCTTAAATATAGGTAGTGCGTGAATATCATTATTTTGTAAACCGGTAGCACTTGTCCACATCGCAACATTAGTATGAATTCATGGATACATTTTTACATCACTCGTAGATAGATAGGGAGACCGGGGACAAATGTAGCATTTCACCGCAAATAAACGTATTTTCTTTCTTTCTTTCATTTTAGGATTTTTAGGGTTAATGTTAAATTCTGAGTTTACTGCTAATATTGTGGCAACAGCACCAGTTTTCATTGATACTTAGTTTACTTGGCTATAAGTTAGCATTACTTTTAGATGTGTGGAAACAATACAAACAAATGTTTTGTATTAAGTAGATCGGGAGAGTCGGTACAAATGTCACTGTTCGTGTTCACTACTTGAGCTGCTTTGTTCAGTACTTTTTAGTCTTATTTTTCTTTGTATTTGGATTAGATTTAGGTTGGAAATAACATCAACCCTAAACCTAAAAAAGGTTTAGCTTTAGGCTTTAGGTTCAGGGCTTTGGGTTCATGTTTTTTCTTACGTCTGTAGCGTTTCTCTTCCGTTCAATATTCCTTCTTGTTCTAGACCTAGAAACAGTAAACTGAACGATGCATAAATATTTATACACAAGTGTAACATATGAGCTACAACCGAGGTACGATACGCTAGCGGGGTCAACTCTACCATGGGGACAATCGTCTCTGAAAAAATGATACAATTGTTCGAAAAATTTACCTTGTGAGGACTCCAGTTGTAGGTCTTTTCATCGATAAAGTAAAAAATCTCGTGGTTTTGAACTTGAAACTACCCGAATACAAATACAATGTAAAGCCAACAATAGAAAGAAATCTTTAAACTGACACGGAGTGAAATGTTATGCTTAGATTTTCTGCTATGACTAATAATATTAGATTGTCACCTCGCCGTCACAAGCGTTCGCGACGAGACATGCGCGCGGCCGTCTGACGGTTTGTGGGTACGCGTTCTAGGAGCCCCCCGCGAGGTCGGGAATGGGTGTGCGGATCGTAGTTATAAGTACAGATATTCCCGATGGTACTACCGTACCCTGGTACAATTGTACCCGGTCTCCCCTACCTTATTGCACAACAAAATTGTTAGTTCATACAATATTGATAATTGTATGGGTAAAATAGCGGTCTTATCGTTATCGCTGATAGCTCGTAGGTATCAATATTCTAGATTCATTTTTATTTACCGTGTAACTCCTAATTTAATGTTATCACTGACTTACAGGACTTTTGCTCGCAGAACAGATGGCCGAAAGGTTCTGGAGTGGCGACCGCGCACCGAAAGACGTAGCGCCGGTCCACCTTGTGACGGCCGCAGGAACCCGTTGGATACGAGAAGCACAAAAACGGTCGAAGTGGAGGTGCTTGGGGGAGGCCTATGTCCAGCAGTGGACGTTTTTCGGCTGAAATGATGATGATTGGTAATGAGCGATCGGTACTTAACCGTTTTCATTATTTTACTGTTTCACTAAACTTGTGACTGCGCCGGCCGACGCCCACATGACTAATCGTCTATTCTAATGCTGTAATCTTTGAATTATAATTAAACCTATAATTTGATCTAGTATTACTGATAACGAAAGCAGTGATTGAAAGATTATACAGATTAAGTTCGGCGAAGTACTGTGCTATCAGTTATTAGTCATATCACAAGGAAAGTGCAAAGATTCCATAAATGTTAATGTAATATTACACAATGTGCGTGTCATTAGTCACACTGTTCGTTATCACTTGATTTGTTGGTAGCTATTAGTAGAATTATCGCAAAAAATATAAATAGATTATGAATATTAAATGATTGCTGGGCAACCCCGAAACAAATAAAGTAACGGGTGGTTATCTAACCAACTAGTGCCAGGTATCGCCTATTGTGTTAGTTCTGTGATAATTATGAATTAAATTAATGTATTGATACTTAATGTCTACTTTAAATAAAGTGCTCAATATTGTAAATAATTGATTTATTATTTGTTTGTTTTTCTTTTCTTTTCCTTAATTGATTGATCATCTCGCTCACCGACCGCACAATAAAGGCTCACTCCTGTAATAGTACAGTTTTACACACACATGTCAATGTTCACTCATTGACACAGTTGATAATATTAAGGTATGTAGGTATGTATCTAGTACTCAAATATTATTTTAATTACTGTATAACATATAATATACTGATTGAAAAGTAAAATAGAACAATTTTTTTTTATTTTGATGTTAATTAGGGTTCCGTACCAACATGGTAAAAAGGTTATGGTGTGCGACTCAGTCTGTTTGTCACAGCTGGATACCTCAAGAACTACCAACGCTATCAACTTGAAATTTGGAGTAATTTTAGACGACGTTTGCCCAACCATTGTGCAAATAACAAAAAATTAAAAATATATATATTTTGTCTGAAAAATACGAAGTGGGGCTACTAGGGCATGTGGGGTATCATATTATTATGAAAGAGAGCAGTTTGCACATTCTTAAATTTTTTTTTAGGCCGCATAATGTTCGACTTTTGATGAAAAATGTAAAACCAAAGAATACCGTTCCCCCATCTATCTCCGAAATTTGCATAGAGAAAAATCTGAAATTATTCTATATGATAGAAGTTTATGTAAAGATTACAGGAAAAATAAACTAATGTCTCTATATAGCACACAAGTTCAGAAATTATCAACAAAAGTTACATTAGCTCCTATCGGTCAAGAGATGGCGTTGACCTAAAAATGCAATAGTCCACACCGCAGCGCGTAGTGTTAAAATTCTCTGACGAATATAGGCCTCGCCGATGAAAATTTGAAAACATGTTATTATGATGGTACGGAACTCTCGGTGCGCGAGTCCTACTCGCTCTTGATTTTTTGCTTTGAAAGTCGAAAGAATCTGTGTCTTCTTTAATTGAACTCCACTTTTCTAGACCTTGACTCTTGAACTAAGCATTGTGTACGATCAGGAAGAAAAGTTAAGTTTAAAAATGAATACTCACCCTCGTTAATCACCACGCCAACATTCCTCATTTTAATTTGTTTTATTACATTTTAAGATTTTTGCTGGTTTTGTTTTGAGCTCCAAAAGTATAAAACGCGATTATTGCGTTATTCAAATAGGGTGTCGAAACTGACGCTCCTAAATACAGATTGTTCAGTGATCTAATTAGGAGGGCAGCGCTTCACCCAACCATTCTTTGTAACACCATGTAATTAATACGTAATGCATATTTTGTAAGTGTCTCATGTACTACAAAACCTTTATGTGCCTAAAAATAAAAATTAACATTATTTCATCATCGTGAATATTGCCTTCGTCTTTGGATGATAATGATATAATGTCCTTCACACAAATGCGGTCACGAGTGGTAGCGGGCGCTCGACAAATGGTCGACATAGAGCGACTACGGCGACCTCCGCACTCACTGCACTGCCCGCTGGTGTACCGGGGAAATATTCTCACTTACATTACACTGTTGATGTTACAGTTCCGCTAACGTTAAACTGAACTCTTTATTGTTGTTCTTACTTGGCACCTCACCGCAGGCCCCTCCACTCTGTCTGTCATAAGTATAACAAACGGTAACTTTCCGTACCTAATGAACAGTCAGTGTTTTATCAAAGGGCCAGTATTAAGTAGACAAACATGTCGAGTTGTAGACTAATATCTAGCCTGCTCGCATATCGTCGCTCTCACAGCATGTTATATTAGTTTTTTCATTAGCTACATTAAAATTCCCGTGCGTCGGCGACAGAGGAGGGGACGCATGCTGCAGCTATTTTAATTACTCATCGCACAAATAAAGTGGATCGCCTCTAGAATGTTCCTGCAGTTTTAAGAGCTTGTTAGACGAAGGTACGCTATTCAGCTAGCTGAAGGACTATTTTATAATTTATCTACATTATTTAATATACTCTACGTGCACATATCTACAGGCATTCTCAACAAACGTAACTGCCATTTAAATGAAGCTATACAATGAATCACCTCAGAGAACTGACGGCTAGAACATCGCGCGTATTTAAATCACTTACCTGTCGTCATCTGCACTCCAGACGTCACAACTGTGAAAGTGCCAGCTTTAATATCTGCATTGTAGAAGAAGAGAAAATAAGATAGGAAGGCTATGGGGGAGGCCTTTACCAGTAGTGGGGCAGTACAACCATGATAAAAGGAAATTGTTTTTCTTATAAATCTAAATCATAATTACTACTAAATGTAAATATTAATGACAAATACATATTTACCTAACTTACACACAAGGCGATTCTATCTGCCGTATTAGGTATTACTTGCCGACTGTGCATGGTTGTGTAACATTTGTGCCAGCCCTGCGACAGCACAGCTGGGATGCAGTCAGCATACGAAGGTGATCCGTGATACAGGAGGTAAGCAGCACAGCGTGAGTGTTCGCAAATCCGAGATTACTTGATAAACAATAATCTATCACTACAATCGGTGTTACAAAACATAAGGATTCTTAAATTGTGGCTAATCTGAGTGATTATGTTTTATTATTGTGAGTTCCGATAGTGAAAAAAAAAATCTACACAAATATCATCGTCGGGGAAGTCCGCATCTAGCGTGATCTAGCCGCAGTAATGGGCTGGACGCGAGGCAAGTTCGCGAGTCAGTTCAGTTGACAGCTCAGTCACTAGTCCTTCACTGGACGCGAGGCAAGTTCGCGAGTCAGTTCAGTTGACAGCTCAGTCACTAGTCCTTCACTGGACGCGAGTCAGTGCAGTTGACAGCTCAGTCACTAGTCCTTCACTGGACGCGAGTCAGTGCAGTTGACAGCTCAGTCACTAGTCCTTCACTGGACGCGAGTCAGTGCAGTTGACAGCTCAGTCACTAGTCCTTCACTGGACGCGAGGCAAGTTCGCGAGTCAGTTCAGTTGACAACTCAGTCACTAGTCCTTCACTGGACGCGAGTCAGTGCAGTTGACAGCTCAGTCACTAGTCCTTCACTGGACGCGAGGCAAGTTCGCGAGTCAGTTCAGGTGACAGCTCAGTCACTAGTCCTTCACTGGACGCGAGTCAGTGCAGTTGACAGCTCAGTCACTAGTCCTTCACTGGACGCGAGGCAAGTTCGCGAGTCAGTTCAGTTGACAGCTCAGTCACTAGTCCTTCACTGGACGCGAGTCAGTGCAGTTGACAGCTCAGTCACTAGTCCTTCACTGGACGCGAGTCAGTGCAGTTGACAGCTCAGTCACTAGTCCTTCACTGGACGCGAGTCAGTTCAGTTGACAGCTCAGTCACTAGTCCTTCACTGGACGCGAGTCAGTTCAGTTGACAGCTCAGTCACTAGTCCTTCACTGGACGCGAGTCAGTTCAGTTGACAGCTCAGTCACTAGTCCTTCACTGGACGCGAGTCAGTTCAGTTGACAGCTCAGTCACTAGTCCTTCACTGGACGCGAGGCAAGTTCGCGAGTCAGTTCAGTTGACAGCTCAGTCACTAGTCCTTCACTGGACGCGAGTCAGTTCAGTTGACAGCTCAGTCACTAGTCCTTCACTGGACGCGAGGCAAGTTCGCGAGTCAGTTCAGTTGACAGCTCAGTCACTAGTCCTTCACTGGACGCGAGGCAAGTTCGCGAGTCAGTTCAGTTGACAGCTCAGTCACTAGTCCTTCACTGGACGCGAGTCAGTTCAGTTGACAGCTCAGTCACTAGTCCTTCACTGGACGCGAGGCAAGTTCGCGAGTCAGTTCAGTTGACAGCTCAGTCACTAGTCCTTCACTGGACGCGAGTCAGTTCAGTTGACAGCTCAGTCACTAGTCCTTCACTGGACGCGAGTCAGTTCAGTTGACAGCTCAGTCACTAGTCCTTCACTGGACGCGAGTCAGTTCAGTTGACAGCTCAGTCACTAGTCCTTCACTGGACGCGAGGCAAGTTCGCGAGTCAGTTCAGTTGACAGCTCAGTCACTAGTCCTTCACTGGACGCGAGTCAGTTCAGTTGACAGCTCAGTCACTAGTCCTTCACTGGACGCGAGTCAGTTCAGTTGACAGCTCAGTCACTAGTCCTTCACTGGACGCGAGTCAGTTCAGTTGACAGCTCAGTCACTAGTCCTTCACTGGACGCGAGTCAGTTCAGTTGACAGCTCAGTCACTAGTCCTTCACTGGACGCGAGGCAAGTTCGCGAGTCAGTTCAGTTGACAGCTCAGTCACTAGTCCTTCACTGGACGCGAGTCAGTTCAGTTGACAGCTCAGTCACTAGTCCTTCACTGGACGCGAGGCAAGTTCGCGAGTCAGTTCAGTTGACAGCTCAGTCACTAGTCCTTCACTGGACGCGAGGCAAGTTCGCGAGTCAGTTCAGTTGACAGCTCAGTCACTAGTCCTTCACTGGACGCGAGTCAGTGCAGTTGACAGCTCAGTCACTAGTCCTTCACTGGACGCGAGTCAGTTCAGTTGACAGCTCAGTCACTAGTCCTTCACTGGACGCGAGTCAGTTCAGTTGACAGCTCAGTCACTAGTCCTTCACTGGACGCGAGTCAGTGCAGTTGACAGCTCAGTCACTAGTCCTTCACTGGACGCGAGTCAGTGCAGTTGACAGCTCAGTCACTAGTCCTTCACTGGACGCGAGTCAGTGCAGTTGACAGCTCAGTCACTAGTCCTTCACTGGACGCGAGGCAAGTTCGCGAGTCAGTTCAGTTGACAACTCAGTCACTAGTCCTTCACTGGACGCGAGTCAGTGCAGTTGACAGCTCAGTCACTAGTCCTTCACTGGACGCGAGGCAAGTTCGCGAGTCAGTTCAGGTGACAGCTCAGTCACTAGTCCTTCACTGGACGCGAGTCAGTGCAGTTGACAGCTCAGTCACTAGTCCTTCACTGGACGCGAGGCAAGTTCGCGAGTCAGTTCAGTTGACAGCTCAGTCACTAGTCCTTCACTGGACGCGAGTCAGTGCAGTTGACAGCTCAGTCACTAGTCCTTCACTGGACGCGAGTCAGTTCAGTTGACAGCTCAGTCACTAGTCCTTCACTGGACGCGAGTCAGTTCAGTTGACAGCTCAGTCACTAGTCCTTCACTGGACGCGAGTCAGTGCAGTTGACAGCTCAGTCACTAGTCCTTCACTGGACGCGAGTCAGTGCAGTTGACAGCTCAGTCACTAGTCCTTCACTGGACGCGAGTCAGTGCAGTTGACAGCTCAGTCACTAGTCCTTCACTGGACGCGAGGCAAGTTCGCGAGTCAGTTCAGTTGACAACTCAGTCACTAGTCCTTCACTGGACGCGAGTCAGTGCAGTTGACAGCTCAGTCACTAGTCCTTCACTGGACGCGAGGCAAGTTCGCGAGTCAGTTCAGGTGACAGCTCAGTCACTAGTCCTTCACTGGACGCGAGTCAGTGCAGTTGACAGCTCAGTCACTAGTCCTTCACTGGACGCGAGGCAAGTTCGCGAGTCAGTTCAGTTGACAGCTCAGTCACTAGTCCTTCACTGGACGCGAGTCAGTGCAGTTGACAGCTCAGTCACTAGTCCTTCACTGGACGCGAGTCAGTGCAGTTGACAGCTCAGTCACTAGTCCTTCACTGGACGCGAGTCAGTTCAGTTGACAGCTCAGTCACTAGTCCTTCACTGGACGCGAGTCAGTTCAGTTGACAGCTCAGTCACTAGTCCTTCACTGGACGCGAGTCAGTTCAGTTGACAGCTCAGTCACTAGTCCTTCACTGGACGCGAGTCAGTTCAGTTGACAGCTCAGTCACTAGTCCTTCACTGGACGCGAGGCAAGTTCGCGAGTCAGTTCAGTTGACAGCTCAGTCACTAGTCCTTCACTGGACGCGAGTCAGTTCAGTTGACAGCTCAGTCACTAGTCCTTCACTGGACGCGAGGCAAGTTCGCGAGTCAGTTCAGTTGACAGCTCAGTCACTAGTCCTTCACTGGACGCGAGGCAAGTTCGCGAGTCAGTTCAGTTGACAGCTCAGTCACTAGTCCTTCACTGGACGCGAGTCAGTTCAGTTGACAGCTCAGTCACTAGTCCTTCACTGGACGCGAGGCAAGTTCGCGAGTCAGTTCAGTTGACAGCTCAGTCACTAGTCCTTCACTGGACGCGAGTCAGTTCAGTTGACAGCTCAGTCACTAGTCCTTCACTGGACGCGAGTCAGTTCAGTTGACAGCTCAGTCACTAGTCCTTCACTGGACGCGAGTCAGTTCAGTTGACAGCTCAGTCACTAGTCCTTCACTGGACGCGAGGCAAGTTCGCGAGTCAGTTCAGTTGACAGCTCAGTCACTAGTCCTTCACTGGACGCGAGTCAGTTCAGTTGACAGCTCAGTCACTAGTCCTTCACTGGACGCGAGTCAGTTCAGTTGACAGCTCAGTCACTAGTCCTTCACTGGACGCGAGTCAGTTCAGTTGACAGCTCAGTCACTAGTCCTTCACTGGACGCGAGTCAGTTCAGTTGACAGCTCAGTCACTAGTCCTTCACTGGACGCGAGGCAAGTTCGCGAGTCAGTTCAGTTGACAGCTCAGTCACTAGTCCTTCACTGGACGCGAGTCAGTTCAGTTGACAGCTCAGTCACTAGTCCTTCACTGGACGCGAGGCAAGTTCGCGAGTCAGTTCAGTTGACAGCTCAGTCACTAGTCCTTCACTGGACGCGAGGCAAGTTCGCGAGTCAGTTCAGTTGACAGCTCAGTCACTAGTCCTTCACTGGACGCGAGTCAGTGCAGTTGACAGCTCAGTCACTAGTCCTTCACTGGACGCGAGGCAAGTTCGCGAGTCAGTTCAGTTGACAGCTCAGTCACTGGTCCATCACTGGACGCGAGTCAGTGCAGTTGACAGCTCAGTCACTAGTCCTTCACTGGACGCGAGGCAAGTTCGCGAGTCAGTTCAGTTGACAGCTCAGTCACTAGTCCTTCACTGGACGCGAGGCAAGTTCGCGAGTCAGTTCAGTTGACAGCTCAGTCACTAGTCCTTCACTGGACGCGAGTCAGTTCAGTTGACAGCTCAGTCACTAGTCCTTCACTGGACGCGAGGCAAGTTCGCGAGTCAGTTCAGTTGACAGCTCAGTCACTAGTCCTTCACTGGACGCGAGTCAGTGCAGTTGACAGCTCAGTCACTAGTCCTTCACTGGACGCGAGGCAAGTTCGCGAGTCAGTTCAGTTGACAGCTCAGTCACTGGTCCATCACTGGACGCGAGGAAAGTTCGCGAGTCAGTTCAGTTGACAGCTCATTGTAGTCACTGGTCCTTCACGGGATCAAGTTCGCGACTTAGTTCAGTTGACAGCTCAGTCATTGATTGGTCCTTCACTGGCTTCGAGTGCGAATACATTTTAAAACAGTTTAGTACTGATTAGCTTCGTGTCATGTCAATTACGGTAATATTGTACCTAAGATCACAGGTCATTTGTGTAGGTACATAGCTTGTATACGTTAAAAAAAAAACGAGTGTGCTTATGACCACACGATTGAAGTGAAACTTCAAACGTATTTGGCTATGAGAGGAAGAGAGAAAGAAAATGTGCGCGCGCACTGATTTCTCTTGCTTATATCCCCCACTCAACTCCCGTTCGCCTCGCCCGTAGCCCGTAGACATGGGTCGTACTTGCAAAATCGAGTACCAGGGCCAAGTACGTCCACCTTAAGAAACCAGGGCCTAATACCAGGGCTCGAGATACTTTCAAGTATTTTCTATCTGCATCGAAAATTGATCTATAACTTCATACAAATAAGAAGTACAATCGCGTAATCAAACAAAAGCCCTGTTGGAAGTAAAAAGTACTTGCATAGGAAATTGACCCGTGAATTCCTATAAATAAGGAGCACAATCGCGTTTACAAATAAATACTTTTACAAACCATTAAAGTAAAAATACTTGCATACGAAATTGTTCCATAGACTCTTACGGAGTTGTATGGAGTGTCCGAGGTGTGGTAAGAGTCTTACCACACCTCGGACACTCCATACAACGCTCGCAAAATAATTACCTAGTACTACTACATAAACAAATGACGTTTGTATACGTGCAAATGTGTGCGTGAAATCTAGTAGCGTAAAAAAAATGGCGCGGTAAGCAATTTGTGTCGGGGAACCGAACGACGACGGCGGCGGCGCTGCCCGAACGTGTGCATTATTATGAACTTATGAAGTGACCATGTAGTTCAATTGTTTATTTATACAGGGTGTTACGGAAAGAGTATATCAATACAAACAGGTTGAAGAGTGTATCTGGTCTAGAATCTCTGTACAAAATTTCAGCTCAAAAGCAGTAACTTTGAAAATGCTTAATATTTTTTTATTTCGATAGTTTATAACAAACGTGTCACCGCACTACGAGAGTCATTATCCATTATCTGTAGTGTGTCTGTGCGCCTAGTACACGCACATCACGCCGCCGCGCGCCAGTGCAGGGCCGTGATGTCGAAATAAAAAAATATTAAGCATTTTCAAAGTTAATACTTTTGAGCTGAAATTTTGTACAGAGATTCTAGACCAGATACACTCTTCAACCCGTTTGTATTGATATACCCTTTCCGTAACACCCTGTATAGTCGGGTTCGTAATGAAATAAAAACACTAAAATAGTTTAGTTTAAATGACTTATCTGTAAATAATCGGTTATTTAATCGCATGTTATTAAAAATGCGAAATCTTACAAACAGTTTATGTAAATACGAATTCGGAAAAGCATCACAATATCCAACCATCGTGATTAAAACTCAAACAAAACTTTTAAATCGCATAATTGTGTGTTCGTGTCAGCAATACACCGGTGCGGTTCGCGCCCTTGCTAAAGAGTCGGCGACGAATACCTCGAAGTGCGGGGTGAGGTGCGGTATCTGATATGAGGGCGAGGAAGGGAGTGTCCTTTCTGTACGTAGTACTATTAAGTATTTTGTGCTCTTACTGATAAGGAGCATGATCGCATTTGTGAAAACAAACGCGGTTGTTGAACTATTTGAGTACGTACGTACTCGAGCGTCGAGGCACGACGGAGCGAGATACTTTCAAGTATTTTCTATCTGTATAGAAAATTGATCCATAACTTCATACAGATAAAAAGTACAATCGCGTATTCAAAAGCCCCGTTGGAAGTAAAACTACTTGCATAGGAAATTGATCAATGACTTCCTATAAATAAGAAGCAAAATCGCGTTTACAAATAAATACTTGCAAACCATTAAAGTAAAAAATACTTGCATACGAAATTGTTCCGTAGACTCTTACTGATAAGGAGCATGATCGCATTTGCGAAAACTAACGCGGTTGAGTACCTACGTATTTGAGCGAGTAGCCGTATAAGGTACTTTATAGTCTTGCAAGTATTTTCAGTCGGTACCTGGTGTGCGTACTTGGAAGCAAAAACCTGGTCGAGTAAATACGTACAGTCACGTCTAAAAGTATGTATACACTTGGCTTTATTCAAAGGCGATTTTCTCCTTTATTTTTGAAATAAATTTTATGTTATTACGAAAATAGTATTTTCGAACCCATAGGTTTATGTTAAGTGTCGTATTTCAACGTTGCATTCGTTATTTCACGAAAAAATCGCAATTGAAAATTGCCAAGTGTATACATACTTTTAGACGTGACTGTACCTTCTCTACTCGCCCGATCACACTTTTCGTAACGCTTACGTCACGCGTTCGCCAGCTTACTCTCCAAGTCAAGTGTGCGTAAAGAAGTTTCACGTAAATAATTTTGACAACAAAAATCGAATTTGACAAGGTACTTATTTGCCCTAACCCCGTGTATTGTTTTTAAGAGCCGCAGGCGTGGACGGGGCGGCCTTGGCGTGTCTTTTAAGGAATTTTTCACTTTTTGTATGGAAAATATGAAAAATGATTACCTACATGTTGAGTTTTAGGAGTTTATGGGTTTCATAAAGGGGGTCGAAATTTTCATTATTTTTGCGATAGGCCGCACCATTTTCGAGATATAAGCAAAAGAAAAAAAACTTCATACGTATTTGGCTATGAGAGGAAGAGAGAAAGAAAACGTGCGCGCGCACTGCTTTGTCTTGCTTATATCCTCCACTCAACTGCCGTTCACCTCGCCCGATCACACTTTTCGTAACGCGTTCGCCAGTGTACTCCCCAAGTCAAGCGCGCGTAAAGAAGTTTCCCTTCAAAAATACTTGCATACGAAATTGTTCCGTAGACTCTTACTGATAAGGAGCATGATCGCATTTGCGAAAACTAACGCGGTTGAGTACCTACGTATTTGAGCGAGTAGCCGTATAAGATACTTAATAGTCTTGCAAGTATTTTGAGTCGGTACCTGGTGTGCGTACTTGGAAGCAAATACCTGGTGTAAAGACCCGGTCGCATAGTCATGCGACCGGGACCGGGTTTTTACACCAGGTATTTCCAGCAATTTTTTACGTACCTTCCCTACTCGCCCGATCACACGTTTTCGTAACGCATTCGCCAGTTTACTCCCCAAGTCAAGCGCGCCTAAAGAAGTTTCACTTCAAAAAAACAAAATCTAACCAACGCACGACCTAAACGAGTCGTTAGACACCTCATATATTAAAATCCATCCAGGCATTAGGAGGCTTCGAAGTTATAAAGAACCCCATACACGATACCTACAACACGCATGAAGAACACAACCGTGTCGTTGTTATAAAGAGCCCCACACACGATACCTACCACACGCATGAAGAACACAACCGTGTCGTTGTTATAAAGAACCCCACACACGATACCTACTACACGCATGAAGAACACAACCGTGTCGTTGTTATAAAGAACCTCACACACGATACCTACCACACGCATGAAGAACACAACCGTGTCGTTGTTATAAAGAACCCCACACACGATACCTACCACACGCATGAAGAACACAACCGTGTCGTTGTTATAAAGAACCCCACATACGATGCCTACCACACGCATGAAGAACACAACCGTGTCGTTGTTATAAAGAACCCCACACACGATACCTACAACACGCATGAAGAACACAACCGTGTCGTTGTTATAAAGAACCCTACACACGATACCTACCACACGCATAAAGAACACAACCGTGTCGTTGCACTTGTTAGAAGATGAAATATAATCTATCTATAAGTATATATATATTACCCAAATATAAAGCTTAAATAAATAATTAGGCCCAATTGAATATCAGAATGGTTACTAGTTATTTAATATTCGTAAAAGTAACTATGAATATGGTATGCAGGGAAAGGATTTTATGAAATAAAGCACAGAAAGACAAGCTAGACATTTATTAGAATTTAGGCTTGTCAGTTATCAATCAGAAAGCTAGTTGTCCGTTCCAAATCTAGGTCATCATGGAGAAGAAGGACAAGAAACTCCATGGAAACAGTATTAAAGTATTCTATCAACAAATTTCTTATATTGCCATAAATTATTATTATTTTAAAAATAATCAATTATATCTCTTGGACAATGGTCCAAGAGAACAGAATAATAGCAACATAAAAACAATAGCTAGGAATATTCCATTAAACACTTTAAAACATTAGCAATATCGGCCATATTATAACATATACAGAACACCATAGTTATCAGCAATAATCAAGATAATAGTATCAATTAACTTACATGACATCTGGTCGATCTATTCCACATAATAACGTCACTAGTACTAATCAACCGACTGTAGGCCGGAGCTCCGTTCTGGCCGATGTCTCGAACCAGAATAATCCCTGCCATTGACCATCGCATCGTTATGCCGCCGCAGTCTTTACCACTAGACCAACACGCCATTTTTTAACCCCTAATCCCTGCCACTCGAAGCTCCCCCTTTTATAGACGTGAACAACAACTTTGACATTTCTATCTACCGTCATTTTGAACCAATTACAGATCATCATATATTTTGGCTTAATATCTTCCAACACAGGTAATAATAAACAAACCTTATGTAGTGAAACCGTTTTAAAACATTAGAACGTAATTAAGCAATTTAATAAGAGTTGACTCGTAATTCTTAGACATTATTAAAAAGAATATCAACATCAACTGACAGTAATGTGCCAATACTGCCAATCGTTTGAAAGAGCCTACTATATTAAAATAGCAATATAAAATCCTAAGATTATTTACAAGTATAATCAAATATTACTTAATCATTTATAGTAATAACATTTATGTGATTTTAACAAGTTAAGACTGTTGTTTGTTTTTGTAAACAATATCTAGTCAAATTAGGTACTTCTACGTTGGTCTCAAGCTTCTTAAATATGACAGATGCCATTAGCCAACAAACGATATTCTTATATATTAATTATCTAACACACTCATGCAAAAAATCGCGGTAAAAAATCAGCTGTTCGACACTTCTGCGTTCACACACATCAACAAAATGTATGGAGCAGCTGATTTTATTTTTGCGATTGCAGTGTTGGTCCCTGGATAAGTACCTAGGTACTATTTATTAGTGGTTCTTCATGATGAGTCCCATGACCCCTTTTCGGGTTTAGGGTTAACAACAACTATAATGTTGTGTTCTGTTGTTTACAAGAATCACAAATGAACATATTATTATAGAGTAAACCGCTTGATTTTTGGTGTAAAATAAAATGAACTTTTTCACTAAACACTAAACGCTTCAATCAACTGACAGTAAACATTTGATTAGGTATTTGTTGTTTGTGTTTAGTTCGTGAATACATTCGATTTTACAAAGTAAATCAAGTAATACAATATGAGTTTGTATCAGTATGCAACAAAAGTCCATAGGCAAATTCACAAAGTAGTAGCTTGACGTTTAGTTTGACTTACGACCTTCTTTTAATGAGTAATTAGACACACACACTCGCATATTAGGTACTCGACACGCTATTCAATATAGTTCCGTGTCATTCGTCTTGTTCACATAGTTCGTATATGATTATACCCACAGATATCTAAATAAATAAATTTTAAGGTAGACAGATGCAGTTAACTTACGGCTCATTCACCGCGACTAAATAGAATGTTGTTGGTTGATAATTTGATATTGTGGGTTAGTGAAGTGTGTTTACATAATCTATTAGCAGTGTTGTAGTTCATTTTGATATGCAAATCAAATTTAAATATTGAGATGAAAGCGGATATTATCGCGCTGCGCAAAAGTGGACTTAAATTATATCGATCACAAATATTTGATGAAACCGGACTGACTGTGAGTATTAGGATTTAATTATTTTATCGAACATTTATCTAAAGTATAACTGCTGATCCTTGTAGTTATTTTTTAAACATAGAAGAAGTTTATATTCCTTTTGTAACATTTCGAGTTTCAAAACAGTTTTGTTTCAAAATACTTAGTAATAATATTTTATAGGTAATTTTGCTGGTAGCCTAACAGTATTCCTTTTTTGTTTTAGGAAAATTAACTACTGTGAGTCGGAGGGTCAAATGATATAAGGAAGAGGGTAGCTTTGCCAGTCGAAAGCGAAGTGGAAGGCCCCAGCTGGTCTGTGAATATGAAACAAGTGGTTTCATACCAATGAGATATTTTGCCGAATTATTCGACACGTCTTTACGAAGCGTTCGCCGTGCAAACGAAAACCAGCTCAAAAACCTATGTAGCAATATTGTAGGGCCCATGCGCCAGCGTTAAGGCGACTACACGACCTAAAGCGCGGTCACTGTCGGACTGCATAGAAAAGAAAGAGAAGCGCGATGACACAACCGTGGTAATTTATTGCAAATATGAAGCAATTATCTATTTACAAAAACTCTCAAACACCAAACAAATAAAAACCGTATACTAAAATTCGGGGAATTAAATTGTCTTTTAGATGGTGAAAGTTTTATGAAAATACACCCGATAGTGTTTGCGTGATTATCGTTTTTATGTCCGCGGTAGACATTACTTTACAAATTAATTACACTATGTTAAAAAAATATAATTGCAAATATTCACATATCAAATTACGAGTACGAAGCAAATGGTCTAAGTATAACATTTATTTTTTTCAAAGAAATCAGTCCGGTCGATTAGACGTGATGTTGAATTTAAAATCATTAGAAGTCGTATATCTGCGCCTTAACAAGATTGCATTGATAATAATGGGGATTATACTAAGTATTAAATTATAAATTGATTATACCTAGTAATAATAAAATTATATTGTAGCATATGCGTAATAAGGATTATTTTGAGGTTTAGTTTCAATCTTCTTTTCGTAATGAAAATGAATACTTAAGCTATAACCACAATAAGTCCTAAGCTAGAAGTTTATTTATTCTTTATAAAATTATAACGAATAAACATTTTGTAATCACTTATAAAACATTTTTATTCTTTACCCCATATTTCACTAACTATATAATAATAAAAACAATTATTACATTGTTACTCTCGTTTATTAATTTATCGAATAATAAAAGAACAGATGAAGATAATAATTGATGAAAAGAAAAAAAATCTCATTTTGAGATTGGAACTTGGGCCTATATGTTTGCTAACCCGATGCGTTACACTATCAGCTATCGGGCCTTATAACAATGTTGTCAATTTTAGCAATGGTTTGAGCCGACCAAGGTCATACTTAATTACGTACTGTTAGGCCGTGCATTTACGGAGGGTTTTAAAATAAGTAAACTGTTTTACTTAATGTATGTATATTAAAAATAACATACAAAATTAGGACTTAGGACGTGTGTGACTCTTTAGGATGACGGAGTGAGACTGTTGTAAGTGTCCTCAAAATTGGGCGACGGCGACAGGCCCTTAACGGTGATACTTGAGATTGGAATGCTGAGAAGTGCAGGATGCGCTTCTCTTAAATATTTATTTTTAATTTATTAGCGAGTCAGGGTTATAACAACCCCCTGCTTAAGTGGAAACTTACGCCTCTTAAAAGCGAAGTTTACAAAAAAATGGTTTCTAATTTGTTGTCAGACGCGGCGTATGACGTGTTAATTGAATTATGTTTTCGCCGGTCGGGTTATCGGTGTTGTAATTATTAATTTTAGATTCATCTAATATTTGACTGTGTTTAAATTTCTTGTAAAGAGCCATACATTTCCTATTACAGTAATGGTACAATAAAAACATGACAAAAATACATGTAAACATAAATGTATATAAAACAATAGAGTATGATGGAAATACATTAGGTGTTTCATTAATGTTAAAGTTCTTAGCTATTTCTAGAATGTTAGCAATCCTATGGTTAATTATATCTAGGTTATCGGTATTCACATTAGGAATCTTCGGTAGATTCTGATTAGGTATAATTAAGTTTATTAAAATTAGACATATTACAACATGAATCATGGATTAAGTTAAAATTGGAGTGAATATAATTAAGAATTGATCTAAGATATTTCATACTTATTAGTTTTATATTTTTTTTTTACAGTATCCTTTACAATTAGGTCTTAGTGTTAGTATACATGTGCCTAGGATAGTATATTCGGATATTTTGCTTTCACAAATGGGGTTATCTGGAGTACTAAGTTCTTTAATCTGTTTACAAATGTGTACAAGCTAGTAACAATTTTACAAACACTTAATTTATCTAGCGTTATAAACTTAGATCTATCTTTACATAAAGCTATGTATGTGGCTATGTGGAAAATTAGTGCATAGGATTTAGATACATTATGAGGTACACGCACAGGAACATTCTTATACAAACTATATTGGCTTATCAAAACTAAAGGAATACAAGCTTATCATCTAAAATATAACTTACAATTTCTGACAGATTTATTTAAGTGTTTAAGCCACTTAGCTCCGTTGGGAATTCTGTGTATTTAGGCAAGTTCTTAATATTTTTCGACCAGGTCGTAATACAGATTTTTTTTGGTGATGGAACTGACGGGTGTATCAAGTGTTCGAGTTTGCGAACAGGATGGAGTTAACAATATCTTCTAATTTATAGGAGAGGCTTAAAACGCTTGACTAGAGCACATTTAACGAGTTTTGTAGAGTGGCTTTAAGTGCTAAAACATTTGTAACGGCTGTGATATTATCAACGTGGGAAGAAAGGTTTTCTGTTACTGTGTTGAGGGCTTTCTAGTTTTTATTAATTTTATGATTGACTTATTTAAGCTATAGATCGCGGATTTACAGATTAGAGTGTTTTCTCTGAGTTTGTTGTCATTCTCATATTAGTACTTGAAATATTGATTATGTTCTGAGCGTTTGGCAAACCATAGCATAATGCTGTCACACTGTAAGAGAGTATTTATGCATATATAAGTCCTTAACTAATTTAACACTAAATAAAAGTAGAAAGATAGGATTACTTATAACCTAGGTGATATCTATATCTGTAGCTAATTTTACTTCATCGTAATGATGTTTGACATGTTTTCTATTGATTAGTAGAGAAAGTGTGTGGTTCCCATGGACTTTTACTACTTTGTAGGGACCTTTCCACACAGGTGACAATGCTTTCCGCATTCTTAAGTGGTTTTTTAAGTAAACCATATCACCAACCTTATAAGTGACAGGTCGGGACCGTTTGTCGTAATATTCTTTCGACGTCTCTTTGGATTTAGTTATATTTTCTATAGCTTTATTATGGGACAGTTTCAAACGGTGACTTAACATTTTAATGTAGTCGTGGTAGGTGTTAGTAGGGTTTAGTTCATAGACTGAATCTGGTAAATAAGGTTTATGACCGAACAGTAGTTCATAGGGCGTGAATTGAGTAGTCGTATGGACGTTAGTGTTGTATGCAAGAATTCCTGTGTAAACATATTTATGCCAATCGGTTTGGTCGTTGTTAACATATGATTTAAAATATTCCTTTAAAGTGGAATGACTTCTTTCTAAAGCTCCTTGTGTTTGGGGATGATAGGGTGTTGACCACAGTTGTTTTATTTTTAGGAATTCGCAGGTCTTTTTAAACAAATCAGCTGTGAAATTAGTACCTTGATCAGTCAATATAGTTTTGGGGATACCGAATAAGGAGATAAAGTGGACAAGGCATTCACAACATTCTTCGGCTGAAGTATTAGAGATGGGGTAAGCAAAGGAGAATTTTGTCAAGTCGTCCTGAAGGGTTAGTATGTATTTGAATTTGAATTCTCCAGCTTCAGGAAGCGGACCTACGATGTCGAGGCTAATGCGTTCAAAAGGCGCAGTTGATGTAGAAGTTATCTGCATAGGAGCTCGATTGGTTTGGCGAAGAGCTTTGTTGAGTTGGCATTGGGAACATTTCTTCACATAATTTTGTATGTCGCTTTTCATGTTTTTCCAATAGTACCGTTCTCTGATACGATTGTACATGCGTGATTGACCTACATGTCCGGCTACGGGTAAGTCATGATTTTGTTTTAGGATTTTAGGAATTTCGCTTGGGACTGGAAAGATAATAGTATTTTTGTAAATATTAATCTTAATATTCGTATTGTGGAATACATAAGCTAGAATATTATATATTTTAGCGTATGAAAGTTTGACGAAGGAATCTTTGAAATCTGAAATAGCAATTTCTTTGGGACTTTCATCGCATCCTACTAATAATTCGTTTCTTAGGTTTTTCAAAGATTTGAATAAATCTGGATATGGAAGGTCATCAAAGTGATGTACTTTAGTGAAAATTAAGTAATATGATTTACCTTTAGATTTGAGGTTTTGAAAGGAATACAGTGTTCTTTCTCTATTCATTAGATCAGAGGCGTCGCTATAGTTAGCAAGGATTTCTTCAATATAAGGATTCGACTCGTCAAGATCAATGGATGTAGGAATAATGATGACTTTTGAATTTGAAGATAGTAGAGGGTTTGTATACTCGTGTATTATAGTGTTGAAAGTATATTTTTTATTAGATGTAGCTTTCAGGAAATCGGAGTACGTATTTTCATACACATCAGTACTTGGTAGGTTTATGGGCGAGTTTTCAGAGTTTTCGAGGTTTTGTAAGTTATAACGGTCAGGATTAAAAGAACTAGGCAGGAGCGGTGAATCTAAAGGATTAGCACGTGAGGTGCTTGCTTTCGGGGAAGTAGGATTGTTAATATTTATGGGATTTGATACAGGAAGGACGGGGATGGATTCTAAATGTTCGGTTTTTATTGCATTTACAGGGGCTGATGTACATATTGGATATCTAGATAGTGCATCTGCAGCGGAGTTAAGTTTTCCCTTCTTATAAATAATTTCGTATTCATATTCTTCTAGTTTTAATCTCCATCTTTGTAATTTACTGGCGGGGTCTTTGTGATTAAAGAGCCATTTTAATGGACGGTGATCGGTAACGATTTGGAATTTGCGACCATACAGGTATGGCCTGAAGGTTTTACAACCAAAGAGGATTGCTAGTAATTCTTTTTCAGTGGTGTTGTAATTGATTTCACTTTTATTAAGGGTACGAGACGCGTAAGCTATAGGTCTCTCTTTACCATTTTCTCCTTGAGAGAGTATAGCACTTATCGCGTAGTTAGACGCGTCACACGTGAGTATGAATTGTTTAGAAAAGTCTGGATATGCTAGTAGAGGTGGGGATATGAGTCTAGTTTTTAAAGTTTCAAAAGCAAGTTGATGTACATTTTGCCATACAAATGGAATGTCCTTTTTCAGGAGGGATGTTAGTGGTTTAGCTAATTTAGAAAAGTCGGGTATAAAGGACGATGAGTCAGAACGTCCCCCCAACCTTACATTGACCAACAGACTTAAAATGTATCTCATTCGAACCGCCTTAGCAAGGTGATCAATTTTTACTATGACGACATCTCTCAAAAGTGCGGGATATTCCGAGAAAATCATGTTTTAGTGTTAATTTCGTCACAATGTCCCCCCAACCCTTACATTGACCAACATACTTAAAATGTATCTCATTCGATCCGCCTTAGCAAGCTGATCAATTTTTACTATGACGACATCTCTCAAAAGTGCGGGATATTCCGAGAAAATCATGTTTTAGTGTTAATTTCGTCAGAACGTCCCCCCAACCCTTACATTGACCAACAGACTTAAAATGTATCTCATTCGATCCGCCTTAGCAAGCTGATCAATTTTTACTATGACGACATCTCTCAAAAGTGCGGGATATTCCGAGAAAATCATGTTTTAGTGTTAATTTCGTCAGAACGTCCCCCCAACCCTTACATCGACCAACAAACTTAAAATGTATCTCATTCAAACCGTCTTAGCAAGGTGATCATTTTTTACTATGACGACATCTCTCAAAAGTGCGGGATATTCCGAGAAAAATCATGTTTTAATGTTTATTGCCAGAACGTCCCCTCAAGCCTTACATCGACCAACAAACTTAAAATGTATCTCATTCAAACCGTCTTAGCAAGGTGATCAATTTTTACTATGACGACATCTCTCAAAAGTGCATTATATTCCAAGAAAAATCATGTTTTAATGTTAATATTGCCAGAACGTCCCCCCAACCCTTACATCGACCAACAAACTTAAAATGTATCTCATTCAAACTGCCTTAGCAAGGTGATCAATTTTTACAATGACGACATCTCTCAAAAGTGCGGGATATTCCGAGAAAAATCATGTTTTAATGTTTATTGCCAGAACGTCCCCCCAAGCCTTACATCGACCAACAAACTTAAAATGTATCTTATTCAAACCGTCTTAGCAAGGTGATCAATTTTAATACGACGACATTTCTCAAAAGTGCAGGATATTCCGAGAAAAATCATGTTTTAATGTTAATTATTTTTAGCACAAAATAAGAGTTTGTAAGTAAACCATATTTTTTGATTTTCAAACCTCTCAAGATCAATTAGGAGATGCCATTTAAAAAACAGAAAACGTCATTCGTTACTCGTCCAATTTTTTCTATTCCTATAGGCAGGCAGTTGTCCCACCGGCGGCGATGAACGATTAGCGAGTAGAACTAGCAACTGAAAACGAGTCGCCGAGCAGCGAGCAGCGTGTGTGTAGTTCCGATAGTTTTGTCGCTGGGCTATCAGCGAGTTTTCGAGTGCGACGGGCGATTACTCGCACCACTCGCTCGGGGCGGTTAGTCTCACAGGGGTTTCTCTCGGCGTGAGCTCTGACCACCAAGCAACCATCGCTGAGCGAGTATCGCTAGGCGAGTATTATCTTTGATAGCTCTTGTCGCTCAGCGACAAACCAGTGAAGCGAGTCCTCGCCGGCAGTGTGAACAGTCAGAGATCAACTGTTAATATATGCATCTCTTTTGTTTACACGGAATGTATATCTATTGTACGTTTCTTGAGCGAGAAAACAGCCGACAGTTAGTCGCTTCCTCGCCGGCGGTGGGACAACTGCCATATGCTCGTCCACGACGGAGACGCGGGGTGTCTTCGTCTTGGGCGAGCTTGAATCCCTCACTGCACTCAGGATTCAAGTCTTAACTCCCTCGCTTCGCTCAGGAGTCAACTGAAACCTAGAATCCTTCGTTGCGTTCAGGATTCAAAATAGCGCCCGCGACAACAAGACACTACTTTATACCAAAATAAATAAAACGATTTTTTATTTTATTTCTAAACCCCATGGATTTTGGAGTTAAAACTGGTTGCTAGTATTTTTATAGATCTTTATGAACCTGATAACACATACAAAAGATCTGTTGCAGGGCGGGAGACGGGCCTAGCGAATTAGAAAAATTAATAAAACGTTTTTTTAATTTTCATTTTATTTCTAAGCCCCATGGATTTTGAAGTTAAAACTGGTTGCTAGTCTTTTTATAGATCTTTATGAACCTAATAGCACATACAAAAGATCTGTTGCAGGGCGGGGGACAGGCCTAGCGAATTAGGAAAAATTAATAAAACGATTTTTTAATTTTTATTTTATTTTTAAACCCCATGGATTTTGAAATTAAAACTGGTTGCTAGTCTTTTTATAGACCTTTGTGAACCTACTAATACATACAAAAGTTCTGTTGAAGGGGGGGACGGGTCTCATACAAATATGGTCATCGTTCTTTTCGGTAATAGGACATGAGACCTAGGAATGATTTTATGTCTTTCGCGGATTTAGGTCTCGGAAAATTGGATACGGCTTTGATTTTTTCAGGATCGGGTTTTACACCGTCATCAGTAATTTGGTGACCGAGGTAGGAAACTTCTTTTCGAAGGAACTCGCATTTGTCGGGTTGCAGTTTAAGATTAAATTCTCTGATACGTTGGAACACTAATTCTAGATTTTTGATGTGGGAATCTAGGTCATAGGAGTAGATAACGATATCGTCGAGATAGACAAAGCATCGGATTCCTTGTAGTCCTGATAGGACGGAGTTCATGAGCCTCTGGAATGTTGACGGGGCGTTTTTCAGACCAAAGGGCATTCGCTCAAATTCGAAGTGTCCCTGTGGTACGCTGAACGCAGTTTTAGCTGCGTCTTCAGGTAATATTTTGACCTGATGAAATCCAGAAGCTAGATCTAGAGTTGAAAAGTATTTGGATTTTCCAAGTTGATCTAGTATTTCAGTGATGTTGGGAATAGGATAAGAATCTCCGATTGTGACATAGTTTAACTTCCTGTAGTCTATGACAACTCTCCATTTTCGCTGGCCGGAAGCATCTAATTTTTTTGGAACGACCCAAATGGGTGCGGACCATGGGGACATAGAAGGTTTAATGATGCCTTCGTTCAGCATTTTAGTAATTTGTTTTTGAACTTCTTGTTTATGGCATTCAGGAAATCTATAGGATTTAACGTGGATCGGTGCGTTACTTGTTGTTTTGATTTCATGTTGTAGCGCACTCGTTGTCGTCAATGGGTCACCGGGTAGATGGAATATGTCTGAGTATTTAGAGCAGGTTTGATGAAGGACGTTAATTTCTTCGGAGTTTAAATGAGACGTTCTGAGTTGTTTAAGCACTTCTTTAGTGCGGGAATAGGTATCTTGAGGCGATATAGTATTGATAGGATATTCGTCACATTGAACGGATTCAGAGGGCATTTCAACTGGAATCAGAGTAAGATTCAAATTGGATTTAAGTGGTATAAGGGAGTCAGATATATTAGCAACAGTTATGTTGACTCTATTATTTTTCTTTGTTCTGACTAAGCAGTTTGATATCAATATGTTTTTGTGTTGCGTTTGATCGAGGATTAACCCTTCTTTTATTTCAGGATTGGAGACGGAGCATTCTATTACCATTTCAGATCTGGCTGGAATATAATAAATAGGTTCGTTAAATTGGACTGGTATTTGTAATTTATTAAATCTGATCTCTTGGTTAACATAATCGATGTTACCTCCGAAAGCGTTTAGCAAATCGCTTCCGATGATGCCATCATAAGGGAGATGTATTTTATCTACTACATGGAATTTGTGATTTACGAGCTTTCGAGGCGAGTCGGATAATTGTAACTTAAGTGGGAAATGACCTAAGGTTACCGTGGTTCCTTGGTCGGGCTCTATTCCTTTTAGGTTTATAGGTTCGGCTATGAGTTTGGGGATTTTATGCATACAGCTTTTCTTGATGAGACTAATTGCTGATCCAGAGTCTATTAAAAGGCATAATGGTAAGTCTGAGACGGAAGTGTTGATAAGGAGATGCGGGAGTAAGGTTCTTCGTGGATCAGTGGTAATTTCAAATATTTCTTTAGGATTTGCAGATTTTTTTTGTTTATCAGATTCGGTGTTTTTGGATTTAGTAAAATTAGGGATTTTAATGGATATAGTAGGTTCAGTGAGTTTAGTAGATTCAGTAGGTATAGTCGATACAGCGGATTTAGTAGATTCAGGGGATATAGTAGATTCAGTCGATTTATTAGATTCAGTCGATTTAGTAGATACGGTGGATATAGTAGATTCAGTGGATTTAGTAGATTCAGTGGATTTAGTAGATTTAGTAGATTCAGTGGATTTAGTAGATGCGGTGTCTAATGGATGTGGTATGTGGTGTCTCGCACGACACCGATACGAGCCACTTAATAGTTTTTTGGGTCATTGTCGGTTTCATCGTTGAATTCAGGGTCGTCTTGTTCGTTTGATTCCTCAACGAAATTTACTCGTTGTGGTGGTTTGTTACCGGAAGTAGAAGGTAGTTCATTATTACGGAAACGATTGTTATTATATTCGCGTTTACGGCAATTTTCGATTGAGTGCCCCGGGAATTTGCAGTATCGGCAGATATCGGATTTATTGGGTTGACTGTTATTACTAGATGGACGATGTTGTTGGGACGGAGGGACAGGTTTATTTGGTTTAGAAAACTTGTTTTCCGTAGGTTGAGTTCTCTTGAACATTGACTGTTGAATGCGCTCTTCGTTGATAGCGTAATTTACGGCCTCGTTTAGGGTTTGTGGAGACCTGCATCTCACCATGTTAGAGATACGCGGGAGTAGACCCATCGTGAAATGATGGAGAGCTAAATCTTCCATTGCCGCTGTACGGCCGGGAAGTTCTTTGGCTTTAGCAGTGGATAGTGACACTTCTGTAAGCAGACGTGAGAGGCATGTCTCGATTTTCAAAGCGAATTCGTTAACATTTTCTTGCGGACTTTGTTTGCTCTCTTGGAGTTCAGTAAGAAGATGGGCATAGTGCTTCCTGTCACAAAATTGGGTTTTAAGAAATTCTTTTAATTGTTCCCAGGTACTGAACTCTTTTATTGAGCAAACAACTTCCGCTTTCCCTTCAAGTCGGCTTAGGATATATTTGAACAAAATAGGTTTTTGTGATTCTGAGGCAAGTTGATAAGCGTTATTGCAGTTGGTAATAAATGAATTGAGTGTTTCCCGGGTTCCGTCGTATGACTTGACGAATTTGAACAGGCTGTTGAGGTCCATTTCTGGAGTTAAGTTTTGCAGGGATTCCTGGATTTCTTCGGGTTTCAGAGCTTTGCGCATAATATTATGAGGTATTAGTGTGAAGATGCGGTGTAGCGTCGTTGTATAATATTTGAAGGACTCACGAAAGGCAGGCGAGCGCGAGGGCTAGCTGCATTCCTGCGTGCTGCGTGCTGGAATTGTTGATCGTGCCGTCTACGTCATCTAAGTGACGGCTGGATGGATGTAGCACTTGTTTTATTTGCACTTATAATGGCACTTGCACTTTTCTCATGAGATTTTCACTGATTTTAGTTGATTTTCACTGATTTTCACAGGTTTTTCCGAGTGATTCTTCGGCGGGACGGAGACGGACCATGGGATTAACTTTTAAATCCCTTAAGCTGCCACCAATGTTAGGCCGTGCATTTACGGAGGGTTTTAAAATAAGTAAACTGTTTTACTTAATGTATGTATATTAAAAATAACATACAAAATTAGGACTTAGGACGTGTGTGACTCTTTAGGATGACGGAGTGAGACTGTTGTAAGTGTCCTCAAAATTGGGCGACGGCGACAGGCCCTTAACGGTGATACTTGAGATTGGAATGCTGAGAAGTGCAGGATGCGCTTCTCTTAAATATTTATTTTTAATTTATTAGCGAGTCAGGGTTATAACAGTACGCTGCGTGTGTGAAAAAGCGATATGTTTTTGTTTCGCTGACTCGCTCGACACCAGTGTATAAATTCTGAGGTGTGCGTTCTGTGTTCACTTATACACACATACGTATATACGGCCTGTACCGCGCGTGTTCACAGCAAAACAATCCTTACGGTGCCTATGCACTTCTAACCCTGTACTGTACATGCATAGCACGACAGTCGGCGCGGCGCCCGCGCGTCTCGCTTCTATCTTCTTGGCCAGTAAACAGGGAGTTGCAGAAGGCCAATCACAAAGAATTCAATGAGGATTCCTCAGTCAACTAAGCTTACTGAAACTTTGAAATTAGAATTTCGGGTTTTAGTATTCAAATAATCAAATCAGAGCACTCAGTATGTAAGCGGCACTACACATTAACAACACAGTTACGTCGACCAATCCATTTGTTTACATTGTCATCGGGTACTTTGGGAACTAACTATATGTGTGTGTTTATGTTAGAGTGAAGGTAAGAGTTCGTAGCCGACTGCAGACAGCAGCAGCAGACGACGTGTCGCTGCGACATGTCGCCTGCTGCTGTCGTCTGCAGTCGGCTACGAACTTGTACCTTTGGCTTTCTCCACTGTGTCGGCTGGCAGAAGGCGCGCGGGGCGGGTGCGGGGGTACGTCCGTCCGTCCGTCGGCTTGTTAGCGGTCGCTGATACAATTGAACAAGCGGAACCGTCCAATCAGGAAACTTAATAAAGCGTGGCATGCACTCGCGGACTGCACGATTTAGACGCTGCGGTTATACCGCGCTTTAAAATGGACACGTACCAAATTGGATTCTGAAATACAGGTACTTACATATAAACTCGCTTCCTTCTTTTTCACGGTGAAATTTGAGGTGAATAGGGTATCTGCATGTTTTAAGGATGTCAAGTGTTGGTTTTGTTTTTACAATTTTATTTTTTAGGTAGTTATATTATTCCATTACCGTACTCGTGTCTAGTCGGAATATTAGCTCTATCAGTTTTTTTTACATAATCAGCCTATAATGTTCCCACTGCTGGGACACAGGTCAGTTTTTTTTAAATAACAATAATTTATCTATTTAATGCAATTTTACAGTCAGGTCAGCTCCCAACCCAGATGTGCCACTCAAACATTGTTCTTCTTCATAAGAAAGGAGACAAGTCCAATATAAACAACTACAGGCCCATTAACTTAGTCTCACATATTTATAAAGCATTCATCAAGATCATTCATAATCGCATAGATGCAAAATTAGACTCGCATCAACCACCGGAACAAGCAGGATTTCGCTCAAGTTTTTCTACCACAGACCATCTTCAAACTTTAAATCAGTTAATAGAAAAACACACAGAATTTCGAAAACCTCTATACCTGGCTTTCGTAGACTACACAAAGGCTTTTGACAGCATTAAACACAGCGCAATATTTTCAGCCTTACGAAGTCAAGATATAGAGGAAACCTACATAGATCTTCTAAAGGTTATTTATAATAATAGCACGGCCAACGTTAAACTGGATTCCATAGGCACAACATTCAAAATAGACAAAGGTGTAAAACAGGGTGATCCGCTCTCTCCTAAACTATTTACGAGCACTTTGGAAGAGATATTCAAAAAACTCGCAGACACATGGGCAACGAAGGGTATTCCAATCGGCGATAAAATGCTGTCAAACCTTCGTTTTGCAGATGATATCGTTCTTTTTGCATCTACAGCAGATCGACTGCAACAAATGCTCCAAGAACTGAGCACTGCAAGCCTTGAAGTTGGACTGACGATGAATCAATCAAAGACTAAAGTCATGACCAATGCCACCAACTATAAGGTCGAGGTCGATGGGCAGGAAATACATTATGTCGACGAATATATCTACCTGGGCCAGCTAGTTTCCTTCCACAACAGACAGGACAAAGAGATCGACCGTCGAGTCGAAAATGCGTGGCCGAGTTACTGGTCCATGAAGGCGCTAATGAAGGGCGACCTTCCTATTTCACTAAAGCGTAAGCTCGTCGACATGTGTATCCTGCCTATCCTAACCTATGGCGCTCAGACTTGGTCTTTGACAGAGGCTCAGAAGTCCAAACTCAAGGTTTGCCAAAGAGCGATGGAGCGTAGTATCTTAAAGATTAAACTCACCGACCAAATTCGCAACACCACAATACGCTCCAAGACAGGTATCGCTGATGTTGGTGGCAAGTCTGCGAGGCTGAAGTGGGACTGGGCGGGTCACACTTATAGGATGCATCCAGACAGATGGGCCAAAGTCGTCACACAGTGGGTGCCTGAAGACGGGCGTCGTCACCGAGGCAGGCCTAAGAAACGCTGGCGTGACGACTTAGACTCATTCCTAACCGACTGGACGGAGAAAGCACAGCACAAGGAGAAGTGGAAGGAAATGGGGGAGGCCTTTGCTCAGCAGTGGGACAATACAGGCTAACGGAAAAAAAAAAAAAAAAAAAAATTAAGTAAGCGATCTTTGAAAACCAAGTGCATGAGTGTCTTTGGGATATTCGTAATTGTCGTGGAGTGAATGAGCAGCGCCAGGTGAAGCAGTGACTACTAACTACACAAGTTTGTGATACTTACCTGTACGAGCTTGGTTGTTCCTTGCGTGCCGCGGCCCGCAGCCGTGTGCTCTCGACTTCGCATACGTACTTACCAACGGATGCCCATCAGAGACACACTGCTGGTAATTGACGTTAATGACGCGATTGAACTTGAGGGACTAGTAGCTGAATAATAACAGCCGCACGGGTCGTTCATAGTTTAAGTTACACTTGCCACGGTCGATTCATGGATGGGTGACCGTTACCCGGAAACCAGTGAGTAGTTACGGATCGTCAGATGCACAAAAGTCTGACAATCAGTCTTAACAAGGAGTATCGCAAGGGGTGGTAAGTATGAACGGGTTTGAACTTGTTATTCATTTATGATGTACAGTCAGAGAAGTTAATTCTTAAGCAACTTGACACCCTACGTCAGGGATGGCGAATCTCTATACATCTACGTACCATAATATTTTCCAAATAAATATTTCATACGGCCATGACGTGCCAACAAACAATCTTGGCTTAGTGATTACTGGAAAAAAAATACTCTCGCATTATTATTATAATTTTGAATCTCTCTTGACATTTCTCGGGTCCTGGACCTTTGGAAGGCGTACCTGGTGTTCGAGAGGGCAAAAACAACCCGCAGAGGCCCGTTAGACGTCACCAACCGACGCTGTTCGTGTCCTGTACGCACTGTGCAAGTGCACCCAAGGACAACCCCCGGTCGGTGGAGGACTAATGTTAATATTAACAGTTTTTTATTTCTGTAAATAAAATGACAAATTAGTGCGACTTCTGCTGTTGCAAACTGCATGAGTTAGGTACCTGAATTCCTGAAATGATGCCATGCCCAAATTATTTTGTTACGTGCCACCAATGACACGCGTGCCATTGGTACGCGATCCCTGCCCTATGTCAATGAGCCGTGTTATAGCCATTTTATACAACTGTCAAAAAATGACAGTTGTGTTTTGTTGAATTTATGGACAATTTAAGTTTGTAGCCAATTAATTTTCCTGACTTGACGTTTTGCTACACCACATTCAAAATATTTTAACAACATGTAACAGTGATAAAAAAATGCGACGTTGATGTTGTATTTCCAAAACAGACTAGACTCAGTCCGGCTGAAGAGAAGTGTTCCTGCCAGCTGTCAGTGCGACAATTCTAGTAGCTAATAAAAATCAAATTCGCCAAAACACGTATAGCACAGAAATCTTAATAATATTAAGATTTCTGTGACGTATAGGTACGTTTGTATGAAAGTGACAGATGTCAAGAACGCATTCTTCCGTCGGCCGCACTGTGTCACATTTTATCAAAGTTAGGGCCACATCAAGATTTATTAGCAGGTATGTGTGCGTTTGTTTTGAGGGGCTTGTGGCTAAGTAATAACAGCCGCACAGGTCGATCGATCAGGTTAAGCTACGCCTGCCGCGGTTGGTCCGTGGATGGGTGATCATTTTTACATACCAAGACCCCTCCGTGCCTCGGAAAGCACGTTAAGCCGTTGGTCCCGGCTGTCATTCGTGTCGTCAGAAGCCCGAAATTCTGACAACCAGTCTTACCAAGGGGTTTCGTATTACCCAGTAACTGTGTTGTGGAGGTCAGATAGGCAGTCGCTCCATGTAAAATACTGGTACTCTTCTGCATCCGGTTAGACTGGAAGCCGACCCCAACATAGTTGGGAAAAGGCTGGGCAGATGATGATGTGTGCGTTTGTTTACTCATACAATACAATCTGATTGATTATCAGATTCACGCCTCTTTTTTTAAAAGGGTGTTCAAAGTCGATTGTCAAGGGATTATGGCTAGCAAAAAGCATGCACCTTAAATATAATAAAGCATCAAACGGTACACATAAGGAGGGCCGTGCAGGGTAACGTAGACAACTGAGGGTACATAACGGGTGTAACTTTAAAGACACTTAAAAAAGCTGACAGTCACTTGTACTCCCCGTCTTTGTTATCATTTTTTTGTACGGGTCCATACCTGGGAACCTTCTGGTTACGGAGATATTGAAGGTCAAAATTCCAACTTTTAGTGAGGTTCTTTTATGAAAACAAGTTTTTAATGTCGTCAAGCTAAATTGAACTATAACGATAAAATTGTAATTTGTGTAGGGGAAAATGATCACAATTTAAAATATATTTCGTCCCAACTACAAATTGTACTTGATACATTCTATAACAATATGATTATTGTATTAAATGTGTTCAAGAATGAGTACTTAGATCCTAATAGGCTTAATCATCGTTTGAAAAATGTATGTTAATACTATAAAAAATGTAAATTTCTGGAAAGCGAATCCTTTGAAATCACTGAATTATGTACAAAAATTAACCACCTCATAGATTGTAATGACTATAGTGAAAACTATTTAAACCCTAGAGAACTTATGAAAAGAATAGCGAGTAGCAGATCAAGTCTTAAACTAAACCCCAAAAATGCACCCAAAAGAGGAACAATTCCATTCTACTTTGATCGTAAAAACCAAACTCAAACAGAAAATTTACAAAATAGTATGGAACCGGAACTAAATAACAACGTGCGTACTCGTACTGGGCAACCTAAAAAAGGTACGATACCTTACTATTTTCCCACAGTTACAAAAAATGACTTGTTTTTTCGTTCCTAAAACCACGACATCGACCTCACATAACTTTAGGATACTTCACCAAAACATTGCAAGTGCACTGTCTAAACAAGAAATATTGGAATTGACATTACAGGAGATGCGAGATTCGCAGAACGACCCGCATGTAATCTGCCTCTCTGAGACATTTATAAAAAAAGGACATGAAAAATATCTTAAGTTGTCGGATTATGACATGGCTTCAAATTTTTGCAGGGAAAAACAACGAGGTGGCACTTGCATTCTGATCAAAAAGGGTCTGTGTTACAAAGAACTGCCGTTTGTAAAAACACATGCCTCCGTAAATAAATTTGAGGCCTGTGGCATAGAACTAACAAATGAGAAACTAATCATAATCTGCATATACAGAACTCCTCAGTCTGATCCTAACCAATTTTTAAGTAAGTTAGATAATATCTTACATGATATTTACAAAAAATACAAAACAAAAATACGCATAGATATAACAGGGGACTTCAATATAAATACTTTGAAAAAAGGGAAAATCACTCAAGTATTTCAAGACATAGCACGTAGTCACAATGTTAAAATTCATATTAATGTAGCCACACGTAAATCGTCGTGTATAGACCATATTTTAAGTAATATACCTGATGCTATCGGAAGAGTACTACCACTTCATCTCTCTGACCACGATACAGCTCAAATGCTAAGCTTTCCTTTAAGGTGTCAGACAGCAAAAACAGCTATATACCATATCTATAAAAGAGATAATAATCTGGATAATACACTTAAGTTTAGAGAATGCTTAAAAAACTTGTCTTGGGCAGACATATACACGGAGAACGATGCAAATAGGGCATTTGATTGCTTCCATGAATTGTTATGTCTGTTTCACAATCTCTGCTTTCCAAAGGTAAGGGTTAAAATAGACTTAAATCAAAAAACAAAACAAAAGTGGATAAGTAAAGGTCTAAAACATAGTTCTAAAACCAAGCGTTGCCTACGATACCAATACTATAAAAATAAAAATCAAGCTAACAAGACAAAATATACCACATACACGAGTCTGCTACAAAAATGTATCTACAATGCCAAGCGTAATGCTAATATTAAGTATATTAATTAGAATGACAACAAATGTAAAGCCACATGGACAGTTATAAAAAATGAAATATGCAATATGAACCCCAAAGACAATATTGAACACATAAAAATTGACAACACCGTAATTACTAAACCGGAAGAAATCGCCTCTGCCTTTAATAATCACTATACAAATACTATCATAACGCGAAACTCTAATACCAAGTGCTCTAATAAAAACCTAATTGCTAATTCAATGTACCTCACGCCAATGTCCGAAAGTGAGGTAAGAGAACAGATATTATCGTTAAATAACACTACTTCTGAGGGTTACGATGAACTTAGCACTAAAATAATAAAGACATGTATTAATGAAATAAGCGGGGTATTGACATATCTAATCAACCTATCCTTTTCACAAGGTGTGTTTCCTAATGCCCTAAAAATGTCCCTTGTGAAGCCGATATTTAAAAAGGGTGAAAAATGTAATATGGACAATTATCGGCCCATAACATTAATACCCATCCTTTCAAAAATATATGAAAAATGTATGTACCAAAGGTTAATTAGCTATTGTGAAAAATTCAATATTTTAAACAAGGAACAATTTGGTTTTCAAAAACGAAAATCCACTACCTTAGCCATTTTTTCTCTTTTAAAAACAGTACTGACGAGTATCAATAACAATCACCTAACAACGGGCTTGTTTTTTGATTTGTCAAAAGCGTTTGACCTAGTTTCACATGACATATTATTGAAAAAGCTAGAGTCTGTCGGAATTAGAGGATTGCCACTTCAGTGGCTATCATCGTACTTAACTGATAGACGACAGACTGTAGTTATCACCAAGCTTAACGAAAAGGGGGACATGACACTCTACTCGTCTGAATATAAAAATGTAAAATGTGGCGTACCACAAGGTAGCATATTGGGTCCTATCTAATCATAAATGTTTCCTTTTTGCTGATGATATTTCTATTATTGTTACTGGTGACAAAAAATGTAAAACCATTACTGATCATGAAACGGACATAAATAATACAATTGACAATTTAATTAGCTGGTTAAATAATAATAATTTATCGATTAATCTTAATAAATCTGTATACATTCAATTCAATCAATCTCATAATGACAAATTTAATTTTAAAATAAACATACCTAAGCTTACCCAAATGACACAAACTAAGTTCTTAGGTGTAGTTATTGACGAACATTTAGATTGGAAAGCTCAGGTCGACCATGTGTGTAATAAAATAAATAAATTCGTGTACGCCCTTAGGCAAATTAAGAAGGTCACTAATATAAAAACGGCTGTGATGTCTTACCAGGCATATGTTGAGTCCTCATTACGGTATGGACTAATTTTTTGGGGAAATAGTACCGACCAAAATAGAGCGTTTGTTGCCCAAAAAAAATGTATACGAGCTATTTACGGGATACCATCCGATGAATCATGCCAACCTATTTTTAAAAAGCTTGGTCTGCTACCATTACCTTCATTGTATCTGTATGAAGTGTCTATGTTTGTACAAAAACATATACAGTTGTTTAAAACAATAGAAGAAGTAAGCTCACGTAATCGGCGTGATCAGTACCAGCACAGATTGGTACTAGATGAGATTTGTAGGCTAGCAAAATACAATAAGAGCTGTCTAGCTATGTGTGTATGTGTATATAACAAATTACCAAATACCTTAAAAACGTTAAACTGTAGGCTGTTTAAGAGTAAACTATATAATTGGTTGACTCAAAATAATTGTTATAGTGTTAAGGAATTTTTGGAACATAGACTTTAATTTTGCCTTTTGTTTGTATAGATTGTAACGTTTGTAGTGTACTTAAAAGTTTGCATGCTTTAATTCTAAGCAAAACATGCTGGACCTTACATTAATTTCAACAACTATGTATACCGTGTTTTTCGCAAATAAATATATTATTATTATTTCCTTTATTTAACTATATACATATAAATTATATTTTTAAATATTAGTATAAAAAATATATAAAAACATTTAAAAATATAAAAAATAGTAGCCCACCGGTATCGGGAACAGGGTCCAAGCTACCGGCGGTCAGGGCTCCAGAGAGAGGAACCTCCTGACAATGCGAGCCGTGTCCAGAAGTACCGCTTTCTGAATCAAGCCCTTGATCCAGCTGCCCAACGTGAGCCTCCTCAGGTGTTGGTCGAGGCTCTTGGCAATCAATCCATTGGCTGTGACGACTATCGGCACAATGATTGCTGAGTCAACATCCCACATGTCGACAACCTCGCGAGCCAAGTCAAGATACTTTATTATTATTATTAATGTTATAACACAATTTTAAATACCTCCACGACCCTTCTACCCATGCACCCATAAGCACAATGTTTTGTATGATGCTGTTTATAGCAGTTAGTGCGCAATGCACTACCTGCTATAAACAGCATCATACAAAAGAATAAAAGTCGTTTCCTAACAATTATTTTTGTGCAATGTTACTTAGTCTCATGAACGGATTGCGTAGTTGGCGGCTGTGTGACTGGTCTCTCTACACCTAGTAGGTGTGCAGCGAGTGGACTGTATAGGGGTTGCCTTTGTTTAATTAAAACACTTTTATGTATTTGTGATGGGACTCGGACTCATAATACCCAGGTTTTACGGAGCCTAAACCGGCATAGTGACATCTATAACTTGATCTGAACGACTGGTTGGTCCACTGGCCGACGTACCCTCTTTTATAGCAAGTCAAACTAGTCTGGCCAGCGGACCATTTCGATTTCATTTTTTATTCATTTTTGTACATATAAATCAGTTACATTTATTTGTTTATTTACATAATCAAGACATCTATATTGCACGACCCCCGGTACATCTAATGCTTACGTGCGACGGTCAGGGCTCTTGGCGCGGCGTGTTTCTTGTTAATGGCGAATCTATAAATATAACCCACGCGCGCGAACCAGGAGCTACTATTTCTAACCCGACCGTCGCAGCAACAACATCCCACGGGTCAATGCCCCCAATGTAGCAACTATTGTGTATTTAGTCTAGTGTATTTGGGTGCTGTCGTGCACAGTAGGTATAACAAAGTTATCATACTGCTTCGAACAAAAGTTCGTCACATATCGAGCATGTACCTGGCCGTTCACTTTCAGCAGTACTCACATAAAGCGCTGAAGGTGCGAGTAGCTCCAGTAGGTAATATGAGACAGGTGATGAGATCTCCGGCGTACTGGGAGGCGACAGCGACGGATTGTCGCGTGGGGGCCGCAGGAAATTAACTGACAAGTCGGGAGCCCGACACCCGGGGCCTCAAGGTCGCGCGCCTGCAATTCCGAAGAAGTCTTGCACTTTATCGTTGTAACGTGACTTAAGACTCAACTCGGATGCGACCTGTGCCGGTTGTATGCTCTGTGTTGGTATTCTAAAATGATGGTGGAGGCTTGTTGATGAGGGTGGCATAATCTGTTTAGATTAAAACCCTCTTTAAATATATTATAAAGAAAAAACAAGACTGTTCGCATTCTAATCTAAGTCTCAGTCTGTCAAAAATAACTCTAATTTACTTTTTTCACAAGTTTTTGACTTTGATTGTCGCCGAAATGAGATTGCGACCAGATAAAACGTTTAACAGGAATTGGTTGGCCTTCAGTTTAAGGCAGTCGTCTTATTATTTGTGCTTAGTTTTGATAAATAAGTAGTTGTTAATATTAGGTGGCAGGTTTGAGTCGCCCGGTGCAAGATCACTTTGCTCACACTCAGTCGGAAGTCAAAAGCCTAGCCCCCCACCCCTACCCCCGCTCACACCCGCAGCGGCACAGGGCACACTCATACCCCATGACTGGCAACTGTAAGTACATACGTTACCACAGCAACAACACGCACGCTCATCAGACAACTATTATTTGCGATCGCAATGGTAAATAATATACAAGAATTTATATTATCATTAATGTTCTTGATTATAATGTACTATGGCGACTGTTATTTTAACTTCAATACCTTAAAAATAATTCAATTCAATTTTATCACAAATTATCTCGTTTTATATTCACTCATTGCATATACTGTTAATGTTTGCATGCCTAGTACATACATATAAGGTCGGTTGTACAAGGATCACCTATTTTATTGTTACATTTTATTTTATGTACCTGCAGTCATAAAGAAATAACTTACTAACTTAAGACTTACTATGACCTCTAAAGCCTGTGTACATGCTAATGGTGAGACTACGATTTAATGTATCAGTTCAGTGTGACCGTGCGAGATCTTAAGAGTCGCCGCGTCAAGGCCGGTACTGTGCGCAGATTTACACGAAAAACTAAGTTCGGACCTCTCCGTGCGCGCTCGCTTTGTCGGATACGGTACGGCATCACAAATGATACTGCAAGACGGCTCAGTGCGTGGCATGCAACAAGAACATTAGATAGCCTGGGCGGTGTCCAGAGATAGACTGCAAATAAAACATCTGCACTTAACGAATTTGCCGTTGCCGACTGGTTTCTCGACGTACTAACAGCCTAAAGTAGGTATAAGGTTGATACTAAGGCAAAATACATAGGTATGTAATAACAATAAGTAATTAATATTCCATATCAGGCCGTTAAGGAGGACAACACGACGATCATGGGGAACATTGCCGTAAGTACCGTACTTAAATGAATTTATGGTTCATATAGAGTAACGCACGGCGCCGTGACGTGGGCACGTGCGCAGTGGAGCCGCGCGCCCGCAGCGCAGTGTACAAGTTATATTGCGTTCAGTATTTATTGCTCTCACCTGTCGCTCGCGACTCACGCTGACCCCCTGCCCCCCTGCCCCCCTGCTCCCCCTACAGGGCAGCATCTAGTGCGCGATAACACTCGCTCCAGCTGTAAGAGAACCAACTTTGTATAGTAGACTTTAACATCCTACATCGCCAGATTTCTAGATACACTAGTTATTTTTAACCGACTTCAAAAAAAGATGTTCTGTATTCGATCCGTATGTATGTATGTCCGCGATTTTCTCAAAAAATAATGAACCGATTTTGATAATGTTTTCATTAATGTGATCTACATACTTTCAGGAAGGTTTTAGTATATAATACATTAGGTAATTATTCTTATGCACGAAGTTATATGCATAAACAGTTACTCGCTAATTTAGACCAAAAATTGTTAAACTACACAAAGCAAGACTGTTGTCTTATTTTCATAGGCGAACAAGATTTTAGAAAAACTGACAACTATTTTAATTTAATTACTAGTATAAGGAACATATTACTGTCAATTCAGCACACTAATATTTTGCTCTGTTTACCTACATATAAATTTAATGGATACTCTTCTATGTTTAACTCCAGAGTAGAATTATTTAACAATTTAATCTACCGTGATAACTGTACTCATGATTATGCGATGATATTTGACTCTAATTTAAGCTTGACATATAATGAAACAATGTTTTATAGACGCCGTGGAGTCCTCAATAACTATGGCATGAAGAATATTTTTGACAATCTGAAGTGCTATCTTGACATGTATATACAACAAAATTGCCTCAAAATTGATGAGGAAACAAATTCAGATTACTGTATAACTTTAAAGAAGGATAAGTTTTTTCGTCCCTAGTATAGTTAATAAGAGAGAACAGGGTGCTAAAGTTGAATCTTGTAACATAAGACTACTGCACCAAAATATTGCAGGGTTATTGAATAAACTTCCGTTGGTAGAAATATGTTTATCAGAGTTTAATGACAGGCATAAAGATATTCACATACTTTGTTTTTCAGAAACATTTGTTAGAGCTAACAACGAAATCAACATATGTATTAATGACTTTACACTTGCAACTTCATTCTCTCGAAATAAAGAAAATAGAGGTGGGGTATGTATTTTAATAAAGCATTTCTTAGATTATAAAATACTACAATTATGCAAAGAAATGGCCGTGGAGAAAGTATTCGAATGCTGTGGCATAGAAATACCACTATATAACTGTACAATTGTATGTGTCTATAGAACACCAAATTCGAACATAGCAATTTTTTTTAATAAATTAGAGCTACTACTACATAAACTTAGCGACAGGAAAAACAACAAAATTATACTTGTAGGAGATTTAAACATAAATACCCTCACCACAAATAAAAATGCCACTTTATTAAATGATATTCTGAAAAATTATAACTTAACTTTAAAAATAAAGACTCCAACCCGGCATACCGCTTGCATAGATCACATTATTAGCAATATACCTGACTCTTTTGGTGAAACATGTGAACTAAACCTCTCGGACCATAATACTGCCCAGATATTAACATTCCCATCAAATACTTCACTAAATAAGCCTGCTCCATCGCAATGTTTTATATAGGAGGAATTATAGTCAAGAACATATTGATAAATTTAAAGAGTGTCTCTTGAGCCTTACGTTTCAGGATATTTATGACGAAATTGATCCAAATACGGCTTTTAATAAGTTTCATGAAATTTTTTGTCTATTCTATAAATTAAATTTTCCCTTGCAAAAAGTTAAAATAAATGATCAAACACCTACTTTGAAATGGATAACTAAAGGTATTAAAAAATCATGCCTCTCTAAAAGATACCTTAAATTCAAATATCATAAAAATAAATCCCTAGAAAATAAACTAAAATATAATAAATATGCTAAACTGTTAAAAAAATGCATTAATTTATCTAGGAAACAAACATCCGGCAACTATATTATGAAAGCAAAAAACAAATGTAAAGCAACTTGGAATTTGATTAAAAATAAACCTAGCTGTAGAGACTCACAATATATAGAAGCTATTAAAATAAACGATACCTTGATAAGAGATCCTGAAAAAATAGCTGAGGCTTTTAATAATCACTTTATTGATTCCACAAACATTGACATAACAAATAGTAGTAAAAACAGATCCACTTTTAATACTAACAATGAAGGTAATAGTATATATATAGAACCCTGTACGCCAAATGAAATAAGCAAAATAATAGCATCATTAAATAATACCAACGCTGTGGGATATGATGAGATCTCGACACATATTATAAAATCTTGTGTTGATATACTGTCACCTATTTTAGCTCATCTGATTAATTTAAGTTTCTTTGAAGAAAAGTATCCTGACAAACTGAAGTTTTCAGTAGTAAAGCCTTTGTACAAAAAAAATAACAAATATGATGTTAATAATTACCGACCCGTTACCTTAATTCCGGTGATTTCAAAAATATATGAAAAAGCTATGTGTAATAGGATTGTCTCATTTATACAGGGTGTGTCGTAAATAGTGGTCCACCGTTAAGGATTCGATATACCAGATAATTTACTATAACATATTACAATTTTAACCATTTTTACCCAAGAGTTCCGAAAATATATATTTTTTTGTTTTTTATTTACGAAATTTCTACCTTTTGTTACAAATTTGGTTGTAGTTTCAATATAAACCATTATTTTTTCATTTTGATTTCTGTTAATTACTGCTGAATACTAGAGCTAACGTGTAAAATTATGGTTGTTTATGTAAATTTAGAGATTTTGAAGAAAAAGTTAGTTCTTGTCTATTTTAACCCAAAATTTTAACATAATCGTGCAAATTAAAGAACGATTTTTGTAAAAAAAAATTTACTAGTAAAATAGTTAAAATTGTAATATGTTATAGTTAATTATCTGGTATATCGAATCCTTCACTGTGGACCACTATTTACGACACACCCTGTATATAAACACAGTGTAATAAGTCCGGAACAAAATGGCTTTCAAAGAGGGAAGTCAACTACACTAGCTTGCTATCAACTAATTAAATTAATTACCGAGAACATAGATAAGAAAGTACCGGTCACTGCTATATTTTTTGACATGAGCAAAGCGTTTGACTGTGTAAAACATGACATACTGTTAAGAAAATGTGAAAGTTACGGAATAAGAGGTAAAGCGTTAAATTGGCTTAAAGACTACCTAAGTAACAGACAACAACGTGTTGAAGTCTTAGGTATGAACAAAGGGAAGCGTTAAATTATAAATTTCAGTTTAGGACAAATACATATGGCGTGCCTCAAGGTAGCATTGTGGGGCCATTGCTCTTTCTTTTGTATGTGAACGATTTGCCTACAGTAACACAGGATAAATGCGTGTTATTTGCAGATGACATCTCTTTAGTAATAAGTAACGAAAATAAAAATGAACAGCATGAGGACAAAATAAATACTGCCATAGAAAGCATACTAGATTGGTTCGAACAAAATAATTTATGTGTAAATATTTCCAAAACAAAATATATTAATTTCTGTAATTACAAGATGACAAATAAAACAATGAAAATTATTGGACGTGATAATGACATTGATGAAGTTAACGATACAAAATTCTTAGGCATAGCAATTGATAAAAATTGCAATTGGAAAAAACATATAGATAACATATGCAACAGACTAAATAGCTTTGCATTTGCACTAAGAAACCTAAGAAAAACTGTTGGAGTAAAAGCCGCTCTACTCGCTTACCACGGTTACGTCTCATCTGTGCTTAGATACGGCAATATAATATGGGGCAATTCTACAGACAGTGATAGGGCTTTTATTGTTCAAAAAAAGTGCTTACGAGCTGTGTTTGGTGCAGGTCCATTGGAATCATGCAGACCCATATTGAAAGAGCATAAATTATTATCACTGGCATGCTTATACATATTGGAAATGGGCGTGTTTGTAAAAAAACACCCTAACCTATTTAGTAAAGCCGATAGTGTAAACATATATAAAATAGGTAAACACTCAAGGGATCCAACCAGATTGGCTATGCCTATGTGTAGAACAGCTTTTTGCCATAAAAACTGCAGTCGAATGGCAGTGAAGATATTTAATAAGATACCTAAGATAATAAGAGAACTGCCATCGAATCTATTTCAAAGAAGACTCCGAACATGGCTTATTGAAAACTGTTTCTATTCTATTAATGAATTTATGAATTTTAATACAAAGAATAATGTATTACAGACATGACAAATTAACTTTGCCATTCCTCTAAGCTTATCTTGAACATTGTAATTTTTATAGTTTTAACATTAGTATTTTTATTGTTTGACATTTGTAATTTTTCGTACTTTGACATTTGTAATTTTCATAGTTTGACATTTGTAATTTTTCATAGTTTGGCATGTGTAATATTCATAGTTTGACATTTGTATTTTAATTTCATGATATTTTCCCATTGTGACATATTTAAATGCAATTTATTATTTAATTAATTAAAACTATGGAACAACCTAAATTTGCATGCTGAATTTAGTAGGCGGAATATGAAGTACTATTCATTGTATTATGAGATCTGTAAGCACCATATTTCATGCAAATAAACGATATTATTATTATTTCGTTTATTTATTTCTGTACATATTATTTTACATTTTTAAATATTTCTTAAAATATAAAAAATAAGTATAAAAAACATTTAAAAATATAAAAAATAGTCTTCCGCCGGTGTCGGGAGCAGAGTCCAAGCTACCGGTGGTTAGGGCTCCAGAGACAGGAACCTCCTCACAATACGAGCCGTATCAAGGAGTACTGCCTTCTGAATCAGGCCCTTGATCCAACCGCCTAACGAGAGCCTCGACAGATGTTGATCGAGGCTTTCGGCCATAAGGCCATTGGCCGATACGACAATCGGCACAATGATAGCCGAGCTCACATTCCACATGTCAACAACCTCGTGTGCTAAGTCGAGATATTTAACTTGTTTCTCTTTCTCAGCTTTCACGAGGTTCCCGTCATGTGGAATGGTAACATCGACAATCATTGTGCGGCGCGCTAATCGATCTATCACCACTATATCAGGCTTATTGGCGACAATAGTCCTGTCAGTAATGATAGACCGATCCCAGTACAGCGTGGCATGGTTATTTTCAAGAACTGGGTCGGGCACATACTTGTAATACGGTACCTCAGAATCCACAAGTTTATATTTCAAAGCAAGTTGCTGGTGAATAATCCTGGCTACTTGGTTATGCCTGTGCAAGTACTCGCCGTTAGCTAGACGAGAACAACCAGAGATAATATGTCTGATAGACTCACCCGGACGGTGGCATGCCCGACACACGTCAACCGTCCCGTCCTTCATAATATGTCTCCGGTAGTTATTCGTCAAGATAACTTCGTCCATAATTGCACAGACGAAACCTTCGGTTTCCCCGAAAAGATCACCAAAACGTAACCAGGATACGGACGCTAAGAAATCTACACCGGGCTCATGGAGAGCCCGATAGAAGCGCCCGTGAAGCTCCTTGCTTTGCCATACCTTCTTGCGGTCATCGGTAGTAAGTATTACAGGTTTGCGCCAGTTCTCTTTAGCCATGGAGAGCGGGGTGAGCCCCTTGTCCACTGCGACCACATCACGGTGCATACCCACTTCAGCTTTTAAAAAATATTCCCTGAGACTGCACACTTCGCGGTTGTGGAGGGTCTTTGCATTTAAAAAGCCTCAACCCCCACACTTCCGCGGAATATACAGTCTCATCACCGATGATCGTGGGTGATGCATCCGATTTGCAGTCAGCAGTGTGCGGACCCTTCTATCCAGGGCGTCGAGTTCGGTTTGAGTCCATTTGAGTATGCCGAAAGAGTACATCAAAACCGGCATGACCCAACCGTTGAAGGCGCGCACCTTATTTCCGCCCGAAAGAAGACTGATTAATACCTTCCTCAGGCGACAAAAGAAACGCTCCTTCAACGATTGCTTCATGTCAGTATCGTTGATGCCTAACGCTTCCGACATACCTAAATACTTATAGCTTTCGGATGAGGAGAGGGATCTAAGGTTTATGGAATCCGAGAGTTGAATTCCCTCAGAATCCATAATCTCCCCTCGCTTTACATGCATGACTGCACATTTGTCTTGTCCACACCAAATTCCATCCTGATGGCGCTACTGAAAGTTTCAGTTACCTTCAGTAGCTCCATCAGACGCAATTTGTTGGGGGCAAAGAGTTTCAAATCGTCCATGTAGAGGAGGTGAGATATGACCTGACCACCTCTCCTCAACCGATAGCCTAGATCTGAATCCTCCAGTAGTGTACTTAGAGGATTCAGGGCTAAGCAGAACCAAAGTGGACTCAAACTGTCGCCCTGAAATATTCCCCGCTTAATCCATACAGGTTCATCATTCCCCTGGATCTGCCGACATCCTGGATAGCGAAGGACCGTCTTCCATTGCCCCATACACGACTCAAGGAAGGTGCGTAGAGTTGCATCTATCTTGTACAACTCCAGCACCCTCATGAGCCATGTATGTGGCACCGAGTCGTAGGCCTTCTTATAGTCTATCCAACATGTCGACATATCCTTGCGGGATCGACGAACCGGTTGGCTAATGGCCATGTCTATGAGGAGTAGCTCCTTAGTACCGCGGGACCCATTCCTACATCCATTTTGAGAGGCAGACATAATCGAGTTACTCTCAATGTGCGTATTAATTTTCGCTTTCAAAATGGATGTAAGAAGTTTATAAACCGTCGACAAACACGTGATCGGTCTATAATTCTTGGGTTCCGCGGGACTACCTGATTTATGGAGCAGGTGGGTAACGCCTGTTGTTAGAAACTGCGGTAGCGACCCAGACTCTAAAGATGACTGGAACTGAGATGCCAGGCAAGTGTGTGAACTAATTAGCCATTTCAGCCAAAAGTTGTGCAGTCCGTCCGGTCCCGGCGATTTCCAATTCGGTAACGGACGGACCGCTTTGGCAACGTCTAATGGCGTAATTAGTACTGTTTCCATCTCTGGTACAGTCTCACACATTCGCTCGACATCCCGTATCCAGCCAGCTTCAGTGTTACAGACGGGCACCGACCAGATGTTGCGCCAGAATGCACTCGTGGCGGCATCATCCGGGCGGCATACATCTGTCACATTTTGTTCAGGTCGCTCCCAAGCTCTATACACCCACCTTTCATCGCTCTGGAACATGCGATTCTGCGTGTATCGATCAATCCGCCGCTTATACCGCCGAATTCGGCTCGCCCATGCACAAACTTTCTGCTTCAGGAAGTCGATGCGCTCTGTGATACTGGATATGTATTCTCGAGGGCTGATTCCAGTCCCTGAGAATGCTCGCCTCACAAAGCGCATCACTCGTGGTCGTGTATTGCCCTCCCTGAAGCAGTATAGTTTGCCGATGAGTACCCTGGTCTCATCGATACGACACTCGATCCTGTGCTGCCAGGCTGGTACGGCTGGTTTTGGTCGAGTAGCTCCGTCACAACTTGGAAACTTGACGTTAGCTAAACGACATGCCGCCACAGCCGCACAATACAGGATCGAGTGTGTATCAACGAGATCCTCGCTGCTCTCGAAGAAATTCTTGAGCTGCGAATCCAAGGCACACACCAACGCCCTATTTCTTTTGTGCATGGGTAATCGTGGTAATCGGGGTCTAAGCTCGGTCGGAGTGAATCTATACTCGAGAAACGCATCCTCCAGTGCGCTCCTCAGTCGATCGTTGCACTGGCTACTTACTGTGTCAACCCTATCATCCTCTTCTTCAACACGATTGAACCGCGGCGGGATGGCATCAATAGTTGACGCTTGTGCTGCGGTTTGTGCCGGTGTCGAGACGATATGGTTGCTCAGTACCTCTGAGCGCAGCCTATCAAGTGCGATATCATCCAACCTGTGATTGCGTTGGATGACCCGCACCTGATCCGACAGTCGTTGGGCCGAGACGTTGACGGTTGGTTCCAGTTCCTGGAACAGAGACAGCATCCTATCACGGTACGCAGTGAGGTCTTTATCCTTTATTTCACTATATACATATAAATTATATTTTTAAATATTAGTATAAAAAATATATAAAAACATTTAAAAATATAAAAAATAGTAGCCCACCGGTATCGGGAACAGGGTCCAAGCTACCGGCGGTCAGGGCTCCAGAGAGAGGAACCTCCTGACAATGCGAGCCGTGTCCAGAAGTACCGCTTTCTGAATCAAGCCCTTGATCCAGCTGCCCAACGAGAGCCTCCTTAGGTGTTGGTCGAGGCTCTTGGCTATCAAACCATTGGCTGTAACGACTATCGGCACAATGATCGCTGAGTCCACATCCCACATGTCGACAACCTCGCGAGCCAAGTCAAGATACTTAATTTGTTTATCTTTCTCAGCTTTCACGAGGTTCTCATCATGCGGGACAGTTATGTCAACAATCATTGCGCGCCGCTCTGATCGATCCACCACCACTATATCAGGCTTATTGGCAACAATAGTCCTGTCAGTGATGATGGATCGATCCCAGTACAATGTGATATTACCATTTTCGAGAACTGGGTCGGGCACATACCTATAGTACGGCACCTCCGATTCTACAAGGTTGTATTTCAAAGCAAGCTGCTGATGGATTATCCTGGCTACAAGGTTGTGTCTATGCAAGTATTCTCCGTTAGCTAGACGAGAACACCCGGAGATAATATGCCTGATTGATTCTCCCGGCCGGTGGCATGCCCGACAGATGTCAACCGTGCCGTCTTTCACAATATATCTCCGGTAGTTGTTTGTCATCATAACTTCGTCCATAATTGCACAAACAAAACCTTCGGTTTCCCCAAAGAGATCACCGCAACGTAGCCAGGCTACGGACGCTAGTAGGTCTACATCGGGTCCATGAAGGGCCCGAAGAAAGCGTCCGTGAAGCTCCTTACTCTGCCATACCTCCATGCGATCATTAGTGTCAAGCACTACTGGTTTGCGCCAGTTCTCTTTAGCCAAGGAGAGCGGGGTGAGGCCCTTGTCCACTATGACTACATCTCGATGCATCCCCACGTCGGTTTCTTGGAAGTATTCCCTGAGATTGCATATCTCGCGATTGTGGAGGGTCTTAGCGTTTAAAAACCCTCGACCTCCACACTTTCGCGGGATATACAACCTCATTACCGATGACCGTGGGTGATGCATTCGATTTGCAGTCAGCAGCGTACGGACCCTCCTATCCAGGGCGTCGAGTTCGGTTTGAGTCCATTTGAGTATGCCAAAAGAGTACATCAAAACCGGCATGACCCAACCGTTGAAGGCACGCACCTTGTTTCCGCCTGATAGAAGACTATTAAGCACTTTTTTCAGGCGGCCAAAGAAGCGCTCCTTTAACGATTGCTTCATGTCAGTAACATTGATGCCTAACGCTTCCGACATACCCAAATACTTATAGGTTTCGGATGCGGAGAGGGCTCTAAGGTTTGTGGAATCCGAGAGTTGAGTTCCCACGGATTCCACAATCTCCCCTCGTTTTACATGCATGACCGCACATTTGTCCACACCAAATTCCATCCTAATAGCGTTACTGAAAGTTTGAGTTACTTTCAGTAGCTCCATCAGTTGCAAATTGTTGGGGGCAAAGAGTTTTAGGTCATCCATGTAGAGGAGGTGCGATATAACCTGACCACCTCTCCTCAACCGATAGCCTAGACCTGAATCCTCCAGCAGTGTGCTAAGAGGATTCAAGGCTAAGCAGAACCAAAGCGGACTCAAACTATCACCCTGAAATATGCCTCGCTCGATCCTTATCGGTTCGCTATTCCTCTGAATATTTCGACATCCTGGATAGCGAAGGACCGTCCTCCATTGCCCCATACACGACATCAGGAAGGTGCGCAGAGTTGTATCTACTTTATACAATTCCAACACCCTCATGAGCCATGTATGTGGCACCGAGTCATAGGCCTTCTTATAATCTATCCAACATGTCGACAGATCCTTTCGGAAGCGACGAACCTGTTGGCTGATGGCCATATCAATGAGGAGTAGCTCCTTAGTACCGCGGGATCCATTCCTACATCCATTCTGAGAGGTAGACATGATGGCGTTGGTGTCTATATGTTTGTTAATTTTAGCTCTCAAAATGGATGTAAGAACTTTATAAACCGTCGGTAAACACGTGATCGGCCTATAATTCTTGGGTTCCGCGGTGCTACCTGATTTATGGAGCAGGTGGGTAATTCCTGTCGTTAGGAACTGGGGTAGCGAACCAGATTCCAAAGCGACCTGGAACTGAAATGCCAAGCGAGCGTGCGACCTTGAAAACCATTTTATCCAAAAGTTCTGCAGCCCGTCCGGCCCTGGAGACTTCCAGTTGGGCAGTGGACGGACTGCACGAGCTACATCTTGGGGGCAGATGGTTATAGCCCCCATTTCTGGTATTGGATCGCAGGCTCGCTCGACCTCTCGAGCCCAATCACCTTCGGTGTGACTGACAGGCACCGACCAGATACTGCGCCAGAAGGAACACATGGCATCATCATCCGGCAGTTGCGTGTCAGCCACACCTTGGTCCGGTCGTTCCCAACTCCTATAAACCCACCTTTCATCACTCTGGAAGGTGCGATTCTGAGTGTATCGCTCTACTCGCCGCTTATACCGACGGATACGGTTCGCCCATGCATACACTTTCTGCTTCAGGAAGTCGATGCGCTCTGTGACACAGGACATATAGTCTTGAGGGCTGATATCAGTCCCCAAGAATGCCCGCCTCACAAAGCGCATCACTCTAGGGCGAGTATTGCCCTCCCTGAAGCAGATTAGTTTGCCGATGAGCGTTCTGGCCCCACCAATACGACGTTCAATTCTGCACTGCCAAGCTGGTACGGCTGGTTTCGGCCGTGTAGCTCTAGAGTCATTGGTAAATTTAACGTGAGCTACACGACATGCCGCTACAGCCGCGCAGTACAGAATCGAATGAGTATCGGTGAGGTCTTCGCAGGTATCAAAATATTTTGACAACTGCGAATCCAGAACCGCCACCAGCGCCCTATTTTTGTTATGCATGGGCAAACGAGGCAAGCGTGGCCTAAGTTCGGGCGACATGAAGCGATATTCCTGAATCGCATCCTCCAAAGCACTCCTCAATTCCTCATTGCACTGGGTACTTACGTTCAAATCAAATCAAATCAAATCAAATCATTTATTTGCTCGAATATGGGTAGGTACATGAGGTGGTATATGATTATAACAGTTCTTTAAACCATATCCTACCTTAATAGGTGTGCAAATATCTAATAATATAAAACAAAATAAAATAAAATAAATCCTACATCTTTTGCCCATGGGGCTAGGCCAGGTTAGGCAGAAAATTACAGAACGCCACCTGCTACGAATCATTGTTTAATTTAAAAATTTAATTAAGTATATTTATCATTTAAATAATCATTAACTTTATAATATGCTTTATCGATCAAAAAAATCTTTAATCTATTTTTAAATGATATAAAATTAGTTGCTTCCTTTATATTATTAGGTAATTTATTATATATTCTAGGGCCCATACAAAATGCACTTTTATCAAACATAACCGTTCTATGGCGTATTGCTTGAAGTGTACTGGCAAGCCTGGTACTTTTTAAAGTCTCATATTTATTTAAATTACTTCTAATGTTTAATGCTAATTCATAGATATACAGTGATGGGAGTGTCAATATTTTTAAATTTATAAAATGTGGTTTACAAGTATCTGTAGGTTTTAATGCACATATTGCCCGGACACATTTCTTTTGGGCTTTGAAGACGGTTTCTCTCTCAGTGGCATTCCCCCAAAACATTACACCATATCTTAGTGTCGAACCAACGTAAGCGTGGTAAGCAGATAGAAGTGCACTCTGATTTACCACTTTACGAAGCATATAAATGGCATATGAATAACGACTTAATTTTGTACATACTTGTTCAATATGTGTCCTCCATGTCATGTCTGAGTCTAAGTGTAATCCAAGAAATTTTGTTGTGTTTATATTTTCTATGTTTATTTGTTCATAATTTATATTGAATGTACTTAATTTTGAATTTTTATTTTTGAAAGTCATTATATATGTTTTAGTTAAGTTTATTTTAAGTTCGTTTAAATTTAGCCAGTTAACTATAGATGATAGCGCATAGTTAATTTCATGTTTATGAGTCGTAAGATCTTCAGATACAACTATCGCAGTACTATCGTCAGCATACAGAACCATGGAGGATTTGATAGATTTGGGAAGGTCGTTAATATAGATAATAAAGAGCAGAGGACCCAAAATACTCCCTTGCGGTACACCGTTGCAGACTTTTATTGGTGTTGACAAGTGCTTCTTTTCGACTTTTGTTTTATGTGACAAGCTAGATATTTCAGTTTGTTGTTCCCTGTTACTTAAATATGATTTAATTAGATCTCTAACGTTTCCTCGTATTCCGTAAGCTTCTAGTTTATTTATTAGTATTTCATGATTGACGCAATCGAAGGCCTTCGTCATATCCATATAAAGTGCTGAGACATGTTTTTTACTATCCATGCCTTTTAGTACCGTTTTGAGAAAAGTGTAAAATGCGTTGTTAATTGATTTATTTTTCCGAAAACCCATTTGTTCTTTCGCAAGGATACTATTTTTTTCCATATAGTTATATAAACTGTTATAGATGACTTTTTCAAAAACTTTTGATAAGATGGGTATTAAAGATATTGGTCTATAACAATTCATATTTTCCCTATCTTGTTTTTTAAATATCGGAATGACAACGGATAATTTTAATTTTGTTGGAAAGACCCCATCTTCAATGCATCTATTAATTATATGACACAGTACTGGCGCTATTATTTCCGCCACTACCTTAATCATTTTAGTACATATTCCATCATACCCCGCACTATTTGTGTTTTTTAGGGATTTTATTATTTGAATGATATTCTCTGGGGTACACGGGCTCATGAAGATTGAGTTTGAATTATTATATGTAATTCCATAATGAGGGTTTTGGTTAATAAAGTGTTTATTAGGTACTTGAGTTGTAAAAAACTTGTTAAATTCATTAGCTATAGTAATTGGATCTGTGATTGGTATATTGTTTACGTTTATTTTGTCAATTTTTTTTAATTGCTGGTGGACACTTGTTTTATAATTATTTATAACCTTCCACGTAGCTTTCGCTTTATTTATTGAGGTTTTAATATAGTAATCGTTTTGAGATTTTTGGGTTAATTTAATTATTGTTTTTAATCTTTTGTTATACACTTTGTATGAATCTTTAAATAGTTGGCTTGGTGATTTCCTGTATTTCCAAAGTAATTGACGTTTACGCTTGGAGCAAACTCTGATACCTTTTGATATCCATTGTGGTCGTTTGTGTATAGGGACTTTGACTTTTATTAAAGGAAAACAGAGATCATAGAATAATCTTAATAAATCGTGGAATTTGCTAAAAGCCTCATCTGCTGTTTCTGCAGTGTAAACTTCAGTAAAGGCGAGATTTTGGATACAATCAACGAACTTATCCGTGTTAGAGACACTATAGTCTCGTTTATGTGTGTACCAATGCGTTATGTTAAAGCTTTCCTTGACCGGATATTGCAGCAGCTGAGCAGTATGATCCGACAGCGCTAGCTCTAGTATATCATACTTGGCGCCCCTTTTATTACAAATAAAATTGTCAATACATGTCTTACTACCTAATCGCGTGGGTTCATTAATCATTAATTTAAGGTTATAGCTAGCCAGTAACTGCTCCATTTCTATTACCATTTTATCCCTTTTTAGCCTATTGATATTAAAATCACCACATATAATAACTTTCTTATTTTGTAAACAAGTTTTATTAAGTATTTCGTTAAATTTAGCAAAAAATATGTTTATCTTTTCTAATTTGTTGGTGGGGGGTCTGTAAATGTTGATTATAATAATATTATGCTCTACGAGTTCAATGGCACTACACTCTAAAATATTTCTCACAGTATGTTCCTTTATGTCATGGATTTTAGCCTTCTGATTATTACGTACCAATATGCACGCCCCTCCATTTCTATTGTGCCTAGAGTAAGATGAAATTAATGAGTAATTGGGAATTCTCAGTGAATAAGTATCCTCGTTTATCATATTATGTTCCGTGATACAAAGGACATCAACATGTTTATTCCTACGGCTCAACTCGTCTAAGTGTAACGAAAGTTCATCTGATTTATTTATTAGACCATTGATGTTCTGATGTAATATATATAAGTGATTATACACGAAAAAAATTGTTATGTTTCGGTGAAATCGATGGAGTACAACATTCAGAAACTGTGTTCATTATAGTTTGGTTTTCATTTTGTTCGTGTTTGCTATTTGAGGTATTATTATGGTTAACATTATCACAGATGAAGTCTGTTTGTGTGGAACTATTCACCATACTTTTTTGAGTGGCGGACATTTTTTTTTTATTGTACGTAATTAATTTTAACTTATAATCTATACGTAATATCTCTCTCAACCAAGATCTGCATAAATTGAGACTGAAGTGTATGCCTCTCGGTAAATGCTTTTCAAAATCTAAATCTAGGTACTGTACATTGTTAAATTTGCTACACATAAACTTCAGTTCATAGTTAAGTTTCTTAATATTTAGGAACCTATTGTATGGAATTTCCGTGAAAATCACGTTTGTGTTTGTTACAGATTCAAGCCATTTCATAGTGCTAAATTGAAATTCACGCGGGTTTACATCGTTTGTTCCGCCAGCTACAACTATGTAATCGTCCTTAGTAAACGTTAGAATTTCACTTTTAAAGCTGTCCAACACATTTTGTAGTCTTGCTCCTTGTTTCCACATACACGTTACATAATAATCATCTCCAACCAAACGTTGTAATAAACTCTGGACCATTTTCCCTTGGTGATCTGCCATAATTATAATTTTCTTTCGTCTTTTCGGTGACGCTTCTTTAGCGCTCAATGTAACAACATTTCTGGGAGATTCAATGTTGATATTGTGATTTGACAGTTCTTTTTGAGTGTTAGTTTCTTTCAAACAGTCCGCTGTTTTTGGTTGTTCAGGAAGAGTTATCATTTGGCGAGTCTGTAGATCAGCAGTAGTATCGTTATACGGTATTTTAGGGGTGCTCATATTACAAGCATTAAGTTTTTTTGAATGAGTTATGTTCTTTCCCGAGTCCGGTGTTCGTAATATTAAACTGTCTGATATTCCTACTTTTTTATAAATATCTATTAACTTCATGCATTTTTCTAATTCTTTTTTTAAAGCAGTGTTTTCATAGTTCAAGTTTTCTATTTCTTGATTAGCAGTTTGTAATTCCTCTTTTAACTGGTTTATTTCACATTCCTTTTCGCTTGTACTTTGATTCTCAATTGAAGTATCTGGTAGACTGCGAATCGTTGTCTCAAACATTGAATTTAATAGTGTAGTATTGCTGTTGTTGCTCAATGAACTTGAACGCTGTCGTTGTTGCTTCCGAATTGTAATATTATCTGTAGAACTATTCTCCATATTATTTTGGAATGGTAACTGCAGAATGAATAGTTTGTTCTTTTATTTTAAAATTCTATAAATCACAAAAAGTCGGCTCTTGTGTGCGCTAGTTTCGAACTCTCGCTCGGTCCGTGATACGAGTCATGTAGCGCCTTACGCCTCTACGCCACTAAACCATGTACTTCGTAGTTTGAATTTGTGGATCGCTTACTAATGCGTATCTGTAACTTTTATTATCAGTGGGTATATTTAATTGTGGTGAAAAAAAATTACTTTATTTTTTCCGAAGTTTTTTTGTTTAGCGTAATTATATCACTTTTGTACGTTTGTAGCCCGATCATTACTCCCCTCGTCAGCAAGACTTGTATTATACTGCGGTAGTATTACAGCAGTCTGCGACTGGGGAGCGATGACATGGCTACTCTGTATTTCATTTCGCAGGCGATCAAGTATAGTGTCATCCAACATACGATTACGTTGGATGACCCGCACCTGATCCGATAGTGGTTGTACCGAAACGTTGACAGCTGGTTCAAGCACCTGAAAAAGAGAGAGCATCCGAACACGATACGCGGTCAGATTGTTTCCCCCCTCTGTAGCCCCATAGTATGAGCGCATGACGTTTTCATTGATGGATCGTGTCCATCTCATGCGCTGCACACTTCCGCCGGGAGCTGGGACCCTATCAGAGGCCGATGGGCCTCGAGGTCCTAAACCGTCCGGCGGCCGGCGTCCTCCCCGTCGACGAACAGGTGGTGGCGTCGTGGGCGGAGAGAAATACTCGTCGCTCGAGCTCGACGCAACTGCCGCGGCCGGCCTCGTCACAGCGCTCACAGTGGCGCTGGGTACCGGCGGCGCGGGCGGCGAGGCGGAGCTGAGCGAAGAGTCCGGAGGTGGTAGGCGTGCGCGTCTTGCGGCTGATCGTGTCAACATTCTTGTATTATTTCTTTGGTTTTGGTTTTACCGGAGGTGACATGACAGATGTCACCTCCGGTTCGGCTGTTTTTGGTAAAAATTTGGACTATTATGGTTCATTGTACTTTTTCTATTGAAAATAAATAAAATCGAGTAGGTATTTGGACTTTGGTTGTAGAGTTACACAATAAAACTGCTTCTAAAATTTAATTAATCTGAAAATTATAAGCTTGAATGAAATTGACTTGTTGACGTTGGTGTTGCCAGCCATTATTATTATTATTATTATTTTTTTCATATGACTTTACATATCTCAGGACCATGGGGTCCCGGTCCTTTGGAAGGCGTACGAGGGGCCGAAGCCAACCCGCAGAGGCCCATTAGGAAATTTTAATGAAATGTGGCACCAACCGACGATTCTCCCTGTATGCACTATGCAAGTGCACCCAAGGACAACCCCCGGTTGGTGTAAGACTATTGCCGGATATGGAACAATAAAAAGTTGGGCTATGGGTTTGCGTGGCTAAAGTGGACTGGTTACCAATAACTATGGAAGAACTTATGACCCCTGCCTAATCAATGTTTTATATATACACGGATAAAATAGCAGGGGGTGACTTGCACACTCAATAATGGGCCCCCGGAAACGGTCGCTAGCACATAGTGACGTAGCGACAAGGGGGCAACATGTCCTGAAGTGCTTATGAGGAGTGGAGAGGTATTCCACGGCTATCAGGACAATCCCGGAAGTACGGTCAAGATCCCTACCAGCATCTTACTGGAATACTTCCTTCCTCCGAGCACGTTTGCTCTTGCGAATCTCCACTCAAGCCGGCCAATAAAGGCAAGAATGAGGTGGGAGCTCTGTTCCTCGTCATTGTTCACTACAGCCGGCCAATAAAGGCAAGCCAGAGGTGAGGAACAAGACTTCTCCCGGGAGATAGGGTCCGTGGGGTCGCTACTGCCCAACAGCTCGCCACATGCTGCCCTGCGGGTTTCTGTATCTCTCTTGGTCTGGCTCCTCACCCTAGACCTGTTCCGGCAAAGTAAACTCTTCCGGCACAGGCCTACTAGAGTTCGGAGCGCGCAAGCCCCACCACGACGTCAACGTAGAGATACGGCGATGGGGTTATTATTATTATTATTAAATGTACTACCTCTCCGGCATTTCTGTGCAAAGGAGAACGAGTAAGACCGTACCCAGAGACAAAGTTAATTGTAGCATTATGGACTATGTCGGTATTTGTTGACCTCATGGAGTAGTTTAATTAACCCTAAGACTGAATGTTTGAATTCACTTGGAGAAAAAAGATATTTAAGGAAGTTAAATTGTTTTATTAAATAGAATAAAATAAAAGAATAGAACGTTATTTATTCTCATTAATTGTTATTTTAACTCCTTTATTTCATTATACATGTTTATACAAATTATATTTTTAAATATTAGAACATAAAAACATTTAAAAATATAAAAAAATTGTAGCCCACCGGTATCGGGAACAGGTCCGAGCTATCGGCAATCAGGGCTCCAGAGAGAAGAACCTCCTAATAATGTGGGTCGTGTCGAGAAGTTCCGCTTTCTGAATCAAGTCCTTGATCCAGCTGCTCCACGAGAGCCTCCTCAGGTGCTAGTCAACGTTTTTGGCTATTAAGCCATAGGCTGTCACGACTATCGGCACAATGATCGCTGAGTCCACATTCCACGTTTAACAACCTCGTTGTTAATATGTTTATCTTTCTCGGCACACACGAGGGTCGCAATCATGCAGTGGCGTGCACAGAGATTTCAGACAGGGTATACACAAAAAAAAAAACTACATCAATCAACCGTTTGAAAATGATTCTATTTAAACATACTTCACCAGCAGGTCTCACAGGTATAATTTTCCATTTTTACAATAATCTTACTAAATAATAATTACTCGACAGTCAATCACTTGCGCCATATCTCATATTAGGACTTGGATCTACGCATACCTCTATAGGGTACCTACATGCCTCTTCACAAATGCTCTCACACGTATGATTTTGCGAGTTTTAATTGGTATGTGCCTAAACTAAACAAGATAAGTTCCTACTTATCTTGTTTAGTTGTACCATTTCCTAGCCTCAACGAGGAGGACCTCGTTGAGGCTAGGAAATGGTACATCGCTTTCTTCCATCGCTGTGAAACGTACCCTTTGGTGGTTGATATTACAGTCCACAACATATTAGTCACCAAACCTGTTGGAAACGTTAATTCTGTCTTCTATTATTTCGACAATATTGTTAGCGTGTGGATTATTCTACAATGGATCACGGAACGTGTTCAATAAGACTCCAGCGATTTAGAAAATTAACAGAACTTAATTAAAAATTAATTAAAATGGATTTAGAACTTGTATTGTGTTTTGTTTTTATTTCTTTTTGTTTCTCATTTTATGCTGCATTGTCGGTTGCCAGCAGACATGCTGACTAAGGATTAATTAAACTACTCCATGAGGGCAACGAATACCGACATAGCTCATAATCTCTGCCCCGAATAGCAGAATAGCTATTAAAACATGGGAAAAAATTAACAAAAAAAAGTTAAAGGCGGTACGAAGTTCGCCGGGTCAGCTAGTATTGAATAAGAACTAATATAAGTATGGTAATTACAATAATGAATAAAGATAATGAACTTTCCTATTATTTTATTTAAAAAATTTAACATCCTTTAATATCTTTTTTCTCCAAGTGAATTCAGACATGCTGTCTTAGGATTAATTAAACTACTCCATGAGGTCAACAAATTCCGACATAGTTCATAATGCTACAATTAACCTTGTCTCTGGGTAGGTACCGTCTTCTCAAAACCAATTTAATTTTCTTAAATATCTTTTTTCTCCAATTGAATTCAGACATGCTGTCTTAGGATTAATTAAACTACTCCGTGAGGTCAACAAATACCGACATAGTTCATAATGCTACAATTAACCTTGTCTCTGGGTACCGTCTTCTCAAAACCAATTTAACTTCCTTAAATATCTTTTTTCTCCAAGTGAATTCAGACATGCTGTCTTAGGATTAATTAAACTACTCCATGAGGTCAACAAATACCGACATAGTTCATAATGCTACAATTAACCTTGTCTCTGGGTACCGTCTTCTCAAAACCAATTTATCTTCCTTAAATATCTTTTTTCCCCAAGTGAATTCAGACATGCTGTCTTAGGATTAATTAAACTACTCCATGAGGGCAACGAATACCGATATAGCTCATTATGCTACAGTCATCTTTTTTTTTGGGTACGGGGCCCATACAACTTTACCCATTGTTCTTTTGATGATTCTTCTAGTCGGTGTCTTCAATTCTTCAATGCCCAAGAGTTAATTGAATTTGTGTGGGGTAGATACAACTAAAAAGTGAAAAATATTTTGCTTTTTACAAAAAAAAAACACCGACTTCAAAAAAAAAACCTTACAAAATGATAAATAACTTTAATTTCGGAAGTCGGTGTCAAAAAACGAAAATGCGGAACCAACGACACCGACTTCCGAAATTAAAGTTATTTATTATTTTGTAGTGTTTGTTTTTGAAGTCGGTTGTTTTTTTTCTTCAATTTGTTTTTTGCATTTGTGTTCTTTATTGTGAACCAACAGCAGACGCGAATGTGTACACATAAAAGTACGAAGATGCCATTTTTGAAATTTGAGCATTATTTTGACAACCTTCTTCGAGATAAAGAAAGAAGAAGCGCTGGAAGAGATTTCTTATGGAACAAGCATCACCTTTGTACCTATTTTTCTGTTCTGTTTTTTTCTTGTCTGTGTACATAAATGGTAAAATCAATAAATAAATAAATCGAAATTGCTGTACTGGCCAAATACATGCGAGCAGCAGCCGGCAAAAATTGTATGAAAATCCATATCTGTCTGGTTTAGCGGCCAAATAAATTATATAGTAAACTCATATCTGTCGTGTAATTTAAAAATGGAACCAAACTCAAACTCAAAGCATTTATTTCAATTATACCGATAGGGTAGTTTCCTGGGTAAACAAATAATAATTCTAATTAGTCCGTCAGTTAGATTATCGAAAAATAATGGACCCGTATTTTTTCTTTTGTCATCATCATCATCATCATTTCAGCCGAAAGACGTCCACTGCTGGACATAGGCCTCCCCCAAGCACCTCCACTTCGACCGGTTTTGTGCTTCTCGCATCCAACGAGTTCCTGCGGCCTTCACAAGGTCGTCGGTCCACCTTGTGGGAGGCCTTCCAACGCTACGCCTTCCGGTACGCGGCCGCCACTCCAGAACCTTTCGGCCCCATCGGCCATCTGTTCTGCGAGCAATGTGCCCTGCCCACTGCCACTTAAGTTTGGCAATTCTTCGGGCTATGTCGGTTACCTTGGTTCTCCTGCGGATCTCTTCATTTCTGATTCGATCCCGCAGGGAAACTCCAAGCATAGCCCTCTCCATTGCCCTTTGGGTGACTTTCAGCCTTCTAATAAGGCCCATTGTGAGCGACCACGTTTCAGTGCCATATGTCATCACTGGCAACACGCACTGGTCAAAGACTTTCGTCTTGAGACACTGCGGTATGTGGGACGAGAAGATATTGCGTAGCTTCCCGAACGCTGCCCAGCCGAGTCGGATTCGACGATTGATCTCTTTCTCGAAGTTGGACCTACCTAACTGGACAGTTTGTCCTAGGTAAATATACTCGTCCACGACTTCGAGTGTAGCGTCTCCGATCTTCTTCTTTGTCAATCAAACAAAAAATGACAAAGATAAAGCACGTCAAAATTTGGGAGTGGGGGGTCGTGACGTCACGCCGTGCGACACTTTTTAGCACGGCGTGACGTCACGACCCCCCACTCCCAAATTTTGACGTGCTTTATCTTTGTCATTTTTTGTTTGATTGACAAAAGAAAAAATACGGGTCCATTATTTTTCGATAATCTAACTGACGGACTAATTAGAATTTTTTAGGAAACTAGCCTATTACAGGCACTTTTGAATTGTCAAGGGGTCGGTCAGTCAGAAAGATGAAGCTAGTTGCCCATTCCAAAGAGTAGGTACCTATGGAGAAGAACGGGCAAGAAACTCCATGGACACTCTTTTAAATCAAAATAATATGGTTACAAAGTCTTGGTTACATCATTCATGTTAAAAATTATACATGTGAGAACGATGCAGAACGTTAAAAGCGTCCATAATGAGAAGATGAGAAAAAAAACAATTCAAATATTAAATTAAAATAAGCCGTGGCAACAAAGAGATGACCAGTCCCTACTGACGGCGCCCGTTCACGAACATGAACCATCTTTTACTCCGAAACATGGCAACCAAGGAGGTAACTTATCAAAGGTTTTATTTAAATATTGAACTGGCTTACATATGAAAGCAGTTTATTGAAAAAAAAAAAAACAAATGAACACTTTAATGCGGGAAAAAATATTGTTGTTCGTTGTTCGTCATTGATTTTGAAAAATAATTTTATTTGACAAAAATGTTCTGCCTAGGTACTACTTAGTTTTAATTTCCGCGCATTATTTGAGAAAAGTACTATACAAGCCTTGGCCACAACTAGGCATTGATGGACTTACGTATGTGTGCCTCGGCTTTGTTTCGGCCCACGTTTACAGGTTCGTCCATAATGTACTATTACGCCATTCGATATTGCAACTCTAGAACACAAGTAGGTAGTTGTGCTACATTCTGTAATCACATCTGACCAGTTCAAACTGTACAGTGCAACTAACTAAGTTTTAATTGGCCAACTATTGATAAAGCGTATTTACTAAATGTAAGACCATTCTCGTAGACGGCGCGCTACGGCGTAGCGCTCGTAGCACTCGTAGGTCCGCGTATACGCGTAGCGTCTGGAAGGTTCAAGAAAAAACAGATTTTAATAATGCTTCTTTGACCGAATTTTGTTATGGGTTTGTGTTATAATATTAAACAAAACAAATTACATTGTAGACGGATAGGTGTTCAACGTTACTATTAGTGGTCGTTTATTGGACACTAGCAGTGAACCTCTACAAACATCTGGTCGTGCCTCCGAGGATGTGCCAGTCAGCATCTCTCCTATGCGAGTTATCGCGGGCAGATCTTATTGCTCGTAACTTATTAATTAGATAACGAGCGGTCTAATAGCGTGGCTCATATTATGACGCGTTGTGTCGACATGGCGGCGCGCGGCGGCAGGCCGGCCACACACCACCAGGTGCAACAAGACATCACATACTTGTCAAAAACGCATTCTGTACATCATCAATGTACATAATTGCTACGAATTTTTGGTGTCATTTGCTGTTTGCGGTAGTGCGCAATATACCACACGCAAAACATTGTGCTTATGACTAATGAGGGTATTTAAAGTTGTGTTATAACATTAAAAACTTGACCTTAATATCTTTGGAATTTTGACCTTCAATGTCTCCGTAACCAGAAGGTTCCCAGGTAAGGTCCAGTACAAAAAAATGATTGCAATGATGGGGAGTCAAGTGACTCTCGGTTTCGTTAAGTGTCTTTCTACACCCGTTAAACAGTCAGGGCAACGGATTGTTTCGCAAATAGACTCACCTTATGTTGACCGTGTATGAAATCACAACAATCATTATTTTTGTTATTCGTAAGAAATGCCTTGACATGGCTTTACGCAGTGTTTCAATCTGCTAAACAACACATTTCCCTAAGTGTACTGTGACAGTGCTGGTGCTGAACGCATGTCGGCGCGGTACGTCAACATTACTTGTAACCACTTGTAACGTTTCGTTTTTTTCAAATGTATAGGTTAATAATTAAAACATTATATTAGACTTCTTTTAAGCATTATATTTGTTTACATATTGAAAACCAAATTGGCAACATTCATCATTGAACGCAATACGCGTGACCTTTTTTTTTTGGCGTTGACTGGTAGACAGGTCCACTCTTTGTGTGGTTCTTTCCGCAAGAGGCCATCTCAGACACGGATATAGGTCCTCATGTTATCTCACCAAGATTATGTCTGAATTTTAAAAGAGAATTTGACCCACGAGTTTGTTTCGCTATTTCTTCTCAGGGGTAGTCAGATTGGAAATGTCGAATCCATTTAGGTTATTTTTAGAGTTCCGTAAATCTGAACGAAAAAACGGAACCCGTATAGGATCACTCGTGTCTGTCCATCTGTCACAGCCAATTTGCTCCGAATCTACGAACGGATGTATAACGTAAATAAATCAATTTTGAATATGGCGGTTAGTTTTGGAAGGAAAACAAGAAAATTAAAACAAAAAAAAGTTTTGCAAACGTACCGTAACGTAACGTGTGACATATCAAATTAAAGGGTACTGTGACGATCTCAAATATTTATCTTATCATTTAAAATTAATATGATTAAAGTTTATCTACTAACCCTGTTATTCATAATCCTATTTTATCTCTATTTTAGCTAAAATAGGTTTATAGAACGTTTGTCTTTATCTGTCACGTTGTCAATTCTGTGTGTAAGAAAGAGACAAACCCCATTTTAACTAAAATAGGTTTGATAAGTTTTATGAATAAGGGGGCAAGCCTTAAATTTTGTAAAAACAAAAATACAGAATATAGTTCTATTCTTATAGATTACAATAAAGCCTAAAATATGTCTACAGTCTTAAAATAACATGGTAAATCTCTCAATATAGTGCGTTCAAACTTACATTTGCTGTTTGAATGAATGGGAGAACATGTTTTTCAACTACATTGTTAAGTATGTTCTTGGGATAGATGCTGAATACCAGTATTTTAAATGAAAAAACTGGGTAACAAAAGTCACCCAGTTATGAACTGCGCTCGCCGGAAGATCATCGATTCTTTGTAATGAAGACTCAGCTAATCACGGCAGACATCGTTATCGTCTGTTGTTTTTCATAATCACTGATGTTCAGTTGTTGCTCCTGCACCCCCCACCCCCTGCCACTCCCCCTCCACTCGTCGCCAATGATTCACGAGTGGAGCATAATGAGCGGCCGCTTGCCGCAACTGAAGATTGAAAATTTTCCCAATAAATTAATATTAATCCTGCGGAGTTAGGGAGCTCGTTGATTTATCTTATCTGTGGTGTTTGTGAGTTACTTTCTCAATTTACACGGTTCATCGGCTCTTATAGGACGCTGGCAAAAATAACTGCTCCATAATGTATGAAGGGATACTGGTTAGTTAGCGTGGCGCCGCTCGACACTACGGACTACGTGGTGCTTGAAGAGTATTTCAAGTTTTTTTTCGAAAACTAGCGCTATGTGGGTTTAATGTTTACGTAAGTTTGAATATGGTTTGCCCTACGAGTAACTGAAGGGTTTAAGAGAACGAGTTTGGCAATTATTAGGACCTGACCTATGAAATTACCGATTGTTGATACTAGCTATTGTGTTATCTTTCAGTCTATTTAGAATTTCAAATTCAAATTAATGTGTCATGCTATATATTAATTGGCAGGCATTTTGTTTTCCAAAATCAGTTATTCATTTGTTTTCCATCAACTAATTTCCATTTTTATTCGGAACTAGCTGCCCGGCGCGACTTCGTTCGCGTGGTTCCTACTCCTTCCCCTACCCTACTCCTGCCCTAATCCTACCCCTACCCTTCTCCTACCTTACTCCTACCCTACCCCATCCCTACTCCTACCCTACTCCTACTGTACCCCTCTCCTACCATACTCCTACCCTACCCCTTCCCTACTCCTACCGTACCCCTTCCGTACTCCTACCTTACTCTGTTACTCCTACTCTACTCCTACCCTACTCCCACCGTACCCTACCCTACTTCTACCCTACCCCGACCATACTCCTACCGATCCCCTACCCTACTTCTACTCTACTCCTACTCTACCCCGACCCTACTCCTACCGTACCCCTACCCTACTCCTCTACTCTACTCCTACTCTTACTCCAACTGTACCCCTACCCTACTCCTACCTTACCCCTCTCTACTCCTACCTTACCCCTACCCTACTCCTACCTTACCCCTCTCTACTCCTACCTTACCCCTACCCTACTCCTACCTTACCCCTCTCTACTCCTACCTTACCCCTACCCTACTCCTACCTTACCCCTACCCTACACGATCAATAGTTTTAAAATAAAAATAGTTTACGTCCTATACTCAGACCTACTGAATATACACACAAAATTTCATAAGAATCGGTCAAGCCGTTTCGGAGGAGTTTTGTTATAAATACTGTGACGAGAATTTTATATCGCTGCGCTGCTGCGTGGAGCCACACCGGCATGGGCATGTTGGCGTGTATTTATTGTTTATTTTTAATTTCGTAATATCTTTTGAATGGAATGTCCGATTTCAATCATTCAAAAAGTAATCAACAGGTATTGATACAGTCTTGGATGACCTTGGATAAGAAACAACTTATTTGGATAAGAATTAATACAAAGGTATGGATAACATGGTTTGATTTTGATCGGCATTTCTATCAACTTTTAAAATGTAAAAAAGTAGTTATAGTGACATAACTACAATAGTTGGACATATGGTCTCGCGAAGTTTTTTTGTAGATATTGATATGTTCTATAATATTGTAGAACATTTTTTTGTTCTATCATCAATACTTTCCGCAGCGCATGCGATGAAAGACATTTTATGGCTAATTTTTTTACACCATGGGTTGGTTTTAGTAGAAATTTCTAAGGATCTCTAATTTTTTCTAGTACTAAATATAGCCTATGTTACTCAGTGATAATGTAGCTATCTAACCGCAAAAGAATTTTTGAAATCGGTCCAGTAGTTTTTAAGTTTATTCGTTACATACAAATATAAAAATCTTTCCTCTTTATAATATTAGTATAGATATAGATTTAGATAACATTTTACAGGCGAAATTTTTCAAATTCTACGTGGCGATGAAAAGCGCCTTTTAAGAGTTCATCGATTCCCGTCCTCAGGATTCTTATATCAGAGCCATCAAAGAACTTCCACTAAAATGGCAAAGTACATCTTCACTAATAGACAATACTTCGATTAATGAAACGTATTATAATTTTCTTTAAAAAAAATATATTAGATTTTTTCTTTGTAAAACGGTAATTTCATAGGTAAGGACCTAATATAATACATACTGAAACACAGCTTGCAATTTTATCAAGATTCAAAGAAATACATGTTACGAGAAGTATGCGACTTGTTACTTCACTTTAAATACTTCCCCTGTGACCCAGTTATTATTATTATGACAGGCCTGATGGTCTAGTGGTTAGTGACCCTGACTGCTATGCCGGAGGTCGTGGGTTCGATTCCCACCCAGGACAAATGTTTGTGTGATGAGCACGATCATTTGTTCTGTGTCTGGGTGTAATTTATCTATAATATGTATGTATTTAGAAATATATAAGTATGTTTATCAGTTGTCTAGTACCCATAACACAAGCTCTGCTTAGCTTGGGACTAGATGGCGTTGTGTGATAGTTGTGGAATATTATATTATTATTATTATTATACAAAACTGGGTTTCAAACTTACGGTCACCGATCCTCTTCAGCGCTGCTCTGTCGTCAGTTGAGTGGGAAACAAGATGACGGTTGCGGAGGGCTCGTGAATACATTCGGCATGTTCATCCGCGCCGTACATCACGCGAGTCGCCGTGAGTGAGGAGCTTCCCGACGGATTTACTGCCACTTGTGTACCTACTTATTAACATGGACTGGAATTACTTCTTTACTAGCTACTTCAAATGAGGACATAGCTTGTCTCACAGTCGTGGAACTCTCTAGTTAGTTCCCGCCGCTTTGCGGAGCTGTGATGTGACTACCGGGGCAAGGCAGCGGCTGGTTCGATTCCTAGTAGGTGCAGCTGTTAGTGGGAAAGTAAATATACGTTAAATTACCTTCATGAATACCACAAGTGTCTGCTACACTTGTAGCCACAAGCCATCCGCCACTTTAATCTGTCAAGCTCCGCTAATGAGACACAATTGATTTTCTATTGTTTGGTCACCGATCGGTGTCCCGCGGTCCTTGACCGGTTAACCAATATTATTCCCGAAGTTGTAATACGAAGATAAGCAGATTGCATTAATTAGTGATAAACGGTAACAGATACGGGTATTATGATTCATGATAATTTTAAGTACTATTTTTCCTTATTCGGTGAGTAACTGTGGGATCGTTTTTAGAATTTTGTAATGTTTACACACTTTACCAATTTTGATTAGCCCTTTGTTTTTGAAACCTAGTTCTTTAACGCGGATGGCGGAATAAATAAACTGATAGAAATCGTTACGAAACGAAAAAGCGTTCGGTATGCTCCTCCACGCGACACACTCTGTTACTGCTAGCGTTCGGTATGCTCCTCCACGCGACACACTCTGTTACTGCTAGCGTTCGGTATGCTCCTCCACGCGACACACTCTGTTACTGCTAGCGTTCGGTATGCTCCTCCACGCGACACACTCTGTTACTGCTAGCGTTCGGTATGCTCCTCCACGCGACACACTCTGTTACTGCTAGCGTTCGGTATGCTCCTCCACGCGACACACTCTGTTACTGCTAGCGTTCGGTATGCTACTCCACGCGACACACTCTGTTACTGCTAGCGTTCGGTGTGCTACTCCACGCGACACACTCTGTTACTGCTAGCGTTCGGTGTGCTACTCCACGCGACACACTCTGTTACTGCTAGCGTTCGGTATGCTACTCCACGCGACACACAGGCGGCAGGGACATCGACGCGCAACCTGTTACTGCTAGCGTTCGGTATGCTCCTCCACGCGACACACTGTTACTGCTAGCGTTCGGTGTGCTACTCCACGCGACACACTCTGTTACTGCTAGCGTTCGGTATGCTCCTCCACGCGACACACTGTTACTGCTAGCGTTCGGTATGCTACTCCACGCGACACACTCTGTTACTGCTAGCGTTCGGTATGCTCCTCCACGCGACACACAGGCGGCAGGGACATTGACGCGCAACCTGTTACTGCTAGCGTTCGGTATGCTCCTCCACGCGACACACTGTTACTGCTAGCGTTCGGTATGCTCCTCCACGCGACACACTCTGTTACTGCTAGCGTTCGGTATGCTCCTCCACGCGACACACAGACGGCAGGGATATCGACGCGCCATCTTTTACTGCTAGCGTTCGGTATGCTCCTCCACGCGACACACTGTTACTGCTAGCGTTCGGTATGCTCCTCCACGCGACACACTCTGTTACTGCTAGCGTTCGGTATGCTCCTCCACGCGACACACAGACGGCAGGGACATCGACGCGCCATCTTTTACTGCTAGCGTTCGGTATGCTCCTCCACGCGACACACTCTGTTACTGCTAGCGTTCGGTATGCTCCTCCACGCGACACACAGACGGCAGGGATATCGACGCGCCATCTTTTACTGCTAGCGTTCGGTATGCTCCTCCACGCGACACACTCTGTTACTGCTAGCGTTCGGTATGCTCCTCCACGCGACACACAGACGGCAGGGACATCGACGCGCAACCTGTTACTGCTAGCGTTCGGTATGCTCCTCCACGCGACACACTCTGTTACTGCTAGCGTTCGGTATGCTCCTCCACGCGACACACTCTGTTACTGCTAGCGTTCGGTATGCTCCTCCACGCGACACACTCTGTTACTGCTAGCGTTCGGTATGCTCCTCCACGCGACACACAGACGGCAGGGACATCGACGCGCCATCTTTTACTGCTAGCGTTCGGTATGCTCCTCCACGCGACACACTCTGTTACTGCTAGCGTTCGGTATGCTCCTCCACGCGACACACAGACGGCAGGGATATCGACGCGCCATCTTTTACTGCTAGCGTTCGGTATGCTCCTCCACGCGACACACAGACGGCAGGGACATCGACGCGCCATCTTTTACTGCTAGCGTTCGGTATGCTCCTCCACGCGACACACTCTGTTACTGCTAGCGTTCGGTATGCTCCTCCACGCGACACACAGACGGCAGGGATATCGACGCGCCATCTTTTACTGCTAGCGTTCGGTATGCTCCTCCACGCGACACACTCTGTTACTGCTAGCGTTCGGTATGCTCCTCCACGCGACACACAGACGGCAGGGACATCGACGCGCCATCTTTTACTGCTAGCGTTCGGTATGCTCCTCCACGCGACACACTCTGTTACTGCTAGCGTTCGGTATGCTCCTCCACGCGACACACAGACGGCAGGGATATCGACGCGCCATCTTTTACTGCTAGCGTTCGGTATGCTCCTCCACGCGACACACAGACGGCAGGGACATCGACGCGCCATCTTTTACTGCTAGCGTTCGGTATGCTCCTCCACGCGACACACAGACGGCAGGGACATCGACGCGCAACCTGTTACTGCTAGCGTTCGGTATGCTCCTCCACGCGACACACTCTGTTACTGCTAGCGTTCGGTATGCTCCTCCACGCGACACACTCTGTTACTGCTAGCGTTCGGTATGCTTCTCCACGCGACACACAGGCGGCAGGGACATCGACGCGCAACCTGTTACTGCTAGCGTTCGGTATGCTCCTCCACGCGACACACTCTGTTACTGCTAGCGTTCGGTATGCTCCTCCACGCGACACACAGACGGCAGGGACATCGACGCGCCATCTTTTACTGCTAGCGTTCGGTATGCTCCTCCACGCGACACACTCTGTTACTGCTAGCGTTCGGTATGCTCCTCCACGCGACACACAGACGGCAGGGATATCGACGCGCCATCTTTTACTGCTAGCGTTCGGTATGCTCCTCCACGCGACACACTCTGTTACTGCTAGCGTTCGGTATGCTCCTCCACGCGACACACAGACGGCAGGGACATCGACGCGCCATCTTTTACTGCTAGCGTTCGGTATGCTCCTCCACGCGACACACTCTGTTACTGCTAGCGTTCGGTATGCTCCTCCACGCGACACACAGACGGCAGGGATATCGACGCGCCATCTTTTACTGCTAGCGTTCGGTATGCTCCTCCACGCGACACACAGACGGCAGGGACATCGACGCGCCATCTTTTACTGCTAGCGTTCGGTATGCTCCTCCACGCGACACACTCTGTTACTGCTAGCGTTCGGTATGCTCCTCCACGCGACACACAGACGGCAGGGATATCGACGCGCCATCTTTTACTGCTAGCGTTCGGTATGCTCCTCCACGCGACACACAGACGGCAGGGACATCGACGCGCAACCTGTTACTGCTAGCGTTCGGTATGCTCCTCCACGCGACACACTCTATTACTGCTAGCGTTCGGTATGCTCCTCCACGCGACACACAGGCGGCAGGGACATCGACGCGCAACCTGTTACTGCTAGCGTTCGGTATGCTCCTCCACGCGACACACTCTGTTACTGCTAGCGTTCGGTATGCTCCTCCACGCGACACACTCTGTTACTGCTAGCGTTCGGTATGCTCCTCCACGCGACACACAGGCGGCAGGGACATCGACGCGCCATCTTTTACTGCTAGCGTTCGGTATGCTCCTCCACGCGACACACTCTGTTACTGCTAGCGTTCGGTATGCTCCTCCACGCGACACACAGACGGCAGGGATATCGACGCGCCATCTTTTACTGCTAGCGTTCGGTATGCTCCTCCACGCGACACACTCTGTTACTGCTAGCGTTCGGTATGCTCCTCCACGCGACACACTCTGTTACTGCTAGCGTTCGGTATGCTCCTCCACGCGACACACAGACGGCAGGGATATCGACGCGCCATCTTTTACTGCTAGCGTTCGGTATGCTCCTCCACGCGACACACAGGCGGCAGGGACATCGACGCGCAACCTGTTACTGCTAGCGTTCGGTATGCTCCTCCACGCGACACACTCTGTTACTGCTAGCGTTCGGTATGCTCCTCCACGCGACACACTCTGTTACTGCTAGCGTTCGGTATGCTCCTCCACGCGACACACAGGCGGCAGGGACATCGACGCGCCATCTTTTACTGCTAGCGTTCGGTATGCTCCTCCACGCGACACACTCTGTTACTACTAGCGTTCGGTATGCTCCTCCACGCGACACACAGACGGCAGGGATATCGACGCGCCATCTTTTACTGCTAGCGTTCGGTATGCTCCTCCACGCGACACACAGACGGCAGGGACATCGACGCGCCATCTTTTACTGCTAGCGTTCGGTATGCTCCTCCACGCGACACACTCTGTTACTGCTAGCGTTCGGTATGCTCCTCCACGCGACACACAGACGGCAGGGATATCGACGCGCCATCTTTTACTGCTAGCGTTCGGTATGCTCCTCCACGCGACACACAGACGGCAGGGACATCGACGCGCAACCTGTTACTGCTAGCGTTCGGTATGCTCCTCCACGCGACACACTCTGTTACTGCTAGCGTTCGGTATGCTCCTCCACGCGACACACAGACGGCAGGGATATCGACGCGCCATCTTTTACTGCTAGCGTTCGGTATGCTCCTCCACGCGACACACAGACGGCAGGGACATCGACGCGCCATCTTTTACTGCTAGCGTTCGGTATGCTCCTCCACGCGACACACTCTGTTACTGCTAGCGTTCGGTATGCTCCTCCACGCGACACACAGACGGCAGGGATATCGACGCGCCATCTTTTACTGCTAGCGTTCGGTATGCTCCTCCACGCGACACACTCTGTTACTGCTAGCGTTCGGTATGCTTCTCCACGCGACACACAGGCGGCAGGGACATCGACGCGCAACCTGTTACTGCTAGCGTTCGGTATGCTCCTCCACGCGACACACTCTGTTACTGCTAGCGTTCGGTATGCTCCTCCACGCGACACACAGGCGGCAGGGACATCGACGCGCCATCTTTTACTGCTAGCGTTCGGTATGCTCGTCCACGCGACACACTCTGTTACTGCTAGCGTTCGGTATGCTCCTCCACGCGACACACTCTGTTACTGCTAGCGTTCGGTATGCTCGTCCACGCGACACACTCTGTTACTGCTAGCGTTCGGTATGCTCCTCCACGCGACACACTCTGTTACTGCTAGCGTTCGGTATGCTCCTCCACGCGACACACTCTGTTACTGCTAGCGTTCGGTATGCTCCTCCACGCGACACACTCTGTTACTGCTAGCGTTCGGTATGCTCCTCCACGCGACACACAGGCGGCAGGGACATCGACGCGCCATCTTTTACTGCTAGCGTTCGGTATGCTCGTCCACGCGACACACTCTGTTACTGCTAGCGTTCGGTATGCTCCTCCACGCGACACACTCTGTTACTGCTAGCGTTCGGTATGCTCGTCCACGCGACACACTCTGTTACTGCTAGCGTTCGGTATGCTCCTCCACGCGACACACTCTGTTACTGCTAGCGTTCGGTATGCTCCTCCACGCGACACACTCTGTTACTGCTAGCGTTCGGTATGCTCCTCCACGCGACACACTCTGTTACTGCTAGCGTTCGGTATGCTCCTCCACGCGACACACAGGCGGCAGGACATCGACGCGCCATCTTTTACTGCTAGCGTTCGGTATGCTCGTCCTTGCGGCCACTATTATGTCAACATGTACCGTGTACATGTACGCCGTGCACCGTGCCAGCTGAGGCCTATGGAGTGTAGCAGATCTTATTTTTAACTCCCGACAGAAACATGTTATAAGTTTAACGTGTGTATCTGTGTGTAACGTGTGTGCCTGTGAGCCCAGCACGCACACAAGTAAACAGGTAGGTAATATGGAAGGAAAAGAGTTTACGTCGCAGGAGACTCGTTATATAATAGTCGGCGATGGCAATATGTTGCATCTAGTGATGGTACTGCCGAGTGGGCAGTGGCGCGGCGCCCATCAGCATGTCATACTGCTAACAGAGATATTTTCTTTCTGTCAGTCCATCAAAAGATTGTTTGTAAGACATCGCCTTGTGCAATAAGACCGTCTATTGTACACTCATTTTAAATATATTTGTAGGAATGGAACGCATATGCATACGCGTATGCATGACTGTAAGAAAGAGCTGAATGTTAAGGTGTAAGTGAGACAGATGATGTATGCTTATTTTATATTTGCACGCCGAAATTAAAGGCAGAATAAGAGAACAATAAAATTATGTACCTACATTTTACCAACCTTCTGTACCTTATTTATGCAAATAAATGTTTCTTTTTTTATTTATTTTTTTATTGACGTATGCTTGGGATGACGTGGAAGGTATTTAAAAAGGGGAATGACAGTTGGCTTTTGAATGACGGAGAAAAGACGTTAAGACGTGATATTTTACTAAGATGTGTTTTTAAGAGATTTAGTAGTTTATAGAAGAATAAACAAGTATAACTACTGATTGTATGATTTCTCTGTCTTCAGCCCTTTTATTCCCACATAATTTTCCATTTTGTTTTAAGTGGTGTACATGATTATAGTTTAGTAAAAATAACCGATGGCCACTGTACGCAGATCAGTCTAAAGAGTCTCTACTCGTGTACAGTCAGTCAACCGGACAGTTTAGCACATTGTCAGATTGAACCGAAGCGATCATAGCAACGCTCTTCGACGCGAGCAACTAAGGAGCGCCCTAATGCCGTAATGGATACTAGCACTCCTTGCTGTAGTGACGTAAACAACGTGTCGATGGAATGTATATGATAAAATTGTAAGTGCGACACGTAGTAGATTACAGATTCAGATGGTTGCCAGATTACGTTCATGGATCGATCATCGATTATGTTTAGAGACCATAATTAATATCGATTAGCCACAATCTAGTCGCACCTCTGAATTCATTTGCAGTAAATATTTAATTAAAACCGTGGATGTCAAAGCAAGAGCGTAGAGCAAGTTAGTAGCTAGCTACAACGTAACAAACTATACTTATATATTGTTTGCATGTGCCTACTATATATTGTTTGCATGTGCCTACTATAAATCCTACGTGCATAATGTTGGGTGCAAGATGTCACTGTCTTCTATTCGCAGGATACAAGATCTGTAGGTTGAAAACCGTTGAATGACTTGGAAGCGTTTACTTAAGAATAATAAAATATAATTAGTGTCTCGAGTACATTGTATTGTGTTGTGTGTGTGCATGTGCGCACACTAAGATGCTCAATGCTCCAACGCCATAACTCACCGCCAACGACTTCATGTACAATTTATTTAGAGCCCGCCCCCGCGCACTCCACCGCTCGCCCCCACACACCCCTGCACACGCCGGCTCACTCAAATTTTAAATTATCATTTGATTTCACGCGGCCATTGTTCACGAAAAATAACAGAGCAAAGATACGGCGCGGAAGACAAATGCGAAGTGGCTTTGTTTGTGGCGAAATATCATAAAAATATAAGACGATAAAGTGGCGTGATTTATAAGCGCCGTGGCCTGCCGCCGCGCCCGCGCCGCCGCCGTCTCGCGCCCGCACCGCTGCCGCCACGCTCCCGCACCGCCGCCGCACTGCTACCGTGTGTCCTCCTGTCTTTTATTGCGCTGCGCTTTGTCTTGAAGGAAACTATTTTGTATAAGTTTATGTAAAGAAATATGAACGGGCGGCGGCGGCGGGCGCTGCCACTGGCTGGCAGTAAGCTGAAGTAACTACCGCTCGGGCGCGGAGAGAGCGTCTAGCGTGCACTTGTGGCGGAGTTATGTGCCGGAGGCTGGAGAGTAACAGTACCAAATGAACCAAGAAAATAATAGAAATTATGTGAACTTCAAAACAGGTGTTTTTGAACAAATCTTGGGGGTTGTCCACCAAGACTACAGTTTAGTCACGTCTGTCTATTCATGGCCAACGAACGCGTAGCACTGGCGTAGCAGAGCGTAGCTCGTAGACATGATGGCCGCGTAGCACACTGTGACCTGTGAGGGGCAATCTCATAATTTTAAGAACGTTCACAGTCTGATCTCAATCTGTCAAAAATACCTACAAATTAATTTCCCTACATTTTGACAAGCTTTAGAAATTTGTTTGTCGCCGAGATGAGACTGCGACTATATAGATTTCGAACGTTTTAAATTACGAGAATTGACCTTCTGATCTCAGTCTCAATCTGTCAAAAATACCTTTCATTTCCCTAATTTTGACAAGTTTTTGACATTTTTTTGTCGCCTAGACGAGACTGCGACTAGATTTTGAAAGTTTTAAATTACGAGAATTGGCCTTCTTGCTGTGTATCAAACATAATAATTGAGAGACGAACTTTAACCTCTTTTAGGTTTAAATGTATTATTATACATAGAACATGCTTTATCGATGACTAGCTGCGCTCCATGGTTTCACCCACATAAGTCTCGATCCTGTGAAAATATTGGCATTAAATATATCCTATGTCCTAATCCAGGGCATGGTGTACCTCATCCAAATCCGTTCAGCCGTTTTATCGTGAAAGCGTAACAAACAAATATGCGAAAAGTCATATCTTTTTAACCGACTTCATTATAATATTAGTTCAGATACCAGTGAAAGAGTAACAAGAAAACAAGGTAACTCGTTTGCCAAGTCATTATCAAATTGATGAAGTGCCATAACACTTATTCAAACAAGGTTGTGATTGTTGAAACATAAGTTTCTAAAAATAAACTGGTAGCAAAATAAATTACTTTTCTCCGATGTGATCGCAGACTTTTAAGTTCTCAACGAAATAATTAGTTACTACTAGAAGCGTTGTCGTTTATTATAATTTACTTCGCTGGAATTGTATCCGTACTTAGCTAAATAAACATGGAAAATACCTAAGAAACAGAAGTGATCTACAGTACGCAGCTGTTTTATGTAGCACATAGACTTTTAGAAAAAGTGAATATTAGTCAAGCGATGTCTGTCACTCATAACCGCGACAGTCTCTCTCTAAAAGCCGATGTACCATATGAACATCCTCGTAGGTACTGTGTGAGTCAGCAGCGTACACTGCGGTATGTGATCGCAGTATGACGTGTCAGCGTGAGCGCCTTATTACCGCCATGTTTATAACATTAGAGGGCAGCGCGCGGCAGCACGCGGGCGGCGGCCCCAAACAATTAGTCGCCAATTACCAGCAGCGACACACCGCGTTTGCCGTCGCAGCGACATACTGCACACACTCGTTACTGTGGACATCTGCAGCGGACACCACGCACACATCCGTATAGTATGACTGTACAGAACCTAGCGGCGAAGCGAGGGGTCATCAGGACAAGCGCTTACAACCTGCGTGGAAACGAGCAGCGCTTTTGTGTGCGTGTGCTGCGTGAGGCCCATGTAGGAAGACAACTACCAGTGCGGGACAAGGACCGAGTATAGTCAGCGCCCCATCGCCACAACACTCCCTAACATATTATAATAACTTCACAAAACAGGGATAAAACAATTTCCCTCGGCGAAATTCATTTCTCGGACATTTCATTATGTGCCCAGATTGGATTAAGTTTTTGATGAAATTAAAGCGGGTGTGCGATGCAATTTCGCGAACTACGATCGTGTATACTTTATAATATTCACAAAGAAAATTGTTTTGTGAACATTTTCACTTTGACGTTGAGCACTGTAAACAATATCTCTCCTACTACACTAGTCCACTAACCATTCTAACCCAAAATATTCGCAGTATTTTTAAGAATTTCGACAATTTTAGCATTTTTATACAACGTCTAGACATAAATTGTGACGTTATTGTCTTAACCGAATGTTGGCTGTCCAAACAATATAACATACCACTAATACCGGGGTATAATATGTATAAAAGTACTATAAATTACAATCAGAACGATGGGGTGATAGTTTACGCAAGAAATCATCTCAATGTGTCTGTCGAGGAACCAAATATGCACGACTGTAACAGATTGTTGATTAAAATTGGGTCAGAATTAGCGATGCTTGCCTTATATCGACCTCCCTCTTTTAGAAATGTAAACAATTTTACCGATTCTCTAAACGATACCTTGCAGAACCTATCATCTTACAAAAATATAATGCTAATTGGCGATATTAATATCAATATTCTTCCAGAAAGTGCTGACGCATCTGCTGAGGAATACCTTAACCTATGCGCTTTCCATGGCTTGCTTCCCGCTCACACGCTTCCTACACATCAAAGTGGCTCCTGTTTGGACCATATAATACTCAAGTCGAATTTTCCCGCACTTGCCCTTGTAACTAATACAACAATAACAGATCACAGTGCTGCCCTACTTATTTTAAATTGTAAATTACCAAAAGTAATCACTCGCACAACTTCGCGTTTAAATGTAAACAAACTTGAAGAAGACTTATGCAATATCAAATTTGACCCAGTCTACGATTCCGCTGATCCGCAGTTTTGTATGTTATACTTAATCAAAAATGTACAATATGCAATTCAGAAGAATACTGTCATATCTCGGATAAAAAACAAAAACTACAATATAAAACCATGGATCACGACAGGACTCATTCGCTGTATGAAAAATAGAGATAAACTGCATATGAGAGCTAAATCCAATCCAGATAATTTAATTTTGCAACTGTCGTATAAACGATATCGTAACTTTTGTAATGCTCTGCTGAAAAAAGTAAAAAACAACTACGATAAAACCGCACTAGAAAAGGCTGGTACAAATAGTAAAAAAATCTGGAATTTTATTAAAAGTGTAACGTTTAACTCGAAACAAAATGAGTCATCTTCAGGTTTATTACAAGCACACTCATCACACTTAACATCTGCCAACATTGCAAATAATTTCTTTGTTAATGTGGGAAAGTGTTTGGCTGAAAAAGTTCGGGGCCAATCACAATATTTAACAAGCACACCATTTCCGTGTAGCACTATTGTATCATCTTTTGCATTGCTAGACACTGATGAGTGTGAGGTAGAAACGATAATTATGAGTTTGAAAGACGACTGTGCAGTTGGCTGGGATAGCATATCAAATAAAATAATTAAACAATTCAAGCACATTTTGGTACCGCCACTAACTTATATTTTCCAAAAATGTTTATCAACAGGTGTTTTTCCCGAGTGCCTAAAAAAAGCTGTTGTTGTCCCCGTTTATAAATCAGGCAGTAAAGATCAAGTCACAAATTATAGACCTATTTCGTTACTGCCTTCTATGTCTAAAATATTGGAAAAAATTATAAATAAAAGGCTTTACAAATACTTGGAAGATAAATTAATTTTGTCTCAGCGGCAGTTTGGATTTAGGCCTAAAATGTCAACAGACGATGCCGTACACCATCTGACTGACTATCTAGCACAAGAACTTGATAATGGTAACCACACAGTAGGAATCTTCCTGGACCTCGCCAAAGCTTTTGACACAGTTTCTATCCCTATTCTGTTGCACAAGCTTGAAACCATAGGTATCAGAGGCACCCAGCTGAAACTATTTAAGAGCTATCTAGAAGATCGTTCCCAATGTGTAAGGATTGGAGATGTTCTCAGCGAGGATAAAAAAAACACGTCCTTCGGAGTTCCCCAAGGAAGTATTTTAGGCCCTACACTATTTTTGATATACATAAACGATCTTTGTAATCTAAGTCTAGATCATGGCCAAATTGTTTCTTATGCTGACGACACTGCCCTTCTATTTTCGGCTGACTCAGAAAAAAATGTCTACAAAGTGGCGCAACGCGGATTCAATATTGTTAATAAATGGCTTCAACTTAATTCACTAACACTAAATGCAGACAAGACAAATTATATTAAGTTTTCGATGCGCAAGCAAACATCAACCGGCACTATCTCGACATTATATGCTCATTACTGCACAATTCCCACAAATAACCAATGTGTTTGTCCTAAAATTAAAATGGCAAATACAACTAAATACCTTGGTGTTATAATAGATGAAACACTTTCGTTTAAACAACATATAGAAGCTTTAAACAGTAGAATTCGCAAGTTGATATTTGTTTTTAAAAAGTTACGCTGTATTGCTGACCCAAAAATAGTTAGACAAGTTTACTTTGCTCTATGTCAATCGATTATAACGTACTGTATTACCACATGGGGTGGAGCGGGTAAAACAATGTTACTAACCATCGAGAGAGCTCAGAGGGCGATTCTCAAAGTGTCTACTTTCCGCCCTTTCCTTTTTTCTACTAACCTCCTGTACAAATCTTGTGAAGTATTAACAGTTCGACAGCTATTTATTATGGGCATTGTATTAAAACAACACAAAGCTCTACCCTACAGCGCTGGATATACTAATAAAAGACGTAAAGATATAGTTTGTCCACAAATTTCAACAAAACATGCTTTTATATCCAAATTTTACCTGTACCTCGGACCTCTCCTATATAATAGACTAAACTCGAAAGCAAATATTTATTCTGTGAACTATACAATTTGTAAGAAATTACTCAAGGATGCTCTCCAAAGTATGTCTTATGAAGAAACAGAAAATTTACTAACTGTGTTAAAGTAAATATAGGTATACAAACTTCACTTAAGTTATATAATTATCAAATTTAGAAACTAAGAGTTATTATATAATTATTTGTCTATTGTTAACTTTTGATTATTTATTAATTTTAAAAGACTATTTTAGCACTTCTCGCCTGAAACACAGGATTACCTAGTTCAGGCACGTAAGTCTTAGCAATGTAATTTTTATTTAAGCAAAACTGTACAAATTTTAATGCCTAATAATTTTTGAATAAATATATTATTATTATTATATTATTACTTTCCATGTTCTGTTACGGGTGTCGCGGGGGCGCGGAGGGGTGTATGCTCCGGTGAATATCGGAAATAGTTTAAGTAGACGAAGGAGTGACGCTTGAGAGAATTGTAGTCACCTGCTCGGACTGGGTGCACTGCATCGAAGGATAGTTTAACTAATAATTATGATGTTACCGGTATAGCTATTATGAATAAGCGATTATTGGTGACACTTAGTTTATGATTATTATGATTATTGGTGACGAGAGCATTGGTTGCCCTGTGGTAACGGACACGACTTACGAGTTGTAGGTCGTAGGTTCGAACCCAGACAGGCAATTTACTTTGTGTAAATTATTTCATCACCACTGCTGTCAAAACGGTGAAGTTAAACATTGTGAGGAACCGCCATGTCCTACAACCAAAACTTCGAAGACATGTGACATCCACCAACCCGCACTGGGCCCGCGTGGTGGATTATGGCCCATTCCCTCTCACTGAGAGGAGGCCTGTGTCCCAGCAGTGGGAACATTATAGGCTGATTATGATGATGATGGTGACAGGAGACAATGTTGTTACGAATTGCTGCAATATGGAATAATAATGCATTGACCCAAGTCATATATAAAAAAAAAAACCATATAACGTGGACACGGTGGGTAATGTCAGTTTTCCAAATAACTGATAGTGCCCACCGCCACCAAGAGCACGTTGATGATCTTTGAGCCGGTGAGCTGACGTGGTTGGTGTGTTGCTGGCATGGAATTAGTATGCTGTTGTTGGCTCTTTGGGACAACTCATTGACATTAGTCGACGTCTCTTAATTGAACTTCATCGCTGTACTTATGATGAAGGTGATGAGACAGGTTACCGCGGTAGGTATCTGTTCCCCACCACCCCCTCCCCCCGCCCCTCGCCCGGTGATTCGTATGCATGGAATATCCACGTAATTTGCGAACTCATTGTGTGGATCAAGGTGAGATTTAAAAAAGTCGGTCGGGAAAATAAGAATAATTCCCGGCTTGGTGCGAGAGCCGACACCCGAGCGCCGAGTGCCGGGCGCCGGGAGCCGAGGAGGCAAGGCAGCGCCTTTATAATGCAAATGATACTGATTGTTCCTATCGCTTCGGATTCCACTAATTTACGACACCTCCACGTGGAACTCCAATTTCCGAAGACGTTTCGTTCGGCTATTCCCGAGGCGGCGATATTTAGAGTGCTCTGGCGATGAAATTATCGTAATGTTTGGAACTCAGTCAAGCATCGTGACGAATATTGTGCGTGCCGCCGTTTACCGAGATAGGTACATGTGTAGATAGTACCTTCATATTTTTATGAAAGTCTGGGGTTTCAAACGTAACGAACTCCTCAACAAAGAATGACTTCGACTTGAATGTTGCTTTTTTGTCAAAGTATTTGCGACTTATTCACCAACTTTTCAAGTGTCACATAAATCTCGCGCTCCCTAAACTACCTTCTGGACTATTTAGAATCTACACGGAATAAATGATTTATCTATCTATACCTATTCCTGTAGTCGGTGTCTGTGAAGATGAACACTGCAGCTCTTTATCTGCTTATTCACTTAAAAAGTTAAAATTAATAAAATAAAGATGGGAATGAAGCGAATGAATAAGTCAGTGTATAATTTAGTATAATAAGGATTCTGCTAGAGCCGATTTTCAGATCGCGCTAACTTTAAAGCTGGCTCAGAACTTTCTTAGACAATCTGTTCCCGACTAGGTACGAGTATAATATATCCTGTACATCTTTAGCTTTGTCTATTTTTCAAGATCTCAAATAAAGCCTACAAAGAGATACAAACAAAACACATTAATTGTTTCAAACATAAAACAGGTATCACAAATTCGGTTTTATACTATAAGTGGACTGTCATTACCGCTGTACCTATAAAATATGTAGTTCACGTAATTATGTATGGATTCCAGCAAGTTGGAATAACCATCCGTTAGTGACAAAATGACGAATAGGCGCGCGGATGAACGGTGCGTGGTAAATACGCGCCTCATTTGTCTGGCGAGCTCGTAATGCGCGTATGAATGAGCGGTGACGGCGCGCCGCGCATCTCCAACGCACGATGTGATGCGGACCTACTCGGCGCACCTCCACCATACTGGACATTTTTAAGATAATAAAGGTAGCGACAAACTGGTCCCACGTATGCAACGCGTGTAACATTATGAGACCAGCACTCTTGATTTTATACAAAAAACTATGCATCAGAAAAATACTTATCGAATGCAACGTACATATAATCATAGGCGGATACCTATACAACTTTAAACTTAGGTAATAGTAATAATAGTACAGACTATGTTTTTTTTTTCCTGTGCCGGACGGCACGTACGAGTGTTCCACGCGCGCCTCATAGAGAAGTCAGCAAAAAGGAAGGGGCCTGCCAGGGCCGAAGCCTGCCGGGGGTGCGGGATTGTCCGAAAGGGTTACCGCTACCCCGGAACATAAAGGGTTAAGGAAGGAACACCGATGGGTTTTAGTCAGTACGAGTCTGACACTCCCTTCCGCTCCACCCAGAGCAGGAGGAGTCATTTGATGATTTCACATCCATGAAAAAAAATGGCTATGTTTTTGACGATAATGACCCCGAGACCAAGTCAGGAGCTGAAATCTTCAATATACTTCTTAATATATAATTGACGTTGTACTGCTAATGATAATGTAAGATGCATGTAGACAATTGTCATTCTGTACTTATTTGACTGTCCGATATATTTCGATGAGCGAAAACAAAACCTTTGTGACAGACAGACGAGAAAGTGATCTTGATATAATTCCGTGTAGTTATATTCAGTAGAATTGATAGTAAAATTATACTTATCATATTCGTTGGGGATCCTTAACTCGGGAATATTTAGCAGTGAAAACATTTAGGCCACTCGATGGGTCTCCACAAGCGTATGTTGCTAATACGCCGCTCTGCTCGCGACATTTGTTACGCGATTAAAGGCCACGCACACCGACAACTTGTCGCAAGATTACCGGAATTGACATCATTTATCATTATTGAAAACTATTTCGTATATATTGGTTTTAATGTAGTGCAATTACCGTAGGTACCTATATGTACTTACACACTGAATGGCTTCCCGGCTTTCGCGAGCATTGGAGCACTAACGAAAGTAGAATCAAAAGAATAAAATGAATATGTTAAACAAACAACAAAAGGAGATGGATAACGGCCCACAAGCTGGAGAAAAGCTGGGCCCAGAATTAGACACAAATAAAACAAAATGTATTATGAAGCAATAATAGTGTTTCAAAGCCCTGTATATTTTTGTTCATCGTAAGACTTTGTGAAGGGCCATAATACCCTTAACAAATAAGGTTCTAGGTCTACCTACCTAAAACATCTGACAAAGAAAGCAATCATTCTATGAAATCAATCTTAGTAGCAGTGTGTGAGTGAATCTTGTGATAGATATTCACTAAACGCCCATCGTGACTGCTTTAATAGAACAGAAACTGTTCGCCACATATTCTAATATTTACACAATTAAGTACCAGCGAGCGTAGGCGTAGGGCCCAACACATAACTCTCTAGAGAAACTAACATGACAGTTGTAACCGCTAACACATGTAGTGCGACATATTTCTTCAGGCCTGCAATGATAATCACGTAACTGCCTACAGCGCACTTTATTATGAAACTCTCTTGCGACACAAACTAGCGGTCGTTCAGTGCGTGGGGCCTGTGGAGTATGCGATAGTTCGTATCGCTGGGGTGCCGTGGTCGCAGGCTGTACTGCACGGAAGCTCGACTCCTCCACCTTTTCACGAGGGCACGCACACACGCATAAGCGCTCGTCGCTGACCTTGTAACTGGTCTACAGAGAACAGCGAGTGAAACTCCGGGAGACTCCCCTGTAAGACAAGGATGTGTATGTGTGCGTGCGTTCTCGATGACTATAGGATGTCGATTAGTATGAATGTTGTTGGTAATGTGTTCCGCGGTGAGGGGAGATGACGCCGCGTGCGCAATTATATGTAAATCTGATAGGTGCGGGGCACGGGCGGGGTGGGAGAGGGGTGACATTAGCGGATTGTTCGCGTTATGTGTGATAATAGGAGTTTAAGTGTCGCTCACGTGTTCCTACGTAGTCGTAATGACGCGGACAACTAGTGGCGACGCGCGGACCCGCCTGGTGGCCACCACATTGGCGGTGTACAGTCGGAGAAAATTAATTCTTAAGCAGTTGAAATACCAATGAATGAATCGAGGTGTAGCCATTACATACGAATGTCAACACTATTAATACAAATGAAAAACTTTTAGTCGTTATTTTTTTATAGGATACACTGAAGTCTTAATGAAACTACCTAAATAAATATTTTCCCTTATCTACACACATCAAAAGTGTCTAGGGATCAAGCATTTTTATGCGGATTTCTTGAGATTGAGATGTGGCTTTGTAATAAATTTATGATTTTATAAATTTATATGGATCCTTTTTGGTGCATTTCATAATTTGAATCAGGAACTGTGAATCAAATTCGAGTAAAAGATGAAAATCAGCTGTCAATATTTTCCCTATAAAAACATACAACGCATTGAAGACATTATTAGTGCTACTGTTTCCCTACTACTGATTAAAACCAACGTTATTATGGAGCGGCGACGTCATTTAAGCAGGGAAGAAATGCTCAGAGCCGTGGGAATGATAGAAGCTGGTTCCCGGCAACGTACTGTGGCTTTAGCTCTGAATACAAGTCAGAGTGTTATCAGTCGACTTTGGACACGTTACCGAAGCACTGGTACCGTGGCTGAGCGCCATGGAGGACGGTATCGCTGCACCACACGGAGACAAGACCGATACATTCAAATCTTAACTCGAAGAGCTCCAACAATAACCGCCATGATGTTAGCCGTGAGGCTTCATCACTCTTCAGGGAACTTAATTAGCGACCAAACAGTCAGAAACCGCTTGCATGAAGTGAACCTTCATTCCCGAAGACCGCTACGGGTACCACCTATAGCAATGCACAATCGTAGGATTCGATATCAATGGGCTCTTGAACACAGAAATTGGGCAGAAGAACAATGGCGTTTCGTGTGCTTTTCTGATGAGTCTCGTTTTGGTATGAGACCGGATACAAGACGTATACGACACTGGAGAACCCCTGGACGCCAACAGCGATTAAAATCCTGCCAGGAAGTCCATCCTTATAGTGGTGGAACCATCATGGTATGGGCGGGTATTTGGATCGGCGGAAGAACTGAGTTGATTTGGATCAGAGGCAACCTCAACGCTCAAATTTATGCTGAGACGATTGTATCAGACGTCATCGTTCCTCTACAAGTGCAAATCGGTCCCTTATTTCAGTTAATGCATGATAATGCACGACCGCACACCGCAAGAGTTGTAAGACAGACTCTCGCCGCAGCTAACATCAATGTCCTGCCCTGGCCTGCTCAGTCGCCAGACTTGAACCCGATTGAGCATGCATGGGATATGCTACAGAGAAGAGCTCTGCCGAATATGGAGGGTATCCAGTCGCAAGAAGACCTTTTTTTGTTGTTGCAACGAACATGGGCGGCCATTCCACAGCGTGATTTGGATGAACTCATTTTGAGTATGCCAAACCGATGTTCTTGTGTTGTTAGTGTTCGCGGTAGAAAACTGTTATTTCAGTCTTTTTTTCGAACTTTTGTGTTAGTGGTTCAAATGTCAAAAATCCCTTTATTAGGAAAATGCCAAATTTCTTTATTAATGCAAAGGTGACTTGGTTTATCGTTACTGTGACAAACGAAAACACTTTATTTGATGAATCCTTAAAGAAAATTTTAATTAATATCAATCAGGAGAAAAGTTATTGCAAAAATATATGTTGATCCCTAGACACTTTTGATGTGTGTATTTTGTAAAATGTATGTTCATATTTGAATGGTTTACTTTAATCGTTGTACTTTCAACCGTTTATCTTTTAAATATCATTAATCGGATAAGTATCACAACAGGAAGTAAAGTCTACTATAGATGATTTAATGAAAAAAAAAAACTAAATGCATTAGATTCGCTTTACCAAATGTTAGAAGTAGTGAATGTCACGTTGTATTGAATAAGGAAATACTTGAATTCGTCGAAAATACGGGTTTCCTGGGGATTACGCTTGACTCAAAGCTGCAGTGGGGTCCGCACTTAACATCTCTTGCAGGGCGGCTAAGTTCAGCCACTTACGCTGTTTGGAAAATCCGCCAATTAACAGACGTGGATACCGCGAGACTGGTCTATTTTAGTTACTTTCATAGCATCATGTCTTACGGTATTTTGTTGTGGGGACGGGCTGCAGATATTGATTCTATCTTCATCCTGCAGGAGAGGGCTGTCAGAGCCATATACAAGCTCAGCAGGCGTGATTCTCTAAGGGAACTGTTTAAAAAAATTAACATCATGACGGTTCCTTGTCAATATATATATGAAAACATTATGTACGTTCGAAAAAATCTACATCTTTTTAGTAAGATAAGTGACAGGCATAATTTTAACACAAGAAATAGGAACAAATTAGATCAACCGCGTTTCAGATTGTCTAAAGTAAAAGCTTCTTTTATGGGTTACTGTGTAAAATGTTATAATAAAATACCACTCGATATTCTTCAACTAAACGAGAAGAAATTTAAAACATGCATTAAACGCACACTATGTAGACAAGCATATTATAAGTTGGATGATTATATTGCAGATAAAAATGCTTGGCTAAATGCTGGTCCTGCTCCACAGGCACTTGAGCTCAATATTTGGAAGAGGTGCTTCCCTTTTTCTTTTTTTGTGTTTCTGACATTACGATCTTAATATTTATTTTTATTTTATTCAATCATGTTTTAATTGTTTAATGCTGCAATACTAAACACCATTTTCCTGTTTAATATTAAAAATTTTATTCATCTCTTAAATAAATTGCAATCTATAGTTTTGTATCATTTAGAAGCATTTTTTCAATTTTGTAAATGTAAGAACCATGGATCCGTTTATTATGATTTTTTTGATGTTGACTTGCAAGAGCATGGCAGTTGAGAATGTGTCATGCTCACTTAAATGTCTCACTGATGGTGGCACGTGTGTTGGATCATTCGGTTCCCTACAAAATGGTTGAGCTGGATGGTGCTGATCCATGCGTCATGTTCGTGAACGGACGCCGTCGGTTGAGACTGGTCATCTCTTAACTGCCAAGGCTTATTTTTAATCTTATTTCTTGTATTGTTTCTTCATTTGTGTGTTTTTTTACATTGTTCTCACATATAGAAGCAACAAGAATAATGTACCCAGGATTTTGTAATATCTTGATTTAAAAAGAGTGTCCATGGAGTTTCTTGCCCGTTCTTCTCCATAGAGATCTACGCTTTGGAATGGGCACCTAGCTTCAACTTTCTGACCAACTGACCGACTACTTAATTTTGACAATTCAAAAGTGCCTGTAATGGTTTAATTGAAATAAATGCTTTGAGTTTGAGTTTGAGTTTGATGGGTCATTCTTTGGGACAGGTTTTTCAAGCGGCATCACTTAAAAATAATAGAAATCGAATAGTCAGCAAGCCATTTTTTTTTCGCGGAAACCTTAGTTCCTCTTTTAACTGGGACACTGATTATTACTCAATTATCTTTGTAATTAAATATCATTAAAAAATAAAATACCCCCATTCTTTGATTTTCGTGGAGTGTCCCAAACCCCGATCTGGTCACTTAGTAAATTATATATTTTAAACTAAACGCTACTTGCTTACCAAAAAAAAAACACTAAGTCCTAAAAAGTTTACAATGCTATGAAAAATTAGACCATAGTTCTAAAAGAACTACATTTCCTAAAAAAAAAATAAATGTAACTGTCCTGAGCTAAGTGCTGATTTGCGTGGATTATTATAATTTCACTAGCACATCTCTGAAATGATGCGTCATCCTAATTCAAGTTACAACTGGTCGCGCTCCGACCCACGGCCGGGCAGAGTGCTTGTGTGATGGTGCGTCGAGTTCTCAAAAAATAGATGGTAAGAACTTCGTTGCGTGGGTTTGGTTTCTCAAAACTTTGATTTGCGTGGTACAATTATCTCCGGTGTCTGTGAATTTATTTATTTAATAAAATATTGTAGCGAACAAATATAATGTAACGTAGCTTATAATCAAAACACAGTTTATTTGCTTAAAAGGTTTTTGTATATTTTTAGCACAAAGGATTTATTTTGATTTCCGTGGTCGTGATTTGCGTGGTTTACGTGGTAGTTTTGACCAACGCAGATCAATTTCTGACCATCCAAATTAAATAACTTTGAGTTTTGTACTAGTTATGAATGAAAATATTTTTTATTACTTTAATTAAGTGTAAATTCGTTTAAATCAAACTTAAAATGTCACATTCGATAATAAATAATGTTGGACTGATTCTACAAAAAAAATGTTTTCTGCCTTAGTAACCTACCTATTTTTTTACCTTATAATAATAACTTCTTTTCAATATGAAGTAACAATAAGTAACTCATTTGAGAAGGTTAAATTAAAATTTTGGGGTGTTTTGTGATTTGCGTGGCCTTCATTTTTTTAACCTCGATTATCTCTGTAAGTATATCGCTCTCTGAGGTGCCTCTTTTATATAAAATATTACTTTTACGTATATTTTATGATTCTGATATCAATTAAAAAAAAATAGAATTTGAAAATTGCCACGAAAATCACCAAAAGAATGCCTTACTCGAAGAAGCACCCAGATACATCTATTACATCTATGCTTATTATAATTAAACTCGCGTTTTGTGTGTCTGTGTGACTGCGTTTGTGTGTGTCTGTGTGACTGCGTTTGTAAACTACGTCGCAGATTTTAATACAGGTTTCACCATCATTTAGAGAATTTGTTTCGGAAGGTTTCTGTATAATACATGAATTTAAAACTTAGAAAATAATGTACATAGTCTTGATGTTTAGTCAATTAGTGAAACGTGGGCGGGTCGCTAGGGAGGAATAAGAGAAGAAACCCCAGTGAAGAGTGAAGTGCAGCGCAGTCAGCAGTTACAGTAATAGTAGAATTACTTCGCAGTGATCAGCAGTGGCAGTGGGTGTCCGCTCACTGCACTCGTCAGCGTCGTTTCTTGGTGGAACCGATTAGCATAGGTCTGCAGCTGCTATTCGTTCCCATTACAATGTGTTACACCAACAAATCTTACGCGATTGATTGATTATGTGTGTATGTTGTGTATTTGTGTGAGTGATGTGTGCATGTCTTAGGTATGTATACCTTGGTACTAATCACTGAATACAGTACTTTATCAATCGTAATTAGCAAGAGGTACCTAATTAAGAGTCAAGGTGAATAAGGCTTATAATGTTATTGTTGTCTAGATTCCTATCAATTTCATACTTAGATACGTGCCGTAGGATTACTTTATATAAATAATTTATTGTTCACATTAGGGGCAGAGAAGCATTGTGTATTTTGATGATGTAAAGTGGGCCATATCAGGAGCCTTTGTATTGATTGACGGTAATAAGAACAAGTTATCAGTGTTAAGGCCCGGTACTACCTCAGATTGCGAAAATTGCCTTAGCATTAACGGCTGTAGTTCCAACAGTTCTGCAGTTTTCACTTTGAAATTAATATACGATAAAGATGAGGACTACTGCGAGGTGTCATCGGTTGCGAAAACACGATTGCATACAATTTTCTCGATACAAAGAAGTCTCAAAGTTACCTCTAAACCGCAAAATAAAAGGAGAATATTCAATGAAAATTTTCAAATTAGGCCATGAAAATTTGCAAGCTAATCGAACTATGCATAAAGCAGGTGTCATAGGTTCGTTTTTATTTTTTTAATCGTTAAATTTAACGTAAAAAGATGAGATCCGAAATATCCAGCTTTATAACCACTCATACCTTGAACCGCTCTGCCGCCCGGCCCCCGACAGGACCCCGATTCAGTATTTGTCAGTACCGCTTCGGCTATCAGACGGGGAACCCGTGTCACTTTGCTTGCGCTCAAAAGACCCGATTGACAACGTTTTATGTTCTGAAGAAATTATGTAATAAAGTAAAATGAAATATAGATGTAAAATATAAGGCCTCGTATTTTTATTTTTTCCAAATTTTGTAGTTTTCATTCATAAAATAATTTTTGAAATGGTTTAAAATCGTAATCTCATGTCAATGTCAAAACATTGTCAGAAATTTAGGGAGGTAAACGTACCTATTTTAGACAGTTCCCAATGTGTAATGGTGTTTTCAATATATTCAGCAAAACTATTTTTATAAATAATTTTATCTATTTATGATACAGGGTGTAAAAAGACTTATAGCCGTCGTACATCAAACTAAGTAACATTGCACAAAAGATCTGTGACAAAAGTAATTGCTGGAAATCGACTTTAATTTTTGGTGTGAAAATTTGCTGTATGCGCACTACCACAAACAGCAAATTTTGCACCCGCATGTATCTAACTGGACAGGGGTCCTGTAGGTATTTAAGGTTGTGTTATAATATCAAAACTTGTTTTCGTAAAAAATATCGTTTATGCTCACTAGTTCCTTCGCGTAGTTCCTTTGAAGGAACTACTGAGAATTTTTGGATCAGTAGTTCCTTTGCAAAAGCTGAAGGAACTACTGAGACTAGATATTTCCTTTAGCAGTTCCTTTGAAGGAACTACTGAGAACTTTTTGATCAGTAGTCCCTTTGCAAAAGCTGAAGGAACTACTGAGACTAGATAGTTCCTTTAGCAGTGCCTTTGAAGGAACTACTGAGAACTTTTTGATCAGTAGTTCCTTTGCAAAAGCTGAAGGAACTACTGAGACTAGATAGTTCCTTTGAAGGAAATAAACACATATACCTAATGCTGCCCGCTGCTGCCGCATGCAGGACCGTAGGTTCGGTAGGAAAAGAAAGGGAAGCGCGATGACACAACGGTGGTAATTTATTGCAAATATGAAGCTATTATCTATTTACAAAAACTATTTAATAAAAAATAATCCATCACTGAATGCAGTTTGGCATCAGAAATTTAATGGTATATTTTTAATTATAATTAAAAATAAAATAATTTTATAAACCATTAAAGTAAAAATACTTGCATACGAAATTGTTCCATAGACTCTTACCACACCTCGGACACTCCATACAACGCTCGCAAAATAATTACCTATTACTACTACATAAACAAATGACGTTTTTATACGTGCAAATGTGTGCGTGAAATCTAGTAGCGTAAAAAAATTGGCGCGGAAAGCAATTTGTGTCGGGGAACCGAACGACGACGGCGGTGGCGCTGCCCGAACGTGTGCATTATTATGAAGTGACCATGTAGTTCAATTGTTTATTTATATAGTCGGGTTCGTAATGAAATAAAAACACTAAAATAGTTTAGTTTAAATGACTTATCTGTAAATAATCGGTTATTAAATCGCATGTTATTAAAAATGCGAAATCTTACAAACAGTTTATATAAATACGAATTCGGAAAAGCATCACAATATCCAACCATCGTGATTAAAACTAAAATAAAACTTTTAAATCGCATAATTGTGTGTTCGTATCAGCAATACAGCGCTGCGGTTCGCGAGCGCCCTTGCTAAAGAGTCGGCGACGAATACCTCGAAGTGCGGGGTGAGGTGCGGTATCTGATATGAGGTCGAGGAAGGGAGTGTCCTTTCTGTACGTAGTACTATTAAGTATTCTGTGCTCTTACTGATAAGGAGCATGATTGCATTTGCGAAAACAAACGCGGTTGTTGAACTATTTGAGTACCTACGTACTTGTGTGCGTACTTGGAAGCAAATGCCTGGTGTAAAAACCCGGTCGCATAAATACGTACCTTCCCTACTCGCCCGATCACACGTTTCCGTAACGCGTTCGCCAGTTTACTCCCCAAGTTAAGCGCGCCTAAAGAAGTTTCACTTGAAAAAATTTTTGACAAATAAAACCGACTCCCAAAAATACTACAAAGTGAAAAATAACATTAATTTCGGATGTCGGTGTCTTTGGATTTGTATATTACTTTTTTGCCACCGACTTCCGAAATTAAAGTTACTTTTAGTTAAAAATCTTGTCCATAAAACATGGAATAGAAAGTGAAACAACTGCCATGGAACAACCAGCATCAAATTTAATATTAAAAAAATAGAGCCTTGTGGTCTTTTTATTGATAAAGAGTTACCTTTTCTAGGTGCAACTCCGGACGGAGTTGTGCAGGGAGAAGACACAATAGTAGAAATACAGTGTCCAATTTCTGCATTCAGGACTTCGTTGGACGATGCAATAGATTAAAAAAAAGAAGGTTTTGGAGGAAAACGAAAGATGGACTTTCCATAAATTTGAAACATCCTTGGTACATTCAGGTGCAGGGACAACTACACATAACTGGTAGAAAAACATGTATTTTTGCCGTATGGTCGGGATGTAAAAATCATATCAAAACTGAAATTATACAGAAAGACGATCATTATTGGGCAAAATTCATGAGACCTACTTAAATTAACAAATTTTTACTCATCCATCATATATGTTGCCAGAGTTATGTGATCCCAGACATACACCTAATGTGGAAATTAGGGATTTAAGGGAATTCACATAAATGTTCTTGCTTTCGTCATTCTCCTCCTCTTGATTCCTTTTTTTTTAATTTAAATGTTTTCATTAATAACAACTTATTTTAAAATTCGTTCTATTCTAAACCTCCGTTAAAGCCAAAATGTATGAAACTTTATAATGGACATAAGTCATTCCGATGACGTATTATTATGCGTTATAACCATTGCGTGCTTTTGACAGTGCTGGGTTGCCAGCTGTTTTAGAACCCAATGGCTCGCGACGATTGGAAAAGACCAGACAGATTGACCATAATGCCTTAGAAGTTAGGTCGGCCTTTGGTGTGTGATGCAACATGTATCGACTACCTTGCGCCACCCCATCTTCCTATTACGGTTGGCTGTGCTAGTGCGATTACTGCGGGTGCAGAAAACCTCAAACAGCGCAAATAGATACTCTAATCTTATTCCGACTTATATGTACCAGCCGTTTGGGGCTGATACACTAGGGCCATAAGGTCCGAGTGCCTACTTAATTTTTCGAGAAATCGCCAAGCGATTGGTCGACTCTTCACGTGACCAGAAGACTAGCCTATTTTTTGGCCAAAGATTCAGCAAAAAGAAAGTAATTTTAAGGCTTTGTCATGGCAAAGGATTTTATTACTAATCAAGTTATTTTGAATCTTATTTCAATGAGTTTAGAATTCATGTTACTTTATTTCGATACCACGATGCCGGGAAATGACGCGACGTGCCGCGGGACGCTGCGGCATGACGCGACGCGCCGAGGGATGCTGCGGCATGACGTGTCATGCCGTTTCATTCCACGTAATGCCGCGGCGCGCCATTGCATCCCGCGGGACGTGTGGGTCACGTTGTGTCGAGGAATTATGATTGCTAAGCTAGTTGAAATAAGATTGAAACTTGTGCTGCGGTCATTTCGGTTAATGGGACGCAGTCCGGTCTGTGCGGGCTTTCAGCAGGATGCCACGGAACGCCGCGGGATGCCGCAGCACAACCTGCCGTGGCACGCTGTCAGTGAGCTGAGCGCCGGCTCGTATTTGGCTGTCGATGTCTTATGGTGACAAATATATGGCGGTAGAACAATGGTCTTTGGTCGGTCATAGAACACTAATGCAGTAGGTATATTGCGGATTTCGATGTAAACTGTATTTGCTATGCGAATGATGAGTGTCTCATGTTTGTTTTGTTATACCTACTTATTATTTACCTGCCCATTTAAAAGAATTTTATATATACTGTACATACAATGTGAATGTAATAAATTAATGTTAAGTTTAATCATTTTATTTCTTGACATCCTTCCAACAATAGTTCAGTTCACCCTAACTGAATCAGTATGTCAGTGCGAGTGGGATAGAATGATAAATAGCGCGGGGAAGTGGGGGCAAAATCTGAATTTGAGCTGAACTATTACAAGCCCTTAACCTCCCTTCACGTGATTACTTTTCCTCCTAACAAACCAGCATGGCATCGTCTTCCTTCCTCCGTCTTCTATTATAGGTATGCATATGTTGTGTATATGAAACCTGCCCAACGAGCCTATAATGTTCCCACTGCTGGGACACAGGCCTCCTCTCTGTGAGAGGGAATGGGTGGTAATCTACCACGTCGGCCCAGTGCAGGTTGTTAGATGTCAAATGTCTTTGAATTTTTTTTTTTGCTAGGACATGCAAGTTTCCTCACGATGTTTTCCTTCACCGTTTTGAGAGCAGTGGCGATAAAATAATTTACATAAAGTAAATCGCCTGACTGCATGGGTTCGAACCTAAGACCAACAACTCGGTAAGTCGTGGCCTTTACCACTGGGCCTGATCTAAAATCTGACAGCCTGACACAACACTATGTGGTCGATCGCCGCTTCTCATTTCTGAAAAATAATACTTTTTAAAATATTCTATTTCGCGTAAACCCCAGAAGCTAGGTACACGGTTCCAATGTACAGTGTACAGTGTACAAGGCCTACACTTTGCTACTTTCAAATAGAACGTCCTCTGTGGTATGATATGTCTCTGTCTTCTTTTTAAAATCTGAACTTTTTAAAATCTTGACTTTACTCATGCTAACGGCAGGTACCTCATACAATATACGCAATGTTGCCATGCAGTAACGGGAAGCACAATTAATGGCGTTGCGTGCACTAATATAAAGTGTCGGCGGCGTCGGCGCTGGCTGGCTTCACGAAGTTTGCATTACGTCAGCGCTGGCTGGCTTCACGATGTTTGCATTACGTTGGCGCTGGTTGGCTTCACGATGTTTGCATTACGTCGGCGCTGGTTGGCTTCACGATGTTTGCATTACGTCGGCGCTGGTTGGCTTCACGATGATTGCATTACGTCGGCGCTGGTTGGCTTCACGATGATTGCATTACGTCGGCGCTGGTTGGCTTCACAATGTTTACATTACGTCGGCCCTGGATGGCTTCACGATGTTTGCATTAATTACGTCGGCGCTGGTTGGCTTCACGATGATTGCGTTACGTCGGCGCTGGTTGGCTTCACGATGATTGCATTACTTCGGCGCTGGTTGGCTTCACAATGTTTACATTACGTCGGCCCTGGATGGCTTCACGATGTTTGCATTAATTACGTCGGCGCTGGTTGGCTTCACGATGATTGCGTTACTTCGGCGCTGGCTGGCTTCACGATGTTTGCATTACGTCGGCGCTGGTTGGCTTCACGATGATTGCATTACGTCGGCGCTGGTTGGCTTCACGATGATTGCATTACGTCGGCGCTGGTTGGCTTCACAATGTTTACATTACGTCGGCCTTGGATGGCTTCACGATGTTTGCATTAATTACGTCGGCGCTGGTTGGCTTCACGATGATTGCGTTACGTCGGCGCTGGTTGGCTTCACGATGATTGCATTACTTCGGCGCTGGTTGGCTTCACAATGTTTACATTACGTCGGCCCTGGATGGCTTCACGATGTTTGCATTAATTACGTCGGCGCTGGTTGGCTTCAGGATGATTGCGTTACGTCGGCGCTGGCTGGCTTCACGATGATTGCATTACGTCGGCGCTGGTTGGCTTCACGATGTTTGCATTACGTTGGCGCTGGTTGGCTTCACGATGATTGCGTTACGTCGGCGCTGGTTGGCTTCACGATGTTTGCATTAATTACGTCGGCGCTGGTTGGCTTCACGATGATTGCATTAAGTCGGCGCTGGTTGGCTTTACGATGTTTGCATTACGTTGGCGCTGGTTGGCTTCACGATGTTTACATTACTTCGGCGCTGGCTGGCTTCACGATGTTTGCATTACGTCGGCGCTGGTTGGCTTCACGATGTTTGCATTACGTCGGCGCTGGCTGGCTTCATGATGTTTGCATTACGTCGGCGCTGGTAGGCTTCACGATGTTTACATTACGTTGGCGCTGGCTGGCTTCACGATGTTTGCATTACGTCGGCGCTGGTAGGCTTCACGATGTTTACATTACGTCGGCGCTGGCTGGCTTCACGATGTTTGCATTACGTCGGCGCTGGTTGGCTTCACGATGTTTGCATTACGTCGGCGCTGGCTGGCTTCACGATGTTTGCATTACGTCGGCGCTGGCTGGCTTCATGATGTTTGCATTACGTCGGCGCTGGTAGGCTTCACGATGTTTACATTACGTTGGCGCTGGCTGGCTTCACGATGTTTGCATTACGTCGGCGCTGGTAGGCTTCACGATGTTTACATTACGTCGGCGCTGGCTGGCTTCACGATGTTTGCATTACGTCGGCGCTGGTTGGCTTCACGATGATTGCATTACTTCGGCGCTGGTTGGCTTCACAATGTTTACATTACGTCGGCCCTGGATGGCTTCACGATGTTTGCATTAATTACGTCGGCGCTGGTTGGCTTCAGGATGATTGCGTTACGTCGGCGCTGGCTGGCTTCACGATGATTGCATTACGTCGGCGCTGGTTGGCTTCACGATGTTTGCATTACGTTGGCGCTGGTTGGCTTCACGATGATTGCGTTACGTCGGCGCTGGTTGGCTTCACGATGTTTGCATTAATTACGTCGGCGCTGGTTGGCTTCACGATGATTGCATTAAGTCGGCGCTGGTTGGCTTTACGATGTTTGCATTACGTTGGCGCTGGTTGGCTTCACGATGTTTACATTACTTCGGCGCTGGCTGGCTTCACGATGTTTGCATTACGTCGGCGCTGGTTGGCTTCACGATGTTTGCATTACGTCGGCGCTGGCTGGCTTCATGATGTTTGCATTACGTCGGCGCTGGTAGGCTTCACGATGTTTACATTACGTTGGCGCTGGCTGGCTTCACGATGTTTGCATTACGTCGGCGCTGGTAGGCTTCACGATGTTTACATTACGTCGGCGCTGGCTGGCTTCACGATGTTTGCATTACGTCGGCGCTGGTTGGCTTCACGATGTTTGCATTACGTCGGCGCTGGCTGGCTTCACGATGTTTGCATTACGTCGGCGCTGGCTGGCTTCATGATGTTTGCATTACGTCGGCGCTGGTAGGCTTCACGATGTTTACATTACGTTGGCGCTGGCTGGCTTCACGATGTTTGCATTACGTCGGCGCTGGTAGGCTTCACGATGTTTACATTACGTCGGCGCTGGCTGGCTTCACGATGTTTGCATTACGTCGGCGCTGGTTGGCTTCACGATGTTTGCATTACGTCGGCGCTGGCTGGCTTCACGATGTTTGCATTACGTTGGCGCTGGTTGGCTTTACGATCTTTGCATTACGACGTCGCTAATGGTTTCACAATTGTTGTAATTTTCTCCGGTTTATATGCTGATGACGTTTGCATGTTACGGAAGGATAGAGTAGGAGTACTGTGGTATAGGCACAGTTGCTTTACAAAGGTATTTTCAAAGAATTGCTGAGCGATCAGAACAAAAATAGGTTTGATCTTTTAGCGAACAATTTATCTTTTTTCATGAATAGTAGTAGGAATATGTGCCTCATAAAAAAAGAAAAAATTGCAAATTTGTACTTTGTTTTCTACGTTATACACCAACGATAATTTCAAAATTAGGCAGCATAGCAGTTGTGCAGAATCTATCATGTTTTGTGTAAAAGTAAATATTATGTTGAAAACATGACAACTTTAATCACACAACCGTTATCGCCACGTGACGTCATTGCAAAAGCAATGACGTCCGTGGCGATAACGGTTGTGTGATACTTTGGTTGTGTGCCGACTTTGGATTCATTAGAGGAACACGGTGAATACACCGTGTTCCTCTAATGAATCCAAAGTCTGCACGGCCAAGAAACATAGTGATCAAACTTTCCAGCCAAATACTACGTGATAACTTTATTGCTTCAGCTCGCCTTAAAAAGGGAATTACATCTGAAGATCTACAATTGAGTGGCAATCCACAAAAAATTTACATAAATGAGCATCTTACGCTACAGAATAAGAAATTGTTTCGTCAAACTAAGGAGATTGCGAAACAAAACGGATATGTTTGTTTGGATTAAACACGGTGATACTCGTTCGGGCTGACGTCCCCGAATCGGCTTTCACTATTCGTTCTGAAGAGGATTTATCTAAACTCAAACTCTATAATAAAGCATCTGGATAAAGTTTTAAATAAGTGCAATAACATTTGCGTAATAGCGCAGTTCTATTCATTTTTCTTAACTCGTAACTTGTTATTTTGTTTACCTTACATTCTGTGTTCTCTGACTCATATATTGCGAGTACTTCGAGTTGTTTACGTAGTTTGTGCTAATAAAGCGCGCGCGAATTATTTTGCAATGACCCTCATGTATCTAAATAATTATACCGATAACTTAAAATTTAATATATATCTGAACTGTTTTGTGTTGTTTACCTGTAAACATGGCTTAATTTTTGCAGTGTTTGTTAAATTAGCATTTTACTATAAAATAAATAGAACCGTCTCATTATCATCTTACCTACATTATAACCAATTATTATTGTGTTTGCAATTGTTGATTACATATTTAGTTATTTTCTGTGCTTACCCTTTCCGTGTTATTTATTTTAATTTGCTTAAGTCTGAATATGTGACTGAACTTGACTCCAGGCTTTGTTTTGGTAGCGTTTCCCACATTTTTTCCAATTCCAATGGATAAATACAATCTAACAGTTTATTACCAAAACTGTCGAGGACTGCGTACCAAGCTACATACATTATTTATGAATATATTGTCTTTTTCTTATGACGTAATCATTCTTACAGAGACTTGGCTCATACCGACCATATCCGACGGTGAGTTTATTGATGACCGATATTTAGTGTTCAGATGTGACCGTGACCGCTGCACCACGGGGAAACGTGACGGCGGCGGGGTCCTGATAGCCGTTCTACGCACATTACGACCAACTAGCATTTTGATGCGCTCTTCTCGCGCTGATATCGAACACGTATTGGTGCAGCTGCCGGGGTCACGTCCTACTAAACGTCATATCATTAGTGCAGCCTATATACCGCCGCGTTCTTCGGACGACTTGTACACATCACACCTAAATGAATTGCTGGATGTGATTAATGAGACTAGTACTGACACATTCTTTTTAACAGGTGATTACAATTTACCAGGTATTAACTGGTTGGATCGTAATGGATGTAACTATGTTGTTCCACAACCCACTGATAATTTGAGCTACCATTTATGTAACTTTATTTCCTTAACTAATATTTCTCAATATAACACACTTAGGAATGATTTAGGGCGTATACTGGTTTTGTTTTTATCTAACGTTGACTGTGAAAATAAAATGTGTACACCATTGCTACCGCCTGATATTCACCACCCGCCTTTCTCTATATACATCACTTATTACGAACTGTGTGCCAATGAAACGTCACTTATCTACGAGGCACAATTTTTATAAAGCCAACTATGAGGTTATTAATAAAGAGTTGAGTGCATTGTACTGGAACCAATTTTTTTATGACCTTTCAGCTGAACAATCTGTTAACGCATTCTATGATCAAATCTACAGTATAATTAAAACTCATATTCCCTTATCTCGTCTCAGAAATTCACGTTTTCCCCTGTGGTTTTCTCCTTCGCTCATACGTATTTTCAGAAATAAAGAAAAAGCTTGGTTAAAACTATGAAAGTTTTTCTACTCATCGTAAACGCTTTAAATCTGAATGTGACAAATGTTTTGATAAATACATGAAATCGGTTGAAGACAGTATTCCGCTTAGCATTAAACATTTCTGGACTTATGTTTCCAGCAGGAAGGGCCGGGCGGAGATTCCAGCAAACATGTTTTTTGAAAATCTTACCTCAAACAATCCAACTGATATATGTAACATGTTCTCAAGTTTTTTCGCCTCTGTTTATGAACCCACGAATTTTAACCCCGCGTCTTGGCAGCCACCTAATACATATGCAGATAGTTCGTCCTGTATCTCTGACATCTATTTGCCAGTAGATGTCGTACACAAAGCGATATTGCAATTGGACTTAAATAAAGGTCCGGGTCCCGATAACTTGCCACCAGTCTTCACAAAAAAGACTGTAGAAACTATAGTATTTCCACTTTATATTATTATATTTAATAAATGTTTATGTGAAGGCACCTTTCCTGATATTTGGAAACGTGCTCACATTACTCCGGTGTTCAAGAGTGGTAATAAAAACAATGTACAAAATTATCGCCCTATCTCTATACTGTCCACCTTGTCGAAGCTTTTCGAGAGTCTTGTACACAGTGAAGTTTATTCTCACATTCATAACCTCGTTATTGGTGAGCAGCATGGGTTTGTTAAACGACGCTCGACGAATACCAATCTTATGTTATTCGCAGATTTTTTATTCAATAGCATGGATGAACGCGTTCAGGTTGACGCTGTGTACACAGATTTTCGGAAGGCTTTTGACAGGGTGGACCACAAACTACTCCTAGATAAAATTGCTTACCTACAACGGAATCCGTGGTAATTTATTACGTTGGTTCATGGCGTATATATACAATAGATCGCAAAAGATAGTTATTAATGGTTTCCAATCAAATACAATCATTGTTACTTCTGGGGTGCCCCAGGGCTCAATTTTGGGGCCCCTACTCTTTATTTTGTTTATCAATGACATTAAGAAATGCTTCATTCATTCCCGTTTTCTAATGTATGCTGATGACATCAAAATTTACAAGTCGTGCAAGAACACACAAGATTGCCTACTTTTGCAGGAGGACCTTGATAGACTTTCTCGATATTGTTCACATAACAAACTTCAGCTTAGTTTGCCAAAATGCAATGTAATTAGTTTCACTAAAAACAAAAACATTATAAAATTTGATTATAGTCTACTGGGTTGCTTTCTGCAGAGAGTTGACCATATTCGAGATCTTGGTGTTGTAATGGACTCGAAATTGCATTTCAATCTTCATATTGATAACATCGTTAATAAGGCGTATCGTATGTTTGGTTTCGTCATGCGTTCTTCAAACGACTTTAAAAGACCGTCTACTTTTTTACTTCTATTCAAAGCTTTGGTCCGTTCTCAATTGGAATTTGCAGTACCGGTTTGGAGTCCCATTTTTGATGTTTACATAAAAGGAATAGAAATGGTTAAAAAAAAATTTTAACGTGCTATCCACTACAGATGCACTAAGTCTAAATTACCATACACCCAATTATTAATGCTTTATAAACTACTGAGCCTGGAGTCAAGACGAAGCCTGCTTATGGCCATGATGCTTCATGGTCTGTGTAATAACAGGTTCGATTGTTCAGATATTACCAACAAACTATGTTACATTGTACCTAGAACTGTGATGCGTCGAGAGGCGCGTGTGCCTCGGCTGTTCCACACCGCAAGATGCAGAACTCACGCTGATGCACGGGCGCCTCTCCGACGCATTGTAGATACGTATAACTCCCACTTCATCGATTTGGATATATTTGCGCTTACACACTTTAAGTTCAAAAAGATGGCTATTGAATCCTTAAAATAGCTATCTTAAACCTAATATTCCAGAAATATGAACGAGAACTTCTTACTCTTTTCTAAAATCAGTGCACGCATTATACTATGTGTCTTTAAACTATTATTTCGCGGACATTGGTGTGGGTTACACGTTTACATAGTTTTTAATTTATTTTGTCACACTAAAATTGTAATTTGTAACTGTTTTATGTCCCAATAAAGTAAAATAAAATAAAAAAATAAAATGACAGCGGTACCTACTCACCATTTTGCTCTAAGTATCCGATTCAATGCCCATGTCTATATGCCCATCAAGGTGGAAACCGTACAATCACCATGTATTTGTCCTTTATCCACAAAACGAGCAACATTAAAATACCTACCTGGGGGTAATAATGGATGACACCACACTCTCTTTTAAAAACATATTGAAAGCCCAGTTACAACAGTGCGCACACTAATATATGTATATAATGTTTTAAAAAAATTGTGAACATTAGCAGATTTAAAATTAATCACATAATTTTATTTGGCCCTATGTCAATCTATAATTCAACACTGTATCACTTCTTGGGGAGGCGCACCAAAAACTAATTTGCTTCCTCTTGAAAGAGCTCAGAGAGCAATTTTAAAGGTTTTAAACTTTAAAAATTAAAAATTTTTAACTTCTACCCCTTCTTTTTTTCCACAGATCTGTTATATAATAATAATAATAATATTCCACAACTATCACACAACGCCATCTAGTCCCAAGCTAAGCAGAGCTTGTGTTATGGGTACTAGACAACTGATAAACATACTTATATATTTCTAAATACATACATATTATAGATAAATTACACCCAGACACAGAACAAATGATCGTGCTCATCACACAAACATTTGTCCTGGGTGGGAATCGAACCCACGACCTCCGGCATAGCAGTCAGGGTCACTAACCACTAGACCATCAGGCCTGTCAATCCTATAAATCCTACAATGTAATAACTGTTCGCCAGCTTTTCATTATGCACTTAGTATTATAACAGCATACTATGCTTGCTCATTAGATAATGCCGACAACACTAACAAGAGACGGAATGATCTAGTATGCATATTGTAGCGAAAAAACGAAAAAGATCCTTCACCACTAACATGTTTAATTTTTGATAAAAAAGGTGCGGATACAAAAGGTATCAAAAAACATAAAAAATAGAAAATACAACACTCACGAAAAGTACTTAGTTACGACGGGTTAATTAAAACTAAACTATGAAATACCTTAGGTATATCATAATTTTAAAAGTGTAATAGATAGTGTTACATGACGTGATGTGATTCGGTTGCAACCAGATCCGTAAAACGAAGACATAACTTTAGTAGAGAATAGGTACGACTAAGTGTATTCAAAGTTTTAAATAACGCGATATTTAAACAATTAAAATTAACAGATTTGAAGCAATGTTTTGATCGAAAGGATAGTTATTTTAAATTAAGAGTGACTAAATCTACTAGAGAAAAAAAAAACTCAAACATCTGCCGTATCTTGTCCAAAGCCTTCGCGGTGACGTAGAATCTCTGCCCGTTGTCCCAGTATCTCATTTGGTAACTTCCAAGATATTACATGAAGAGAATGTCCGATGAAGTAAGCTCGCTGTCTACAGCAGCGCAGATAGATGCTAATATGTAGGTGCGTGGACCAAAAATTCAGCTTGGTTAGCCAAGCCGAATTTTCGGTCCTCGGAAGAAACCAGATTATAGGAAAAATAAATACGTGGAATGGTTTTTTTTTTCTGGAGTCAACGATTCGCCGATTTTGTAGAGCGCTGCCCCAGATACAGCGATTCACAAACACATCGCCATGATAATGTTATAGGTACAGTTAAATTTGGGCGTACAAACAAAAAAAATATATATTTGGACACGTCGACTATGATAAAATTATTCAAAGTGTCATAAGCTTCTGAAGGGAAAAAATAACTTGTCAGAAACACTTCATTATTCAAAAGTTAGATTTTTGACAGGAATGTGACCAAAAAAAAAGGTTGCATATAATTAAAGCCAAGCGCCAATTAAAGTCAAGCGCCGCTAATGAGACACAATTGATTTTCTATTGTTTGTCCGCCGATCGGCGGACCGCGGTCCTTGACCGGTTAAAGAAGGAAGAATGTCGAAAAATTAATATGCAGTATTTACTAATACTGCAATATCTAATGCAAGCTCGAAACATGTCTTTGTAGAAAGATTATTAACATTTATAGACCCATCCCTGTCCAATAGATTAAATAGAAAACTAAGTATACATAAACTAAATTAGTACAGCTGTAACAAATTATATTTAAATATTTACTCAGCATTGCATCGACTATGCACAGACAGAAGACATAAGTACTTATTGTCTGCAAATATAACTGCTAACACTAAACTTTACTTACCTAAGTTTTAATTTAGTTTTTACGTTATACTCATTGTTAATTTATTACATTAAGTATTTATGCACTTTCTAGCCTGAAGCAACGGTTCAACTTACTTCAGGCAAATTAGCAACTGTGCGCTATTAAATGTATCCCCTTTCTATAAATAAACGAGTTATTATTATTATTTATGTAAAATTCTTACAAAGAGACATCGGGAAGTGGTTCTGGGTTAATAACTCTCGTGAACTCAGAGGAGGCGTGTTAATAAGGTTAGCGCGTATTATACGATCTGCAGCCGCCCGACGACGCCTCGTCGCAGTCCGACACAGCCCGACACAGCCCGACACAGCCCGACACAGCCCGACACAGCCCGACACAGCCCGACACGACCCGAAAGTGCTCCGATGTAAATAAATACATACATTAACACACGACTCAATTTACGGTGTTTACCCCCGACCTGGTATTAAGGGGAACGCACACCTTTCCCGCACATAACACAAGCATTTTTAATTACAATGAAGGGCGTTACTTGCCCCGCGATGCGTAGGTACTTACGAGCCGGGCGTATGTGTAGGTTTTCTAAGAATACCAACAGTGATAACATTTGATGTGTGACGCTCTCGGGGTGACACGTGTGTGCTCGCCTTTACCTCTTAGTAGGAACGTGTGTGTGTCTGTACGCTTCGCTTGTCAAAGTGTAGCGTGACACAGACACACAGACACGCGGTCCGGACGGGAGCGGTTGATAATTCAGCAAAAGAAACGCTGCCACTAGTGAAGTAGCGATGTTTACACACTCCCCGCACTGCCCCCGTACCGCACCCCCCGCAGATCTATCAGCGGGGAACTAATTTATACGAGCTTGTATAGTTTGTACTGAATCCTAAATTGTCTGCTCATATAAAACATTGAGCAAGAAGTATGTTTTGTGTCGAATTACGTATGTGTCTGTCGGTAAGTTTCCACATCCATAACGTTCAACTCATCAACTATATCCAGGTGGTACATTATGGTGAAATAACAAATCTAAGTATCCGGACGGACACTTCATTCTGAATTCCAACCCGGTGGAGACCTACCCATCAGAGTCATTGATTAACAATTAACAAAAATACGATAGGGGCATCATTTCCACTTGACCAGGTACCAACTGAAACGAAGGAAGTCCAGTCAAATGATTAGTTGACAAAATGGTTGTTTACTTCGTTATTTATAATTATCCTCCGTAGTTATACAACCACGGAGAAATGTAGAAAACAACAACCACCACTTTTGTCCACTCATCATTTGGCAGGGCTCCCGCCATTATGATATTTTTTACAAATTTTCGCTGCGGTCTGCATACTCAATGTGTATTACATTGTTTAAACTAACTTGTACGTACTTCCGGCTCCTCGCATTGTATCACACTGTAGTCAAGTTATTACGAGTTGCAGCATCACTTTAGAAAGGCGTACACGACTTGTTAACTTCCTCTGAACGGCAATAGCCTTTGTAGCAATAAAACATTGTTGTATCTCATTGTGTTTGGAGATTTGATTGGATACCTCTCACGCGTAAAACACTTGACAAAAGGTGTTACCATTCATTATAGCCATCTGCAGCAATTTCCTAGTTCTACTTGCCAGACACGGCAAAAGATAGGTAACAGGTACGAATGCTTACTTCGCCTACCTAGCCTTTTCCGAAGTATGTTGGGGTCAGTTTCCAATCTTACCGGATGCAGCTGTATACCAGATAACAGAGTTATGAACAACAGTTGGCTTACTGTGTTGCTAGTTGGCGCCAGGAACTTCCCTCGTCTCCTAAGGCATCAAAAACGGCGCAAAACCGCTTGGTCGCACCAAGAACCACAATAGCAATGCCATAATGTAACTACAATGGTCACAATACTTCATATCCTACTCAAACACGAGGTCAAAATCGGGCCCAAATACTAGGCTCTATTGGGCAGTCCTATCTAGGCCGGTACCTATCGGTATCAACATAGTGTCGATACTGAAACCGACCCAGATAGCGCCGGTAGTCTGCCGAGGTTTATTACTCTTTTTATTTGGCTTACACCGGCTAATTTATTTCTGTTCAACGGATAATTGAAACTGCCAGATAAGTACTGAGTGCCCCAACACAAGTACCTATACAAGCAACTACAGAAGTTCAATCAACATTTTAAGAAACTAAAACACGGTATGAAGCTTCTGCCGCTTTATACACAAGTTAGAACGTTGAATCGGCATGGCAGTCACCTTACGGTTATAATTAACCTTAGAAAAAGAAATACTTGTAGCTTAGATACTACCTATTTTTTTATAATAATAATAATTTATTTTCAGACAACCATTGATCCATTACACAATATTACAGATTACATTTATATTGTTAGTATGAACCTAAAAACTATGTTAGTACCTAATAACTAAGAGAGACTTAGTCCTCTGGGTGAGGCTCCACACCAGTGGGCTGTCTGACTTATTGCCTATTACCCTCAGGATGCTGTTACTGCTCCCACGCAATCTGCTTAGCAGTGAGGCTGTCTTCTTGCGCCAGGTGGCATCAAAGCCGTCTGTGCGCGACTTTGCGAACATGGTTGACGCACTACAGAAACGTGGCAGACGTAACAGCGCCCTGAAGGCATTGTTAAACTGGATAACGGAGTCGGTGTTTAACGGAGTCGCGTTACTTCCGCTAGGCGTAGCGTCTGATTATGGCCGTTCTACCTAAAAGAACACTTAACGCCAAAAGTGCTTGTGATTAGAAAAAACCACACAGATCAAATTAACATTTTAGGAAGCATGGTACTAGGCGATCAGACTTTAACACTAAAAATTACAAAATAAAAAACATAAAATCGACTTTAAAAGAAATAAACTCAAAATATTATGAAATAACTTTAATTTCGTAAATCGGTGGCAAAAAAACTAAAATACAGATTCCAAGACAAAATAGTTTTGGTCACAATCCGATTAATAGTTTCGGAGAAATGCGTGGATACGTATACAGACACATAAAAAATGTGCGTGTGAGTGTGCGGGTGACAAATAGTATCTCCTGATAATTACCTACGTCTACTCGCCCAGTAGGTTGCTTCACAAAATGTTACTTTGGTCTGTGTGTTATTTTTCTAATAACAAGCTCTCCTAAAGTTGAGTGTACTTTTAGGTAGAACGGCTGTAATACGACTAATCCAAGAAAAAATCACCTTCAAGAATAAAATAGAGCCATAAACGAACGAACGGACGTAACGCAACTACCTCTTTTTTTGGATCATTAGTTTAGCAGTCATAGTTCCATAATATTGGTTATACCTAATCGTATTTCGTAAATGATCAAGGTGTACCTTCTGCACCGTACCGGCGTGGCTCAAGTTTCCTGAGCGTTTATTCGTTGCGTTATAGCCGTAGTTGTAATAAACGGTGGCGCGCAGTTAAATACTTCTTCATAACATCGAGTTGTTCATCGCTCAGCTCACAATAATCTCCGAGACGGAAGTATCGCACTAATGTCTCTGTTTGGTAAACTCGACGTTACAGTGATTTATTTGATTCGAGTCCAGAAGCTGCCTAATCACGTCAAGTTGCAAGAAATATCTAAAGAGATTCTCACTTCACTTGTAAGCCTAGGTTAGGTATGTGCAAAATAGAATCATCCACCATGTCGTGTGATAATGCCAAACATTCCACGGATCAAGCTCACAGGGTGCCATGTGTCGTTGAAAATGTTTTAATATAATTACACGGAGCCTCTTCTTTTCTGATCTTAAACATTAGGGACTTTCAAGGTTTGAAACTATGTTTATTTAAATTCTAGGAAATTTTTCAGCAATAATTGCAGTGAGTCAAAATACCATTAAACTATTATTGGGAAGGAAAGTCGCGCGGCAGGTTGGTCACAAACATTGGTCGAACGTGACCAATATCTGAATGTAAACAGGCGACCGAAGATAAATGAGAATAGTACAAAATGCAAATAGTTACCGAACTGCAATTCTAAACTAGGAATCGGAGACTTTAAGTGGCGACCGGCTCTCAGTGGCAACTTTAATTAAACCTAACTTCTGAGATGACGTCCCACTCAAGATAATCCTTACAAACTGTCTTCGCTATTCACACAGCGAACTTTAAACTCTATTCAGAAGTATTAAGGTTTGGTGTGATTACAGAGTTAGTTTGGGAAGCTATTAAGCTGTTGCGTCCTGCGGCTGGAGAAGACTAATTCAGAAACAAGATCGTGGAAGTGTTGTAGTTCGTTTAACGTGGCCGAGGGGCCGAGGCTGGCCGGGGCTGGCCGAAGCTGGCCGGGGCTGGCCGGAGCTGGCCAGAGCTGACCGGACCTGTCCGGAACTGACCGGAGCTGACCGGAGCTGGCCGGAGCTGACCGGAGCTGGCCGATCGTGACGACCACGCGCGACATGCACACGTCGAGCAAAAGATTATTGCAGCATTCAAGATTATCAACAATTCATAATTAGGTAGGTATGCATTCACACCAATTCTGTATTTGTCATCTGTATTGAAATCTAAAAAAAAATAAGTTTAAAAACTAAAATCCCACTACTGACTGGTAGTATATACGATCACGGGAAGGTACTTTTTTGTTTCATCCTTTTCAGTACCTATATATTTTTGTAAACATGGCATGATAATTTTTTTTTTTAGGTCATGACTTTATGTTTGCTAGAGGGCGCCATATTTAATTTAATGTGACGTCATATAGCCTATACCGATACCTCATTTGTCAAATTATGACAAACAGTTTAGAAGTTATACAAAATAATACAAAATTGTTTATTTCAAGATAAAGTAGTTTACATTTTGTTGGTGAATGGCGCCTCCTTTTAAGCAGAGTTATGAGGAAACAGATGAACATACATGATACATACATACATAATTACATACATAAATACTTACATACATGTCATACATACATACCGATCAAAATCATAACCCTCTTTTTTGCTTCGCCGTAGTCGGGTAAATAGATGCGAGGTAGGGTAGTTTCACAGGCGTGTGTATTGTAAGTAGTAACAGTTCGTGTTCAGTAGTTATGTACCGCGCCGGGCGCCCGGGCGGGACGCGACACCGCGCGATGTATACGCAGCGAGTTCATTATTTGTGCCGCCGCGCCGCCGCCGCGCCGCCGGTCGTCGCGGAAACAATTATCGGCATGATTTACATATCGTGCCGCGCCGCATCACACCGCAGCGCACCGGTCTGCTGCGGACCGCAACGAGAACAGTTGTTGAGCACTTGCTCGTCCATAATGTTTAATACCTGTTATTTGTGTGCTGGTAGAGAGTGGAATTTGTAAACGTGGATGTGGTGCAATCTATGACAGAGACTTCTGGACTGGAGCAATCAACCTCTTCCTAAGAATCAAAGATGAGACATGGACCGAGTCTATTTCATTAGAAATTCTTAATACAAAAACTGACAAGAGACAGACATTTCCAAGGCGAGGTGACAAAGAATGGTTAAGTATTTGTTCTCCTCATAATTATCACTTGCGCGAAATGATAAGGAATGAATAGGTTCTACGCATTCCTTCATTAACTGATCATCATACAAACGAGCTACCGATGTTAAGTTATGATAATAAATACGTGAACCTCACAGAAGGAATAGAAAGAGCTACATTGAGCGGAATCAACAGATGAGAGGATCGCACGTGTTCGGACGAATCAAACCGGCGTGATACGATTCATCTGCATAGTGCTGGCCCTCCCTGCCATTACATTAATTGCTTTTTTTCTACCTCTCGGCCGACGACCCAATAACCTTTCTTTTTTAAACGGCTTCATTAAAAATAGCAATAAAAGTTCGGCTCGAAGTGACCGGGCCGCCGTCCGCGGCACGCGCCGCCGCCCGCAGCGACCAGCGTTCTACGGTTGTGATGTCAACCTAAAAACAGTTAGTCCATTCGATGTGCCTAAACTGTAAACTTAACCTAGATTGAAATGTAGCGAACGATCCCAGAAAAAATAGAGAGGCTGTTACAAAATAAAACTGGCGTGTATTTAGTGAAACATTCACAAATTCTTGTGTCTATTTAATTTTTGACATCAAAGAGAAACGTAATGAGTGAACGAAAGTCAAACTCAAAGCATTTATTTCAATTAAACCATTTACAGGTACTTTTGAATTGTCAAAATTAAATAGTCGGTTAGTCACTCAGAAAGTTGAAGCTGGTTCCCCATTCCAAAACGTAGATCACTATGGAGAAGAACGGGCAAGAAACTCCATGGAAACTTTTAAATAAAGATATTACAAAATCCTGGGTACATTATTCTTGTTGCTTTTATTTGTGAGAGCAATGTCAAAAAAAAATACACATGAAGAAACAATTCAAAATATAAGATTAAAAATATTCCCTGACAGTTAAGAGATGACCAGTCTCAACCGACGGCGCCCGTGACGAACATGACTCGTGGTGATGTGGTGATCCACGCGTCATGTTCGTGAACGGGCGCCGTCGGTTACAAAATGCATCAGCGGTGCATTAGCACCATCCAGCTTAACCATTTCGTAGGGAACCGATTGATCCAATACACGCGCCACCATCAGTAAGACATTAAAGTGAGCATGACACATTCTCAACTGCCATGCTCTTTCAAGTCAACAACAAAAAGAACGGATCCATGGTTCTTACATTTACAAAATTAAAAAAAATGCTTCTAAATTATACAAAACTATAGTTTGCAATTTATTTAGAGATGAATAAAATTTTACTACCAAACAGGAAAAGATAAATATTGAAGTATTCAACAATCAAAACTTGGTTGAATAAAATAAAAATAAACGTTAAGTTAGTAATGCAAGAAACACTAAATAACCCTACACTAACAACCTTCCTTCTGGCGCAGTCGGGTAAAAATGAGAAGAATATCTTCCAAATATTGAAATTTTAACTAGTGAGCCTGTGGAGCAGGACCAGCATTAAGCCAAGCATTTTTATCTACGAAATAATCATCCAACTTATATTAAGCTTGTCTACATAGTGTCGAACGAATATAAGGACTCGTACACACGGCGGACTAATTAGGTAAATGAAATCCGTCACGTGACACATTCAATTAACTCTCATTCACCGCGCCGCCAATTAAACGGCAGTATCAATAAGTTCATTAAATAGAGAGGCTACGCCCCGGGGGCCGGCCCAGGATCCCGGCTCATATCCCGGGATTAAGCGCTGACCCGCGGCCCGGGCTGCGCGCCTCTTATTAGTTCGTCCACTTAAACCTCTGTCGATATTCATTCTACATAATATTGATGAGAGCTTTCACAACAACTATTTTATAAACATTTCATTTGAATGCTGCAAGAATTACTGGTTCTGTTAGCCTGCACCATCCCACTGCTGGGCAAAGGCCTCTCCCCATGACTTCCAGCTCTTTCGATCCAGGGCTAACGTAGACCACTGGCTGTTTGTTTTGCCCAGCTCGTCCCGCCATCTTCTACGGGTCGGCCGCGACGCCTTCTACTCGTGTCAGGGCTCCACGCGGTGGCTGCAAGAATTATCGATATTAATTTATTAGACTGTTTAATTACGAAGCAATTGAGCGGCACATCTTAGGAAAGGGAATTAGTAGCGACATTTTATATTTTGATATTTGTTTCTTTTCTAGTCAAGTGTGGGTTCCTGCACAGTTGTCTCGTTCATATAATTTTTTTTTTTTTTTTTTTTAGCCTTATTTTCAGTGAAAACTTTTAATTGGCCTTCGTTCACTAAATGTCAACTATCTGTATCCTAGCTGTAAGTTTTCTTAAGAAATAAAATAAAATATTGATTGATATTATTTACAGTTCGACAATATTATAAAAGTAAGTAGGTGCTATTGGGATTAACAGTTTCTGCAGAATATCAGACAGATTATGAACGCATCATGAACAAGTTACTTACAGCTGTTCTGTTCTCACGATTAACTCCAAGTTGCATCAAAGAAAAGCTGCTTCGACGCCAAGTATTTTAGTTTAACTAAACTAAACTTGAAATATTCACAAATAAGTAGGTGTATGTATAAATACGTCTTGGGACGATGGAAAATAACTATATACTACCTCAGATTGCGAAAATTGCCTTAGCATTAATGGCTGTAGTTTCAACAGTTCTGCAGTTTTCACTTTGAAATTAATATACGATAAAGATGAGGACTACTGCGAGGTGTTATCGGTTGCGAAAACACGATTGCATACAATTTTCTCGATACAAAGAAGTCTCAAAGTTACCTCTAAACCGCAAAATAAAAGAAGAATATTCAATGAAAATTTTCAAATTAGGCTATGAAAATTTGTAAGCTAATCGAACTATGCATAAAGCAGATTTCATAGGTTCGTTTTTATTTTTTTAATGTTAAATTTAACGTAAAAAAATGAGATCCGAAATACCAAGCTTTATAACCGCTCTGCCGCCCGGCCCCCGACAGGACCCCGATTCAGTACTTGTCAGTACCGCTTCGGCTATCAGACGGGGAACCCGTGTCACTTCGCTTGCGCTCAAAAGACCCGATTGACAACGTTATATGTTCTGAAGAAATTATGTAATAAAGTAAAATTAAATTTAGATGTAAAAAATAAGGCCTCGTATTTTTATTTTTTCCAAATTTTGTAGTTTTCATTTATAAAATAATTTTTGAAATGGTTTAAAATCGTAATCTCATGTCAATGTCAAAACATTGTCAAAAATTTAGGGAGGTAAACGTACCTATTTTAGACAGTTCCCAATGTATAATGGTGTTTTCAATATATTCAGCAAAACTATTTTTATAAATAATTTTATTATTACTAATCAAGTTATTTTGAATCTTATTTCAATGAGTTTAGAATTCATGTTACTTTATTTCAATACCACGATGCCGGGAAATGACGCGACGTGCCGCGGGACGCTGCGGGACGCTGCGGCATGACGCGACGCGCAGAGGGATGCTGCGGCATGACGTGTTATGCCGTTTCATACCACGTAATGCCGCGGCGCGCCATTGCATCCCGCGGGACGTGTAGGACACTTTGTGTCGAGGAATTATGATTGCTAAGCTAGTTGAAATGAGGTTGAAACTTGTGCTGCGGTCATTTCGGTTAATGGGACGCAGTCCGGTCTGTGCGGGCTTTCAGCAGGATGCCACGGAACGCCGCGGGATGCCGCAGCACAACCTGCCGTGGCACGCCGTCAGTGAGCGCCGGCTTGTATTTGGCTGTCGCTGTCTTATGGTGACAAATATATGGCGGTAGAGCAATGGTCTTTGGGCGGTCATAGAACACTAATGCAGTAGGTATATTGCGGATTTCGCGGTAAACTTTGCTTGTGTGATGTAGGATTGTGATGTCAATCAAAAGATTGGTGTAGTTCGTTTGTAGACGTCGCCACTCAAATATTATGTATAAATAATTTTGTCTATGCTTTGTATTTGCTATGCGAATGATGAGTGTCTCATGTTTTTTTTGTTATACCTACTTATTATTTACCTGCCCATTTAAAAGAATTTTATATATACTGTACATACAATGTGCATGTAATAAATTAATGTTAAATTTAATCATTTTATTTCTTGACATCCTTCCAACAATAGTTCAGTTCACCCTAACTGAATCAGTATGTCAGTGCGAGTGGGATAGAATGATACATAGCGCGGGGAAGTGGGGGCAAAATATGAATTTGAGCTGAACTATTACAAGCCCTTAAAGGTACTTACATATTTTGTACGTACTTTTTTACTAGGAAACAATATTAAATTAATAACTCTACATTGTTATCCCTACACGCGTCTGACCAAAATAGACACAACACTCGAAGCGAGTGTCTACACACTAGTTTAAGCGAAATGTTACATTTTCTTTGTACAAAATCTTATTTTCTCGGAGCTCGGTTACATTAGCGAGTTTCCTCTCCCATCCGGCGCCGGATACGCGCGGCGCGAGTACGTACATTACCGTGTACGAGTGATTCATCACCGGACGAGAACCTGTGCGGTTTACATTATGCAGCGCTTTCAGCGGCGGCCGGTGGCGGCGGCAAGCGGCTGCAGCGCTCTGCAGCGATGCCAACCACGTGCACCACACATGTGCCCCGGATTATAACGTTAGCTAAAATAAAGGGATAGAGAATAGAATTCATAATTAACCGACATTATTTTAAAAAAAACCTGAAGATGACGATGAATGAAATTTTATTTTGGCATTATATTATGTAGGTATATTTAATATTTTACAAATCAAATTCTTCTCTTCTTGTTCAAATCATGATCATCAAATATACTTATTGTGTGATGAATTTATTGCCTACTCGAATCACTGAAACGGTTGATTGGACCTTTATGTAGCGATGGTCCCCGAAATTGTTAACTATTTTGTTGTCTCGAAATTGTTCTTAATTGGATTTTAGTTTAATATTGAACTAACATTTTTCATTTGTAAAATTCTTAGTAGAACATTTTCATCATTATGACAATTAGGTATTAGTCCGTTAACGTCCTCTGCTGAATATTGTTCATCCAATAACCGTTATAATTATACGTAAATAGAAATTAACAGTCGAAGGAGCAGTTATCTAATCAGCATGCGATGCGATGCGAATCCCGCACCTCCGGCCATCAGCAGAGGAGGAGGCTCCGCGATGGAGGAAGTACATGAGGATTTACGCCACGCACTAAAGCTCGGCAGACGCCAGACGGAATGATTCTCTTATCGCTTTTTAAATTGATGATTGCGGTTTAGATTTTTAGATAAATTATGTATAGGTATAAGATACGGTATTTATCTACACATTTAAATAATGAACAAAGATACTGATTATGAAAACATGTCAAACAATTCCATTTGTTGGGATGTAAATAGACTGTTTGTTTGGTAAATGAAGACATGCGTGTACCTAATAGGTACTATTACTACTAGGCAACTATGAGAGTGTAGCTGAATGAGACATCCAGCGTCATCTCAGTAACGGGAAGTAAGTGGACAATGTGATGACGTAGTTCATGGAACCAAAGAAACCGATTTGCAGTTCATTAAATACGTACGCCTGGCATAATGAGCAGTATTTAGAATACGTTACTTATGAAATTAGAACTTAATGTTAAGAACTCAACTATCGAAAATCAAAATATTTTTTTTATTGAATTCACAATCAATAAAATAAAATAAAGTTTATTTGGAACAACTTAAGTTTACAATTTACAAAGGAAAACGAAGGTAACCACAAAAGTATAAAATACTGTGGCGCAGCTATCAACGCCCAACCTAAAATAATATACAAACACATTGTGCCAGACTTCCCAAAGGAAGAATTAATAATTAAAAGAATTACAAACATTTTAAAAAGGAATGAAAAAGAGAATATACTGTATGTGGAGGTTATTATGTAGTATAAATGTAGAGTGGGGGTGGGGTGAAATGTGTGTGTGTGTGTGAGAGGGGGTGTGTTTACCGTGTTATGATACCATAAGTTGCTCAGTTCCTTCATAAGACAAGGATTTAAACCAGCACGGCGGTCAGCAACCCGCGGCCCGGGGGCCGCATACAGCCCGCGTACCTCCTCGTTGCGACCCGAAACTGTTTTGTAAATAAGGTGTTATCATTTGGTATTATTTCAAATTTAGCGAGAAGCCAAAACTGTAACCAGTGTCATCCGCGAAAGTATAATTCTAGATCTCATTTAATTTGTTTATTTTTTGATTTTTCCTAATCTATAATAAATCTGTAGAGAGGTCAATTCTGTACATGAAATATATTTTCAAAATAACTATCAGGGGGTGATTAGTGATCGATACTGATGCCAAAAATGCAATCAGTAAAATTTTTGTCTGTCTGTCTGTATGTTCCTTATAGAAACAAAAACTACTCGACGGATTTTAACGAAACTTGGTACAATTATTTTTCATACTTCTGGGCAGGTTATAGTATACTTTTCATCACGCTACAATTAATAGGAGCAGAGTAGTGAAGGGAAATGTTGGGAAAACGGGAGAAGTTACTCCATTTTTTAAGCTTCCGTCGCGTGTGCAGCCTTAATGGTTAAAGTTACATAGAAATCATGTATGACGGAAATATTCTACATAAAATTGTCTAAAAAATATCCCGCAACAGCATATGTCTATCTTTTATGGTTGACTCACAATAACACGTGTAACTCCTGATAGCTTAGCAGTTCGTAGCATTCTGATTATATTTGTTTGCTCTTACGTTTATTATACTCTCACTCATCCCTAATTTAAAAAAGTTAACATTATTACCTATTCAATAAAAAAAGAATCATAGAAATCGGTATAGAAACACCAAACTTATACATGAAATAAGCCATCGCGCCGTCACACGTGAATACTGAATCATGCTATAAGGATTATTTTTGTGTAACGGTTGCCGCGCTCGACACGGGTCGCGGCGGCGGTAGGGTATAAAAAGGCGGGAGGTCCGAGCCGAGAGCGAGCTTCATTCAATATTTGACTGTTGATGCGTTCAGAGCGTTCGACCTTATTGACAGACAATAATTGATATTGAGAAACCGTGCTTATCAGCGCGACTTTTAGTCTTTAAATAGATTATTTGAATTTCTTTTGTTGTTATTTTGTAAAATAGGTATGAGTTGTTTTGGTAGTGTTTAAATATTCATTCAAATTAAAAATTATTAAGCGTAGGTACTTTTATTACCTAATTAAAGTAGTTATAAGTATTTATTTTTAAGTGAAGTAGGTATAGGTAGATAGTATTGCACTGGCGTTTCAGCTTTATTTTCATTAATTTTTTGTTGTAAGTTGTATATATTTCTGGTTATAATTCTATAAGAATATTTTAGTTTAAATAGTCACTTAGATTTTAAGTGTAAGGTAGCTAAAGTTAGGACCACGTATTAGTTGTTTTGGTAGTATTTAAATATTCGTTCAAATTACAAATTATTAAGCGTAGGTACTTTTATTAATTAAAGTAGTTATAGGTATTTATTTTTAAGTGAAGTAGGTATAGGTAGATAGTATTGCACAGGCGTTTCTGCTTTATTTTAATTTCTTTTTTGTTGTGAGTTATATATTTTTCTGGGTATAATTCTATTAGAATATTTTAGTGTAAATAGTCATTAAGATTTTAAGTGTAAGGTAGCTAAAGTTAGGACCTCTAACGTAGGTTATTTTGTTAGGTAACTGACAGCCTTTTCGTTACCGTAGATTATTACACAATGCCACCTAAAAAACCATTATCTTTATCTCGAACTTCGAGTAAAGCTAAGAGAATGAGAATTACGCGATCTCAAGAATCGGCAGAGGAAAGAGCAAATCGGTTAAACTCTATGAGAGTTAGAGCCTCAGCTTCTCGAGCCAATGTCATAAACGATTTTTCAAAATTCCACCCCTGTCGGGATGAAAAGCGGGGATACAGTTTATTTGAAAAATCTGATTCCTTTGTTCTATAAACTTAAAAATTGGCCCGAACACTTATTTATCTAAATTAATTATAAAGATCATACCAACATACATTTTCGAAACTTGTAGAGGAAAGTACGAATTTCGCGCGGACGAAGTCGCGGGCAGAAGCTAGTTATAAATAGAATTATGTAAAAGTAAATATTTGTAGTTGTTTTTTTTTTTTGCATTTTTAGCATAATCGATATAGGTACACACAATTATGAACAAGTGCGGCCCGCCTTTATTTCATTATGCTACTATGCGGCCCGTGCCTGCTAAAAGGTTGCCAACCGCTGATTTAAACCAATCAGTTACTTTTGTCTTCAGTCATAGAGTTAATATTATTTCTTATATTTATGTCACTGTAAAGTTTAGAGCTGGTGTGGTTGAAATGGCGACGAACCAACGCAAGCCTGCAGCACCCAGTCTTACAAACTGTCTTTGAGGTTGGATACTTACGATATCGATTGCGTATCGCAATTGATATCGTTATCGCGGCGATAAGCGATGCCAATATTGATGAGCAACCCGTCTGGACTTCGGACACAGACGGACAAACACTCCTAGTAGTGATGATAACCGGGCATTCACTTCTGAAGATACAGTACTGCATTCTCAGCTTTATCGTATGGCATTATTTGATGCGGACGAGTACTACAACGCCAAAATATCCTATTGTTTTTGTATTTATTTATACAGTAAGTTAGTTTTTAATTTAGTACCCAGTCAGTGTAAATAGTTAGTTAAGGGGACTATATGACCTAAAGCGAGGTCACTGTCGGACTGCATAGGAAAGAAAAAGAAGCGCCATGACACAACGCTGGTAATTTATTGCAAAATATGAAGCAATTATCTATTTACAAAAAATCTATTGTTTGGATTAAAAATTAAAACACTAGTGCTTTAGTATGTTGCTTGTAGAATAATCTGAAAAAAAAATCATAATTATTGTGTGTATATTAGTATGGTTTTACGTATCTCGGGACCATGGGGTCCCGGTCCTTTGGAAGGCGTACGAGGGGCCGAAGCCAACCCGCAGAGGCCCCTTAGGAAATTTGAATGAAATGTGGCACCAACCGACGATTATCCCTGTACGCACTATGCAAGTGCACCCAAGGACAACCCCCGGTTGGTGTAGGACTATTGCAGGATATGAAAAAATAAAAAATTGGACTATAGGTTTGGGTGGCTAAAGTGGACTGGTTACCAATAACTATGGAAGAACTACGACCCCTGCCCAATCAATGTTTTATATATACTTAGTATGGTTATTGTTAAAGAAAGTTTTTAGAGGAATTTTCATGATTTTTTTCTATCATATCAAATTAGTTGTATTATATTTTCAACACACTATCTACCTAGCATATATCCTGAAGAATATCATATATTTTTCTGATTTTGTTTACTGTAGTCGATCATATACTTTTAGTGCTTCTAAAACTTGCGTTTAGGACCTGTAATCCCCTTAAGAGATTATGAAAATAAACATTATTTGATGAAACCAAAATTAGGTATCTAATAACAAGATGAATGGTTATGATTCGTCGGAAGGAGGTAGAAGTATCTGGTCCTTGTTGACAGGCCTACATTGTTTCCTATAAGTACCTACCTATTAACGCTGTAATTTGAAACATTGTAAAAGCCAGTTACTTTGAAAAAAGTAACCGTAGGAGTGTCTCGCCGCCTCTTCCCCACCACACCGCTAATCGGAACCGTGCTCCTAGCTTGTGACGTTTCAAAAGTGCCCATGTGTGTATGTGAAACAAAATATTTTGAATTGAATTGATTTGTTTATTTGTTGTGTCAGGTACTCGAAAGGCATTGGGTGCACACCGACGTGAAAACAAATTGTTTTTTTAAATATTTTTGACAACAAAGGTTCATAAAACTTGCTACTGAAAATTCGGAAATCATACATCTGCCACGCTTTGTGTAAAACATAAAGAAGAATATTCTTTTCACATATAAATAAATAGTTTTATCAAACTGTGATCCGTTACAAAAATAGGATGTTGTCGACCTCTCGGTAACCGAACACTATTTGCGACAACCGTCAATATAATTTATGGACGAGCACAGGAGGCTACAGGAGGCCTGCGCAAACAAATATTTTCAGATAATGTCAACTTGGAGAAGGTCAATGTGCGGTCATAAGTGGAGTAGCAATTTCACAAAGCAATAGATTGACACTTTGATTTTACTTACGATCTTCTTTTAATTAGTCATTTCTCTACTATAATAATAATAACCCCATCGCCGTATCTCTACGTTGACGTCGTGGTGGGGCTTGCGCGCTCCGAACTCTAGCCTGTGACGAAAGAGTTTACTTTGCCGGAACAGGTCTAGGGTGAGGAGCCAGACCAAGAGAGATACAGAAACCCGCAGGGCAGTATGTGGCGAGCTGTTGGGCAGTAGCGACCCCACGGACCCTATCTCCCGGGAGAAGTCTTGTTCCTCACCTCTGGCTTGCCTTTATTGGCTGGCTGGAGTGAACAATGACGAGGAACAGAGCTCCCACCTCATTCTTGCCTTTATTGGCCGGCTTGAGTGGAGATTCGCAAGAGCAAACGTGCTCGGAGGAAGGAAGTATTCCAGTAAGATGCTGGTAGGGATCTTGACCGTACTTCCGGGATTGTCCTGATAGCCGTGGAATACCTCTCCACTCCTCATAAGCACTTCAGGACATGTTGCCCCCTTGTCTCTACGTCACTATGTGCTAGCGACCGTTTCCGGGGGCCCATTATTGAGTGTGCAAGTCACCCCCTGCTATTTTATCCGTGTATATGTATATAAAACATTGATTAGGCAGGGGTCATAGTTCTTCCATAGTTCTTGGTAACCAGTCCACTTTAGCCACGCAAACCCATAGCCCAACTTTTCATTTTTCCATATCCGGCAATAGTCCTACACCAACCGGGGGTTGTCCTTGGGTGCACTTGCATAGTGCATACAGAGAGAATCGTCGGTTGGTGCCAGATTTCATTAAAATTTCCTAAGGGGCCTCTGCGGGTTGGCTTCGGCCCCTCGTACGCCTTCCAAAGGACCGGGACCCCATGGTCCCGAGATATGTAAAGTGATAAAAAAAAATAATAATAACGGTACCCAGCCCCACTGTGAGCGCTGTGACGACACCGGCCGCGGCAGTTGCGTCGAGCTCGAGCGACGAGTATTTTTCCCCGCCGACGTCGCCAACACCTGTACGTCGGCAGGGGAGAGGCCGGCCATCGAGAAGCTTGGGACTTAGGGGCCAACCGGCCCCAAACCGGGTCCCCGCTACCGGTGGTTGTGTGCAGCGCATGAGATGGACTCAGTCTATGAACGAGAACGTCATGCGCGCATATTACGGGTCTACAGAGGGGGAACTAACCTCACTGCGTACCGCGATAGGATGCTGTCTCTGTTCCAGGAACTGGAACCAACCGTCAACGTCTCGGCCCAACGACTGTCGGATCAGGTGCGGGTCATCCAACGCAATCACAGGTTGGACGATATCGCACTTGATAGGCTGCGCTCAGAGGTACTGAGCAACCATATCGTCTCGACCCCGGCACAAACCGCGGCACAAGCGTCAACTGTTGATGCCATCCCGCCGCGGTTCAATCATGCTGAAGAACAAGATGATAGGGTTGACACAGTAAGTAGCCAATGCAACGACCGATTGAGGAGCGCACTGGAGGATGCGTTTCTCGAGTATAGATTCACTCCGGCCGAGCTTAGACCCCGATTACCACGCTTACCCATGCACAAAAAAAATAGGGCGCTGGTGTGTGCCTTGGATTCGCAGCTCAAGAATTTCTTCGAGAGCAGCGAGGATCTCGTTGATACACACTCGATCCTGTATTGTGCGGCTGTGGCGGCATGTCGTTTAGCTAACGTCAAGTTTCAAAGTTGTGACGGAGCTACTCGACCAAAACCAGCCGTACCAGCCTGGCAGCACAGGATCGAGCGTCGTATTGATGGGACCAGGGTACTCATCGGCAAACTATACTGCTTCAGGGAGGGCAATACACGACCACGAGTAATGCGCTTTGTGAAACGGACATTCTCGGGGACTGGAATCAGCCCTCGAGAATACACATCCCGTGTTACAGAGCGCATCGACTTCCTGAAGCAGAAAGTTTGTGCATGGGCGAGCCGAATTCGGCGGTATAAGCGGCGGATTGATCGATACACGCAGAATCGCATGTTCCAGAGCGATGAAAGGTGGGTGTATAGAGCTTGGGAGCGACCTGAACAAAATGTGACAGATGTATGCCGCCCGGATGATGCCGCCACGAGTGCATTTTGGCGCAACATCTGGTCAGTGCCCGTCTGTCACACTGAGGCTGGCTGGATACGGGATGTCGAGCGAGTGTGTGAGACTGCACCAGAGATGGAAACAATACTAATTACGCCATTAAACGTTGCCAGAGCGGTCCGTCCGTTACCGAATTGGAAATCACCGGGACCGGACGGACTGCACAACTTTTGGTTGAAATGGCTAATTAGTTCACACACTTGCCTGGCATCTCAATTCCAGTCATCTTTAGAGTCTGGGTCGCTACCGCAGTTTCTAACAACAGGCGTTACCCACCTGCTCCATAAATCAGGTAGTCCCGCGGAACCCAAGAATTATAGACCGATCACGTGTTTGTCGACGGTTTATAAACTTCTTACATCCATTTTGAGAGCGAAAATTAATACGCACATTGAGAGTAACTCGATTATGTCTGGCTCTCAAAATGGATGTAGGAATGGGTCCCGCGGTACTAAGGAGCTACTCCTCATAGACATGGCCATTAGCCAACAGGTTCGTCGATCCCGCAAGGATATGTCGACATGTTGGATAGATTATAAGAAGGCCTACGACTCGGTGCCACATACATGGCTCATGAGGGTACTGGAGTTGTACAAGATAGATGCAACTCGACGCACCTTCCTTGAGTCGTGTATGGGGCAATGGAAGACGGTCCTTCGCTATCCAGGATGTCGGCAAATCCAGGGGAATGATGAGCTTGTATAAATTAAACGGGAAATATTTCAGGGCGACAGTTTGAGTCCACTTTGGTTCTGTTTAGCCCTGAATCCTCTAAGTACACTACTGGAGGATTCAGGTCTAGGCTATCGGTTGAGGAGAGGTGGTCAGGTCATATCTCACCTCCTCTACATGGACGATTTGAAACTCTTTGCCCCCAACAAATTGCATCTGATGGAGCTACTGAAGGTAACTGAAACTTTCAGTAGCGCCATCAGGATGGAATTGGGTGTGGACAAATGTGCAGTCATGCATGTAAAGCGAGGGGAGATTATGGATTCTGAGGGAATTCAACTCTCGGATTCCATAAACCTTAGATCCCTCTCCTCATCCGAAAGCTATAAGTATTTGGGTATGTCAGAAGCGTTAGGCATCAACGATGCTGACATGAAGCAATCGTTGAAGGAACGCTTCTTTTGTCGCCTGAGGAAGGTATTAATTAGTCTTCTTTCGGGCGGAAATAAGGTGCGAGTCTTCAACGGTTGGGTCATGCCGGTTTTGATGTACTCTTTCGGCATACTCAAATGGACTCAAACCGAACTCGACGACCTGGATAGACCGCACACTGCTGACTGCAAATCGGATGCATCATCCACGATCATCGGTGATGAGACTGTATATCCCGCGGAAGTGTGGGGGTCGAGGCTTTTTAAATGCAAAGACCCTCCACAACCGCGAGTGTGCAGTCTCAGGGAATATTTTTTAAAAGCTGAAGTGGGTATGCACCGTGATGTGGTCGCAGTGGACAAAGGGCTCACCCCGCTGTCCATGGCTAAAGAGAACTGGCGCAAGCCTGTAGTACTTTCTACCGATGACCGCAAGAAGGTATGGCAAAGCAAGGAGCTTCACGGGCGCTTCTATCGGGCTCTTCATGAGCCCGGTGTAGATTTCTTAGCGTCCGTATCCTGGTTACGTTTTGGTGATCTTTTCGGAGAAACCGAAGGTTTCGTCTGTGCAATTATGGACGAAGTTATCTTAACGAATAACTACCGGAGACATATTATGAAGGACGGGACGGTTGACGTGTGTCGGGCATGCCACCGTCCGGGTGAGTCTATCAGACATATTATCTCTGGTTGTTCTCGTCTGGCTAACGGCGAGTACTTGCACAGGCATAACCAAGTAGCCAGGATTATTCACCAGCAACTTGCTTTGAAATATAAACTTGTGGATTCTGAGGTACTGTATTACAAGTATGTGCCCGACCATGTTCTTGAAAATGACCATGCCACGCTGTACTGGGATCGGTCTATCATTACTGACAGGACTATTGTCGCCAATAAGCCTGATATAGTGGTGATAGATCGATTAGCGCGCTGCACAATGATTGTCGATGTTACCATTCCACATGACGGGAACCTCGTGAAAGCTGAGAAAGAGAAACAAATTAAATATCTTGACTTAGCACACGAGGTTGTTGACATGTGGAATGTGAGCTCGGCTATCATTGTGCCGATTGTCGTATCGGCCAATGGGCTTATGGCCCAAAGCCTCGATCAACATCTGTCGAGGCTCTCGTTAGGCGGTTGGATCAAGGGCCTGATTCAGAAGGCAGTACTGCTTGATACGGCTCGTATTGTGAGGAGGTTCCTGTCTCTGGAGCCCTAACCACCGGTAGCTTGGAACCTGTTCCCGACACCGGCGGAATACTATTTTTTATATTTTTAAATGTTTTTTATACTTATTTTTTATATTTAAAGAAATATTTAAAAATGTAAATTAATATGTACATAAATAAATAAACGAAATAATAATAATAATAAATAATAATAATAATTTTTTATTGGAATAAAATAGTGTTACAAAACATATGAAGCCTCTGAAACCCAAACTAGGTAAAAACCTGTATGTCGGATTTCAGCGCCTTCTCCCAAAAAATTACATGATACTTTTATTGACACACACACTCACATTATTTTGCAACTGATTGTATTTCATAAATGTAACCGCTACGGTATATGGCATGATAGCTTAGCGGTTATCATATTTGGGTAAGCGCGTCCTGCGTAGCGAGCCGTGGGTTCGAATCTCTCGCGCGGTGATATTTTTTTAATGTTTTAATAATTACTTCGAGTAATGACGCTTTTGACTATATCTTTCCTTGTCATGTTCGTCTTGTGCGCTTAATTCGTAAAACTTTATGACTATACCCACAGATATCTAAATAAACAAATTATAAATTAGACACAGTTAAGCTACGAATCATTTACCGCAATTAAATAGAACGTTGTTGGTTGATTGTTAATTATGGGTTAGCGACGTGTGTTCTATCTATTAGCCGTGTTGTAGTTCCTTTTAAAATGCAGAATATTGAAATGAAAGCGAATATGATTGCGCTGCGTAAAAGTGGACTTACTATAACACAAATATCTTATGAAACCGAACTGAATGTGAGTATTACTCGTATGAATATGATTTAATTATTTTTGCAAACATTTATTTTATTAAAATAGAACTGCTGATCCTTGTAGTTATTTTTTTTAAACGTATTATAAGGTCTAAATAGAAGTAAAAATTATAATTTTGAAGTCCTAGATTTTAAATGATGAATATTACATTATATTATACTTACATGTAACATTTCTCTTTTCATTATAATTTTGTTTCTAAATCGTAGGTAATACTTATTCGTATTTTGCTAGTAGCCTAACAGTACTCCTTTTTTGTTTTAGAGAAATTACCTACTGTGAGTTGGAGGGTCACTAAATAAGGAAGAGGGTAGCCTTGCCAGTCGAAAGCGAAGTGGAAGGCCCCAGCTGCACGTCGATTCTGTAAAATTCAAACAACAACTCGCATCTCACATCGCTATTCACTCTCACTTCGCATAAGGTTCAAAATGACCTTGATTTTGCATTCTGTAAGCATCACCTCGTCACTTGCGAAGTGAAGTGAGCTCCGAAGCGACAAATATTGTACTAGTGACTACCACACTCAACAAAATGTTAGTCGAGTTTTATTGATTCCAGTTTTTTGACACAATAGTTGAGTTTTTGGCACAGAATTTTAGCTAATATGATGATACTGCGTTGCGCTTGCGTTGTTTTGTTTGTGTTTCATGTGTTTGACTTGATTGTTCAGTGCCGAAAATAATTGTGAAATAATCATGAAGTAAGTTTATATATGTGGTTGTGAAATATTAATAAATATTTTGTTTTCTAATCCAACAATAATGTTCCAGTCCAAATGAGATACGTTCCTATCACCCACTGTCGACTCAGGTTGAAACTCTGGTAGAGTTTATGGAAAGAAACCCTGGCATGGCGAAGGGTTTCTTGAGAACTCAAAATGCCAGAGAGCGAAGTCGACGCCAGCGGGAGGAACTCGCCGTGCGCCTAAATAGTATAGGTGGCACAATCAAAAATTATAAACTGGACCAAGGTTAGCATCGCTTTTTTTTACTACCTACATGTTAGTTAGAACCACTTAACATTCCTCAAAGCAAACCACTTAAAATGTGCGTATGTTGGTTTAATGTGTGTTCCTTGGTTTCGTAGTAGTTTTTAACTACAAATTATATAGTTATTGTACTAATTTTTAACACGGTGACATAAAAATATTGTTTTAACACTATACAGGGTGTCCCTGGAAGTATGTATCAAATCGAATAGGGACGTGGGCAAGGTCATTTCCAAACGTTTTAGAAAAAAAAAATACTAAAAAAGTACAAAAAAAAAAACTAAAAAAAAATACTAAAAAAAGAGAAGAAAGATCGAATTCGTGAAAACTATCAGGACTATCAATTTTTTTTTTTTAGATAGCCCTGATAGTATTTTTTTATGATTATTTTCTTTGAACACTAAGCGAAGTGATTGTAAAAAAAATTAAAATAGGTCATAACTTTTGAACCGTAAAAAAATTCACTGACATTCTCAGGGTTAAAAAGTTTGGAAATGACCTTGCCCACGCCCCTATTCGATTTGATCCATACTTCCAGGGACACCCTGTATATATAGGATTTCTTCTATTTTCAGTCGTAAAATAAATGTTTTTTATTTGACACTGAATCGGGTTCGAGTGCGAAGTGACGGCGGAATTACCTTACAGAATGCCACTTCTTACGTCATCTCATACTTTATCTGTCAAAATCTCAATTTAGTTCAACTCCCTGACACGCTCGCAAGGGTAGCGCTAGTTAATCAACCGAGTTTTTAGAATGCCAATCGAGAAACTCACAGCGGATTCAGATTCGAACTTTAGAATGAGGTCTTACAGAATCACACTGCTGGTCAGTGAATATAAAACAAGTGGTTATATACCAACGAGTATATTTGCAGGTCGCCGGTTATCTTGCGTGACGTCAGTGTGTTGCGTAGTTCGCATGTGGCGATGTAGATGCCGCCACATGTACATTGTAAGTAGGTATATCATATTTCGAAACTGAACTTGGTAGTTATAATATAACCACTTACTAAAGTTAAATGTTGCCACATCAGTCGATCGACCCCATGCGAAGCAGGGTCGGGGCGGTAGCTAGTACATTATGACGATGATCGTAACCTAACCGTGTAAGGCTTCACTTACAGGTATAAATTACCTTCGATTACGATTAGGAATTTCGCAGAATCATTCCAGTGTAACATAATATTCGTGTAATAAAATATCTCGTCGTTAATCAAACGAGTTTATGAGCTAACTTATAAATCATGTTCACCTTCAAACGGTGCGCGGTGCGGTGCGGTGCGGTGCGGTGCGGTGCGGTGCGTCGCGGTGCGGTGCGGCGCGCGTTGCGGTAAGCTAATTTAATTGTAGCCGTCTATTGTCGGCAGCACGCTGGGCGGGTCGGGCCACTGAATAATCGCTGGCTCACAATAAATCCATACTGAGGCTACACAATTGTTTACCAATTAACCCTCTAATGACTAAAACTGTGAATAATTTGTAGTAAATCAGGTGGCGTCACGCGGCTTAGCATGATTCATGGCGAGCGCGGGGGTGAGGGTGGGTGAGCAGGGCCCAGGGGGAGTGTGTACAATAGTGTACGTACACGTGCTAATTGCCTTGTGATTGTTTTAGGACGACACGCGCGACCGCCACACGGCTGCGGACAGAAGTACCACGTCACAGTGATTGCTCGATTGGATTGGACGTCACATAACGTACATAGGACAACAAGCCTACCAGTTGTACCGCCAACTCTGCTGGTGTGTGTGTAACTTCTGTTGTCATTTAGTATTTATATTTATTATTTATTTTTGTTACATTTATTACTCCATGTAGTAAAGTCCAGCCTCATCGACATAAAAGGATACAAAGAAATAATAAAGGTTACGAACTACGTGGGGGATTAAGTCTCAAACACTTTTTTGGAACTTCCAGACTTTGTTAGTCTTTCTGTACCTACCTTCAGCATGGTACACCAGACCCACCCACCGCCGCGCCCCGGAGGACGCCCGCGTGGTTTCGCGCTGAAATTGCACTCATTATTAAATTAGTGTGACCTTCCATTTGTCTGGCCTTTCATGTATTATGCTCATTTGGCCGCAGATAATTGTACCTAATCATGGAGACGCGGAGGCCGCGGTGATTACATCACAGACAGGAGGTCGCGTAAGACGCACCTCTGTGAATTTTATAGCGGGCTTTATTATAAATATTTAAAAGAGAAAATGGCGTATCTAATGTTTATTAAAATGTCTGATTCTGCAAAAGAAATGAATATTCTTGCTTTTCATAGACATTACATTATTGAAGGTATTGACTGTGATGATAAGTTGATGCGCTTCCGAGATCATGTCAGACCACGTCTCTATGTAGACCGACATGAAAGCTTACCAAAAGTGGGCACAAGCTTTGCTCTACATAGCACTCAATAAACTCGCAAGCAAAAACAAGTTCTCAAATGAAATTGAGATGTCTAGCCGAACTCAAACTATCTCAGTTCACACAGTAGCCAGTAGGTACAAAACCGGCGCCGCGCGGCGGCGGTAGTTACGCGGTGTCCTACGTGGGCGATTCAACGCGAACGCGATCGCGAAGCGATCCGATGCGGTTTACGCGACGCGGTGGCTCTGTCCTACGTGCGTGCAAAGTCGCCGCTTCAGCCGCCGCGCGCTCTTTTCAATACCCTAAAAATGAATTTTCCAGTCATAATTGTTTGTTGTTGGAAACAATTGTTATTGGAAGATTCATTTTTGAAATATCAAATACGGTCTGGTGGTGGTCTGTCGTACTTAGTTTATACTTCTTGAGTACCTAACTCAAGAAGTATTTAAAACTAAGTAGGTACGACAGAGGAGTGCAACTAATTTAAGTCATATTTATGGGGAATTTCATAATTTGTACGAAGAATTACGGGTCCAACCCATGTCAATTAAACAACATAATAATTTTAGCTTTAATTTATAAACAAGCCGCCGCACCGCATGAGTTCGCGCGAAAATATCAAACCAACTGATCGCGTCCGCTTTGCTTCGCACCGCACCCACGTGCGGTTGCTCACGTAAGCCACCGCAATAGAGTATCATTTGTTTGTTCCATTCGCGCCGCTTCGCTTCGCGATCGCGTTCGCGTTGAATCGCCCACGTAGGACACCGCGTTAGCCGCGCGATAATGACGCGTCTGGTCGCTATAACTCGCAAGTCGCGCGACCCGCCGCCATGTTGGCACTTTTTAGTTTATCACCGACTGAGGCCGAAACGCGGCAAGTTGCGGGTCGTTGCGGGTCGGTGCGGGTCGACTGCTGATAATATTGGTGATTTAAGGACGATTGGAAAGCAGAAAGCGATGGGGGAGATGATATATTTTATTGATATTAATATTTGGGTGTTGAAGTCAAAGTCAAAGCATTCATTTCAAATAGGCACATAAAAGGCACTTTTGAACATCAAAAATTACAATAAAATAGAATAGATTCTAGTATTATAGGATAGTTTTCTTATAGAGAAGAATGGGCAAGAAACTCAACCGTTACTCTTTTAAAATGTTTTACAATATTTTGTATACATTAATTATATAATAATATGTGAAGACGATGCACCTAAAATAAAATTACTTTACCACAATAGGTAAAAGAATTAAAAATGAAACCATTGAATAATCATTTAGAATATATCACAAGAATTATTATAAACATCATAATGGCGGGACCAACCCTTGTAATTGAAAGATTCTACCACGTATACTAGGCATGCCTTTTAAGTTCTGTCGTTTTCATATTTCCCGGCAATTTTGAATTTGGAACTGTTCTATATTCGAATGTGTTTAAATTTTGAATCTCAAAACAGTTGAAAGTATTAGGATTAATGCTATTGTTTAGTCACAGCGTCGATTGGAAGCTGTCAGGTTACGTACGAAAATGAATCGGTCTAAGGAAAATGTTCGTGCAATAATTTTCTACAACTTTAGAAGAGGCCTGACACGGCTTCAGTGTATTGAAGAGCTAACATCTGTGTTCAGTGATGAAGCCCCATGTCTGCGGACTGTCGAACGCTGGTATTTAGAATTCCAGCGTGGACATACTAGTGTTGGTGAGAAATCTCGCGAAGGACGCCCAAAATCCGCCTTCACTGAAGATAACATCATTGCTGTGAGACAACTAATTCTCGAAGATCGTTATGTGACGTATCGAGAGATAGAGGCTCTATTAGGCATCTCAGGGACAACCATTCAGAAGATCTTGCATGAAGCGCTTGGTGTGAAAAAGCTAGTTTGCCGTTGGATACCGCATCTGCTTTCCGACGATCACAACGCGGCCCGCGTCAGATGGTGTAAGAAAACTCTGCAAAGGTTCAACCGAGGAGAGTCAAATCACGTCTACGACATCATCAGTGGTGACGAATCTTGGATCTATGCCTACGATCCTGATTCCAAACAACTATCTACAATCTGGGTCTTTCAAGACGAGCCAAAGCCGACTAAAGTTGTTCGTTCTCGAAGCACTTCAAAGAAGATGGTGGCCACGTTCGTTGGAAAAACCGGCCATGTTGCGACTATTGCACTTGAAGATCGTAGAACGGTTAACGCAAAGTGGTATACCACAGTTTGTTTACCACAAGTCATCGCCGAACTTCGAAAATCTAACTCAAAGCGACGCATCATCCTGCACCACGACAACGCAAGCTCACACAGCGCTCGTCAAACGATTGAGTATTTGAAGCAGGAAAAATGTAAAAATTCTTGACCATCCTCCATACAGTCCTGACCTAAGCCCTAACGATTCCTTTACATTTCCTAAAATTAAGAAAAGTCTTCGTGGTCAAAGGTTCCAGTCCGGTGAAGAAGCAGTCGACGCTTTCAAATCAGCCATTTTGAACACCCCCACTTTAGAGTGGAATAAATGTTATAATAACTGGTTTGAGTGAATGGAAAAGTGTATTAAGCTACGTGGTGAATACTTTGAAAAACAATAAAAAGTACTATAAGGTTCTAGTTGTGTTTTTTTCTTCAAACGACAAAACTTAAAAGGCATGCCTCGTATTTAGTACCCATTTAGTACTATTTTGTACCTATCTTTAAATTTTTGTACCTCACATGGCATGAACGGAATTTCACGATAACACTGGTCTCGCCATTATGATGCATCATAATGACGAGACCATACCTATACTCTAAAACTACGACGAATTACATCATTCTGATCAAATCAGTATTTAGTACCTGATTTAGTACCTCCAAAAATCAACAGTGGGTGACGGAGATCTTAGTAGTTTCTTTACTAAATTAATTTTTCGTTTTTGACATTTTCTACGCCTGAATATTTTAACGAGCAAAAATAGTTCAAGTAAAAAGTTGCAGCTACATTTTGTGCAGGCGCTTTATTATTAATCATATTATTTAAATTATTATTTATCATTATATTATTAAATAATATCGGTTAGGCCAAGCAGGAAAAATATTAGATACGTTCTTTAACATATTTTGTAAAGGTATTACTATAAATAATCTGTACACCTACTTTTTAAATACACTTGGGAGCAAATAAATCGAGCCACTTGCTTTTTTTTGCACGTATAATGGTTATTATTTTTGGTATTATGGAACGTATCAAATCGAAACATATATCGCCTAAGAGCTTATTTAATAATCTTTACAATGAGGGTAAATTATTGAATGATAACCTTATTTAGTGATAAATTATTGGCTCTGAAAGAAAAACGGTAATTTTGATAGAAAATTGTAGGGTTAAAACAGTCCAGAAAATCTATCGAAATCAGGGCAAGGGGGGGTAATACAAGATATTAAGAATAAGTTTATACCATAATTTTGTTTTTAATTGTTTTTTTCTGGACTGACAATTTTCTATCAAAATTATCGTTTTTCTTTCAGAGCCAATAATTTATCATTAAATAAGTTTTTCATTCAATAATTTACCCTCATTGTAAAGGTTATTAAATAAGCTTTCAGGCGATATATGTTTTGAATTGATACCTTCCATAATACCAAAAATAATAACCATTATACGTGAAAAAAGGAAGTGGCTCGATTTATTTGCTCCCAAGTGTATATATACCTATTTACGCGAGGGTCAGTCTGCAACATAAATACTTTACTCAAAATTTAAATATTATAACCATATAACCAGAGTCAATAAAGAAAACATTTGAAGTAGTCGAACAGAGCTACTTGAACTTTTCAGTTACTAGGATGAGCGAGACGGAAAGCCATCTAGTATTTTCTTCAAATTTCTTTAATGGCGCGGGTTATAATTCTGTCAATTATGAAAGAACGGTTTTTTTATTAGTTTTTTAATGAGATACAACAAAAAAGGTTAAGGTGGAATAGAGTAGGCCTTTCATTAACAAAAAAAAAGTTTTTTTAATTAAACAACTTAAGTACTAAATTATATTTCTGCATACAAAATGCAATGTGGAATGACGAACGATTGACTTTTTTTTATTTTACTGTTCAAGTCATCATAACATTCCCATTTCCCTATTATCCTTACACAATTTATAGTGACCTATACCTTCTAAAGTTGGTGGTATAAACTCGACTACGGCTACAATTTGATAATATTTGTCATTAAGTTTTAAATTACTTGGAATTTCGTGTATATTAATTTTTCTATTATAGTTTAATTCGAAAAATGATATATTTGACAAAGCGTAAGAAATAGTTTTAACACCAGTACATTCGCTTTGATTACATGGTTTTATATCATCTATCAGCATTGTTTCTGCTGATTCATTGAGTGCACAGATCCCTTTCTTTTCTATAATATTTAAATCTAATGGTAAAAAGCCAACATTTCTTTTATTATGATTAGAAGTACAGTTGTTGTTGGTACAGGTTCTTATGACTTCTGCGCTATAAAGTATGTCCAATAAAACGTTTTCTATTATGTCTGAAACATTGCATTCACAACTTACTTGTATCTTCGAACCTACAGTTTCTGTTTTCAAATACTTAATCAAAATTTCATTGCGCAATTCATAAATAGGTTCGTTAGTGTTATTGACAAGTGTTTTAATAAATCTGAAAAACTCATGATCCTTGTTATCTATTTTATTACTGACCTTGTATTTCTTATCAGCATACACAATGGCTATTGCTTGAGCCACCGAGTCAAATGCACACGTATTTGTTGGAAATATATTGTCATTTGATTTAATAATATTTCCATTTAATAAAATTGGTACCTTCACTTTTCGTTGCTTTGGAATTGATTTCTTTACATTACCTTTACCCCGCTAATTCTCTATAAATGTTGGATTTTTTGAGAATATGGAATCACTGTCTGAATACTCTTGTTTATTGAATAAACTTATTTCGGAATTTTGCTTTTTAGATACTTTAGGTTCAGTTTTAGGATCAGATTGTAAATAACTCATTGCAAGTTTAGTTTCGCCAGATATGAAACTATGATGCTGCAAAATAAAATCATCAATTCGTAGTCGATGCGATTTTGTTGTTAAATTAAGAAGAAATCTTTTTATACTTTTAAAATAATTTTCTACATTGGAAGATGTTGGAGTATCTATTTGACTATCGTAAATATTCATCATACAATTTGACCACAGTGGAAGTTGGCTGATATATCGTAGTAAAGTGTCGACTAATGAAGGCATATTATAATACAAATTTTCCGTATTTTTTAAATTTTCTTCTTCTAATTCGTTTTTAAGGTTTTCTGTACTGATATGATCAATCAACCATTTTACTCTAATATCGCTTTTATTTTCATGAATTTCTCGTTTTTCTTTTTTTTAATTCAGGGTTAACATTCTGAAACACGCAAATATAATCACTGCTATCATTTTTATCATTTATGACTACATTTTCTATGCTATCTTTCTTTTTAAATACAAATAAATTTTTCAACCTCATTCTTGCTTCCTCACTTCTCAAAACATTGCCGTGAATAGATCCAATATATTTTGATAAGCATAATGTTACCATGTCTTTCACAGTTTGTTAATTATTTCGTAATCTTGGCATTGCTTAATATCTTTCAAGCAATTGACATAAAAAAAACTTTATACGTGGGTCTACATTTTTGAAACAACGCAAATTGTATAATATCTTCGTGAAATGGTTTGTATCAAGTCTAATATAACACTGAGCAGATTTACAATTAGGTTTATTCAGTAACTGAAATGATTCATCAAGATATTCCTTCGTTGTTTTAAGCTTAGTAAATGCTTTTACAGCTGCTCCGATTAACGCAGATGAGTCGTCACATACCACTTCATTTGATGGCGTATTTATTTCAGACCACGTTTTAAGCCATTTTGCAATCGTGTCCATTGTCTGACTCTCCGATATCATTTGTAATATAGGCAAACTACTCTTACCATCAAAAGTTTGAACTACACACACATATAAAAAAAGATGTTTCGTAATTTTCATGTCACGACGAGGCCCAAATTCTTTCAAAATGCTGCCAGTGGCATCCAAACTCATTATGACTCTGTGTTTTGCAATGTATTTCTTGTAATACAATTCTTGAGCTGACAGCCAATAGTAAATTATAAAATAAGGATGTAATGATATATATCTTATCAAATCGTTATAAGGCGGGCTTTGCGCCATAAGCCATAAAGATATTGTTAGGTTTGGGTCGTAAAAGGAAGCATTTTTAGTTTGGTGTTTAATTTGGCGCAAAGTTCCTAATTTGGGCAAATGTGTAGGTTCAACATCATTGTCTTCCATCATAGAGTCAGCAAGAGATCGATGTACAGATAGTGCGGAATCTGTTTTCAGTTTTGCGCTAAGTGCCGAGCGTTTCAAGGGTGACATTTTAAGTTTTCTCGAAAGTTTATGATTGAATTTATTATCAACATCGCTTAGGGTACACCTACATGTAACAATTTTTTCTGTAGGCCAAATTAAGAAAATTTCAATGTTCGCTTTGCATTCCTTACAGTTACCATAGAATTTAATAATTTCATGTGCTTTTATAGAGACTGATCTAAAAATCCAAGAACATGGTTTCTTCGCAGCCTTCCATAATTCTTCTCGTAAAATTTCAGCCCATACATGTTTTGGTAAGGACCACTTATTTCTATATTTAGAAGAAGTTAAATGAGAGCTACTTCTTTTAACGACCTTAAAAATCGACTGAATTTTTTCCCAGGAGTAAATATCTAAATAAAAAGTGATGTACTCGTGGTTCAACTTTTCGTTTTTAAGATCAGAATTCAGGCTGGAGTCGTCCGTTTCATTTTCTTCAATATTTTCTTGAAATTGTTTTGTTACAGGATCGCCCTCTTTATCAAAAAAAAAAGTCGTAGTGTCTTTTTAATGATAAATAAAGACTTTTCGGATGCATTAAAAAGTTTAAATCCTCACTAATTTTGGAGAAAATTTGGTCACTTGAGTGTAGATAATTGTGGTTTCTGAAGGCACTCACATATTTTAAAAAAACTTTCTTTTGTTGCTCCAAGGAAACTGCACCTTTTCTTCCTCTTTTCATGTTTATCAAATTGACGTAAATAAACACAACAATACAACTAACACAAAAATATACACCTCGAAATCTAAAAATTAATTTGATAATCTTTCCTTATTATAACAATAACATAAACTTAATCCTTCTTTAATAGATCGACCTTCATTACTGTTCATTACAAATAGTTAATAATTATGATGTAGGTAGTTTGATTTTTGATGCGAATGAATACCTATATCTTGGCATCCTTTGATAATACCTCAGAGTAACTAATAGTTATACAGAAATATAAGAAAATATATTTATAGAACGCATAATAATAATTTTCCTGCTTCACCTGTCCAAGTATTATTTGAAAACAGAAATTATTGCGCAAATGAATAAAATAATAAAGCGCCTGCATGAAATGTTGATGCAACTTTTTGCTTGAAGTATTTTGCTCGTTAAAATATTCAGGCGTAGAAAATGTCAAAAACGAAAAATTAATTTTGTAAAGAAACTCCTAAGATCTCCGTCACCCACTGTTGATTTTTGGAGGTACTAAATCAGGTACTAAATACTGATTTGATCAGAATGATGTAATTCGTCGTAGTTTTGGAGTATAGGCATGGTCTCGTCATTATGATGCATCATAATGGCGAGACCAGTGTTATCGTGAAATTCCGTTCATGCCGTGTGAGGTACAAAAATTTAAGGACAGGTACAAAATAGTACTAAATGGGTACTAAATATACGCGGTAGAATCTTTCAATTACAAGAGTTGGTCCCGCCATTATGATGTTTATGAATTATTGGGTCCATAAAGCGAGGAATCAAATTCTTCTTTCTACGTAAGTTTAGGAATACTTACTATCGATAAACGATAAATGACATTTATTTCTGTAAATTGGTTCAAAAAAACACTTTTACTCGTCAAAAATAAATTGTGTTTTAAATCTAGAAGAGCTTGAGATAGTGACAAACCCACACAGTTCAAATGCCAATACACAGTGAAGTAGCACCTTCAATTAAATTACAATTAAACTGGTATGGCACACTGTAAACAAACTAATTGATACTATAGGACACGTCAGAGCTCACACACACAGCCGCGTCTTACTGCGGCTCAGTGGGACTGCGCCGCCGCCGGTGTCAAGCGACGCATTCAATACGCCTCCTTTACCTTTTGCTAATTAAAGTGGATCCGTGTGTGACGTACAAAGCCACGGCACACTCCGGCACCCGGCACACCCGGCAGCGGACGGCACACCGGCAATTAATTGATTGGAGCGCGGCAGTTGTTTGTCCGAGCCTTCGTTCCGCTACACGTCGTAATTACCATAATAGAGAGTAGTACGGCTAATGTGGCTCACCGGTGTGCTTTGCGTGCGATGTTGTTGCGAGTTTGGTTCGACGGGCAGCCAGCGGTACATACCCACGTACTTCACGTGAGACAATATCAAACGTAAATAAAGGCGAACGGTCGAGCCAATGTCACTGAGAATACCAACACTGAGTTATACCTGTCGATAGAGTAGTCGCGCTTATATATGCTACTTCAACATATAGATTGAAGGTGCCGATTTCCTTGTTCATAAACTAAACTAAAAAGTTCAGTGTTTTTTTTTATATTTCATTAAGAAAAGGACAGAAGATAAATTATAGTTTAGTCCTGTCAAATTAATCACCGCCTGACGTAAATTGACGTAATTTTAGTAGGCAAGTTTTTAATCATGTCTAAACTTGTATGGAATAGTGTCGCTGATTAATTTGACAGGACTAATCTAAAGTTTATCTTCTGTCCTTTTCTTAATGAAATAGAAAGAAAAAGATGCACTGAATATAAATTTAGTTAAGTTTGTGAACAAGGGAATCGGCACCATTGCCAACCATACCACGATACTTTAATTATTTATAATGAAGTCAAGCTCCTAAGCGTTAAAATAAGATCTTTAACATAACATTATTAAGAAAATACGTGTAAAATATTAGTGACTATAAGAAACGGTTCACTGACTCCTTGCGTATAACTCTCTGAGTACTTATTTAAAACTTGAGTTAATTTTGTTCGAACTTGGACCTTGAACAGTCGAGTGGAGTACGTCGGATCCAATCTCGTGGCGGCGGCGAATAGATCATAAGAACGTTTTGTGTTCATTAGCAGCACATTGGAGCAGAATGTGAACTTCATACCTCAACCGAGACTGTACGAGAAGCTCAAGTCATAACATAACCAATGTTTAACGTACTCTTATTAGTTTTAGAGGGGAATAAATCAGTTCTGTGTGAACTAATTAACTGGAATTTGGTTAAAATTAGCTTTTGTAAGTTAGTTCAAAATTATTATTTTAGTTACAAAGTTACAATCTACGAGTACGTACAAGTATACATTATTATGTCAGTATAATTATGAAAATAATAGATCAACTCAGTATAATGTACGGTATACTCATTTCTTTTAGTGTGTATGAGTACATGTTGTAAGTGAACCCTTTCCGCATCATTACCACAACGGTTCGTCAATAATCCGGCAGTGCATCAATACATCCATGACCTAGGTGACGCACAGATGAAACAGTCTGACATTGTGTACACCCAACCTACCATAAGAACCATACCATGAAGAGATCCGCAGGAGAACCAAGGTAACCGACATAGCCCGAAGAATTGCCAAACTTAAGTGGCAGTGGGCAGGGCACATTGCTCGCAGAACAGATGGCCGATGGAGCCGAAAGGTTCTGGAGTGGCGACCGCGTACCGGAAGGCGTAGCGTTAGAAGGCCTCCCACAAGGTGGACCGACGACCTTGTGAAGGCCGCAGGAACTCGTTGGATGCGAGAAGCACAAAACCGGTCGAAGTGGAGGTGCTTGGGGGAGGCCTATGTCCAGCAGTGGACGTCTTTCGGCTGAAATGATGATGATGATGATGAACCTACCATAACGGGATTCCTAATGCCCATTATTGACCCAGACACGTAGCGCGTCGCGATAGCGTAGCATGGCGTAGCGCGTAGCACCAATCCGCTACGAAGCGTAGTCGTAGCGTGTACATTGTATCAGCTACAAAGCCTTGCTAATAACTTAGGTATCGAGTGCACTAGTGATTTTTAAATTAAGTTTAAAAAAATTATAATGTACGTAGTGTTAAATGTTGTTGTGTTGTGTTGTGTGTGTGTGTGTAGGTTATCACTTTTGTATTTTTTCCATTATTTATACCGTACATTACCATATATTATAAAAAAAGAATAATTTTGTAGCAGTGCCATAACATTTTGTAAGTGCCTAACTAAAGTTGTAAATAAGTTGTTCTCCGTAGCGGACGTCGCTGTAGTTTATTCAGTGTCGACAATAGAGCTCGCATCCATATCAACCGAAACAAAGTTGCGAACGTTACTCATGTTCTATTAACATGGTAATGTGCTTCGAATTAATTATATCACTGTTACTACATTGTAATACTATACATGCAGTTCTGGAAGTTTTATTGTGTTACAAAGTAGTAAATGGAGGGTGCGCGACCTAATAAACATACTTTTCGGTAAAAGGCTGAATTATAAATGCAAAAATAACTATGTCTGTCTGTTACCTTTTCACAGGTAGACCTGGGATAGGACATAGGACACTTTTTGTCCCGGTAGAACGTTCCCGAGGGATAATTTTCGACCTCCACGCGAGTGATACCACGCGTAAAAACTAGCAGATAACAATATGTTACTGTATTTTTAACAACCAATGTATATGTATATAATATTTAGTGTCAAACTTTTTCCCTCTTTAAATATTCCACACCAGGAAGAGACAGAAAAATCCAAAGATTGTGGAAGCTTCAAGCAACAAGGCACACCTCTCAGCGCACATCCAGACTCTCATACTGCGACCTCGTGTCGCCTCTTGTTCGCGGCTCTGCTAACAGATCACGCTCCTCCGGAAATAAACCTGTCAACATTGATGATCCTCCAGGCTACACCCCCGGGCTGTGACGTCACAGAGGCCGCTTCGCCCGGCGGCGGTAAATCATGCCGTCAGTAATGCCTGCCCTCTTGATAATATTATGTAAATCGTGGCGACGATAATACGACGAATAGTTGGCGATTCTGTTGTAATATAACTAAAGTGGAGTACCTACTGCGATACTAAAATTTTTTACCGGTTTTTTTAAATGAGCATTGTTGTCATGACGACACGAAAACATTTTCAGCTAAATATAGACCTCCCAATGAACATCACTTTTAATGCCGATAGGCGGCACTTTGGTAAGCGCATTATATATAAATTATATTTACCCTACACGAAACGACTTGATAAAACATCGAATTTCTTTGTTAAATATAAGTTTATACATTCTACACAGAAATATTTCGGAACCAATACTACAAATGTTGGTGAAAACCGCATCAAATCCGATTCGTGGTTTAGAAGAACAACACAGGCAGACACGACAAGTGTCTTCGTTTAATACTTTTATAGAATTAGAACAATGCTGGGCTACATTCACCTAATCATCAGTCCGTGCGTTTGACACGAGTAGCTCATGCATCAGAGCAGCACACACAACGTGGCAAGAGCCCAAGTCGTTATAGTTGGTCGGTCTTAAGCACTGACCTAATACCCTCCTTATGTACATAATACGCTCTGACTAGATAAGCTGATGTATCTGCCGTTCCCACCTCTTTTATTTGAAATTAGGCATCAATTTTAGTCAGAAATGTACTAATTCCTCAACTATAAGTAAGGTGACACCAGTCAGTCTCCTAAATTCGGGCACTGGCATAAAAACAGAATATCACTTTCCAATCCCGGACTGGGACTAGCATCACACGCTCGACGACAACTTGCTGAACAGAGGATAAAGAAACCCTATTATCTATACTTAGTTGTATGTAGATATACGTAGAGGAGCGACGGCACTCCTTAGGCGATTCTCACACTGCCCCGCATGATGCAGCGGGGCGCAGATAACGCACCCACGCGCGTGATTTTTTACATACAAATTCAATAAAAACGCAGTCACGCGCGTGGAATTTGGCTCCGTTTCCCGCACACCGCTGCGTGAAACGCAGCAGTGTGCCAATCGCCTTTCGTTCAAACTTAGCTCGCACATTCGGCCAGATTAAGAGATTAAGCAACTTTATGGAATCGCTTCCCTCGCTATTGGACGATTGAATTTTTTTCACATTTGAAGTAGATACCTATAGGCAATTAGATATACGTGGACTTTAGAGGCTGCCTCGCCTTCTCAAATATACTCGTATTAAAGTGGGGATAAAAGAAATAAAATTGTTTTTATTCGTCGGATTAAGAGCTCTTTCATTGGCTTATTCTCAAATCAAATCAAATCAAATCATTTATTTGCATAAAAACAGGTTCAGTGGATGTAACAAAGGAGCTCTCGCTGCGAGTTTACGCAGTAAACATTATCCGATAATTTTAGGCACTCGTGGAGGTTTTTTTTCACAATGCTATACATCGCTGTAACGATGTAGGTGTGGTCAGTTTAGCGCAGGATCGGTCGCTGTGGCGATGTGCGAGGAAGGCCAGTGCAGCTGCAGTGGACGACTTTCGGCTGAATGGGGACGCTCGTTACCAAAGTTTCAATCACCTCTCTCGGGTCCCGCAGGTGAACTCTTGCTTCATCAATGAGTCACTGTCAATGAACTCACTTCTAGTCATGTCCTGTCAGCTGCCCGTCTCAGGAACAAATGGACGCTGGTGATGGCGCCAAACAAGTTCTGGGCCGAGTCCAATTAGATTGCTATCGACACGCTAAGAAGAATGAGTCACTTGTTTCACTAATAAGCCTGTTGTTAGTTACAACTAAATTATCAGTATATTACCCCCGTTTCATTATACTAATGTTTACAACTAACGGCGTCCGCTGCAATTAATTATAACTACACATAATTATTCGGTAACTAATGGTTCGTATCAATTCGTCGAAGTTCTAAATAGCGCGCTATTCCAGTTTAATCAGCAAATGGTCGGATATTTCTATTGCACTGTAAATATTGGAATATTTGTCGAGTCAGTGGTAGAACTGAACTGAAATTTTTAGGTTTGTCTAAATAGCTACCACGTGCTGGTACAGGTTCCTTCAAATGATACCGATAGCAAAGTTTATTGTAAAAAAATGTATGGTACGTATTTACCTACCTACAAAATCCAAAATATGTGCCTCGTAAGACCCTTTAAGTAATTCTCAATACCAAGAACTTTACAATATCGTGTCCGCTTCACCTCAGTGGTCCCCAGTGGTCACCCAGTCCGGTCGCTACTGATCCCACATTCAATTATACGCGTGTGAAAGTTTAGCCGCTCACTAATTAATGTTCTTGATTAAAACTTAGTACTGTCGTGCAGTGTCGGCTATTGTCGGGCACTGTCGGACACGGCTCCCTGCGTTATTGCAGGACACGTCTTATAAACTGCCAACTAAATACACTCTCATAAGAACTTTAGGGATACAGCGACACTAAAAACAGCAAATCAGTTGACTCATCTATGGCCAAATGAAAACCCACAAAATGTGCAATGACGTACAGATAGACAATTAGGTACAGAATCTACGTTTTCAATTCGTGTCTATGTGGCGGTCGCGGCGTAAAATATAGGTATAGAAATTAGTTCTATTTCAGTAGCACAGTGACGTCACTTTCAACAACAGCAGCATTCAACAGGCTCACCGGCGAGACGCGAGGTGCGAGGTGCGAGGTGCGAGGTGCGAGGTGCGAGGTGCGAGGCTGTGTGAGGCGTCAACGAGCCGCGCATCAAACTCGTGCTAAGTCGAACAACTTAGATTACTTACCTCCTTCCGTCCCCTCATCCTCCTCATGACCGGAGGTATCGCCTCAAACTTGCAACTAGTTATGTGGACTGGCGTGATGCTGCTTTGAGATCCAACTCTCTATTAAAGAGCTAGCGAAGTTGATAATAAGCGCTCTATGACTAAGAATTCCTATTATTCTAGACAGAACTTTCTCGATAGACTTGTCCATTTATAGAATTAGCCATTTTGAGAATTAGTCCATTACAGACTCAGTTGCTATTTCGAAAATTGGGCATTCTGCGCCTAAATCTCCGTAACTATGTTCATCAATAGATACAATAAGGACAAGGTGTGAATACACACAGTCTGGTTGGCCACGACAAAACTGGATTAGGTAAGTAATCCTAATTATCAATGTGTTATTATGGATACTTCTCCTTAGAGCGTTAGGCCTCATTTACGGAGACGCGGGGCGTCTCGCGTCGCGTGTGGCGTGGCGTCTCGCGGCGCGTCGGACGTTTTTTCTGTTTATGGTGGGGCGGCGCGTGAAGCGGCACGCATCATCGCACGCGTAAACACAAACTTATAGCAATATACGACCATGTTCATAGAGAAGCGAGACGGGAAGCGTGGCGGTGCCCGCCGCGGCGCCCGCGGCGAGTCCTCTAGCGTGTAGCGAAGCACGCGGCGGGCATCGCGGCGGCGCACGCTCGCCTCGATCAAATCGACTAGTTTTATGTTGGCGAGAGATGGGAGCGCACGTGTCGCAACTTGCAGCATGATCATATCATACTCCATTGCGACGGTGACTCGTCTGTGTTGCGCGATTTCTAAATAAGACTGACAGAAGATTCCGCCTCGGACATAGCTTCATCGAGAATTGCCGCTGCGTGCGCCGCCGCGATAAACGCCGCGTGGGACGCGTCGGTGCCATCCGCGGGCTCGGCCGCAAAAAACGCCCTAATTCAAACAAACGCGTCTAAAATCGCTTCTCCGTGAACGCATTCATACAACGCCATATATTTGAATTCAGTGCGGGCCGCGCCACTCAACGCAACGCGCGACGCCCCGCGTCTCCGTAAATGAGGCCTTAGAGACTTCGCCCAGCTATCAGTTATCCCTATCTTTGTATATTCGCTTTGTAGATCTTTGTATCGGCAGAAGTATGCTACTACAACTAAACACTCATCTTCTATAAAACATACCTACGAATACGAAACAACTACTTCTATAATGAATTGCAAGCAAATTGTACATAAGTACTTGTGTTGCCAACTCTTGAAAAACTCGCCCACTACAGTGTGTTGCCAGTTACAAACTACTCGTTCAGTTAATAACATAACATGACTGCTAACTTGCAATACTGCTGTCTCCAAAGTTTTCTGCAGTAATGGCTAATTCGTTATTATTACAAGTTTAGTTATCAAGTGCTGTTGTTGTTCACTGATGTACTGCATGGAATTAACTAAGAAACGATACTCTGGAGCTTGGAATTCGGCTTCAAACCGAGATCTGCTAGTTTCTTACGTTCTAGTTTTTCGCTATCTTTGTCACCAAAATCCATAGGTCATAAGTAATAATTAGTAATCGTTCAGACACACTGTCGATAACCCTTGCTGGACGCTAACTAGTAAAACTTCGGTTTTAAAGGAATGTTCCTGTTCCGATACAAAGCATCTGAATACGCTTAGTGACGTGTCACACCATAGTGTTGCAAAATGCTGCGGAACTGCGGAGGATACAGCGCGCTTACATTACACCCGCGCGGCGGATTAGACGCGCTTGATACCTTGTGCCGCGGATATTAGACGCGCTTGATATCTTGCGCCGCGGATATTAGACGCGCTTGATATCTTGCGCCGCGGATAATAGACACGCTTGATATCTTGCGCCGCTGATATTTAGATGCGCTTGATATCTTGCGCCGCGGATATTAGACGCGCTTGATATCTTGCGCCGCGGATATTTAGACGCGCTTGATATCTTGCGCCGCGGATATTAGACGCGCTTGATATCGTGCGCCGCGGATATTAGACGCGCTTGATATCTTGCGCCGCGGATATCAGACGCGCTTGATATCGTGCGCCGCGGATATCAGACGCGCTTGATATCGTGCGCCGCGGATATTAGACGCGCTTGATATCGTGCGCCGCGGATATTAGACGCGCTTGATATCTTGCGCCGCGGATATTAGACGCGCTTGATATCGTGCGCCGCGGATATTAGACGCGCTTGATATCGTGCGCCGCGGATATTAGACGCGCTTGATATCTTGCGCCGCGGATATTAGACGCGCTTGATATCTTGCGCCGCGGATATTAGACGCGCTTGATATCGTGCGCCGCGGATATTAGACGCGCTTGATATCGTGGGCCGCGGATATTAGACGCGCTTGCTATCTTGCGCCGTGGATATTAGACGCGCTTGATATCGTGCGCCGCGGATATTAGACGCGCTTGCTATCTTGCGCCGCGGATATTAGACGCACTTGATATGTTGCGCCGCGGATATTAGACGCGCTTGATATCGTGCGCCGCGGATATTAGACGCGCTTGATATCTTGCGCCACGGATATTCTTGCAGTGCGAGTGATCGCTTTAGCATTATAATATGTAAGGTAGTGTTCTGATAATTTAAAACAAGGATTGGTACGTATGTATTTCATAAGATCGATCACATTATCACATGGCTCCAGTTAGGTAAGCACTTACACTCAACATCGAAAAAAGCTAAAAAAGAAAACATATATAAATCGATGACATATTTAGTCCAATAATATCCTGTAGAGACACACAATACTAATGTAGCGTCGATATGAACAGTACAAGATGTGCAGATAATAGAATACTGACAATTTGGGACTCTGTGTGACCTAGTTACTTTGTGCAGTATGATACATGCAGCCGGGCTTTGTGTGTATGTAAATGAGAAGAAAAAACATTTGTCTATCTAATTCTCAGTACTAGAACAAAGACGCGCCGACGTACCGCCGTGGGAGCAGGACAGTTTAGAAGCGTCCATACAAAGTAATGAGGATGGCTTCCTAAACAGGCGGCTGTTAACGCACTAACTGCGTCGATCTTAGTCGAACTGTCCCGGCATTACAGCCCTCGTAAAAACGTATCGCGATGTGCCGAGCGCCGAGCCCGACGCCGCCGCCGACCGACGCCGACGCCGACAGCCGAAGGCCGAGGTTGGCACAGAGCCAGCTAACTGCTGCCAACTCAACTTTTTACCTCGCCGATTAGTTACTCAAAGTGTTACACAAAAACGACTCAACTCGCTAACTTGCGTGCTTTCTTTTTGTGTGAAATTTGTGACGTCACATAAAAAGTCGTGTTTTTTTATTGTGCACACATCATACTTACAAACTTCACACACATATGTACGTCGTGTTGCGAGGAAGCTAGTTGTCCAACTGACTTGGGTGCTGCTGCTGGGTTTAAAACTCGACATGAGAATTAAGCTCCCAAAAAGTTTGTTTATAGTTAGGATATCCGCGCCGAGAGTATTGTGCGCTGCAAGCTGCGATACAGTCGCATGACGTCATCATTTATGTACGTTTACAGTTTGTGCAATTGTGGTACGAGTAATTGAGAGTTTTTGAGGATATCATAATAGGTAAATATTGTAATTATGTTGGAATAGTTTATTTTGAGGTTTCGAGTAAAAAGTTTGACGCTTTTCGGGTTTCTTTCCTCTTAATTTTCTCTATCCAGTATCGAGGAAAATTCTCTAAGAAAAAAATATGGACACAGGAAAAATGCTTCAACTTTCACCTTTTGCACGGAATGCAAAGGACTAAACGTCTTTAGATTTTAGCTAACAACGAGATCAGAAAGTGTTATCCGATTGAACATGACTAGAAATTCTGGCAGAACACCAGTGAAGCTGAAACAGAAAGATATTTAGCGATAATATTAATACAATAAGTATCGCAAGGCACCTGCAGTTAGTGCGGGTGACAGACTTTATCAGTCGCATCGGGGATGCGGCGAGTCGAGTGCGGTGGTGCCGAGTAGTGCCGAGCAGTGCCGAGCAGTGTCGAGCAGTGCAGTAGTGACACACGGTGGTTAGTTAATGTCCTGTGATTTTATCAAGAATGTAATCACTGTTTTCATAGGTTCCTTTTTCGAACGTCTCATAATAGTAGATTGTACAACTAAGGCATAAAAGAAGCTATTTTATCCCGAGACGTTTATATCCACGCGAGCCGCAGGCGGGGGTGGATAGTTAAGTCGAGGGGTAAAATGGCTCGTTTATGCCTGAGTTATACACTCTGCTTTTCACTTCGATTGCGAGAAAATGAAACAGGCATAAAGTATACAGTACATAATTAATCAAAAATGTTGCAAAGCATAGCTAATTCCCGCCACCACAGATAATACCGCCACGAAACTTTTAAAAAGTTTTTTTTTTTTTAACTTCAATATTTGTCATTCGACTTGGGTACTTCATACTGCCAAGTCATAAAAACGTTTCTTTGCGTTTTTAAATAATAAATGACAACTATTTTACCTGATTTTATTAAATTAACGATAGAAAACACGGAAGTGGTATAAATTAAAGAAAATGAAATAAATCACGACTTTAATCTGCGAAGTTTTATTGCGCGTGTGGCTGTTGGGCCTGATTACCTTAGTCTCAGAAAAAAAAATTACTTTATGCACTAGAACATAAAACGCGATTTTATGTCGCCTAAGCACAACATAAAGACGAACTTTTAGAGCATGAGAAGTGAAAAATACGTTCATAGTTGCTACTGAAAATTGTAGCTAGCTTTGGGTAGCTGTCGGTTGCATATGAAACTTGAAAAGGAGATGAGAATCTTAGCGAATAGACACGGACACAGTAGTTCTATGAATAGAGGCAGAATCGCCTCAGGTCACTTTCAAGAAGTGAACACACGGAAGATTCGGAAGGGTTTCAATGGGGTTGAAACAATCGTCGGCTCGGTGACGTAGCCACGTGCGCGTATGTAGCCGCATGTACTGACAACTGTATTGCTGTACAAAGCGCGCTGTAGTTTATCGACGAGCGGCACGGCATGGGACGGCACTCTGCGGCACAGTACGGCACGATGCTAAGCGCTGCGCCCACTGGACACCCGCTCAACATAATACATAGGAACAGTCACACTACTCACGCAACTGTACTTGTAAACTCTATCGAGATATTTTCGACCTTATGTGCTTCTAATAAGGATGATAGTAAGTGCATAGACAAAGTTGTGAACTGTTAATCCGCGAGCACGGACTAACTGCTTAATTATGCGGCCGCGGTCCCCGGGGTTATGTTTTTATTTTGGGGCTAAAGCATTATAAATTCCTTAGAATATTCTCTTAATGCCGGCTTTATCTGAGCGAGCGCCATTATTCTCCCGCGCCGGCTACACGTCGCCGCGACTGATCAACACACTAACGTACGTCACAATAAATAATCTACCGGGACTCTAGTTTGAACCGTTTGTTATTTTATGTTTCGGTTGGAATATTAAATGTTTTGTATGTGGCTGCGTGGAATAAATATCGAGAAGAACGGACTAGGGGGGCTGGAAAGTTTGCAGCTTAAAAACCTTTAAGTCTCACTAATGACTTGCGCTGCACAGCGCTCATTGCGAGTATCCTAAGTAGTATAAATATCAAGTTTAATGTCATTAGCGTCGTTACGCTTTCTGTAATTGAACCGTAAACATCACCAAGTCCGAGTCATCCGCGCTTTGCACGAAATTGTAGTACAAAGCTGTCACAAAATTCCTCACAAAGAAGAACAAAACGCTAACGAAAATATTTGAAGAGATGTCTGTAGTTTATAGGGACGCTGCACCTTCATTTGCCACCGTAAAACGTTGGAGACGAGAATTCAAACATGGCAGGGAGTCGCTCGAAGATGATCCTAGGTCGGGATGTCCAAACACCGCCGTTACCGAAGAAAACATTGAAGAAGTAAAAAAAACTATAATACTACAATGAACGGAGACTATTACGCCGCATTGTTGAAAAAAGTGCGTCAAGTGGTTGTTGAGAAAAGGAGAGGCAAACTGGCGAAAGGAGTTCTGCTTTCGCAGGACAATGCGCCCGTGCACACTGCGCGAGTTGCAAGACGTGCCCTCGCCGAGACAGGATTTGTAGAAATCAACCACCTACCGTACAGTCCAGACCTGGTCCCTAGCGAATATTTCCTTTTTTTTTTGAATTTGTAAACGAACATTTTGAAGGCAAAGACGGCGAACATTCTTTGACCGAGTTAAAAGCTCTTTTAAATAAATGTAAAAAGTGTATTGAAATAGAAGTAGATTACTAAAATATTTTTTTTATACATTTCTATGAGCATTTTTAATACTCTAGGCTCAAAATAATTCAGCCTCCCCTCGTAAGTATCGACTTTTATCAATTTTGACAACGGCCTTTTTTTATAAGCTAGCTGTTTTTTTTTGTAGAAAAGAATAGTAAATTGAACCAAAAAACCTTTCACATGGACATAAGAACATGTAACATTCCGGTGTTGATCGGTGCAGGGTGTGCAGAGTGTCGTTAGGTTCGTCTGAAACAGCAATGTCGCGGTGTCGCGTCGCCGATTTCCATTCGAACGGCATTACGTTGAATGCGCTGCGATCTGCATTTCCTTAGCTAGTTAAGTCAGGACCAAAGTGGATGAAGCTCCATAAATCATGTAGGTAAATGCGAGGTTTTTCCCAACACCCGCGTTGCCTGGCAACCGCCCAACTGCATACCATCGGAAACTTTACGTTGCTCTTCGATTCGATATTATTTTCCTATTCGTTTTAATAGTGTTCTTTAGTTGGCGTTACACAATTTATGTTATAAGAATGGGGACAGAAGGACGCGATACGCGTTAGTCCGTAGGAAATATGATAGATGGCGTTACTCATCACGATTCTCAACTGGGTTTTTAGCATTAGTATCAACAAAGTTATGAACTTAATGATAAACTTTGAATTACTATCTATCTTAAAATAGTGTCTTTAAAATACTTAGACATATCACGCTCATAATCGCGATTATAAAAATGAGGAGCGACCAGTTATTGCTTCTAATTGAGCGCTCTGTATCTTCCATTCACTACACACCGCTGCACGGAGGCGGTGAAACCTACCGTTTGTAACTTTGTACGGACAGCGTGCTTTGCTGCTATAATCCGCAATCCCTGCGACTTTCACGCGGACTCATTTTGGTCTTAACTGTACAAGGACCGCGGACATACTGTGGACGAGCACAAAAAGACCACTCCACACATGTACCTAACTTCGCTAAAGCGATACTTCAAAAATGATTTACGATGCCTACTTGGCCTTTTACTTGCACTGGCTCTTTACTTTTAAATCCGACACATTTTTTATTTATTTTTTTGTATGGTGGAAGATTGAAATCCTGTAAACGGTTTTCAACCATCAAACTTTTATTTAGCGGGCTCTTAATTTTCATTCCAGGTGCGGACATTCAAAATAGCTTTCAGTTAGGAGTTTCGTCGTTAAACTAATTGATAAAACGATAACCTAATCTATACAGAAAAAAGGAATAAGTAATTGACTTTCTTAGTTCTCATATTTTTGCGTCAGAGTTTCTAAGATTTAATACACCATCAATCTCTTACAGTCTGTTTTAAAGTGAACCTACTCTTTAGCAACGTGTTAACTTGCTGAATGTCTTATGTAGGTAAGGTCAAGGCTGCGTGTCGACACTTAAAGCATGAATCAATAGACAGGTGGCGAGCTCGGCGCGGTTTAGCGGACTGTCCGATAGATTAGCATACAATCAGTTTGCGGAGCACTCTCACGCGTCGCTTGTTAGCGGGTCGTGTGCGGCAGCGTGGCATATGCGTGGCGGCTGCGTGGCGGCTGCGTTGACCGTGTGTTTGTCCATCCAGTGAGTTACGTGTCTGCGTCGGGCTGCGTGTTGGTGTATGCGATTGAGGTGATCTCTGTTTGTGCACTATAAACTATTATGTTATTGCAGATTAGGATTTCAAGATTTACACGTGTGGGCAGCTGTATGCTGCGTTACACAGCACACATTGTGGCGCTTGTGATAGTTCATTGCTGGAGTCAAGAATGTTGAATAGACGCTGTACCTGCGATATGATGACGACACAGATCAACGTCAGACTTCCATCATCATTCTCCTGCCCTTATCAAAATTTATTTGGGGCCGGCCGAAGATGTCTTTTTCTTCCATACTTGTCTATTAGCCGCCATCTCGACAGTCACCCCCTTTTTAACCATATTCACACGGTCCATACATCGTTTCTCTGGTCTTCCCCTACTCTTATAGCCATTGACATTCATACTCAAAACTTTCCTCACGACATTTTTTTCATTCCTGCGTAACACATGCCCACACCAACCGATTTCCACACAACTTTTCAGTTACCGGTGCCACTTTCTGAATTCCTCTTATGTACTCATTTCTTATTCTATCCATTCGTGTAACACCACACATCCCTCTTAGCATTCTCATCTCAGCTGCATGCAATTGCCTTTCATTTATCCCTTTTGTGGCCCAACATTCTGATCCATACAAGACAGCAGGTCTAACCATGGTTTTATATACATATCTTCCCCTTCAGTTTAAGGGGAATGCGGGAGTCGCAGATGGTTCCCGTGACCTGCCGACATTTCATCCATCTAGTGTTAGTTCTGTGCTGAACCGTCCGATCTACTTCGCCATCGCTTTGCACGATTGAACTGAGATATCGAAAGTCGGAGCAGACTGGGAGAAGAGCTTCATCAAGCGCTATGGCCCCAGAACTGGAGTGACCGCCGAAATCGCAGAACATGTATTCAGTTTTGGTTCCGCTGATTTTCAAGCCAACATTCTCCAGCTTCTGTTGCCATTTCTTCAATCTGCTCTGGATCTCAGATCCATCTTCACCGACTAGAACAATGTCATCGGCAAACTGCATGCACTAGGGTTCCTCCTCGTGTATGTCCGCCTTCAGAGCGTCCATAATCAACAGGAAGAGGTAAGGACTTAAAGCCGATCCCTGGTGCAAGCCTACAGCCACACTGAACTCGTACAAGATTGACTGTGCATAGCACGAATTAACACTACATAAGTACTTCCCGGGAAAATTTTTCTCTTTCAAGGCCCACCACAGCACATCCTGAGGTACCCTATCATACGCTTTTTCCAGATCAAGGAACACCATGTGCATGTTCTTGTGAGCACGTCTGTACTTCTCGCACAATTGGCAGAGTGCAAAAGTGGCGTCCGTTGTTCCTCGACCTGGCATAAACCCAAACTAGTTTGGGGTAATCTCACTCTCATCTCGCAGTCTTTTCTCTATTACTTTCTCCCATACCTTCATACTATGTGACATGAGCTTTATACCTCGATACATGTTGCAGTCCTACGTTAGACTTTATAGATTTGAATTAGTTTTCTTATAAAACTTAGCCGTAGAACAAGTTTCAAATACTTACCCCCTTATTCATAATCCTATTTTATCTCTATTTTAGCTAAAATAGGTTTACAGAACGTTTGTCTTTATCTGTCACGTTGTCATTTCTGTGTGTAAGAAAGAGACAAACCCCATTTTAACTAAAATAGGTTTGATAAGTTTTATGAATAAGAGAGTTAGTATCGAAGACCAAAATAAAGTTAAAATGATAAAACACACACACACACACATGCACACTGTGAGTGTTCGCGTGAACTTGGACTTGAATACAATAAATTATTTCAACTGGAACTTCAAATTGAGTAATTGATAATTAATTTTGTATTTTGAAGTTTTTGGCAACGAATTTTCAAAATTACATTCCAATTTCTGCAATCTGATTAATCGTAATTACATGTTTCGAAAATAAATGTTTTCAAAACATAATTTAGAAATAAGATTAGATAGATTTTATAATTTTCAGGATAAAATTATTTGAATTTGTATGCTTTGCAATCCATACTTACTGTACTATATTATAAATTCGAAAGTAATTCTGTCTGTCTGTACGTATGATACCTTTTCACACCTAAATCACTGAACCGATTTAGATGAAATTTGGTATAGAGATAGTTCGAGTCCCGGGGAAGGACATAAAATAGTTTTTATCCCGATATTCCCACGGGATCGACATTTACGCGGGTGAAACCGCGGGACGCAGCTAGTTTTATATAAATCAGTATGTCGATTCTGTAACTGATTCTCCGGTCGTACCAGTTTTTAGGGTTCCGTACCCAAAGGGTAAAAACGGGACCCTATTACTAAGACTTCGCTGTCTGTCCGTCCGTCTGTCTGTCACCAGGCTGTATCTCAAGAACCGCGATAGCTAGACAGTAGAAATTTTCACAAATTATGTATTTCTGTTGCCGCTATAACAACAAATACTAAAAATAAAATAAATATTTAAGGGGGGCTCCCATGCAACAAACGCGATTTTTTTGCCCTTTTTTGCTCGATATCAATAATGGCAACAGGTAGGCACTGGAAATATTCACAAAATACTCAGTTGTATTTTTACTTTAATAATAAATATTAAAATTAAAATAAAATAAATATTTAAGGGGGGCTCCTATACAACAAACGTGATTTTTTAAAATATGTAGTGTTTTTATTGTACGGTGGTACGGAACCCTTCGTGTGCGAGTCCGACTCGCACTTGTTTTTCAGTAACATTATGAAGATACTCGTAAAGTACAACATGTAGTCAGGGCATTGTACTTCACGTGACTGATAAAGAATGACAGCTAATTTGAATATACGGACAATTTAAGTTGTCCGTATATTCAAATCCGTTTTCCTGACGTTTTATTTCTGTTTATGTGTTCAATTGAGCTAACAAAAAAGTCAAATGAAAAGAAAACGACATCATCATGAACAGCTTAGTAGCACAGCTGTCACGCTGACTTTACTGAACTCGCAAAATGTTATTGGCGTTTTCTGTGATCTCTCCAAAGCCTTTGATTGCGTAGACCATGACACGCTTTTTCGTTAACTACGACATTACGGTCTCCAAAACGAAGCTCTCTACATAATAAATTCTTATTTAATAGGTTCCAATAAGGCAACCCGACCCCCGACGCTACCGCAAGCAGTGACATAAGGGAGCATGACGAACTTGCTGCCGGTTCATCAGGCAAATCAGGCAATCATCTGATTAACTCAAGACAATGTTTATGTTCTTTCTTCTGAATTAGCTTACAGACAGGTTATATTCTACTTATTACAATGTTTTTAATAAGTTGATTGCAATATGTGGTTCGATAGCGACCTCGACGATTGATCATATTTTGCTCCAGCAAGTTCGTCATACTCTCTTATGTCACTGCTTGCGGTAGCGCCGCGGGTCGGGTCGGTCCTTCCTTCAAATATGGCGAAGGGGGTAATGGCTGATCTTTGCGTTATACTCGTGAACGGGTGCTGCTTGTGGTGGCTGGTCGACTTGCTGACCAGGGTTTTATTGTTGTTATTAGTAATAAGTTGTTTACTTATTTATTTTACTTCGATGGTCCTAGTTTATCATTTGTGACTTCAAGTGACAGCTATGTGAACAGAACCCAGCATTGCATAAATATGTAAGCTGTCACGCTCTTTATACTTGGAGGCTTTTATTTGGGTAGTAAGTTTTTGTTTACATTTTTATTTATTAGTTTTTCTTTGAGTATATACATATAGTTTTTATTGTATTATTTTGTTTGTAAATTGTATTTATTGGCGTGGCTAGCTGACATATGGCCAATAATTTAATGTAATGTTCTGAGTTTTGTAATGTTAATTACTTTGCGTACCTAGTATTGTATACAATCAAGTATTTTCTAACTTAACAGACAGCTGTGCTGCTGGGGAGTTTGTTCCGCCACTTCTTCTCCCCAGCGAAAGCACTAGGAAGTGGTGAAGGGCGGGCGTTTTGGGGGACTGTCTTTTGTAATTTTGACGTTCGAAAAGTGCTGATTCTCAGTCTAGTTAGAATAAATGACTTTTGATTTGATTTTGTACGCAGTGTGTAGCGACCTCTCGTATTAATGCCTCGGTGTCATCCAAGGTGTAACACACATCAGCACGTGATCTGTGCGTGTAGGTCACGCGCGAGAGTCGCCCGCTAATCCGGGGTTACGGCCGTCCGGCCCGCCCGTCCGGCCGCCTGTCCGGCCCGCCCGTCCGACCGCCTGTCCGGCCCGCCCATCCGCTGTCGATGCGCTAACTGATATTATGCTTGTTAGATTGTATTACGGTATCCATAAGACAATCGCTGTGGGGTTGCAGAAGACTGGTTAGGTTGTTTATTGCAGAATTGGCTATATTTGCATCTTGCGACGTTATTTCTGCTCAAAGCCTCAGAACATAACAAAACATTATAAAGAACAGGGGCCGGACGCGCTTGATAAATTGAACACTACGTACAGCTACAGACTTTTCGAAAAGCAACAAAAGCTGCAGAAAAACTGGAAAAAATATAAAAGCGAACATTTTTATCCACAACTGAAACACACTTGTTAAAAGCGTGCCGTAACCGTAACGGAGAATACAATAATAGTAAATCTAACGTGCGAGTTAGCGCGATCCGTCGCGTCGGTCGGATCGCATCGGTCGGGCCAGTCGCGTCGCGCGCGCATTCCGGGCACACAACACACGGTGCGATTTATCGCCACACTTAATTACCGCGCAAACGCGAGCGACAACCCTGCCAGTACGTTTTATATCGCGCGCTTTGTTCGACGCGCTTTTGTATCGTCTCGCACATTACAAGCGATGTATTGTGCTCCGGGCGGCCGATCGCTTTGTCCGCGTTTCGGAATGTGGCGCAAATAAGTGACATCAGTCTTTGAAACACATGTAGGTCAGTGACTGTGTGCTGTCCTGTCGCACAGAACAACTTTTTATGAGTTTTGTTTATGGCACTTGTTGGATAATGTTTTGTGTCGGCGTTACGTGTCGCGTCGAGGAAGTTTATCGTTTATATACTGCACTCGATATTTGCGAGTGATACTACTTCATTTGGACTCACAAGTTCATTTTGACCGTTCTCATTTTTAGACGCATTTAGTTAAGAACACATTGATTAATATTCAAATAACATTAAGAAGACCGCGAAAAGAGAATTTTGTACTGTAATTTTAGTTTAGCATAACATTATTAACTTACCGTGTCATTGCTGAGAGCTAACTTTATAAGCTACGAGGGCGCGTAGCTCGTAGCTCGTAGCAGTACGTAGCGCTTCGTATCGGTAGTAATGACTTCCACATAGTAAATTATATCTAATATGTGAGATCGTTTACGGTAGTATAAATATAGAATAAATGAAAAATGGAAATACATTGTAGCTCGTTGCTGTAATGTGATTACGGTATTTAATAGTTTTATTTAATTATTAGAATTCTATGACAATTACTAGATTCATACAGATCTGTTCATAAATCAAACAATTTATTTTGTATAGGTAGTGAGTCGCACAACGCTGCCAAACTTTGTCTATGACGAAATTAACTCGCGCTCCCGTTGGCCGCGCGACGAGAAAGTTTTCGGCGAGTCGTTTGGTCGTCCGGCGTCCGGTTCGTCCGTCCGGTTAGTACGGACAGACACACGTGCGATGCAACTGTACGTGTACACAGTGTTGTAGGTTGCTGTAGTTTGACTTCTTCAGATGAACAGAATTTTCAATGGATAGTATTTAAACGAGTGACTGTAAATTAAAGTTTTAAGTGATAACAATAATTAATTTACGTTATAGTATTACTAAGTGAGCGACTGACTGCGAGTGACGAGAAATCAACAGAACAGCAACTTACAAACATTATTTTGAGTTACTTAAAATACAAAATGAGAAGCTTCATAATAATTGAGCAACCTAATATTTGTTTGAGTCTCAACTTTACGTCCTGCATTTTTTTCAATATTTGGCAAATGATTTTTTCATACTGAGCGGCATTTTATTTAACCTTTGGGTGCCCTTCGCTCGCTCTTGCATCATATGTCGACGGAGCCCCGCTTGTAAAGGGTTTAAAGTAACCTAACCAAACCTAAAATCGGGGTGCCCTGCGCTCGCTCTTGCATCCTATTTTGCGGGGCCCCTGTTTCTGTGAAAGTACCTACTACTCCAATTTCTCTGTATTTCTAGTCGCTCACTTAGTATTTTAGTCACACGGCTAGAATTTTAATATCTGAAATGGATTAAGCACAACCCACTTTTTACCCGACTGCGCCAGAAGGAGGGTTATTGTAAGCTCGTTTTGTATTTTATTATTAATCAATATTCGTCGTTAGTTTAGTTAATTTTTCGCTTACTCAAATTCATACCGCTCGAGTTATTAAAACAGTATCTCATCATCAGTAGCTAAGTTTTTTTTTATTCGATCGTTTTATAATTCCCCATTTTCAATTAATCATTATTTAAATTATTAGCTTTGCTTTTTTAAAAAAAAAGTAGGAGGTTCGTAATTCGGATATTTATATCTATATATATAAAAGAAAGTCGTGTTAGTTACTCCACTTATAACTCAAGAACGGCTGAACCGATTTAGCTGAAAATTGGCAGGGAGGTAGTTTAGAGCCAGGAGAAGGACATAGGATACTTTTTATCCCGTTCGACATTTTTTTTTTTTCAAAGTTTTAGCGGTATCGAAAATCATCATCTGGGACGAGTGCACAATGGCGCATAAACGTGCATTAGAAGCACTTAGCCGAACATTAAAAGATTTACGCAATGACTCGAGATGTTTTGGAGGAGCAATGATTTTACTGTCTGGCGATTTCCGCCAAATACTGCCAGTAATTCCAAGATCTACGGCTGCCGACGAAATAAACGCTTGCCTCAAATCGTCAAATCTATGGCGCTATGTGAAGAAACTGCAACTGACAACAAACATGAGAGTTACATTGCTTAATGATACATCTGCTGAAGATTTCTCGGAGCAATTGCTGACTATCGGTAATGGTCAAGTACCTGTCGATGAATCGAGCGGATTAATATCATTTCCAAATAATTTCTGTAATTTTGTCTCATCAAAAGACGAACTTATCAACAATGTATTTCCAGAAATTATTTCTAACTACAAAAATAATGAATGGTTGAGTGAGCGAGCAATTTTAGCGGCTAAGAATAAAGATGTAGATGACCTAAACTACATAATTCAAAATAAGATCATTGGAACAATGCATTCATTCAAATCTATTGACTGCGTCACAAATGAAGATGAAGCCACTAACTATCCAATTGAATTTTTAAACTCTTTGGACGTGCCTGGCTTACCGCCTCACAATTTACGCCTAAAGGTTGGCTCCGTAGTAATCATGCTTCGAAACATAAACCAACCAAAACTGTGCAACGGTACGCGTTTAGTGGTTAGAAAATTAATGAACAATGTAATTTACGCTACGATAATGATAGGAAAATTCAAAGGTGAGGAAGTTCTCATTCCGAGGATACCGATGATCCCAACCGATATGCCGTTTGAATTTAAAAGACTTCAATTTCAGATACGTCTTGCATTTGCCATGACCATCAACAAATCACAAGGCCAATCCTTAAAAGTTTGTGGTTTAAATCTAGAACATTCATGTTTTTCCCATGGTCAATTATACGTGGCATGTTCACGGGTCGGAAGACCATCTGCGTTGTTTGTTTTTGCGCCTGATAATAAATCAAAAAATGTCGTGTATCACAAGGTACTTAAATGAAGAGCAACCTATGTACTAAAATTTTAATAAATAATTATGAATGACTAGCTGCGCCCCGCGGTTTCACCCGCATATGTGTCGATCCCGTGGGAATATCGGGATAAAAACTATCCTATGTCCTTCCCCGGGACTCAAACTATCTCAATACCAAATTTCATCTAAATCGGTTCAGTAGTTTAGGCATGAAGAAAAGACAGACAGACAGACAGAGTTACTTTCGCATTTATAATATTAGTTTGGATTAATGTAGGTATTTAATTTTTTTTGTATTTTTTCCAATTAAAAAAAAAAACTGCTTATTTATTGCCCTTAAGGCGGAACAAAGTTCGCCGGGTCAGCTAGTATGTATATATTTTTTTGTATATTCGGTCATAACTCCATCATATACCTACGGCTTGTTTACAAAATTATTGAAGTGAAAACTTCTTTAGCGGCGTTGAACACTTTTTGTACTGGGGAAAAAATGTTAAACTCGCGTCAGGACACGTGACCGTCAGGAGAGATTCCCCCCCCCCCCCCCCCACCCCTCTTTCTACGGCGGCGCCAACCGAAGTGAACCAAGTGAGACACGATAATGGATGGGTGGATGGATAGATGGATGGACGGACGGACGGACGGACGGTGACGGTGACGGTGACGGTGACGGTGACGGTGACGGTGACGGTGACGGTGACGGTGTCGGTGACGGTGACGGTGACGGTGACGGTGACGGTGTCGGTGACGGTGTCGGTGACGGTGACGGTGTCGGTGACGGTGACGGTGACGGCGACGGTGACGGTGTCGGTGACGGTGTCGGCGACGGTGACGGTGACGGTGACGGTGACGGCGACGGTGACGGTGTCGGTGACGGTGTCGGCGACGGTGACGGTGTCGGTGACGGTGTCGGCGACGGTGACGGTGACGGTGACGGTGACGGTGACGGTGTGACGGTGATGACGGTGACGGAGACGGTGACTGTGTCGGTGACGGTGACGGTGACGGTGTCGGTGACGGTGTCGGTGACGGTGACGGCGACGGTGACGGTGACGGTGTGACGGTGATGACGGTGACGGTGACGGTGACGGTGACGGTGACGGGTGACGGTGACGGTGACGGTGATGGTGATGGAGACGGTGACGGTAACGGTGTCGGTGACGGTGACGGTGACGGTGACGGTGTCGATGACGGTGACGGCGACGGTGACGGTGACGGTGACGGTGACGGTGACGGTGACGGTGACGGTGACGGTGACGGTGACGGTGACGGTGACGGTGACGGTGACGGTGACGGTGACGGTGACGGTGACGGTGACGGTGACGGTGACGGTGACGGTGACGGTGACGGTGACGGTGACGGTGACGGTGACGGTGACGGTGACGGTGACGGTGACGGTGACGGTGACGGTGACGGTGACGGTGACGGTGACGGTGACGGTGACGGTGACGGTGACGGTGACGGTGACGGTGACGGTGACGGTGATGGTGGACGTGGATGTGGATGGATGGATGGACAGCTGATGGCTCGACCGTCTGTGTAGCTACACTGCTGTGTATTCGTAAAATTCGTGAATATAAAGTGTTTCAAATATGGAAATTGAACAAAGTGCATCGATTTATAAAAAAAGTGACGCAGAAATAGTGGAAAAAAATTAGTTATATTAATTCAATTCATAATTGATTTATTTCAACGTTAATATTCATGTTTTCACTTCTGCCGGCACTCCCGGAGTGCAACCCGTCTTTTTTTTTTAATGGGTAAGGTGGCATACCTTGATAACTGATGCGCGGGCGGCGCAACATGTCTTCTTCTATACTTCTCGATTAGTCGTCACCCCCTTTATAGCTAAAATAAAAATGATGTATGATTGCCTAAAATATTGACCAGTACAAGAACCCATGATTTATACGCTACATAAAACCTCTCTAAAATACTTGTAGGTAGCGTCGAAAGTACGTGGCACAAGTATGTACGTAACACAACGAGGTTGAGCCGACACATGAGAGGATCGTATCGGATTGACTCGCTCTTGTTTGTTACTCTGTGGCCGCGTCACCTCAGTTCCGAGGATTCCGTTCTGTGGCTTCGATCTGAGCTCACTGCGTGAAGAAAATGCTGCTCTATGACTTTGGAGATGCTACCTGCATATTTAACTTTGGACGCGTTCCTGGTGGACTAAAGCTTGGAGTCTTTTTTATTTATCAAAGTGACAGCCAAGTGTTAACTTTGCCAACATACTTTATCTAGCCTTACTAGAATAAAATTATTAAAAAAAAAATTGTTACAGAATAATGCCTACAGCTAAAACATTTTGATTTTCTTAGAATTTAACACAAGAGCAATTTCCGGACTTCCTGCACTAGGCTAGGCCAGTCCCGCAGGAAGCTTATAAGATCTTTCCCCGAAATTACTATTCATGGAATTTGATGATATCTAATGCTTCGGGGCTTTTTTCAATCCGTAGCTAGTCACATCAACACACACTTATTTCACCTCTTTATAGAACAATAGCCACGATGGTCGGCTCAGTAAGACATCGCGGCAAGTCCACTCACCCAGTTGGCCTCCGGCCTGGCCCCAATATGCTCAGGTGGCGGGTCCCGCGGGGCCGGGGCCCGTCGCCTGTCGGGCCGCCACTGTCAGCCGCGACCTGCGTCACGCCTGTTATTGGAACATGTCATAACGACCCACCTCGCTCCGATCTGTTGGACATTACAAAATGGACAGAAGCTCCACTAGAGGACAAACAGTTTTCACCTATATAAATACGAGTCGAAACAGACTCAGTAGAGAGATTATTCTTTGATAAAATTTATACCAGATGTGTACGTGTACCACGATTCCATAAAAGTCATTTCACGTTATGTGGGACACCACCTGCTCGCTAATGTCAAATTATAATGGCGTGCAAACCTAACCTAAAGCAAGACATTTAAGCCCTAGGCTCTAGCCGGGCATTTCTATTGTACTGAATTTCATTATGACCCGCTGGTCATTAATGTGATTTGAATTTGGAACGTCTACTAAGAAAATAATATAGAAACATTAACAAAAAAAAAGTTTTTTTCTATTAATGTATAGGTCGATCAAAGAGTTCTCACTTCATTGGTTTAAAGGATGATTTCCACCAAACGGCTCGCACTGCATCGGATCGGAAATAATACAAACGCATGCGGTGACAGCCGATCGCGTCCGGCAGCATGTCAGCGCATACGATCGGCTCCGTACCTACCGTCGCTTGCGAACGTATCCGTTTCTGCGCCTAGTCAAATAGTTTCATTCCTACCGTGTTGACGTGTTCTAATTTTTGAAAATGGTTGAAGATGACATAGTTGTGTTGGCTATTGCATTAGAAGAAGAAGAAAATAATCATAAAACACAGAAGACGAGAAGAAAAACTTGGACGACAGCCGAAAGGATTCGATCGGATACGATGACAGGCGAACGGAGCCGTACGCGCATCGCAGCGCAGCATATTTTCGGGTACGATAGTACGATCGTGTGTCGCGGAAGACGCTGGGGTAATATAGACTTAAATACTGTGTACACTACACAGGTATAACTAGACCTAGATAAAGCAAGTTCACGATCTGTATGAAAACCAAGCGTGCCATTTACTGAGTACCTACTACGTCTCAAGCATTATTTTGTGATGGGAAAATCATTTCGATTCAAAGACGCCGCCGCGTGCGGCACCCGTCTCGCCCCACCCCCGGGGCCTAGCGCCACGCTCACGCTCACCCAACCAGCAGTACACAGGACTCAGCGCGAAAGTGGTGGCTTACGATTTTTGTACGTAAGCTGGTGCGATTTTTAGCACTCGAAGTAGTTGTTTTTGCGTTATCTAGGTGTATCTATATCTGTGGTACACGATTTAATATCGTTTAAAGATTGTAAATGATGTGATGCGAGCCGTTTGGTGGAATCATCCTTTAGTCGCCATCGACGAATAAAATGGTCGGTTGCTGTGGCGCGTATACCCCCGCGTTAGATGTTGGATTTGGGCTGACGCTCCAGTGACGATATTATATTATGTTTTTTTGATGAAAATGCATAAGATTAGATAGTAAACATATCAAAACCGACATATGTTATTTTAGTTCCATCTCAGATTTGATGCCACCAACTGCATCAGACTGCTTGAAAAGTGAGCTAGTTTTGAATCTTAGTTGCACTCGGGTTTTGATTTTGTTATACTGTTGATTTTGTAATAATGTTATAAAATCAAAACCTAGCTGATAACCTTCGCGCGACCGAAACGAGTCGATAGACACCTCATGTATAAAAATCCATTCGGCCGTTAGGATGCTTCGAGGGTATCATAAGGAATTCCTCATAGCTACAATGACACATGCTATAGTTAAGTACGCATAAAAACAATAACCCTGTCCTGTCATGTAGTCGGGTAAAATAATTACACTGCACATAATTATATATTCCCCGGTTATTATTACCCCTCAAGCGACCACTGTACACCAAGTGTACACAAGAGAAAGTGTTCGAAACTTCGACGGTACACCAAGTGTACACAACTATTGTCATTGTTAAAACAATGACTTCACTGCGTCCATTCAACTACTCCGACGCGTCGGGTGTTTCGACAGGTAGGCGGGCAAACGTGTGAGAGGTTTACCTGGTTGATAAACTACTAATTCGTTAATCAAATTGGTTTGGATTACCTCGCACTAGGTGCGAAAAGTAGAGTATTCTCCTCGGGGATAAAGGTGTCTTCGTCTTGGGCGACCTTGAATCCCTTATGCACTCAGAACTCAGAGCTCCCATGCTACGCTCGGGAGCCCTAGAATCCTTCGTAGAGTTCAGGATTCAAAATAGCGCCCGCGACATTAAGACACTGCTATATCCCCTTAGTGAATAATCTACTATTAAAGCCAAAATACCGAAGTCCCGAACATCACAATCCGACAATTTGTTATGTTAGGTAGTTATTGTGGGGAATCTTCACGTGTTTATATTTTATTTATTTAAAAAAAAAAATACTTCCTGTCACTGATATTTACATAGCCAGTAGTGTTATACGAATTTGTGTGGGGTAATTACACGAATTTGTGTGGGGTAATGTAATTACCCCACACAAATTCGTATAACACTACTGGCTTAAAAGTGAAAAATACCTTTTTTTTACAAAAAAAAAAACAACCGACTGCCACAAAGACACTGCAAAGTAAAAAATAACTTTAATTTCGGAAGTCGGTGGCAAACAACGAAAATGCGAACCCAAGTACCAACGACACCGACTTCCGAAATTGAAGTTATTTTTCACTTTGCAGTGTCTTTTTTGGAAGCCGGATGTTTTTTTTTTTTTTTTAATTTTTTTTTATTTCTATTTATTTTGTCTTAGATTCAAGTAAGTGCAACATTGTAATATTGATTGTATTGACATTTTATTTTCCTTTTTGTTATTAATGTCAAGTTTAAGAAGTATTTTGCTATAATTTCTAAATTCTAGAGCCAATTTATATGATTGTTGGTTAACCTGTACCTAATTGGTGACTGTGTAAATCCGAGGCTATTATTACATGCAGTCATTGAGTTAAATAACTAGAGAAGCAAACCTCAATAAAATGTGTCAAAAAATTGTAACCACTATTTAAACGCGACGACGTAGCTTTGAAACCACTAAACATTTAAATGTAAACATATCTGTCTCACTTACACAAGTCGGAAGAATAATACCGTCACTTAGATTAGACAAAGACCGCAATATAAACATGCAATGGCGGGATGGGGTTGCCTGCCCATGCAAAATTTTACCCAACTTTTTAAGCCATAAATGACGTTCAAAAACAACGTTACGCCAAATTATTTATAAAATATTTGAATTATGTATTTCTTATTCGATGTGTATTAGAAGTTTATAACTAATGACAATAATTAAGAGATTTTCTTTTTAAATATTTTTTTATTTATTCAGTTAGTCTCTTTTCTCAGCAATCTGATTACTTTCACCCATTTATCACGGCGTGCTGCATCTTTAGGCACCCTGCAACGTTGTTATTATTTAAAAAATATTTAAAATCACTTATTCCGATAAATTAAAAACTCCCATAAATGTGGGAAACTAAAACTAAGTTTTTAGTGGTAACACTGAACCTAATTTACAAAATTCTGCATTTTATTTATTTTACGTTGATATAAACACAGAAACAATAAAATTACGTGTGGAAAGTAATTCTGGTTAATTTATTATGTTTTTGTGATCTTGAATCGCACTCTTTCACTACGAATTTACCCATTTTGGTGATATTTTTGTCGTGTGTCACTTGGTTCACTTCGGTTGGCGCCACACAGAGCACTGAAGTGACGTTAGCTACGCATAAGGCTGTGGCCTTATGACAAGTGGCAACGCCTTGGCGCAGTAATTACTGATCTAGTGTAACATATATATCAATGCATGCAGTACTTAAATTATAATATACACAGGAGCTGTTCGTGTACCTTAATAAATAAATAATAAAGTCCTGGGCCCGATGGGACTTCCCATCGACAAAGGACGAACTTCCATACAAACTTTCATCAACTATTCTCAAAAAAAAAACTCAAAAATCCTTCCTTTCTTTCATTGTAGGTATATAACGAACTTTAGTGCAAAATTTCATGCTTCTAGACCCAGCGGCTTAGGCAGTGTATTGCGTTAGATCTATGTAGGTTCAGCGACCACATGCGAGCTAAACACACGCGAAGACCCAGGGCAGTGAGGACAAGGCAACATAGCGGACAGGGCACTCATTAGGGCGTACTTCTTTATTAACATGTAACTGTTTTATGTCCCAATAAAATAAAATAAAATAGTATAAACATATTTAAGGCAAAACTTAAGAAACATGTATGTACATTATAGGTAACGTCACCAACACCCCAGAGGCAAATATAATACCATTATTTATCATTAGATATAAGCACTTTGTATCTCATTTTAAGTGAATTATGTAATTTAAGTTCTTATGAGAAATAAAATATCTTTAAACCTATATGGCCTATAGCCTTCCTCGATAAATGGACTATCTAACGTAGGTAAATATAATTTTTAAACATATTTGCTATTAGTTAATAAAAAAACCTTTCAGCTTTATAATTTATTATTATTATAGTAATATAGTATATATGTCTTTTAATAATGAACTAAACATAGTAAACATGTCTCGATTCTTACTAGCTAATTTAATTTTTAATCTGTACGCAAATTATTATCAAACACCTAAGTACCTACTTATAGCCGTGCATGTAACTCAAACTCTCGTCAAGTGTTAAGTATCATTACGCTAATTACAGCCGGGGGGTGGAACATTACATACAAGCAAGTGTTAAATAATATCATCAATACAACAAAGAGATTGATCTCGCGCGGTTGCTATGCACTGTCGCAGTGTCGCCACCCCCGGGCCGGCGAAGCGCGGGTGGGCGGGGGTCAGAGGGGGTGTATAATTAATTAATTGCCTGAGAGTAAGAAGCCGGTGGAGAGCAACCCGAGCCGCTTGTAATGCGACAATCTGGTTCACGTGTTATCGGACCTATTCCAGATATTTGTACTTAAGCGATTTATTTTAAATGATATGTTTTAAGTATATCTGTAAGTAGGTTTGTACAAACATTTTAAGCCCGCGCATGAGCGCGTGATTTTTTGTATGTAAAAAATCACGCGCGCGGGCGCGTTATCTGCTCACCGCGGCAGAGCGCGGTGCAGTGTGTGGAGCGCCTTACACGTCAATCATATTTTTTTAAACTGGATGAGGTCGTCGTTTCGTATCAGACTACTCTGAAAAGAAAGGTCGAAACAAACTCAGAGGTCACAGTCTATTTTAAAGTCCAGATATAATCTTGGTCAAATCATGTGAAGACCACGTAGATTGGTGTTTGAAATGGTCTTTTGAGGAAAGAACTACACAGATTGAGTGGACCTGTCCAGTCAGTGCACGTATTTGTCAGGAATCGTGCAGCTCAACTCAGAACATGAGGAGCTCATCGATTCGACGAGCAATACCAAAGAAAGGACATTTGGGTAGGCCGCATAAACTACTCAAACTGCCAGACCATTATTAAAACGGAAAAAAATACCAACATAGGCCTCACATTCACAATCCATATTATAAATGCGAAAGTGTGTCTGTCTGTCTGTTACCTCTTCACGCTTAAACGCTGAAACGAATTATTGGTCTACATTATTCTTTATTTGATTACAGTATGATTCATGACAAATTGATGCGAACTACTACTAGTACCCAATAGAATTAACGGATTCAGAATATTTCCAAAATACCTACATTTGAACTCCAACACTAGTCTTTACCTCATCAATAAAGGCTGTTCGCCTTCTCAAACATTAGGTATCAACTTTCGACCGCGTCATTTAAAATGCGTTCCTTTTCAAGATAACGAAAAAACCGTTCAAAGGGTGAAAAACTCCGCCGAGGATCATTGTACCATTTGTCATGGCGCGGGAGAGGCCCCCAGAGACATGAGGCCTCCAATCATCAATTTTCGAGTACGCGAGGACTCGGCCGGGATCGTTGTGACCCGCTGCGGATCGTTGCGAATCGCTGCGGCGTACCGCGGCGCGATATAAATTAGAGGCGAGTTATGCGACGTTTTGTACGATCAGCGTCACGGACTACCTGCGCAGCTTGTATTCGATACATCATTTTTGGTACAAAACAATATACCTACGTAATAATTTGGCAACTAATCAAATTCATATATGTGAGTTATTCTGAAATTGTCTATGTAACTGAATATATCAAGCTGAGATACTTTTATAACTTGATCTCTAACAAGAATTTCCCGGAAAATCTACCGAAAATTGAAACAAAACACTTAAATTAAGATTGATTGTGATTAGGTATTGGAAGTGCGTCTCGGAGGAGCACAAAGCGCCTCCTACACCGTTCAATAACTGTATTCAGCGTCAAAGTGCGCAATAAAGTTGTCCTCAACATTGAGACAAGTTCGTATCTGTCGGGCACAAGCGGGGCTCCTAATTCACGGCTTCCACTCCCAAATTAATTAAAAGTCGTTTAATAAAAACAGTAAATTTGCTGTGTATCGTTTTTTCGGCAGCGCACCGGCGCGGCCCAATTATTGGAGAACACGTTTCGATTTAATAAAGCAATTTAGAAAAAGGGCAATTTGCATCGGAATGAGGGAAGGGTTGTCTGGGAGGAAAGAATCGGGAACAAGTATAACGGACAAGCGGCAAGCGGCCACCAGGGACGCTGGGGGCGCGGGGGGCGCGGGGGGCGCGGGGGACCGGCGGCGAGCGGCGAGCGACTCGGGCCGCGTCGGACGCTCTTAGCCCTACGCTACACACTGAAACTGAGTCTATGATAAATGATTTTATTTCTGTAAGTAGGTTTGTACTGTAATACATAAATATTAATTTAGTAGTTAGTTCATGGTTCAAGAAATAATGTGAATCGTCTGTGGTCAGCTCTCTCTCTTGTCTCTGCATCCAGGAACAGCAGCAATGTCGTAGCTTGGATAATTAAAATAAAAGTGATTAACATGAATTATTCCGATCTGTCAATCTGCTTTGTCCCCTTAGGGGGACAGATCGGAAAAAAAGTTTGGTCTATCCCCCTGTTAGCAACGAGCGGACAGCGCGAACTTTATTCATTCCTGTCTGTCCCCCTATCAGTGATCAGAAGACTGATTGTTATTATACCTGCAATACCTACTGTGATTTACCGGACTGGCTGATTGAAAGAAAAACAAAAAAGAAATGTTATTTATTTACCTAAATACTAGCTGCGCCCCGCGGTTTCAACCGCGTAAAGGTCGATCCCGAAGGAATATCGGGATAAAAAGTAGCCTATATCCAGGGTGTCAGCTACCTCCATACAAAATTTTATCAAAATTGGTCCAGCCGTTTGAGTGTGAAGAAGTAACAAACATATAAACACACCCCACACACACTCACAAACTTTCGCCTTTATAATATTAGTGTGATAGATGATTATAAACCCAAACCACTAGTCTTGTGGCAATGTATTAAATTCTATAGGGGACAAACAGGAATAAAAAGATTCATGATACTTTTTTTTTAACTTTTTTTCCGATCTGCCCCCCTAAGGGGACAAAGCAGGGTGACAGATCGGAATAATTCCTGGTCGGACAAAGTGTTATTGGAGTTGTCCATCAGAAATTTCTGAGGAGCAGCCTGGACTCGAGTGCCCGCCCGGACTGGAGTCGTGGCCGGTTGATGGCAGTACGCTCGCCCCCTATTATTCTGGTTGGAGAGATGTAGGTGTACGATAGGTACAGATTTGCCTCACCTGTCAGGGAGTACCGGCGTGATGTTCTGTGATGCGAACATCGAGTCTAGCTGTTTATAAAACGTATTGTATGAAATAAAACATGATTTATTGTTGTAAATTAGTTTATTGATCGCTTCATTATACCTGTTTTTTACAACTCCTTATTTTTTTATAGAAACTAACTGATCACTTTATAGCATTTTCATGACTCTGTCAAGTAAAAGCAAGAATGTAGAAGGTAAGAGTTTGTAGAAGTTACGACTTATTTACTCATTACTATAGGTACCTGGGATTCTACCGGAGAGCTACTCGAGTAGGTTCGTCCTTTATGAGTTATTTATCGTACCTACAGAATTATAATACTCCGGTTATCTAAATTAAACAAATTGACAGATGCACGATTGTCTTCTAGGTACTATAAGGACTGACTACAGTGGAGAGCTATTTTACTTGAATGAAACTCCTATTGGCTTTCATGATATTATTTTAGGAGTATTTCATCGAATATATCAAATTAGTTCCACTTATTTATCACACGTCAAACCTACGACTCTCAATGATACATGCAATGGAATATGCCTTCAAATATTATCGGATAGTATCTCAAAAGATATATATACTCTAAAGTACTGTAAAGGCTTGAAGGATAGTCTGTAGGTACTAGGCGTCGAGTTTTTGTTTTTACTAGAAGTAGTATCAAAACAAATTACACAAAATACACAGTCACAGAGTCGTCTATGAACCCGTAGGTACCGAGCAAGCTAAAGGCCCGTCCATACTGTCCGCTGCGTCGCGCGTCCCTAATGCGGTGCTTCGCTTGCCACCCCGCCCGGGCGCCGCACTATCATAGCCGATGGAAAAATCGTCCGATTCCGTATAATAATCGTCGACATTGAATAACAATCGCGTCGCCGGCTCGCAGCGCCTTTATTAATAAATTCTATTACATATTACGAAGTGACACGGCCGGGAACGGGGGGAAGGGGGGTGGGTTACTCTGTCGTCTATGATTTTCGTTTTCGTTTCTCGTGATATCGCGGACGTTTAGCGCATTTTATTTGCTGCTGTTGATATCTTTAGGTCGCATATGGTGCGACGTACCTACATGCTAGGGAGTAGCCTGTGCTTGTAATAAAACTATAAGTATTGAATACCTACATTATAATTAACGGTTAACATTATTAGCCGTTTAGGTGCTTACTCTTAAAACTTTCCGGAGATAGCAACACAACGAAAGAAATGAATTATTTTACTGAGCATTTCGTCAAAAACGTACCTTCTGTTCAATTGTGGCTACTATGGCAAGTGCAATCAATAAACTGATCATTTGAGGATTCTATATTCATTTATGTCTGTATTTATATGGTGTACATAATAAAGAGTATTCTATTCTATTCTTCAGACGTGGGGAAATCCGACATACATACCGGCTAATTTCAAGCTGTGATACTACATCACCGTCTGATCTCTATTTGCTCCGTCTGATCGAAATACTCATTAATGTGGCACATTTCATGTGATTACTAAGTACATTTGACCTTTCTTTATGTAATTCGGTTACTGAGGTTCCCACTCGCTCACCCTGAGGTTGTAAGTCAAGCCGTAGTCAGTGCCAGTTGTGAGTTACCTAATATTTATTTTTTTGCGATAGGTATACTTTGCGCTAGTAGGTAGTAGGTTAAGCTCTAAAAAGCTTAAATTGCTTAAACCAGAAAAAAATCTACTTGGACATATCTGTGAGAATAAAAGCCGTTCATTTTTCATCCATCTATCATTGAGACTATCTAAACATATCGGCTGAATGGGTTTTCTTCGCAACCTGCAGTCATCATAGCTCACTGAACCTTCAGCACGTTATCCTGGGACCGACCTCAGTATTAGTACTTCTATGATATCATAATCTTGGCGTGTCTCTATATCCTACTTGGTACTAGTTGGTGTTATTTCTGTGAACTGCGACGGGGTTTGGCAGGGGGAGGAGGGGGTAGCGTGTCATTTTCGTCTATCTGGTAGCTCAAGGACTGTCCTTGTCTCTAATACTCTCCCAGTGACCTCGACCTTGGGCACGTTGTATCTCACGTAGTCACGTCAGTTGCTTCCAAAGACTTATATTCTCTATGGTTGCTTCTGTTAAAATAAAAGAACCGCTACATATTTGTTTCTGAATAACTATCGGACTCCGATACAAACGGACAGTTTGTTTGCGGCTCTAGGTATCACTGAAGTTTACATTTTTTTACTTTAAGTGACAATAATGAATCAAGTTAGAAATCATAACAGAAATAAAAATAGAAATATTTCAATTGCTTATCATGTAGGGTTTACTTGCTTCACTTTTATGGTTCGGTACCCGAAGGCTGCTGACGCGGCGACGGAACCCTTTTGCTAAGGCTATTCTGTCCCTTCTTCCGTCTGTCACAGGGCTGATTCTTTTTAACCGTAATAGGTAGACTCTTGAATAGGGAGCGTTTTTTTATATTTATTCATAGAGCGTGTCTAAATACCTAGTTAAAACAAAACAGTATAAACACACAAATAGTTTCTAATATCTGCAGCACAAGTTTAAAGGTTTTACATCACATACGTCTTTTTAATTCATCAACTTTGATCAAATAAGTTAATGAATAAAGAAAAGGCTTGAGTTTTATTTCTTATCGGTAAATATTAATAAAACGTATTTCTAATATCGCTAGACGTCAAAGTAAATACTACTAAATACCTAACATAATAATTATTAATTTTTCGAAAGCGTAAATACTTTTAAATTAATTACTTTTTCTAATAAAAATGTAGCAAATAAAAGTTTTGCTGATATTTTTAATAGAAGCAATTAATTAGTAATGAAACGCAACAATTTGTAATTAATGAATGAACGCACAACTTGATCGTAGTGCGAACATTCCAGAGGAGTCGCCGCCGCGCCGGTCGGCTGGATTACTAAAATCAATTTACATGAACACTATTTAATTACTAAATGCCTAACGGAGATATAAATAACTTCGTGTCATTAATCTTATTCATCAAGTTTGGTGTAACACGTTTAATTTGGAAATAATTCAATAATCTTTCTGCTGTTTAAAGATGTACTGATACAATTTCTATGACGGTAAACGACTGCATTCAGTTTAATTTGGCGCCAATCGAAGAAAACGATGGGATGCTGTGAGAAAAAGTGTACTGAGACAGGAAGGTGTCGGTTACAGTAGTAACTCTAAATTGATGATCACGTGACAGCGGCGGATTAGCGCCCTCCTCCCCCTCCACACCCCGCACCGTACCGCGCGCCCTCGTAAGCCTAGATATCGGCGATTCCGCGGCAGGCCCGCATTCCATACGTTCTACGGTCCACCTATAATTTCCGATCCCTTCGCGCAGGGAGTTTAAGGCAAGTTGCTCTGAGCCCCGAGCCCTGAGCCTCTCAACTTTCGAGCTGCGCCACTTAGCGAGTTTGCAATCGTTTGTTAGAAACTGAAACGATTTACCCACAGTCGTTTGGCCCATGAACCGTTGGTCAATATTATCTTTAACCCATGAACGTTTTGTCCAGAGAACTTTTCACCCATGAACGTTTCGCCAACATAACTCTACGTCAGTGAATGCTTAACAAACAGAACGTTTTGACCAATAACTTTTCACCCAAAGGACAAGGCCAACAGACACCGGGAAAGGTGAAAGTCGACGGAGCCCCGCTTCGCGGGGCCCCTATTTCTGTGAAAAGGGTTTAAATTAACCTAACCTAACTTCGGGGTGCCCTACGCTCATTTTGCTCGCTCACTTGAGCCGCCGTCATCCCCTTCGAACCTAACCTGTCCGAGTCGGGGTGCCCCAAGTCCCGAGCTCGCTTCGGTCGCTCTTGCATCCTAAGTTCTATTTGACATGGGTCAATTGTTCTTTGGGTGAAAAGTTATTGGTCAAAACGTTCTGTTGGTTAAGCATTCACTGACGTAGAGTTATGTTGGCGAAACGTTCATGGGTGAAAAGTTCTTTGGACGAAACGTTCATGGGTTAAAGATAATATTGACCAACGGTTCATGGGCCAAACGACTGGGAAAATCGTTTCAGTTTCCGTTTGTTATGAGGAACTGTTACGAGCTATTCAACCATTAATTGACCCCCCCCCCACGCCCCTTTACGATACTAGAATAGTCGAGTCATTAATGTTATTATGTGAACAACTATTCGATAAATGTCAATACTGTTTAGATCACGTTACAGTGGCTACCATTGGATCGGTCTTTGAAGCTAGTTAATTTTATTATTAATTTTATGGTTGTTATTTATTTATTGACCATCGTACGCCAATCATAAAATAACGCGAAATGTAATACGTAAGTATAAAACATTCCTAGAAAAACTCGTGTGAAGCTGTTACAAAGTAAGTACGAGTATGCAGTGTACTTGGTACGAATGTCCGGAATTAATTACTTAATTATTCCCTCGTTTTCTATAGCATCTTTTGCGATCAATTTAATGAAAAATACCAAGTTTGTAACACCTATAAATTGGAACCGCAAATGAGTTTAATTTGTAGACACCCTTTGACGGCCGCCTGTGGTTCGAACAAGAACTCATTACAAGAGCGCAACGTCGCGCCCTGCCACGAAACGAAGCAAAATAACTAATTATAGTTAAATTATTTGCGATATTATTAAAAATGAATTACACTCTTTCTACTTACAAGGTATTCTTAAAAGGTCTTTTACCCGTTCACTTTTCATGGGTACATTCGATCTCCTGCAGTCTTGACAGCCTCTACAGATGGCAACGTAAGTAGTTGTCAGAGTGATGATACTTGAATTGCCATCATTTTTAAATAGTAGGTATTTCCCTTGCAGAGTTCTGCATTAACTCCATTTTGTCTTCTGTATGAGTGAAGGTTTGTTACTCGTTTTATTATTTAGCTGTCCTGTCAGTTCATTATTATTTCGCCTAGGGATGTTCCTCGAATAATTAATGTAGAATCGTTGGGAGCATTCAAAGTTGTGTCTAGTGGAAGCAGAAGTCAAACAATATAAAAGAGCTGGAGTACGAAGTCGTGCGAACTGCAAAGTGCTCCGAGTTGAAAGTTCAGCTGTCCCACAACATGTATGTTGTACACATGTACGTGTGTGTTTATTCTATGAAAGTTTATTTATTTGAATGGATGACGGACAGACACCCCTGTATACAACTGGAGGACTTCGTTCGTTATAATAAGACCGTAACTAGGTAATTACTTAATTATGTACAGGGGTTTTAGCAAAGTAGCAATTAGTATTTCAATCTAACTGCAATTTAAAAAATATGGAATACAAACATTTCAATAACAAAGTTGCCTAGATGAATCTGTTGCTAAAGCAAAGCAGAACATTACCTACACTATCCGTTTATGGGCTGCGATGAGATGCGTCCAGCCCCCTTCACAAACACTCGATATGCTTCCGTATCGTATCGAACATTAATCATTGTTATCGTAGGAGTCTTCTCAATGCTGTTCACAAGTCCAAAACCCGAAAATTTTGTCAGTTCAAATCAAATAGATGCCCGCTATTCTTCCAACAGCTATTTTCTGTTGAGGGGAAGTCAAATCAGGTTATCGAAATGTCACGTTTTTGATACGATAGCCTGTCGTATGTTTGTGAATCAGGGCTCAGGTGCGGTCCGGTGCGACGCCGCGCGGTCATCTGCGGCGGCACGCTCTGCTGGAAGTGACGCCGACATGACGCGCATGTCATTACGCTGTCCATATCTGGCACAATGAGGTGAGATCGAATAATAAAGCTTGTTGTTTTCATTAAAATTATAATTTTCACGTCACTCCGTCCGTCCATATGCGGTGAGGTGCGACCCGGTGCGGTTCAGTGCGACGGTGTGCGGTCAGCTGCGGTCGTGCGCTCTACTAGACATGACGTGGAAATGACGCGCCTGTTATTGTGCTGTGCATAACATCAGATACTCTGAGGTGAGCTCAATCAATTAATTTGCCAAGTTTATCGATGTCATGGTCAGATGTTGACACTAGGTATTCAGAAGTCTGTTGTGATATTAATGAGTAAATACAGAATAATAATAATAAATCCATTTATTACAGACTAATTACATGTCAATAGTTGTTAGTAACAAAGGTCTTAAAACTAAGTTAGTCAATAGTCAATACTAAAAACAAAAACAAAACATCATTCAGACCTAATTCAAGCTCTCAAAATTCAAATAATAATACCACTCATGTCAAAATATATCATGTCAAAAAAATAACACAGCACATTCACTGGCACGCCAACCTTACCCTTCATTTTCTTAGTTCCCTTCCAGAATGCGCGACAGTTTTTTACCGGAGACATCGTCTGCTAAAATGTCCATTTCAAGCTGGTTTTTATGGAATTGACAGAATTTTAGGCTCGACTTGAAAGTTTTGCGTGTTGTGAAATGTCATCATTATACTTCATTGCTTCGTCCTTCGAGATTAGGTAACATTGTAATAATACGTCTAAGATATCGCCTTTCACCCACTAAGTTTGAGTTTTTTTTTTTTTTTTTTTTTGTATGTAGGTACTTCGTCTTCCTTCTCGTTACGCCTGTAGTGTCATTCATTCGCGTTTTAGTGCGTCGCCGATCACCACTTCCTTTCTACTTTTCGTTAAAAATTAAAAGAAGATGCCGAAACGTAGTCACAAAAACGACGACAGTGATTATTTGAGAAGAAAGATTCGAAAACTGGAAAAGAAAATCAATAAACGCGCCAAACGGTCGCGAGTTCGAATTTGTTCCGAAAGCAGTAGCTCATCGACGAATATAGTTCTATCGCCTGAGCTATCGGATCATGACGGTAAGCTGAAGTGTTTTGTTATTAATGCTATAACAAAAGAAGATATTGTGAATAGTTTTTAAGGACTATATCCGTATCATAATTTGACATGACGTCATGTTCATGTTCCAAATAGTGTTGTGTACATCTTATGGGGATGTTACCTTCACATAGTTTTGGATTCCCAATTCATTGGGTAAATTATATACCTACCTACATTTTAGTGATTGTGTACATTTGAAAGGAATGTTACCTTCACATTAGTTAATGACCTACTCAAATTTATGTAGGTACGTAGGTATAGATTCAATATATTAAACAGTGTTGTGGATAGTTTTTAAGGACTATCGCCGCGCTATTTTCTCTCCAATACCTACATCTGGTCTTATTATATTCCAGATGAAATGGACATTCAGCCCGAAGTCGAGTCAGTTCCGATTTTTAGTGCAGAGGAGCCACAACCGGGTACCTCCACCTCAATTACAAATGTCCCTGCTACAGACGTGGTACAGACAATGCAATCAGAACTGCCCGTTGAAGCAGCGCTCGATCCCCCTGAACTGGATAAAGAGATTCTGAATCTCTTGGGCGAAACACCCTCAAAGGAAAAAAAATATGGACCGGATATAAGAGGTGAATTATCTGTTCGCTGGGAACACATCGCAACGACAGGCTTGACAAAGGATGCCAGAAAGGAGCTGCTAGAAAAGCATCTTGTTCCAAAAAACTGCACAAAGATTGACGCGCCGATATTAAATCCAGAAATAAAGGCCGCTTTATCGGATGTTCTCATCAAAAAAGACAAAGCACTGGAGAATAAACAGGTGCAAGTCGCTGCAAGTATATCATGTATTGGTGAAGCTCTCAATACATTGTTTTCTTCGGATCACAAAGACCAGACAGTAATAAAATTGCTGATCGAAGCAGGGCGACTGATGTGTGACTCACAACACAACGAGTCCATGACAAGGCGTAGTTTCATATGTTCTACAATAAAAAAAGATATTAAAGATCATTTGTTTAACACAGAAATCGATCATTTCTTATTTGGTGAACAGCTGACCGATACTCTCATAGCTGCAAAAGCCATATCTAAATCAGGCGCTGAAATTAAAATAAACACGCCAGTCAGAAGACCTGCACCAGCGCAGAGGCCACGGCAGGCCCCTTCTCAGGCTTTAAACCAGAGGCCTCCGTTCCCGCCGACGCGGCAAGCGGGAGCAGCGAGGAGGACCGAGCCGGCGCCGCGCCCGCGGCCGCAGCAGCAACCGCGACAGCCGCCGCGCTTGCAGCAGCGCCCAGCCCCCCGGCGCTAGACCTGGTACGTTCCGCAGGACGATTATCATATTTTTATGATCAATGGCAATTGATGACCAATGATCCGGTTATATTATCGTGGATAAGAGGATACGAGATACCTTTTACGAAACCGGTGCATCAGACATTCGAACCTAGTTTACCTACATTGTCTTCATCAGAATCCTTTTAATATAGGGCGGCCATCACTGATCTTATAAACAGTGGAGCTATTTCACATTGCGAACCATGTGAAGGACAGTTTCTTTCTAGTTATTTCCTGATTAAAAAACCTAATGGTAAAAACAGATTTATATTAAATTTAAAGTCTCTAAACAAGCACATCATAACAGAACATTTTAAAATTGAAGATCTGAGAACAACATTAAAACTAGTTTCAAAAAACAGTTACATGGCCACCCTTGATTTGAAGGATGCGTATTTTCTCGTATCTATACATCCGAGCTGCAGAAAGTACTTACGATTTAAGTACGAGGGTAAAATTTACCAATTCAATGTTTTACCGTTTGGCCTAAACACAGCCCCATTTGTTTTTACAAAATTATTAAAACCGGTAATTTGTTTACTAAGATCATTAGGCTATTTGTCATCTATTTATTTAGATGACATTTGTATTATTTCTAATAATTATCAAGATTGCCTAGATAATATATTACAAACAAGAAGTATTTTAGAGTCCTTAGGATTTATTATTAATATAGAAAAGAGCTGTATGATTCCAAGTAACGTTTGCAAATACCTTGGTTTCGTTATAGATACGAAAAAATTTCATGTAAGTCTACCTAAAGAAAAACGAAATTTGATTAAACAAGAATTACAATCGCTCCAAATCAAACCTCGTTGTAAAATAAGACATTTTGCGCGCTTGGTAGGCCTCCTCACTTCATCTTGCCCCGCGATTCAGTACGGTTGGCTTTATACTAAGCAAATGGAAAGATGCAAATACCTTGCACTGTGTCAAACGAATAGTTACGATAGCCACATGTCTTTACCACATTACCTGCAGGACGATTTCTCCTGGTGGTTAAAATCAATTGATGACGCAGTCAATCCCATTAGACAAGACAGCTACTCGCTAGAAATATTTTCAGATGCTAGCAAAAAAGGGTGGGGGGCAGCATGCGGTGAGGAGACCGCCAGTGGCCAGTGGAGTAATTCAGAATGTGTCGAACATATAAATTATCTAGAACTCCTAGCAGCATTCTTGGGTTTACAAATATTCGCAAAGGGATTAAAAAATCGTCAAGTTTTACTACGTATTGACAACACAACTGCTATTTCGTACATCAACCGTATGGGTGGAGTAAGATTTCCACATCTAACTGAAATCACAAAATCCTTGTGGCAGTGGTGTGAAGCTCGCGGTATATTTGTGTTCGCTTCGTACATAAGTTCAAAAGATAACGAAATAGCAGATGCGGAGTCTAGAAAATCTCACCCCGATACCGAATGGGAGATCAAAGATCATGCCTTTGAAAAGATTGTACAAGCCTTTGGGCAACCTAAAATTGATCTTTTCGCATCAAGGTTAAATAATAAATGTGTTAAGTACATATCATGGAATAGAGACCCTGGAGCATTCGCTGTGAACGCTTTTACTTTAAGCTGGAAAAATCTATCTTTCTACGCATTCCCTCCTTTTGCGGTTATACTAAAAGTCTTAAGAAAAATAATAACCGATCAGGCCGAGGGTATTGTTGTGGTCCCATATTGGCCCACGCAACCCTGGTTTCCACTGTTTCAAAAACTTCTCTGTTCCGAATTGATTCAGTTTACACCTTCTGCTAATGTGTTATTATCTATTTCCAACAGTCTCCCGAAGCTTACGTTGATTGCAGGGAAGTTATCAGGACGGCACTACGGAACAGAAGAGTACCACCGTCAGCTTTAGATATTATGATAGCTTCCTTGTCTGAAAATTCAATAAAACAATATGACGTTGCAATTCGACGTTGGGTAAGCTTTTGTAAAACTCAGAATATTGAAATACATGAAGCGTCAATTCCGATGGTAATTTACTTTCTCACTGAATTATTTAATTCTGGTTTACAATACGGATCTTTAAACAGTCATCGCTCCGCTCTGTCTTTGATCTTAGGATCGAGAGTAGGGTCTGACGACCGTGTTACTAGGCTATTTAAAGGTTTTTACAGACTTCGTCCTCCAGCCCCCAAATATAATATCACTTGGGACCCCTCAATAGTTTTAGATTCATTATCAAAATGGTACCCAAACCGTAATTTAAGTTTAGAACAATTGACCAAGAAGACTGTAACTTTGCTCATGCTAATAACTGCACACAGAGTGCAGACGATTGGCAAAATAACATTAGAAAATATAACTGTCCATAGTCAGCTTATATTAATCAAGATAAACGATTTAATAAAAACATCTCGTCCAGGTTCAGCTCAACCTTGTCTTAATATTCCATTTTATAAAGACCGTCCGGAAATATGTCCGGCTGAAGCGTTGGTAGCTTATATAGATAGGACAAAGTCTTTGAGAAACAATGCCAATAGCCTATTCCTAAGTATTAAAAAACCACATAAACCGGTATCCACAAATACTATCAGCCGGTGGATAAAGGATATGTTATCAATTAGCGGAATTGACACCTCAATATTTTCTGCTCACTCCACCAGACACGCAGCCACCTCAGCCGCTCATAGAGCTGGTGTCAATATTGACACGATACGAAAGACCGCTGGGTGGAGTGGCACCTCCAACGTCTTCGCTAGATATTATCATAGAGAAATTCAATGTGAACAATCTGATCAATTTGCCTTATCAATCCTAACCTCTGATTGATGCATTATGTTAGAATTTTATTTTTAATTCCTACTTATAAGAATTACCCCTAATTAATGAGAAACTACATTTTAGTTTTAGAAAACAATTATAATAAATATTGTTTGATCATTATACGTTTAATTACTTAAATATCAGTGTTTTAATATTTCACCATCTTTCAAAATCTACAATGTTACCTAATCTCGAAGGACGAAGCAATGAAGTATAATTGGAGATTAAACGAACTTACCTGAAGTGAAGTTCTATCCAAATTATACGAGTTGCTTCGTCCGAAGAGATTAGTTCCCTCCCAACCCTATAACTCCCAATATCTTTAGTGAAATATTAAAGGGCTTTCAACTAAATGAATGACACTACAGGCGTAACGAGAAGGAAGACGAAGTACCTACATACAAAAAAAAAAAAAAAAAAAAACTCAAACTTAGTGGGTGAAAGGCGATATCTTAGACGTATTATTACAATGTTACCTAATCTCTTCGGACGAAGCAACTCGTATAATTTGGATAGAACTTCACTTCAGGTAAGTTCGTTTAATCTCCAATTATAAAACACTACTGTCTGGCTTGCCATACGACACATACCTACTAAAAGCCTATCTATCTCGTGATGTGCTTCCCTCACATGCTAGGTCTCACTAAACTCTTACCTTTTTATGCTTTCTGACTTGTCTGCTTAGTACAGAGGCCTCACACAATATTTCTGTAATGTCATTAATATATGTAATTTGTTATAATGACATTATAGAAATATTAATAACAGATAAGTAAGTATCTTGTCTTCTTCTATCTTGTATCTTCATTATAATTATATTAATTGTTTTCCGACATCCACGCGAACGAAGTCGCGAGCACAGCTAGTTATAATAATAAATATCTTGTCTTCTTTGTTCGGTATTAGTTTTCTCGCGCAAAATAAATCTTAATAGCGGTTAACCTATGCAGGGTATAGAATTAATCGAACATAACTGAAAACATATTTTTTAAACATATTTGAAAAAATTATTTAAGCTGCATCAAAACAAAAAAATAAATTGAAAAATAAACAAATCAACTTCAAACAGTCCCATTACAATTGGAAACAGCATCGATGCGTGATTGCTAACGCATTAATTGTCCGCGGCCGTCCGGATTCCGGTACGATCCGGGCCGGTTCGGTCATTACGGCGCCAATTTGCGTCCATTGAGCCGCGCACGTACCGAGGACTAGGGGCGCAGGGGCGCAGCGCGCCCAATTGCGTCTATTTTATACGTCGCACTCGCAGCAGGATTGCTGTTAATGATGTGTTAAATGTCAATTGACAGCCGAAAGGGATTTTTTAATCATCAGGTAATTTTCACCTTTAGAATCGCTGCGTAGATTACGGAGGCGACCATAATTAGGTTAATGCCCTTTTTAACCGACTTTAAAAAAGGAGGTTCTGTATTCGACCCGTATGTATGTATGTATGTATGTATGTATGTATGTATGTATGTTTGTATGTCCGCGATTATCTCAAAAACTGCTGAACCGATTTTGATAATTCTTTCATTAGTGTGATCTACATACTTTCAGGAAGGTTTTAGTACATAATACATTAGGTAATTATTCTTATGTACGAAGTTATATGCATAAATGTACTGCATCTCCGGCATTTGTATGGGAATTTTGATGATTCTTCGAGTCGTGTCTTCAATTCTTGAATGCACTAGTGTTAATTGAATTTGTGTGGGATAGGTACAACTAAAAAGTGAAAAATAAAAACTTTTTACAAAAAAAAACAACCGACTTAAAAAAAAACACTACAAAGTGAAAAATAACTTTAATTTCGGAAGTCGGTGTCAAACAACGAAAATGCTGAACCAACGACACCGACTTCCGAAATTAGAGTTATTTTTCACTTTGTAGTGTTTTTTTTGAAGTCGGTTGTTTTTTTTTTGACACTGTCTTTATCATTTTGCATTGCGCATTAATTTCGTATTTACGACAAGATATGGAAGTCAGTACCTATTTCCAAAGCTAAGTAGTTAAGTACCATTGTGACGTAACGTTTCCAGGAAAACATTGTCTCTCATTTTATGTATTTTTTGAGTTATAGGTAGTTAATACCTTTTCAATTTAATATTAAATTGGTTTTGTGATAGGTATATTGTGTTCTACGGTGCAGAGTTTTAAATTAATGTGCCATGAACGGACATTTTTACCATCATAACTCGTCAAGGTCTTTTCAAGGATTTTCCAATGCATGCGGTGGAAAAGTGTCAGAGCTCAATGTGGCCGTAGGCTAAAGTATTCTCAGAATGATCGTACGGTAACGCTACTTACGGCACTCGTCCGATTCTGAGTAACCTATCCGGCGCCGGATGACGTTTGCCGAGGTCCGGATTGTAGTCAGCATGACGTCAGAAGTGAGCAAAAATTGCTTGGGCCGTGAGTTGAGAACAAAATAGTAACCAGCCAAAAGGTGCAATAAATTATAATGGTTTCAACGGGAAAAGACTTGGTGTCTTACTCTCAGCCAAAACACAAAGACGGTAAATTAATGAGCAACCTTTGTCTTATAAGACAGCAGTGTTTTTAACTAGCTTGTAAGTCAGAGATGCGAACCTAATTAAAATAATACCATTACATACTTACATAAGCACTCAGTCTCATGTTAATAATGTCTCCACATACATTATTCGAGAGTTCTTTACTTTTTATTACGAACGTTGTAGTAATAAGATGTTATCCAAAGTACATTATAATTTAAAAATACTTGAAAAATAGTAAACTGTTTAATAATGATGTGCGAGCCTCTAGATGCTAAGGCACCTACAGCTCGGTAATTTATCAAGAAACCTCATGTTACGAGTACAACCCTATTGCTATTAACTTTATTTTTGTACTCGACAGTCACCTTCAACTAAGCAATCAATCATCTTGTGAAACTTTATATTGCTTTAGAAAAGCATTTTTAATTACAAGCCAATTTTAAAACAATAACGTTGATGGATCTTGAATATAATAAGCATTTGTATGAAACTAGGTACGTCATTATCCCCCACCAAGTGACCCCAGGGAAGACGGTGGCACAGTGGTCACGAGCTGCCGTGCATAGCGAGGCTCAGGGGAGGCTCCTTTACAGTCTCCCCAGGGATGTGCCTTACAGGCGTTGCACGGGGGGGGTTCCGGAATTGGTCTTTTAAGAGGAACCGGGACCACCCCTATGTGCTGGTGGTGATCACCGGGGTGGTTTTAGTGAGGTAAAAATCCCACACTCCCCGCCCTCCCTCCCCGGAGGTCAGGTGCCTTTTGAAGGTTTCCCCCCAACAACAAAAAAAAAGGTACCTTATTATCTGCTCTCTCATTACTCCTGAGCTAAGTAGTTTGAAATTGTGGAAATCTATTCTCTCATTGGGTTGAACAAGTTGTACGAACAAAGTCACCAACATGCATGTTACTATGATTATGACTTGACAAATTCACGTATCGGAATACGTAAATGCTTGGAATCTCTAACAGAATTGTTTTTCTTTCCTTTGATCCAAAATTGGTAATATTGAAAATTGAAAACCGAAAGCATAGTGCAGGTAATTTAATACTCATTTTATGCGGGATATGAGAAACTCTCTTCCAGGAACAATCTTAGTCAACACGATCACTCGTCTAAGCATTTAAAAAAAAAATTCTCTCTGTAGATCCGTTCAGCTGTTTTATCATTTTGTATTTGTGGTATATTGTGGGGAGGCCATCTGACGCGTCATTTGGTGCCGTTCAGATAGCGCCGCGGTGCCTAATGCACGGCTTCGTCTGAGCGATACGAATGTCCCAACAGTTACTGTTCGGTAGGACAGAGCAGCTGCGTTTGATCAGCATGAAGGCTTGTTTGGCGTTAGGGTTGACCGTGAATATTGTTTCATATATTGCTCCTCTCCTTCGCTTCTCCTGTGGCAAGTACTGTTCAATGACTTTAACAATTTACAATATAAATTTTAAACATAAAAGTAAAATGAAAAGAATGGGTATAATTTCTGTGAGCACGTGTTAGTTTTTTTAACATCCTTTCATCATTAAAAACTTTTAGAAAGTTTTTACTCACACTGAAATCCAAAATTATTTTTAAAATGTAAAACCATCAAACTTTGACCAGCGGGGTAGTTGCGGAACACACTATCAGTAGCAACGGGTTTCATTTTGACAATTCAACAACATTCATTGCGTTATTTTCGTTGTTGAGCAGACCAATTTTTCAAACATAATGAAGCAATGACAGTGATCGACAGCGTGTTACGCAATTAGGGTGCTGAACACTTGCGCCAAAAGGCACACACAATACCCGGAGTGCACTAAACAAATGTGCTCGACTTGGAGTTGAGAACAAATGTAGTAGTGGATACAAGTCCAATAGAGGCACGGAGCAAACATCTTAGAGGCGCGGTGTAGGGAACAAAACATTAATTCAGTGGCGAGTCAACACTCGGCTGTGGAGCGCGAGCCTCGACAGTGCACAGGGACGTGTAGAAGGATCACTTGCAGCAGAAGACGAGGTACGGCCGGCAAACTGTGGGTAAGGCCATAATTACCCCACGCTACACCCATATTCAAGTTCTGATACTTGTTCTCAACAAGTCTTGTAAAAACATGTAAAAATATGTAGTTCATAATGTATATCATACATGTTTTGGCGTTGTTTCAATCATGTCTTGTTTACTACTGTACATTGGGCCGCAAAGAAAGCGGGTCGGTAACAAAACCCTCAATAACTTCCAAAATATTGGAGCTAGCTTTATGAAATAAAGACTGTATTGTAGACAATTTAATAGTGCCTAGACCAATGTCATAAAAATTCAAGATTATGGAGTTTATTTTGAACAAAAGTAAGTTAAGTAAAAATTACCATTTTCACTAGATTTTGCAAAGTATCAAATATGCAATTTTTACACATTTTGATATTTTGTATTGCCACCATGAGTTGTTAATACAGCTGTTATACAGTTTGGAATGCTTTCCACCAGACTTCTGAGCTGATGCTGAGGAATATTCTCGATTCATGCTCGATAGGGTTCAAGTCTGGGCTACGTGCTGGCCACAGTGGCCACTCCATGCGTGTGATAGCCACATCTTCAAGGTAGACAAACATTGTCCGCGCGTTATCTTGTGTAAAGATGGCGTTCTCGCCCATGTTTGCTAAATATGGGCTAACATGATTTTATTTACATATCTTTCTGCAGTTAAAGTGCTATTTTATATTACCACTAGCATACATGGTGCGGCTTTCGGAAGAAATTTCAGCCCACACGTGTATGGAACCTCCGCCGTATGCCACTTTTTCTTCATGCAAGCTTAGTTATAGCGCTCTCCTGGTCTTCTATAGACTCTTTGCCTCCCATCATGCGTGTATAGCATGACCCTCGACACGTCTGAAAACATTACTCTTGACCAGTCATCCAAAGTCCAATTCGCGTGTTCTCTAGCATAACTCAGCCTTGAATTTCGATGCTGCCTTTCGAGTTTTGGACCATTTGCAGGTCTGAATGGCTTCAAGTTTGCTTAAGCAAGATGCCGTCTCACTGTACACGTGCTCGGGTTGCTCCCTCTAGCACGTAGAACGTGATTTTTTACTACAACAGCCGTTTGAAATCGATTTTCAACATTGTTGAGACCATATATTGACCCTCCCGCGCTGTCGTGCACTTTGTTCGGCCTGTCCCTGGTTGCGAATATTGGATCCAGTCTCTTCAAATCGCTGAAACACTCTTTTTGAACGGTTAATAGCGACACACCTACAGTTCTCGCTGTATAACGCCGACTGCGCCCGTCTCCAACCATTGTCAGGATTCTGATACATTCTTCAGGGGTTATTGGCATGTTTTAACACAATAAATGCCATATTCATAAACAGAAAGAAAAGTAAAACATGGTTTCAAGTTGTTCAAATTTAAAAAATAGTCTTTATTTATTATGCTTTTTAATAGAATCACTAAAAAGAAATAAAAAGGTTTTACTTCTTTCTATATTTGTAATGAAATAAACTTTAATTTAGTTTTGATTTTAAAAGGATTGCTCAAATATTTTTTATAACCGACCCGCTTTCTTTGCGGCCCAGTGTATTTTGTTCACGTGTAAGTTTTCTGCAAGTCTTGTATACAACTAGTCTTTATTACTTGTATTCAATGTAAATTATAAGCAAAACAGTAGACACAACATGTAGAACACATGCTACACCTTGGTGTAAACGTGGGGTTAAAGAAATTGTGAGACAACATACTTACATAATATACAGTTTCCTGAAAATTATACTTCGTTATTAGGTACTGAAACATAGAAAAAGGAATTAGGAGTTTCATAGATGGGAGCATATCGGTGTCATTATGAGAGAACCCGTCACCTAATCTCACTAAACATTGCTGCAGATAGTTACGTCTATAATTATGGCCTTTACATACCCGAGCTTCATCTCCATAAAGTGGTACTTCTGTCTTCATGTAAGGTATTCTGCGGAGGGCGCTAATCGAACGGGATTGGTTTCATCGGCGCTCACGCTGATTTACAGCCCACCTGACCTGCGAGGTGCGAGGCATGGTGAGGAGGGAGGGGGAGGGGTGTCAGACGTAACGCCCACCGCCGCCACTGAGCTGACACAGAGCAGTTTCTTTAAGTCAGATTGCCAATTGTAATGTATTTTTTTTAATAAGTTGAAATTGACACACATTGAGGCTTCTAGTTGAATTCAGATATGTACCTACACTATTCGCAAGAATTAAATGCGCGATCCTGAGTGGTGGAAGATCAAATCTACTTGCAGTGTAGGACTAGTTACGGGCTGTCGGCTGTAGTGTGGGTTACAAGTCCAATATAAATACAATCTCATCTACCTAACATGATATTATTATATTTACAGCGAAACATATAAACACATACATAAACAACTTACGCCTTATTCCCATGGGTAAAATATAAATATAAAATTGTAAGTATCCATGATATCTATCGTGCGTGCTGATTCAATATCTTTGTAAGTGAATGTTAATATAAAAGTTATGCACTTGTACAGCAGACGATTGACAAGTAATCTTAAGATATATGTATAATATAAATACACAAGTGAGCATATTTACCAATATCATGTTTGTAGTAAACTCATACCGTCAATGCATCTCAACGATTTGCTGAAGACATTTGTCCAGACGCAAATTGAATTCTTTTCCAATCCCAGCATCGCCTAGAGAAATCATTTCGTTTGCTAGATTGATCGCTGACTCACTTAAACGTGTTGGATCACAAAATGTTCTGTGTTATCAGCTCACTATTGCTTTCACAAGGTTTCTTGTAGATTCCTTTGTTACATGGTTTTGTCAGATATTGAAAAGAAAGTAGGCACTGTTTATTTAAGTATTCTATTTTTCCATATAATAATTTAAAAAAACAGTAAAATACCGCTTCTTCTTCTTCATCTTTTGGTGGCTCTCCAATCACAGATGACAATACAGATGCTTACTTAAAATGAAACACTTCATAGTTTGACACTTCATTTTGGAACATTTCATATTGTGAAAATGCTTAGGTACCTACCTATCGAATTATAGAAATGATGTTTTTTTACAGACAAACATTGATTTAACGGACATTACACAATTCTGAGGGAAAAAATAAATGCAAGTTTTTGAGTGTTGCGTCAAATGTAAATGAGGGGGCTTGGGTTGGCACCGGCGACCAACTAAATGAGTTATTTTCCGTGTAGGGTGTAGGGTTGAGCAATGTAGAGGAAAGGATAGAAGGCTCACTGTCATGATATACGGATCTATAGTTGCATTGGTATAAGATCACTTAGCACAGCAGAGCCAGCCCGTTGTCCAACCAAAACGACTGACACAAGGTATAGATTGCAGTCAATCTAACCAATTGCAGCATCACTGGCGCAAGAAGTAATTCTTTGCGGTCTGTGGATGCCCTAACAAGTAAATAAAGAACGGTAACAAGGCATGAGCCACACTAGCGCATGTTACACGCGTCAGAGTGAAATTAATTTCACCGTGTCGTTTAGAGTCAACCTTTTAGGTGTTCTTATGTGCTACTGAGGCTTGTCGCTTGCGGCGCTATCAGGGTTTACGTCCCCGGCCGAGGCCTATTATATCCGCTATCATAATTACGGGGCTGATCGCACACCCGCACTGGTACACCCACACAGCTGTACATCAACGTTGGTACACCCGCGGTACACCTGTTTCGGCGCTCTGTCGCACTCGTCGTAAATGTTTTACAACAATTACATCGTCGTTATAAGTCGTAGTTCAAAGGTGACCATCTCCTTATTGTACGAACCAGTGGCTCTTTACAATTATACAGAGTGGCCACCTTCCGGCTTTATCATCAGCTAATAGTTTATAAAAAGAAATACTAATGAGAGGCTCCGGTGTATGAAATTCAATTAATTCAGTATCGTATGGTGAAGTTAGTTATTAATCATAATTAGCACTACCTACTACCACTAATGACTCTGTGATAACTAATAATGACGGGTAGTTGCGCTGAGGTCAGCTGTCATCATATATTTTGGGATGCATGAAGAAGCCTCCTCGTGTAGCGCAGTTTGTTCCGCCTGTTACTCAACTGAACCGAGCGCTCGGCGCATCCCGGACAGTCACACCCAACACCTTATATGACTGGCCAATTCTTCCCTTGCGGTGGTAGGGCTAACGCCCGCCTGGTTTGCGGCCACCCTCTCACCGGAGTCCGGCGTCAAGCAGCCTGCTGTGTTTCGTCGATGCGTGGGAGTTCCAGTGCCTTAGGGAATTTGAGAGATGGCAGTTGCGTTGTCCAAGGCTAGTCACAGCCCAGGAGTGAACGTCGTCATGGCAACTCACTTTGGAGGGTAGCGGGATCCGAAGCACGGTCTTGCCGTTGGCCGACCGCAGGAAGTTGGGGGCCCAACTAGCACGCCAGCCACGTGTGAAAGGCTGCCCCGCCACCTCGCGAAAAATCCCGAAATGTTCCGCCGTGCCAGTCGGCGACTGGAAGGGAGGACTCGGCGGGCATCTTCGGGGGGGTTCGGGCGTCCCCGCAGTCTCCAGGTGAGTTTCCTTTTTTGTCGAACTTTGCTCCTGGGAGCTGTTTTAGTAAATTGGACTCGTCTCGCTTTTTTCCTGAATTCCCTAGAAACTCTTTTAACCCCATGAAGCGTAAAAATAAAAGGAATAAGTTAAAACAACGGCGGCACTTCCTCCCACTAAAAGTGCATTTCACTAACATCCGTGGACTGCACTCAAATATCAATCCGGTCCATCACCACCTTGAAACCGAGAAGCCGCATGTTTGTTCCTTTTGACGGAGACAAAGATAGCGACCCGTTAGACGTGGCGTACCTCAACTACCCGGGATACTCACTTGAACATAAGTTTAAGAAGCAGGCTGGGGTCTGTGTGTACGTCCGCGATGACTTATGCTGTCAACGTCTCCGCTGCTGTGAGGTAGCGGGTTTCTCCACACTGTGGCTAATGGTGGATACCGGCTCCCTAAAAACCATCTATGTCGGTATTTACAGGTCGCATAGCGGTGATCAGGAGACGACAAGACTTTTTGAACATCTTACGGAGGCAGCCGAATTGGCTCAACAGAAATATTCGACAGCGGGGCTTGTGTTTCTGGGGGATTTTAATGCCCATCATAAGGAATGGTTGTTCCCGTACCAGAAAACTGACCATGCTGGAAGAGAAGCGCGCAAGTTTGCGATATCGCTTGATCTCCACCAGCTGGTTGACCAAGCTACCCGCGTTCCGGATGTTGACAGCCACACACCTAATTGCTTAGACCTTCTGCTGACAACTGATCCGGACAGGCACTCTGTATCGGTCTGGGCTCCGCTCGGATCGTCTGACCATTATCTGGTGAAATCCGTGTCTACCTGTTCCCCCCCATATTTAAGCCCTAGAGGCACGAGGCGAGTATGGAAGTACGGGTCAGCAGACTGGGATGAGATGCGGCATTTCTTTGCATCTTACCCATGGCGGCAGACTTCTCTTCGTGCAAATCTTCTGACTGCGCCGACGCAATTGTTGTTGACGTGATACGTCAGGGAATGGAATATTTTATCCCATACTCTGACGTTTCACTTGGCTGCGAGGCTCAGCCTTGGTACAGCGCGTCTTGTGCGCAAGCCGATTTGCTTAAAGAGCAAGTATACCAGGCCTGGGCTTCGGCCCGCAGTGTCAAATGTAATAGTGAAGATGCTCGCGCAATGAAAAGAGCATATAACTCTGCCGCCAAGGATTGCAAACGGGTGTTACGGAAGGCGCGTTTTGACCATGTTGGACGAATTGGGGCCAAACTGGCGTCCTACCCTTCGGGTAGCAAGGAGTTCTGGTCCCTGGCAAAATCGGTCGAGACGAATTTCTGCCGTCCTACGCTGCCTCCTATGCTGAATTCTGATGGAACGCTGGCTCATACCGCGCAAGAAAAGGCAAATCTATTTGCCTCCATCTTTGCTGAAAATTCACGCCTTGATACGGCCTCTAACATACCACCTAACATACTGCACTGTGGCTCCACAATGCCGGAGATCTCGATCCATCTCAAAGAGGTCCGTAGGGTCCTTAGCAATCTGGACATAAATAAAGCCAGCGGACCTGACGGAATACCCGCAAGAGTACTGAAAAACTGTGCTCCAGAGTTGTCTCCTGTCTTGACGCGTTTGTTTCGCCTCTCTCTAAAAACCGGAGTAGTGCCGGAGTCCTGGAAGCTTGCTAATGTGCAGCCGGTGCCCAAAAAGGGTAACCGTGCCAATCCTGTCAATTATAGACCAATCGCCATAACCTCCATACTGTGCAAAGTGATGGAAAGGGTACTTAACAAAAAGCTGCTGGCATACCTCGAAGACAATGAGCTCCTCAGTGACCACCAGTATGGCTTCCGTCGTGGTCGTTCAACTGGGGATCTTCTTGTGTATGTTACGCATTGCTGGGGCGAGGCCATTGAGAGACACGGCGAAGCCCTTGCTGTGCCGCTTGATATCTCAAAGGCCTTTGACAGGGTCTGGCACGCCAGTCTGTTGGGCAAGCTTCCCGCTTTCGGCCTCTCTGCTGACTTTTGCACCTGGATTTCAGACTTCCTGAGTGATCGATCGATCAGAGTGGTCATTGATGGCTGCTCATCGAAACATATGGGCATTGATGCCGGTGTTCCTCAGGGGTCTGTTCTTTCTGCGACTTTATTTCTGCTGCACATCAACGACCTGCTTCAGCTTGGTGCATTCGGGTACGCAGATGACAGCACAGTCGCAGAAAGATACCTGTCCAGTGCAAGAGCCAGCAGAGAGGAAACGGCTACTCTTAGAGAGGCCATGGTGGAACGAATGAATTTGACCTTAAATCTCGTTTCCCAGTGGGGTGACGACAATCTGGTCAAATTCAATGCCTTAAAATCACAGGCGTGTCTTTTTACTGCGAAAAGGAGCCAGTTTCAGTTATGCCCTGCTTTCCGAGGTGCATCTGTACCGGTTACCGACCGCCTTCAGCTTTTGGGCATGGAGTTGACATCAGATCTCAACTTCGGCTCAACCATCGAGTCAAAAGCTCAGACCGCAGCCAAGAAGCTGGGCATCCTAAATAAGGTGAGGCGATACTTCACACCAGGACAGCTTTTAAGTTTGTACAAAGCTCAGGTCCGTTCCTGTATGGAGTATTGCAGCCACTTGTGGGATGGCTCAGCAAAATACCAGCTTGCTGCACTTGACTCGGTGGAACGCAGAGCTAAAAAGCTTATAGGCGACGAGACGTTGGTAGCTACGCATCCCAGCCTGGCTCATCGGCGTAATGTCGCTTGCCTGACGGTCTTCTATAGACTGTACTACGGAGAGTGTGCGCAGGAGCTCCACGACCTGATCCCACCATCGCCCTTTTACCACCGGACAACCAGACGTACTGCAGCGTACCATCCGCACTTGGTTGATATCCCGATGAGTCGTACTCGGCGCTTCTCCTCCACTTTTAATATGCGCACAGCCAAAGTGTGGAACTCTCTGCCGGCATCTGTGTTCCCTCCCACATTTAACCCGTCTGCCTTCAAATCAAGAGTGAACAGGCATCTTCTGGGCACGCTCGTTCCATCATAGACCTCATCTATCGCTTTCCATTAGGCGTGATCGGGGTCAAGAGTGCGCCCATTTAGCAATAAAAAAAAAAAAAATTATATGACAGCTATCGACTGCGACTTGGGATTGTAGGTACTGTGTGTACATACAGTTACTTTGCTTGTGGGTCCACAAGCAAAGTAACTGTATGTACACACAGTCCCTACAATCCCAAGTGAAAGGATGGTGATCATTTCTTCGCCAAAACGACTGGTCAGTCGTTTTGGCGAAGAAATGATCACCATCCTTTCTTTATCGAGGCCGAAAAGTGTCTAGAGATTCAAGTCAAAAAGAAATACAGTAGCATCTGCATCAAGTCAAAATTATTTTTTTACATAATCCATACATGGGCACTTATATGACTTATCCGAAGCTGGGCGCACGTTTTCAAGTGGTCGTTTCCTATATAGAAGAGCCGACAATAAACTCCAAATTGATTTACTATCAAATGCATATCATCATCAGCCTATAATGTTCCCACTGCTGGGTCACAGGCCTCCTCTCTGTGAGAGGGAGTGGGCCGTAATCCACCACGCGGGCCCAGTGCGGGTTGGTAGATGTCACATGTCTTTGAATTTTTGGTTCTAGGACATGCCGGTTTCCTCACGATGTTTTCCTTCACCGTTTTGAGAGCAGTGGTGATGAAATAATTTACACAAAGTAAAGCGCCTGTCTGGGTTCGAACCTACGACCTACAACTCGTAAGTCGCGGCCGATACCACTGGGCCACCACTGCTCAAATGCATATGCAGTGATATAAAGATGAAATAGCGAGGCGGGGCGACACGCTCGTGTAATCAGTAAAACTAAACACTTCGGGCCAAACTTTTTCTTAAAATAAAACAGTTTGCTTACATTATAAAATAAGTATCTTCAAGCAAAACACTCGGTACTTTATAATAACCGTTCGTTCTCCGCGTTCTCAAGTAACACAAGGAACACTACAACGAGCCCCGCTGCCTGCTGCTCATCGCAATGACCGCGGGAACCACTCCACGAATTAAGGAGATTTTTTGTGCAGATTCCTGAAGGTTCCGTGTGCTCATGGAAGTACTTACAAGTTAGTACTTCCCTGAGTACTTGGCACTGGAAGCAAGCTTGTAATACCGCAGTGTTAGGAGGACATCCTCTGTGATGGTTGACTGTGTTGTTGACGGTACGTGAAGTGAACAAGAGCTCAGAGGTTAATGTCTGAAAGAAACTGAAATAAGCTCCAAACAGAAATGAAGATGCAAGCTAACTTGTTGCTACATTACAACACTGACCGTTGGTAAACGATCACACCTGACAAAACGTTACAAGATGTGTAAGTACATGTACAGTCAAGAAAAGAGATAAGTATGCAGAATAGTCGGATATAGTTCAAGTTTAGTAAGTAACCGATGGATGTTCTCGAATAAAATTAAAATAAATTAATACAAAACAAACAGCTCATTTATCAAATTTTTCAGTCGACAACATCCATCGGTTTCTTGATAAAGTTCAACTATATCCGACGACCCTGCATACTTATCTCTTTTGTTGACTGTACATAACACCTCGTATGCGGTACAAAATATGAACGGTTAGAAGTATACAAATGCGTACACTCACACATAGTAAAACGCGCGTCAAACTAATTGTATCAGGTGGTGTTACATCTAAGTGCTCTGTAATGTTCAGTTCGACACAAACACTGTTCACAATAGCGTTCCCGTGTCACAATAATTTTATTACTAAAATCGAAAACCGAATTATACAGAGCTAATTTGCCGTAGATCTCATTATCAGATAGGTGGATTTATGGAAACGGCCCGAATGAGCGCGCTTGCTAATTGCTTTACAATGTTTGCGATATTCCAGTTTTATCATAACAGTGTTTTGGTATTTATCGTCGGGTATGTGGCGCATCTAGATAATAGTTTGTTTCCTGGACATATTTGTAGATATAGTTTGATTCAAACTCCTGTTTTGTTATTTTCTAGGTATGTCGTCTTTGTCTACTTCCGAATAATCTTCATTAGGTACCTACCTACCTACCTACATAGATTTTTACTTAATTGTAAACATTATCTTAATCAACATTGGATTAAGATAATGTTTACAATTAAGTAAAATTCATGATACTACGGGGAAATGTTACCTTTATTGTGTTATGTGTAATTTTAGTCTAAATGAAATAATCTGCCGTACTAAGCTCAAAAGCGGTATCACAAAAAAAATCGTAACATGATTTTTATGACATCGGATAGCTTAAAGAAATACGCATCCAATGAGCTAAGCCAAATAGCGGTATCTTAATAATAAAAAAAAAACCTTAAAAAAGATTTCCCGATCTCAGTTTTACCTCAAATCACATCAGAGAATAAGAGCAAAACTTATTTCTTTTCGAAACTAGCTTTTCCTGAGACACTGCTTTTGCGTTTAGCACGGCAGTACCTAATTATGTATTTAAATCCCATTCAAGTATTTCATTTTTTTTTTTTTTCCGTTAGCCTGTACTGTCCCACTGCTGAGCAAAGGCCTTCCCCATTTTCTTCCACTTCTCCTTGTGCTGTGCTTTCTCCGTCCAGTCGGTTAGGAATGAGTCTAAGTCGTCACGCCAGCGTTTCTTAGGCCTGCCTCGGTGACGACGCGGGCGTCAAGTATTTCATTTAGACTAAAACCTCAAAGTATAAAATAAAGTTCACTCACCTGAAGCATTCATAATGAAAGCAATTTCGATTAATCTCTGAAAAGTAATAAACCGCGGAGGTGTGCAGGGTACCACAAATAGATGAAATTCTATCGATACATTATTATTTACAGACTGCTGACGTCATGCGCCATCGCCCGCCCTTCACCGGGCACCGTGGATGAAATCCAAGCGAAGAATTACACGAATAAAATAACGCGTTCAAATCAAATGCTCACAGCGTGCAGCGGGGGACACGAACCGCGCTCTCAACAAACTGATGCAGCACAATCATGAGGTTGCTTTTGTTCAAATCAAATGCTCACAGCGTGCAGCGGGGGACACGAACCGCGCTCTCAACAAACTGATGCAGCACAATCATGAGGTTGCTTTTGTTCAAATCAAATGCTCACAGCGTGCAGCGGGGGACACGAACCGCGCTCTCAACAAACTGATGCAGCACAATCATGAGGTTGCTTTTGTTCAAATCAAATGCTCACAGCGTGCAGCGGGGGACACGAACCGCGCTCTCAACAAACTGATGCAGCACAATCATGAGGTTGCTTTTGTTCAAATCAAATGCTCACAGCGTGCAGCGGGGGACACGAACCGCGCTCTCAACAAACTGATGCAGCACAATCATGAGGTTGCTTTTGTTCAAATCAAATGCTCACAGCGTGCAGCGGGGGACACGAACCGCGCTCTCAACAAACTGATGCAGCACAATCATGAGGTTGCTTTTGTTCAAATCAAATGCTCACAGCGTGCAGCGGGGGACACGAACCGCGCTCTCAACAAACTGATGCAGCACAATCATGAGGTTGCTTTTGTTCAGTTCATAACGAAACAAACCTGTAAAGGCTCATTTTCAGTGGTCGATAGGGCTCTGTAACGCATGCCAGAAAAAAGCTTTTTTTAAAAATTCAGTTCATGTGGGCCCCCATATGAATTGAATTAAAAAAACAACTTTTTGCAAAACAAAAAACCAATCGACTTCCAAAAAAAAACCACTGTAATGATTTTTTTTTTGAAACAAGGTTTTATGTTTCACGTTATAGTTGTACCAACTCCGCACAAATTCATATAACACTAATATCAGTGACAGGAAGTTATTAAAACATCATCAATATAAAGTGGAAAAATCGTGTTATGAAGCTAACTCAAAAACTACCCAAGCACTGTTAATAAAATTTATATATATGGGACTACCCCTGAGGCATACCTTATCTATTAAAAAAATTGTTTTGTAAATCCGTCTATACATATAATGACGGAGTTATGCCTAAATATACATTAAAAAAAACATCCAAATTGAAGCCTCCACCTTTTTTGAAGTTAGTTAAAAAGCGCTCCACGCTTTTAGAAATCAATTTAATTCATTTATAATTTTTGTGTGTGATAAAACCGTGTTTTTTAGATTTTTTTAAACAAAATTTTTTTTCAGGTCAATTTCTTGTATCCTATAAGTATTGTTAAGAATATTGATGTTTTATCACGTCTGTTAAAAGTTTGTCGGAAGTCATAGTTAGCCTAGTAGTAGAATAATTTGGCAACCATTATTCTACTATAACAAGTATAAAGCTTTTCGTCTATTTTGAAAATAATAACTAGGTATGTAACACTGGACACGTGGCCCGCGTACCTTACCGCCACCAGTGCGGAGGCTCTTATACTGCTCCTCATTAGTACTTGCCATTATTTGAATAATATGTAAAATAAACCCCAGCATATTATTCACCTGTAAATTAATTAATTTTCATCTGTAACACATGTGTTTAATTATTGTACAAAATTGATGAGAAAATGAGAAAGTGCAGCAATGAAACACGAGTAATTAGAACATTTCGATGTGTGGTAATCAATTAGCACGAGCTAAACAAAACACTGCTCCACTCTTAATTACATTACACGCAGAATAATAAGTAATTATGAATGTAGTTATTATTTAGTAACGAACTAGTGGATTATGAACTTAATTAATGTTGTGATATTTAAAACTCAAATAAAATAGTGTAAAGGGCATAACAGAGGTGACGTCACTCTTGTTTGGAAGAGCTTGTACGTTGTGAATATAATAAAAAACGTCTAAAGAGGTTTTCTGATTACAGACGATTATTCCCAATCGTCAGCAAACAACGTCCTTCGAAACAACAAGCCCCGAGCGCTGCCAAATGGTTGAACAATAACAATTTCCACTTATCTATTCATTCTCCGCAAGCTTTACACAAAAAAAAAATCCGCTTTAATATAAAAAATATCATTTTCCTTCACGTCAGAGGGGATTCCGATGACGACGACATACTATATACGGATAATGTCACATGAAAATGACGAAAACGACACTTGAGCGATGCCAAAATATCTACACACTTCGCGTAAGCCCTATCGCTGTTTGGATAAAGTTTATAATTGCTTGAGGTAGTTTAAAATGTGTTTGGTAGTTTGAGTAATGTCAGGGCAAATGTAGCGAGCGTAGTTTTCGGTCAAGTCCGTTGATCCTATTACGATAGCGGAGAGGCTCACAGTGCTTTCGCGGCGGAGACAATGGCGATGTGTTGAGTTATGTGCAGGAGTTGAGGATGTGTTCATTTTAATGAAAAATGTGCAGGTGGGGGCGTGAGGGTGTGTGCTGTAGTTGTGACGTGACTATTGCAGTGTGTACAAATCTATCTCCGTATCCATCTCGATAGATGGATACGGAGATAGATTTGTTCTAAGAAGCGCTTGACAGGACGTTGATGTGGAGTTGACTTGAACCTCCGAAGCTCATTCTGCACCTGAAATAACTTCAGTGGTGTCCCTGAATACGTCGATGGGTAGCAGATTTTTAATAAATGTATATTTAAATTAAATAAATACGTATTTCAAAGGCGGTTACAAACGGTTCATAAAAATATTAGGTTATTTATATACCTCAATGAATATCTGAGAACAACGTGCTTAGCTTACGTTAGGTAAAAGAGATAATGAATGGAAACCATATTAAAGCGAACTTGGGAACATTTTTATGAGTTGGTAGCAAGTAGGCGTGACACTCCTTATTCGTTAATTTGTTCAATTAACTCTGCAATTGACTTATAAGTTGTAGCGACGGCTTCAGACGAGTCTTCAGGAATTCCGCTCGAACCTATTTAGAACAGGAAGCTTCATTGCGTATGGAGGAGGAGCAGTGATGTACTTATCAGTTTGTATAACTGGTGTACCTTACTAACTAATATCTGATTTTATTTAAGTGTGTTTAATAACGTAATGCTTATATAACTAACTATTTACACTAGGTATTAAGTTATGACTTACTTACTAACATACTAATATCTAGAGACGTCAACTATTCGATGAACTTATCTTCTACTTGACTAACATCGACAACTCGCACAGACACCAAACTCTCCTCGAAGGCGTTCTTCCATTCAACATCATTCTAATAAATCAAGCAAGCAAACCTCCCTCTGCAACTACGATTATAAACAAAAACAGTTATATATCGCATTTGCAAGCTAATTTTCGTTGTTCATTACACTAATAGCTCAAAATTTATCCGCATCATTAACCTCCCCATTAGAAACACACAAGTTCGGTTCCACACCTCACCGCGAGCACAATGAAGCCATCTCAACAGTAGACACAACGACCTAATGCTCGTGTGTATACAAAAAAAACATTAATCACGACCGGGAATCGAACGCGGACCGTCGCGCCCGCCGCCCGCACAAAGGAATCGTACTTGAGTTGCCATGGCGCTACGAATACTAATCGTATGGAGCTGCTCGGGTACATGACGAGCAGATTTTTCCGTATTTGTTATTGCCGTAGTGATTATTGTTACACCGAGCCGTATGATAATGTTCGAATGCTAAAAAAAAGGGTATTTTTCGGAGTATGGTATAACAAATTCAAGGTATCGCAGTTGCTATGCGGAAAAGTGAAAATGTATTCACGCAGCACATCGTTAATAATGAATATCCGAGCAGAATTATATTAAATACAGACAGTATAAAATACTATTTGAAAGTTTATTGGACCTACCTACCTATATGGTTCCTAATCAGAAATCGTTACTGAAACGTTGAAATAAAATGAAGTTTTTCGTTAGTTTGCAACTTCTGAAAAACCAATATGGAAGTTGTCATAGCATGACCACCGTAGAAGAAACGAGAGACGAAGTGACAGATTGTAGAAGTATTTCTACGGTGTGCTGTCAAAAACGAAGAAAAGAAATGTCACAAATGTACTAAGTATTCTAGCTTACTTCTTTTATATATGCACGTGTTTATTTGACCAAAAAAAATTAAAAATAAATAAAAAATCTTTTACTTTGTAGTAGGTATCAGGCTATTCAATGGACTTATTAAGTACTACTATTTCGTAGAGCAGAAGGAGTGTTCACGTGAGGTGCTCCGGTGTAAGATGTGTTCTTATTTCGTGACTCCTCGGAGGGGACGCGTGGACAAAAAATAAATGAGCGTGAGCGTTCGGTCGGGCTTGATTTACGCGCCGCCATTCCATGCCGCTCCTTGCTTTTTGTCGCCAACCTGTGTTACACCGACTATTGCCCATTACACCGACCCAACGTCGCACTTCTTAACTTTCTATCTATGAGACGCATAACTTCAATTTGATGACCCTTAAATTCGGTGTATTCCCGTTCGTCCCACCGACTTCGTGCCCGTCGTAGGACGAACGGGAATTTGCAAAAATAATATTAATTTTGTTCCCGATCGTCCCATTCAGGATTTTAGAGGGACGAATGGGAATATGTTCTTAGATTAGTGCCTTTCGTCCCACTAAATAATTTTGTGCGTAAAATGTTTAATCGTTCAGCATCTACAACAATTAATTTTAAATACACGAGATAAACTATAATAAAATTACGGACGCATCGCTGTAAATTAATTTATTAATGCAAAGCTTTTGTTGGATATGCAAATTTTTATTTAGGGGCAGATTAAGTTCAATAAAAACAAAGGAAAATCTTGTCATTTGCTGAAACAAATTAACTATTATAACAAGTTCATACCAAACATTGTGTACCAATATTTCGGGCACATTGTTTTAAAATAAAAAGTGTCGTCAATTTTTTTTTTGTTACTAACACTATAGTTAGTCTTAGTAACAACAATTATAAGTTTACATTGTTACTTACAAATATGGAAGTGCTTCTGAATTCAATTTTTATTATTAATTTTATATAAGCAGTGGAAACCGATGCAACTCATCAACTTACAGAGTCAATATCCACTTCAGTTCTAAGTACAAACCCTGTAAACATGTAGAGCTCGAAGCGTGGAGCTGTGGAGTACGGGCAGTATAGCGCGTTTCGAGGGAAAAAATCAGCGATGAAACAAAAGTTAATATCGGGTGAGAATGCACACAATATCCGGAGCGAGCGAGGAGGCGAGTATTTGGCAGGTATTTCACATAACGGGTATTATTGGGCGTTACGCTGTAATCTCTTTATGCCGAGCGCGGTGCCGGCCTTTTTACATTTTAATCCGGAGCTCGGCCAGCCCGCTCGCCGGATATAGCAACCGGCTGCCCGATGGGCCAAATGAACTCATTACTTAAAAGGAACACACCTAATTAAAATTCAACGAATTTCTTTCTACTTATTTAAAGTGTGATGAGAATTTATTGTTATTAGGGATTGCTGTGGGTCGGGGATAAGTGACCACGGATCGACTCATCTTAATCCGAATTCTAATTAACTTAGTATGGATCAGCATCTGAGAGGATGGACCACCTTGCGACTAAATGAGTATTATCTGCGTCGTGGTGACGTGTTGACGAAGTGTGTGATGTCGCGTGTCATTAATAGGAGTCGTGTTCGCGTCGGTAACCGAACTCCGACTTATGAAGAGTAATGGCTGACTCACCAACACCGTCTTTGTAAAAACTGTGTACATCGATGGATGTAGGAGGTGGGGCCTGCGGTGTACCTAAGGAGCGTAGTTTCAGTGTCTTCTTTACCTAGGACTAGGTGTGCTTTAAGTGTTTTTGATAAATGTTTGATGCCATTTTAGACAGGCAAAATATGCCTCACTATCATAGTGAACAAGAAGTGATTATATTGTTAAATGGAATTCCAGGCAGACCGTTTTAAATTTAATTCAAATACCTATGTTGAAACAAAGACACAAATAGGTACTCGTTATCACAATTAACGCTGAACGTTCCGAACTGCATATCAGTAAAGTGGTCACATACATACGTAAGGCGACTGTTTAGAGAGTCGTGCAACTAAGTTATCCAAGTACCTGCGCGTATTATGAACGTTCTGCGGAACTTGCCCGTACGAACGCCCGTGAGACGCTGTCGCGGTTAGGTAGCGGACACAGAGGCGCGGGGCGTGGCGGGAGCGGTTAGAACATTAACTGCTCTAACCACCAACATTCTAGAAAGAAAAAATAACGTTTTTATGCAAATAAACTGTTCATGTAACTCAAAAATACAAATAAAAAAGTGAAATATTGTAACACCAACAGTGCGCCAGTCAAAACATTTCGCTGTGCCCGATAGGATCCAAAATGATCTCATTAAATTCAATGTTTACCACCTCAGTACACATTTTTGGAAACAAAAAATGATTGATTAACCACGTCGGTGCCACTCCTGAAGTTAACAGCCATGTGGTGTGGCAACTAACAGTGGGCGCCGCCGCTGCTACAAGCTATATGACTGCAGAAAAACCAATGTAGAACCACACTGTTGTTCTAACATTCTAAAATCTGTCGAAGCTGCAGTCACATTTGTGACTTTACAACGGACTATAATAGACGTGACCGGGACAAATACACGTGACTTAAACGAATGTACATAAGGCAATTATGACGATCGTCTTTTGTCAAAATCTCCGTCCACATTTGATTAGTAGGTATAGATAGTGCCATCCACGAAGACGCGCCCCACTGTTCTTACCAATCGCTAGTGTTTTAGTTTTTTGATACACACTACTTAATTAGTCACTAATAATTAATTACTGCGTATCGACAAAAATAAAACACTAGCTGAATGTTGCACACTTGTACCTACTGTAAGCGATTAGTAAGAAGAGTGGGGCGCGTCTTCGTGGATGGCGCTATCTGTGACGTCACTTTATACGGAGTTTTGTCCGTAGAAATGTCACAAGTAGGGACGCAGCTGAGGTCACACCTTCTGTTCCCGTCGCTACGCAGCGGTCCTCCCTGTTGAGTCCCGGAGTTGAGGGAACACTTCATCTGCGACTTGTATGTCTTAATAGTCGTAATTGGACGCGTTCCTCTTTGTTTCGCGCTCGCCGTGTGATAACATTGTCGAGTTTGCCGCGGGCTTCTGATTTCATTCTGCATTGCAAGTGGTATGAAAATACACTTGAGCTAGGTGTCTCTATAAATCTATATAAATAAAACAAAGCCGGGTTAGTTACACCATTTATAACTCAAGAATGGCTGGACCGATTTTAATTATTTTTGTTTATTTTGTCTCCGCCCCGAATAGCAGAATAACTATTAAAACATGGTAAATCGTCACGAAAAAATAATAATGAAAATTGTTCCTTTTCTCATACATTTTGTTTGGAGGCGGTATGAAGTTCACCGGGTCAGCTAGTTAATTAATAAGTTGAGGATTAGATCTCGTGGCGGTAAATTGTTATAATTATTGTGAATGTGTTTGTGTTCAATGAATAAGTAGATAAATTAAGAAAATTAATTTAAAAAAATCTTTGCCCGTATCTGTGATTTATTGCGTAGGCAGTTAAGTGACAGTGCAGGACAAAGACTTTTCTTAAAATTAGGTTTCTTCAAAAGTTTTTATAAAGAAAGAACGTATTAGGCAAATCGACTTTCCTGGTTTTCATTGGATTCTACCCTATATCATTATACATCTGGTTAGGAAAGAGACAAGGCGTGATAATGACACTCACTTACTGGAACTATTCCGTCACGATCGAAGTGGATCCGTCCCCCTGAATTTCCCTTTGATGAGTGTTAAAGTGCCGCCAAGGAAATTTAATCGTTGCTCACACAGTTACAAGACATGACGTCATTACGGCACAGATTGCCGCCAGTAATGCCGTTACTGATTGAATATCCTCCCCTCCTCCCCTCCTCCACTGATGCACTAGCGTGGATTTATTTTATTACTGGGTAATTGATTGCTGAGCCCAACGGTATTTGTGTAAAAGTAAACAAAAGTAAAGCTTATAACGATTTTATAAGAGCGTTCTAAAAGCGTCTGAGTAAAATGCTTTCGTTTTGGATTTTGCCGTTTAGATGAGTTTCATTGCTGAAGTGTTGTTGGGTAATATTTCCTATGACTCACTGTTGTTACATTACTGAAATACGTTACAACATGACTATTAACCGGACAAGGACCGCGCGTCGCCCATCGGCGACGAAACAATAGAAAATCAATTGTGTCTCATTAGCGGAGCTTGACAGATTTCAAACACATTATATGTATATATTTTTTAACTTCAGCTTCATGCTGATTTCCCAAAAAGGCTAAAAAATCATAAGCTGCGTAGAAGCGGACAATAAGACCGGTTGTGTCGTCACATCACGTGCGGGCTCGCACATAAAACCAAATGACTAATCCAATTACCGGGCGAAAGGCCAATCTGCCTTCTCATGACCATAATTATACTAACCTTAGCTTTTTGAGCGGCTAATAAAGGCCCCCGTATTCTGTGTGTAAAATAAAACCGGTAGGCCTTTATTAGTGATTCCTCGTGTGTTCTCATTTTTGTCCTCGTAAGTAGATTCCGAGGTTCGGCTATTTTCGGAAGTTGCCCCGAGTTTAATTAGAAAGAGGATTTAACTGAATTGTGGGACATGTTGGTTGTGAATTATTACTTTTGTCGTCACCTGCCTCGCCCCGTCAGCCGCACGGCGAGTGATGGGACTGTAGCAAGGTTGCTGATGCTTTCTGTTCATAAATGTGAATCTGAATTTTTCACAGGTCATTGTTATGATATGTACCTAATTTATATAAAAGTATAATTTGTAGCGAAAATGTTTGTGTTATATAATAGTACCTTTGTTATGGCTTCGCATAAATATCCCTGTCGGGTTTCTTGAACTAAGCTCAGTTCTCATAATAACAAGTCTACAGTCTACACAGTGATGATGGTTGAACTTAAGACTTTAGTGTTTTCCAAGAAGCTTCTGAAGCAGTGGGTCGTTATGATTATGACCAAGATCAAAATAAAGTCAAAGCATTTATTTCAAATAGGCACATAAAAGGCACTTTTGAACGTCAAAAATTACCTTAAAATAGAATTGATTCTAGTCGCAAATATTTTTAACAAATATTTTATTTAGTTTCAGCATCGCCACCAATTTACAGAATGTAACAACAAATTTCAATTCAAGTATAGTAGCCTAAAAGGTAAATATCTCTCTAATGGTTCTGACGAATCGTCAAGGAAACATTTTCAATCACAAATTAAGTTAAATGTTGTTAAATATTCAAACGAAAAAAAAGATGCCACTGCAGGAATGTTAATTGTTATAAATTATTTTAATTGTGTATGTTTAAAATACGTTACGTAGAATACGTGGCCGTGGTTCCAATTAATGTGGTAACCACACTGTGTGTAGGTCTATCGAACTATTAGTAATCGTAATGATTCCTAACCTAACTTTCAGCACGAGATACCTACGAGACACACATAAATAAATACAGCATACACACACACACACACACATAATTATAAAAATTCCGTAAGACTTGATTGCCTCAGAAAATATGTAAATATTACCAATTTTTTTACACCGTCAATTCATCAGCAAGAAGCTGTATCCGTATATTGTAAGCCGATGAGATGCATAATAGGATCAAATCGTTTAAGTACACAGGATTATCATTCAAATCCACCGCAAGCACACCTCTAGGTTGTCCAACTACCCGACTTGAGCCAACAAGAGGGAGGTTCCAGTGTTCCTCCGCGTTCATCTACGATTCAATGCATTATCCGCTAATACGGCTGTTCTTTCCGAATGAATTAAGTCCCTCGGGATTTCTCTTTGATGATGTCTTGAGGGTTGAGAACACACTTTAATCGCTGCTCGCCCGCTTATTATAAGAGGGACGATGTTATGCTCTGGCACGGCTTGCCTCCAGTAATAAGTTTAGTGATTTAATTTCCTTTTCCCATACAAAGTTACCGTTCACATAACAAGCTAAATTGAACTCTATGTCTTTGTAATAAAGGCTATGAAGTCGAAGTGAGGAAGGCTTATGATGAAAACATATTATTATTGAATCGCTATTGACTGCATTATTTTCCGGAAGTCGTAGTAATGTAGGAATGTTACTTGACATTAAGATGGAACTCGGATCTGGAACAATTTGTGCTCAATGTTCAGCCGGAAGTCAAATGTTACAGTTACACATAAAAACTTGTGTGTTGTTGTACACCCGCTACAGTTTTAACGCAGGCAGTTTAATTATCTTCACGCTTACAAGCTCATCAGCATGAGCAGAGGTGAAGATAGCATCATCATCATTTCAGCTGAAAGACGTCCACTGCTGGACATAGGCCTCCCCCAAGCACCTCCACTTCGACCGGTTTTGTGCTTCTCGCATCCAACGAGTTCCTGCGGCCTTCACGACGTTGTCAGTCCACCTTGTGGGAGGCCTTCCAACGCTACGCCTCCCGGTACGCGGTCGCCACTCCAGAACCTTTCGGCCCCATCGGCCATCTGTTCTGCGAGCAATGTGCCCTGCCCACTGCCACTTAAGTTTGGCAATTCTTCGGGCTATGTCGGTTACCTTGGTTCTCCTGCGGATCTCTTCTTTTCTGTTTCGAAGATAATATACTGGTCCTTAATATTCTATTGTAGGTGGGTTACTTTTCAGTGCCTGTTTTTCGATAGTTATTGATGGCTGGTCTTGTAAACTTTATCCAAACTTTCTATGTATTTTTAAATAAATATAATAATATATAATTTTAAAAAGATCAAGTTTTAAAGGCTTTTATTTTTTTTCCTGTAACTTGACATAAGCAAAACATTCAAATGTCGAAAAACTGTAGATCAAACAAAGCTGTATGATTGTGTTCATCTTCAACATGCAAACGAATACAAATCAATGTTTATATGAATTGTGCAATCAGTCGCGATCACACTGGCCAGCACACAGCACACAGGACTGTCAACCACAATAATCATTCATTATTTTAGTATGTCTTCATTTAAACCTGTACTGGACAGTAGAGTGGAACGCAGACTACCCGGTTGTTATGCATAATTGTCCAGTCTTCTTTGTTAATCATAGGTACTCGGGTGCTGAACTTTTGTACGCAGACCCCCATAAGACATCATATTAACTGACGCAGACGAGACTATCAATAAACAACATTATCACCTTAAATCTCAAGACAATTATCATCCTTCTGCCATCCCAATTAACCCGGGGTCGACACAGCATGTTCCCTCTTATACATCGACGTGAATGTCGTGATCTCATTCCCAGCTTGTCTAGCTACATATAATTATGTAGGTATCATCTTTACAATCCATCTATCGTTTATTTGGCCTTCGCCGAACCTTATGTCATCCTCATTCATTCACTCTTGATGAATGAATAATAATGTTGGCTTGAAGCCAGCCCTACGAAACGAATGTTGCCATCTGACTGCACAGGTAATGAGCGACTATTTAGCAGCGGTGTGTTATGGCAACATTGTGACGCTGCCTGCTCACTCGGAAGTACCGGTGTCCTGTCACTGAATTGAGTTGGCTCACTCAATTGTTATGTTATTTGTTTATTGCACAATGTGCACAGATAGGTACCGGCTATGAGTAGCCAAAACTTTTGAGTACAACACTTGTTAGGACGCAGCAAGTAGTAAATAGCTAGGTTAAACTTAAACTAAAATATATTGCATTCTAGATAATATTACAGCATACATTATTATGATAATAGCAATTTTAATTTCATTTATAATAATAATTAAAGAAATTTCACTTTATATAAATAAAATTATTTTATACATACATACCCTAACATACTACAATATTTGTGCTTTATTTTAATTTCTTGTTGTTTTTCAGTTTATTATTGTAAAGCTACTTATACGGGATGCTTGGCTTGATCTGCAAAATAAATAAAAAGTAAAATCACTTTTCTTATAAGTCGCTTTTCAAACTTATTTCAAATTGGAAACGTGTGTAACTTACATATTACTTATAAGGTAAGGACCGACTCGCAATGACGTCACTGATAAACTATTGGCAGCACTTTTTCAGCAGGCAACAGTCTAAAGCTTTGGAGCCGCGAGTCTATATTTAGGCTTCGATGCCAGAAAACCCATTAGCAATAATGTCACATACGAAAATCTCAATAATAAACGTCACTACATCACCTGCACAGACCACAGCGGGGGTGAGGTCACTGCGCGGGCAGAGGGGAGGAAAGAGGCGAAAACCCACCGCTCTGAAATGCGTATTCATAGTGGATTAACGACCGACGATAGTGGGCCTTTCACGCCATTAAAAGTGTTAAAAAGCGACTGGTTCGATACTGGAGTGCGGCGCCACTTGTGGCGTGCTTGTGACACGTCGCCTTTACCTGACTTCTTGGGTATAATTTATTTATTTATTTATTTATTTATTTATTAACCCAACATCACTATCATGACAGGAATTTCCTAATTCAATAGTGTGGCCATAGTTACAGTTTCATCATTTACTACTCGTATAACATATTTTATACATCGTGGTTTTTGTGAACTCACTCAGAGAACAAGTAAAAATATCTATGCTGTCTGCTACGTCATTGAGTATACGCAAGGTACGCGTTATAGGGGCTTTACTCAGTAGATTGGTCCTACTACTGGGCACCGCCAATAGCCGCGGCTGTCGCCTTCGCCATACATAATTGTCGGGCACACACAGGTTTATTTCTTTTAATATACCTGGGTTTGAAGTCTTGCCACGTAATAATTTCAGTTACTTGTGGCTGTGTGTTTTCTTTCTGATCTGCTGAAAGATATTTTTGGTTCATTCTAATGTGCATAAGTAAGTTTTCAGAATGTATGCTATAATCTCGATTGTTTTTTTTATACCGATAAAATCTGAGTACTTTTCAACCTTTCTACTATCATCTATGTATATGTCACAGCCAACTAGCTTAATTAGCCATTTAGTTAACTGCCTAGCCTTTTAACTAAACGGCACCGTTCAACTAGCGGCCTGAATGATATTCAGTCATTCAATCAAACAGCTAGGCAAATGACTTAGATCTATGACGTTTAACTACTGGCCTAGCCCAGCCTAGACTTTAAATTTAGTTTAAGCCACAATATTTTTGGTGTTTCATGCGTTTACGCAAAAAAATAGTACTGTGGAAGACTTAAAGTGATAAAAGTAATGATTTAGCTGACACTGTCTCAAGCAATTTGAATATTAAAGAAAATGTTGACCGGAAACTTGTTTAGTATGACCAACAGCATCAAGGTACATAGGTTTGTTTCAGGAACTGCAAATGAGAACTATTTAATGTTTAAAAGACTAACACCCACTGCTGCCACAGTACGTATTTTACCTAGAGAACAGTATTATGATGTCTTATCAGATATCGTGCGGACATGGTGTGTGAGATAAAATACTCTATGACCTTAAAAATAGTCCTATATGTGAAACTAAAAGAAATCCTCCTTATTCCTGCGCGATAATCTTAATGAGGCTATTCTCGACTCTTACATGTAACCAAAAGTCCCATAAGTTCACGAACCCAGAATTCCTCGCCACCACTGGCACCCCACAAAACAAGCTACTATATTTTTTCCATAGGCACAATATATTACACGAGCACTATGTATAAAGGCTTTAGAAATGTGCCGGTTAACGTTCAGAGGGAACACAGATCGCCTCTCGGTACCTGCTGCCTCCATACTGCAATAACAATGTTAATAGCCTTCGTTCCGTGTCGACTTCTAACTTACTGCTTTGACTTCGAGCTTTTATGGCTTTACGAATTTAAGGTGTTTGTGTAGATAACAGCAATAGTCTAAAGTTCAACTCAATATGAGATGTGTTTCTTGGCTTGGCACGCACAGCTGGATGATCATGGTTCCTGAAGGGATTCTCACCATGATCACATCGGGCTGCCATTAATATCTAACAGCAACGTCAAAAAAAAAACATGGAAAGTCTCATGGATATGGATATAAATGATAGGTATTTTTTTTTTCGTTAGCCTGTACTGTCCCACTGCTGGGCATGATGATAGGTATATGGATAAATATATATTATATCCCAGCAATAATTCTTGTGTAGATAGCTAAAGCAAACGGAATCGTAGCACGTGACCACCTGTAGTTACCTTCACGTGAAGCGTTTGTTAAGTTGATAATTATTTATTTATTTATTTGGAAACTCAACAGCTTATAATTAAATTACATGAGTTATGAATGTTCACCCACTATCAATGAACCACTCAATACTGTTGCGTCAAAGTTAAAGCATCTTACAGTCTGCAGACACGGCTCAGTGATAGCGAAATGATGTGATTATGTGTGTATTATTGTGTAAAAGTTTCCTCCAACGAATTTGAACAAGAGATCGTCGCATCATTTTAATTCCATCAATGGAGGCGAGCCGCTGCCGGTGCCTCCTTCAAACAGAGTTGTGTGCACAGCGCGGTATCTATCATCATCTATCAGCGCCGTTTGTTTTGTACGTCCGCCGCCGCGCGCCGCCCGGCCGGCCGGCCGGCAGGGGAACCGAATACAAAAATGCAGAAGACTTATAGATAAAAAATATTTCAAAAGTAGCTTGACTTCGCTCGTTTGGAGGTCTGAAATTATCCCCCAAGAACGTACTGCCAAGTTCAGCAGTATTCTATGTCCTAACCAGGTAATGTGCCAATTTCTGTCAAAAGGGCTGAAAAAGTAACAGGCAGACAGAGTTATTTTTGTATTGTAAATAATAAAGTATGGATGTACAAGTATATCGGTCGCTTCAAATTGTATTAGTGATGATGAAGACACAGTGTCACCAGCCCGTTTCCAACTCTCGATGCTCCTCGCAGCAGGGAATTCATTACTAGGTAGTAAGAGACTTAATAAAAGGCTTTTCAGTTGGCTGCTCTAATTACGTTATAGTAGCTCGTATCGTTTCTCGTGTCGTTTATCGTAGGCATTTGATATAATTTGAACACGATGTTAGTCTTGAACACAAGAACCATATCAGTACATAATTGTCGTTCTTTTTCTGTTGGCTTTTTCTGTGTCGTGCATCACTTGGAATGGAACTACTGGTCAAATAATTTGGTGTGATCCAGCCACTCGCCACTTTTTGTAACGATACTTTAAGTCACGTTTGTGGGAGTCGGCTATTATGACGTCATCATAATCCTTTGTAAACAAACTGGTTATTTGAAAAGTTCAGTATATGCTGCTTCGCAAACGTACGATAGAAGAGAGGGTGGTCAATAAAATTATACCACAGGCCAAGAACTACCTACTGTGTTATCGCTTTTAGTAACAATAATCGGCTCATATCTCTAACACCTATGCGGACTCGCAAGGAATGTTAAACACCTGAAACGCAAAAGTTCGTAACAATTTTAAACTAGCAACAGAACACCTTTCCTACATCCGTGACCGTACAAGTGTGAGTGTCAGCCATTTCCCTAAATACTTGAAGTACGTTTCCTATTACGTCTGTAGCACCCGTCTGTGCAGCTACTCTCTGTGCGACATCGCACAGATTCGCTTCATATAATATGCATTCAAATCCGGGCGGCGCCGCGCGGCACGCGGCTGCTGTAGCGCTGCAGGATACATTGGAATAACAATACTGTTCACTTGTACAGGTGGGACATAGGAGGGTATACTGGCAGAATTGAGAAGTATATATGTACTGTGAGATAGCCTTTTGCTTCTAAGGGAATATTTTGCACTACACCTATTATAATATTTAACAAGCGGAATTAGTGTCATTCTCACTAAATCATCACCTTCCCTTGTTTATTATATTTCACTTTGACCCTTCCAGTTTCCGCCGTATGATACCGGCGCGGCGGCCTTGTATTCCTACTCGCTGTACCCTGACAGGGTCATGTAGTCACAAGTTTACCCTAACATTGTGCAATAAATCATTATAAATGCCAGAAAAGTGTATCATATTTTCCATTGGGACGTTATGGGATGTTGAAAATATTGGATCAGGACCGTTCATGATAGCGACATCAAAGAAAGAGGAATTAATGAGACAATGTCAATATTTGGACTGTAGATTAGATTTCAAGTTCATATTTGATTAATTAATTTACACACTATTAAAATATTAATACTTTATGTTGTTTGTCTTAGTTGAATAAGAATCGTAGGCTGGCTATTAAACGTTACACTTGAGTACTGTAATATGTAGAAAATAGTTTCTACCTATCTAAAATTAAGATTGCTTTGATTCTTCGAAGCAATATCTCAAAATATGGGCTCCTGTGCTCAAAGCTCACCTTCTAAGTAAACATCTCCAAACGTTATTAATTAATAATAAAGTTTGAACATGTTACTTACATAATAAGTTATCGCCGAAAACCTAGAGTTTCAACGACAAGCTCGATGGTGATGAATAGCAGCGACATGTGAGTTTCGTCGTTAATGAAAATTGTTTATTTTGATCTTAGATAGATTTGACATTTGTAGGAGACAGTTTGCGATAGCGAAGCTGCACTCAAAAGTAACTCCACATTCTACTTATTGCGAACATCGACATAAACATTCCTTTGTGAAACTTTCAAATATCATGTACATATTGATACATAGCGAAACGTTAAACTCGACTTTCCTACGAAGTCCTTGGAAAGAGTTCTCAACAAAACACATTCGATTTCGTAGACATTCAAATTGTAATTGGTATTTGTATTTGTATATAGTTGTTGTATTTGTTTCCGCGAGTGTTCGAGGGAGGCTCGCGAACTTCTCAACTAAAAAGAAACTTGAATTAAACAATGAATATTACAACAAATCACGACGCGTTAACAACGGTACCTTTACTTAACAAAATATGTTTATTTGTGTTTGTACACAACTCGGAGGTGCGCGGGTCGAGAACTTACTAACACCACTTACAACCTTCCCCATTCACTCGGACAAAGCCAATTTCTATCCTACGGCACTTGTTTTAAGGTCGACGGTAAGTGTATAAGTGAAAGTTGTTGTTCGTAAGTCGTAAAGCCCACTAGCACAATAAATAAATAGTTGTAGGTCTAAAGTTGTCTGAACAAACTTGGGCACGTCTTCTCGATTTTTCCCTCCGCTCGTGAATTATTTACCTTTTCCCTTGTTCCAATACAATAGTTGGTAACTCGCGCTTTCGAAACAATATCATTGGGAAATATTTTCCATAAATATTTATGTATTTTATGGACGTAAACGTCCTTGACCTTTAAAGACGTATTACCTTATAACTCTGAGCGGTTGGTTTCCTTATCTTTTTCAATGAAGGGTATTTAGACCTGTCTTGAGTAACGATTGCGATCAAAATGGAACAGAAAAGTATTTTGAATATTATAATATTACCGACCAAATGAAAAGGCAACGATTCCAGCAACTCAATCAATGGAAATGTACAAACAACCGCTCCAAACTGCATCCTTTCGAGTCGGTGTGTGGCGGTTGACATTGCGAACATAAATAACTCGCACAAACATCCAGACGCAGCGCAAATATTTGTAGAGCTCACAGTTTTTGTGACGATGCTGGAATCGAATCCACGACCCGCGCAAAAAGAAGACTCCACTATGTGGCATGGCGTTATGTGCATTATGGCGCTATGTAAACGGGAAGCGTTGCGCTGTGAACCTCTGTTTTGCTATTTTTATCAAGAATACAAACTAGGTTGACAGAATAGGTTTAAATAGGTCAAAAAAGACTTCGTGGGTTTAGAGATGAGCAGGACGTCCTGGGATCGAAACGCAGGCCGAGTAAGTGTTGTTGGGTTTTCCCATTAGAAATTTGTGAGTACCTAACAGCCTGGAGTCTAGATTTCAGTCCAGTTTATAGCAATAGGCTCGCGTATACATAAATAATGTGGGTATACTGTACGGTGTCTACGTATGTCTGTTTAAAAAAAAGATTGATCAAAATGTCTGAAGGCTGATAACACTGCCTTATTACGTAGGTAGGTACCTACCAATAAGGTATAATTTGCATATCTTTCTCAATTTCCACAAAATACTCAGGCTGTCAAGAAGCTAATACACTTTCTACTTTACTTCAAATTGGTAGATTATTATCTTTCAAATAAGCTAACGATGTTGGAAATTCAACGCGTTGGATCTTCCACCGCGCACCGGCCGATTCGCTTCGGATCGAACAAATCGCTTGTACCTCGGATAAGGGGAGGTATTTTAATGAAAGCTGCTAGTTTATTACTTGGTTCTAATTGCAACTGCTCCTTCGTTTGTTGTATCTATTGTTTATGAGACAATTAGTGCATAAACCATAATATCAGTTTACCTATGGAAACTGATTTTTCAAAAACATCAGCCACAGTTTATTTAAAAAAATCTGTGGATGATTACTGAACAAGAAGACATTTAAATTAGATTGGAATATTGAATCCTTTATGTGTATTTAGTGAGAGGGATCCGTGGCTAAATATTAACAGCCGCACAGGTCGATCGATCAGGTTAAGCTACGCTTGCCGCGGTTGGTCTGTGGATGGGTGACCATCTTTACATACCGAGATCCCTCCGTACCTCGGTAAGCACGTTAAGCCGTTGATCCCGGCTGTCATTCGTAGATCTTTCACATTTGTTATGGGTAGTCAGAAGCCCGAAAGTATGTCAACCAGTATTACCAAGGGGTATCGTATTACCAGTAAATGGGTTGTGGAGGTCAGATAGGCAGTCGCTCCATGTAAAATACTGGTATTCAGCTGCATCCGGTTAGACAGAAAGCCGACCCCAAAATAGTTGGGAAAAGGCTAGGCAGATGATGAGTGAGTATGTACACTGTAGAGTCGATGGCACGTCGGTGGGAACCCTTGGACCTTAAGCTGGCCTAGAGTAGTGCGGAGGTTCAATAGTAACACTTGGACCCAGAGCTGGCCTAGCGTAGTGCGGAGGCTCAATAGCATAAGAGGCAGCTTACTGCTGCCATGCGCCCTACTGTTCACACAATGACGCCAACGTGCAACGCCTCAATTAATTTACTATTGACATGACCATTCAGAAATTCAAGTTAAACCTCATAAACAAACAAACGATTTTCAATTTGTTAATCTGATTGACACAAATCTCTGTTTATTGTGTTAGTTAATTGTTCCGAGTGATTCAAGAATTGCTTTCCGACTGATGTTCGATTACTGAAGTATTTTTGGATAACATGAGATCAGATGTTGATGATATTAATAGCAATCTCCTGGCTCCCCACACGCCGCCACAATCAGGCTCCTGCGCCCGCCGGGAGCCGCTCGAATAAATATCCAAAACATGTTTACGGCCAGTCCTCAAGGCGTTCACAATGTAATTTTCTTCAGCAATCTGTTCGGGAATATTACCGGCGGTATTTATTCCCGGGCTCATTACAGTCGCGGGATCCAATCGCGGGATAAGATTCCCGACGCCGGGATCGCATTGGTCGCGCACTCCCTAGAGTAAAGTTGAGATTTGAGTCACCAGTTATACTCGAGCTGTTCTTCTAACATTATCTAAGAAGCTTTCTTCTAGTTGAAGGGTCTTGTTCAACTGGTCCTGGGGTTATGATTCGATATAGCGGTTATTGGGGGCGTCGAGGATACTCCCGTGTGATCGAGGTGTCGCAAAATAGTTTTTCCGGTTCGTTTTGCAGTCTTGTCGTGTTTACTTCGGATGTGTCTCGGTTCTGTCTTGTACATATGTAGCCTGCCACGAGATCATTTGCCTGAGCATATAAATACGTGTAGATTACTCATATATTCGGAGAAGTTCATGAGGAAATCGACGAAGAAATAATTATTATATTGGGTTAGAAAACATCTTGGAGGAGGGATGTAAATTCAGATGCTGCGCTCATGATATTTCCTGAAGATACGGTGTCACAATGCCTAATTGAAAAAAAGTCATTTGTGGAAAATACTATCAATTTTATTTGATAACTTAGGTTCCTCACAAGAAATATTGTAGGTACGTAAGTATCTATCCTACCTGCTTTTCTATAAAGTCTTCATTTCTATACGAACAGACCGACGGATCCTTTACAAGTACTTTCAAAAACTAATTTGAATACGTTGCATGTCTGAAGGGAACCTAAGAACCAAACTTTTGCAGTTTGCATTATCTTACATACTTTCGCCGACTTTTTATATAAACTTTGATTTTTCACCTTTCTGACAGGGATAGAAGTTTCGCGGCGATCTATAAAAATAAACTGCTCCGAGCTGGCGAAGTTGGTAAAGTCACGGGCTTACCAGTTCGGGGCCGTTCGGCAACGCTCGGCGCGACTCGGCACGGGTCGGGCACGGCACGGATGCGGTCCGCGCACGTGTCGGGCGACCGTGCCCGGCATGCCGGATGACTCGTTCCCAGATTCCCTAATGTTGCACCTGACGACATTATTTGTTTAATTTTAATTTAAACGCTGTGTTTCGTATAATAAATGAACTGTTTATGTTATAAGACACGTATTCGAGAAGTTTTTGGGTAAAGTTTTGACTTCATGCCTCCGGACGTGCCGGGAGAAGTTTCCGTTATATACAGAAATAAGTTTTATGAGGCAGGTACATTTTGAGAAGAAGTTTTATATTGTTGTTCATATTATCGAAACGATGACGGGTTCAAATTGACTGAACAACTTCTATAAAAATTGACATTATTTTCCCATGGAGGCTGAGGTGCATAATGGTGTATCTATAAAGTGATTTCAACTAACATTGTACAGACAGGCTATAAGCCCGAAGAAAACATAAATATGATCATAATACTAGCGTTTCAGTTGTGTAGGCTCACCGTAGTCGATGCATAATACAAATATGATAATACCTAACAACACAAAACGAATACAAAAGCCTATCAAAATAAACTAGTCGTTTGAGAGAAAATAGTCCAGAAATACTTTTATGAGGTACTCTAGAGGCGGGCCAGGTCTGCCCGAATAATGCTGTCACGGCCCAAGAGGTAATCTCCAGCAAAAGTATGGAAACGGCCGTCTGTACTGTTGTGGAACTTTCACCGGGGGCGCGCACTCGCTGGGGAAAACGCTGCGGATTTTCGTCGTATTTTTTTTTAATGTGTAATATTGTTATTGCGCTATATTGGACTATGGACTGGTTTTTACTTGCTGCCTTGCTCGCCTCTTTTGTCTTTTAGTCGCAAGTATGGCCCCGGGAATGGGAACGTAACGGGCAAAATGTAGCTGTGATACACCCTACCTACCCTTCGGGGACAAACGCGTGAAGTAATGTTCAATGATACTTGTTTCTGTAAATTGGTTAAAAAATTACACTGTTACACGTCAAAATAAAATTATGTTTATAAAATTACAATTGAGTTCGGTATGTCCTAACTGAATACACTGACAAGGCCAAAACAAACTCAAACGTCAGTCTCTTTTAAAGTACAGACATAATCTTGATCAGGCCATATGAGGACCATAAAGGTCTGAGATGGTTTTTTGAGGAAATGACCAAACAGATTTGAGCGGAGCTGTGCAGTCAGTGCAAGCATTTTTCAGTAATCGTGTAACTCAACTCAAAACTTAAGGAGCTCAACGACTCGCCGAACAATACCAAAGAAAGGGTATTTGGGTATTTGGTTTGTCTGGCTGAGAGTACTGTGAAACCAAAAACGTAGTTCTAGTTAACGTATAACAATGAACAGCCTTTTGTGAGCACAAAGCTCAATCTTTGGAATCAGTGGCAGGGAGTAACTATGTTTGTGTCAATATTCTTGGTTTTATAAATTTTAATGTTGAGACCCCTTTTAATTTCCTTCGTGCTAGGAGATGTATGTAATTACGTAGTATTGTTAAATTTTGTGTTGTGGGATTAGTATACTGACTTTGGATATGCAGCCGAGATATGGATTGCCAATCCAAAGTCAACTTTTGTACGAAGCATATCTAGTTGAAGTTTTTAACAGAAATATTGACCAACCGCAGCGTGTAGCCAGCCTAGTGCGATCCATTGACCGCAACTCCGAACTTGTGTTGTGTGTACGTGAGCGGCATGACTCCCGCGCTAAACATAACCGTTTTAAACGGCGCTCGCAGGCTCCACCCACTTCTTAATTTGTTTGCTGGCCACCTCCCGGCATCATTTGACTAATTGTACAGGTAAATCTTGGCCTCTCTCTTCCTTGTTTTTTCGGCCTTTAAGCGTTTTTATAAATAAAGCTTGGTGTATAGAAATTGTAATTGTTGTAATTATTTAAAAGCTCACACCAGTTTTTTTATTCTGAAATGGCTTCACTTTGGCAACATTGAGGTCCAAAATGACCTGGTAAAGAGTGCGGGAATCCGCGGGAAGCTTGGAACCAGGCATTGTGGCGATGCTTGGGGGAGGCCTGTGTCCAGCGTGCATGGGGCGACTGAATTAAGATGATGATGAAGTTTAAACGGTTTGGTTTAGCAGTGTGAGGTTTTTGACTGTTGTGCGTTGCGTTTAGAAGAAGATAATTATGACAATGGTCTATTGTCTATTTTCCTACATAATTATCAGATAATTTATTATACTGGAGCTAATTTTTTTTATAGTAGAATACTACTCATTTCAGTGATCATTTATCTTTTCAGCTGGTAGTAACTATAGTTCGGTAACGCTGGCGTGTGGTCGCGAGCTCGGAATATGAACGAATGTTAGTGAACCCTATGAAACCTTCAGCAAAGGTCGCGATATATCTTTCAGCACTTCTTGAATATTTCGCCGCGTTTCTACTGAATTTATGAAGTGCTGAAATCCCCGACATGCTAAAATAAACGGTTTAACACCGTTACTGAACTGCTTGTCTCGCTTTTCACGTTTATTATAAATTTGAACTGGAGTCTTTGTATAGTTATGATTTTCATACATCGTTAGTGATAGTCATCAATCATAAAATGTATAGGAATTAATTCTTTGAAGGCGTATAACGTATAACGTGGCTGCGTTTAAAGATACAAATCTAAAACATACAGTCACCCAAACCATAAACAAACCTTCGTTGATCTCTTTCGCCTGATCAGGCGTTTTAGTGGTTTATGTACGTTACTGTACACAGCCACACAAAGACATTAGCACGTAACTCTGTCATCAGCAGTCACTGCGACCTGCACACTAATTGCATAACACACTATCAAGCACAATCTGAATCATTTTGAAGGACGTTTGCTAATCCATTGCTTCATATGTTCGAAAATGTTGTCTGCTTAACAAGGTAAATAACGCAATGAATGTTGTTGAACTGTAAAAATGAAAGCCATTCCTACTGTTATTGTGTTATGCAATTACCCTGTACATTGTGTCGCTGTGTGCACTTTACGTCGCATCTCGTGTCGTGTCGTGTCGTGATCCCACCCGTATCTGGTTTGTATGTCAACTGTCGTCACAATGACATCTTGTATGTTATTTCGTTTTGTACGCCAGTTGCGTCATTGATGGTATTAAGTTAAGGATTATTATCACACATTGTATTTATGTGAAACAACAACGTATGTACATACAAACATGCTGTACTTACCGAAGGGGTGCGCAGAGGTGGAGAACATTAACATTTGGCCAGTTGCCGTTTAAGTCCCGACCGGGCATAAATCCAGACTGCAGTCACCACTCAGACTAAGAAATTCCGAATGAAAAACCCAGTAACAGTTGACCGGACCTGGCCTTTCTACTAGTTATGAAACTGATATTATCATTGTCATCATAATTTCGTCTTTCGTTTTCTGAGTATGAAGCGTCAGTTTAGTCTAAAACTCACACAATATTACACACATAGTACATAATATTGGTAATTTATATCAGTATCGGCGGCACACGAGGCGCCCGATTGCCGCACTATCGAGATAGCGTAATGTCTGTGTCACTGGCGATAAATGGCGCGCGCTGCGGTCTCGGCAAATAAGTCATGTTGTACGATAACACTATTATGGTCACACTAATTAATATTAATTATGACCATTTACGTAGCTCCAATGCTTTTCAGGTGTATACTTTCAACATAATTGCAGTTTTGATGGCTCTATTTTCACTTTTCCTTTGTTGAAACAAGAGATATTATATTTGTGTGTACAAGTTATCACATGTACCTAAGTACCAGTTTCCGAACAGTCTCCTAACTGTAAGTTATACGAGAACAACTCAAATCCTTCTCACCTGTCACAGTGCGAGTCAGGGCTTGTGAACGCGCGGGCTGCAGCGCATAATATGGTATAATCGTGTGTTGCGGCCGCGGCGCCGCGCCGCGCCGTCAGTCCGAGCGGATTAATCTAAACAATCTTAACTAAGTTCAGTGCGCCTCTGGGGAGCATGCCGACGGACACCGGTGCAAGTGAACAACGAACAGCGACAAAAAACGGAGATATTTTCAAGCTATATTTCCTAATCTCTACAAGTCTTTGAGTCGTTAGCTTCTGTATATATAGATAGATAGCTATATAGCTGTATATATAGATGTAGCTTATCCTCGGACATTGAATGATAATGCTCGTACAGTACAACGATATGTCGGGAGTTTCTTATGCAGGCACTGAACGCGGCAAGCTGTACGCTGACCTTCAAGAATTAGTTTGTATCAGATCACGCTTGTACCAAAATTAACTATTTAAGTTTTATCGCGTTTTCAAATAAATTAATAAAGTAAACAAGCTCACATTTGAGCTACCCGCTTGCGCACGTATCTCAGGCCGCGTGTGAAGCCGTGTTGTTGCGGGGACCGGTTGAGCGCACCTGGCCGGCAGTCGGGAACTAGTGTTAAACAACTACGAAGGGGCGGCGCGCCGGTGCCCGCGTGGTTGTGCACTTCTGCCCTACCTAATTTACGGCTGCAAAGATCTGCATTTTTTCAGATATAGAAACAGTACATGATTATTAAGAGAAAAATGTAATTGGACGGGCAGAATGGGTTAGGAAAATTGTTAATAGAAAAGGTTTCTACATAGTTACGTTCATAGAAAGTTACAAATGAGTCGTAGAAAGTAATGAACATTGTTTTGTATGCGCATTGCATAGATGAACCAGTAAATTCAGGAGATGGTTTTTTGTATTTTTTACAAAAGCTCTAATTACTTTTCTTAGTATAATGAAAAACATGGATATAGATAGATAAGTACCTATTGTCAATATATCACGTTTTCATTTTTTTATTAAACAACATAGGTATGTAATTTAAATGTTCTCCAAAAATATAGTGTGATAGAAGACGTTACAATGAGTGACGTGGCGCAACAGGGCATAAACCTAATAACGCAGGCGTCTAGACGCTGCCTCGCTGCCTCGCCGCCTCCGCCTCGCCTCGCCGGGACGTGAGAACGCGACCCGCTGCGTACATACAACACAGAAGATGTATTACACAGAGACTCAACTCCTTACAGACGTTGTTTAACGCATGCACACATCCACTGAAATCGGTATTTTATTTGTTTGTTGTCATTTGCCAGTGTCACAACACGCGCAAAATCCTGCATCGCGCAAGCAAAGTTTACCGCGCGACTAGCATAATACAACGTTAATCGTTGGGCAGTTGCCCACCAGACACAACACCCGTCTGGTTGGAGGATCCTCCCGTTTCTATGGAGTATGAGGGAACTTTACATACTTTACCTCATACCTCTATACTGGTATCCCGAACATGAACGTCAACAAGAACTTCCTCAAGCTCTCGAGCGGCGAGTCATACAGCCAGCCAGCACCCACGGCTTCAAATGGGTATCCTGACCATCAGCATGCAGCGGATGCACATTCCTGGTTATCACCCTCAGCCTCATCATCAACCTTGGCACAGCACACTACACTTTCGGCCAGTTCACTAGTAAAGCCCTTAGTCCCTCTCCTGGTCGACGGCAGCAGTCAGCCTCAACCCGGCGCTGTACCACATCCGACACACGGGAGCGTAACACAGCACCACCCCGACTTACTAGGAAATCACGGCAAACGGTTTCGACTCACCGTGAACTATGCGGCACCCAGTTCCGACTCACTGGAATCTCAACTGGCCTTGGTAAGCATCGCAATATACAGGACTCAACTCACTGTCCATCTTCGGTGTCAGGAGGTTAGTGATGTGGCAGCAACTACATCGCCACATGCAAACTGCGCATAAGGATTTTGCGTAATTTCCGCACGTTACGCAAAATCCTGTAACTTCATTGTAGAGCAAACGCAAACATATTTTTTTTGTGTGATGATAGCTAACCTGACTAGGTACCACGTATTGTTTAAAAAATATATCCTATGTTTGCGTTTATTCTACAATGAAGTTACAATATTGGCAAGGGTAAGGGTACTACATCGTAACGAATACAAGTAAATTTAATTATTTTCTTTTTTATAGTGCGTGATAATAGCATGTTTTATTGTTTGTTTAAAAGTACATAATTATTTTTTACCAATAATGTGCTAAGTTCATCGTAATGAATGTGGCTGAACTGTCAAAATGAAAGGCATTGCGATCGATTTCCATATAATGTGTGTTATGCAAGTACCCGGCAGTTCTACGAAAACCGAAGCACGAGGCGACGCGTTTGTGCATTTAAATTAAATTTATTTTTTAATTATTCTGTTTACTTGAACTGGATTTAAATTTTCATTACGAGGTTATCAAATAAGGCGATAAGATTAAATTAAAATAAAATGGTTTTTATAATAGGACATATTTTTGCCCAATATTTATTTCATGCAATTCTGTTGCATTGTTAGCTCAAAATAAAGTTAGCACAAATTGATTTTTTTTAAGTCATATCAATAGGCTAGAGCGACCTAGTCTAAAACATTTTCTTGTGGCGCTGCAATACACTTCTCTCATCTGCAGGAACGTCTCCACTAATGTTAAAGCTAATAAAGCTATAGAGTACGTAATGACCGGTCCAGGGCAGTCGTCGGGCGCCGCAATGAGACGCGCCCTATATCACCGCCAGCAATTTAAACGTCGGCTCGCCTACTCGCCGGAATAAATTCAGCAAAGTGTCAAACAAGCGGACAACTTTCACACCTGGGCTCATGGCCGCGCACCGGCTGCAATGGCGCAACACACGAGCGGGAGCGGGAGCGGGAGCGACCAGTCGACGGGGCGATGTCAACTGTAGAACAAATAGGACCATAGAGGTTGGCGCCTGGTGCCGTATTGCCATCACGATTCCCGTGTAAGAGAGAGACGGAGCTATACATGACTTATAGCAACATCGCTTTTTTGCTATGGAATTATGATGGCATTAATACCTTGTAATATGGCCCGAATGACATTGACAGGCCCTCGTCGACCTGTTATTGGGTGATTTGAGTGATTGTCGTAGGTATTGAGTATTGCATAACAAGATGGAAGCGTCAGTTCCGATTTTGGCCACACACCAAAATAACCGTGCGTTGTAGTTTTGAGTAAATGACAAAAATGTTCAATAAACATTCTACAACAATTATTTCAAACTCACTATTTTTTATTGGTCTGATAAATTACATTTTTGAGTTCAGAAAATATTGTCTGTAGATGTAAAATGCTTTTTGGGTAATATTGACTCAAAACTAATAACCATTAAAAAGCAAAGCGGAACAAATTAAGAATGAAAAATTGTTTCATTGACACAGAAACGCGTGCGTATATAAAGATTAGTAAGGTTTTCTCGAAATATGTTACTGAATTCCTAATACAATACAGAAATAAAAAATAAGATTAATTACCCTTTGTCTATTAAGGTACATGGCCTGGTTTCACGTAAAAATTCGCTTCATGTTTTGACATGCAGCAGCGGTCAGCCATTCAAAAACACCTTAGTTGGAAACCATCTACAAAAAATTGCTCCCGAGCGACACACCGACTGTTTTTAAGAAAACTACCTCCAAATTACACTCCGGACCAGTCTCTGATGAACAGTTGTACGTTAATTACATTGCGGGCTCAACATAAAAAATCGTTTCCGGGAAGATATCGCATGAGGTGATAAGTTCGTTATTTGTTTAAAATAAGTCAAAAATGAACTGTTACATAATTTCTGGTATTTTTATCTAAATATGAGAAATTATTTTTATCAAAACTCTCTACGAGACTAGAGGGAGTAGGCTGTAATCTACCACGTGGGCCCAGTTGGTAGATGTCACATGTCTTCGAATTTTTGGTTCTAGGACATGCCGGTTTCCTCACGATGTTTTCCTTCGCCACTTTGAGAGCAGTGGTGACGAAATTATTTATACAAAGTAAAGCGCCTGCCTAGGGGGTGTACTCTCTAAGTCCGTCGACGAAGATCGTACGTCCGAAAGTACTTGATCCGTGAAAACAAGTGTTAAATTATTATTTTCGGACGGCAAATACATAACGGGAGTAGGGACAACTGTCAAATCATGCTGTCATTCATTCTTAGTTTGGGCCTCGGACTAGTCATATGCCCCGCCTGTAAGTAGGTAATTCGGAGTAGGAAACGCTCGTTACTTCGGCTGATTTCGTGCTTAGGGAGTAGACCCTTAGGTTCGAAGCCACGACCTACATCTCGGAAGTCAGGGCCGTTGGGGTCGTTGAACAAATAGACTCTATCAGTATGTGCAAAATATGAAATATGGAAGAGGTACTGGCAATAGAAATGCCAAGTGAATACAATATTGTTTTTGCCGAAATCTCAAAGTTAACCGCAAAATAAAACAAGCACAGCGTGTGCAACTGACGCTAGCGTGCAGGACACAATGAAAGTCAGAGGAAGTGTGCGCGCGGCACTATTCTAGCGTGTGACGTCATAGTCGCCAACGACGCGTACGAGTGGCGCATGAATTGGGCAGTAGGCATGCAATGGTGTCAGTTGGGAGGTGATCGGTGCAGATTGTTTCATTTGTTCTCTTTATGTCTATCTAAATCTTGAATTAAAAACGATAAAATTCAAATATTTATCTTGGGACATTTTCACCGTCGTAACGGCTAGAGTTTTGAAGGTAGGCTGCGCAGGCCACTAACTAACGGTTAGTGTTTAGAGATAAAAGAAACACATACGTAAAGTAAATACATAAAATTTCCACAGTAGTAGGCTAGGTCGCGGGTAAGGTCACTCTGATTCTTTTTCTGAGCACTATCACACTTGTAAGTTAAGAAGGGTACCGTCCTTGGTTTCACGGGACGCAGGAGGGCTTGCCAGCACAGGCACAGCAAGAAGACGGTCAGGTCTTAAAAAGGCTTCAGTCAGCAAGCGTTGGTACCCGGCCGCAGGACGCCGGTAGCGCACAGATCAGATGCGCGTGCAGCTCGCCGTCTCGCCGTGTAGAGGCCCTGCGCTCAGCCAGGACGTAGAACCCTGGAAGGCACGTTAGGGAGCACATGATACTTGCGGTGCGAAAGCAGCAAGCCACGTGCGATGTGTCCAGCTTCATTCTCGCTTCAGGAACGGTGTAAGGAGCAGGAAATGGGGAAGTTCAGCACATCGCAGCGGTTTACAGGCAGAGAGTTTGCAAAGACAGCGTGGCACAATGACAGATGCAAAATGAGGTTATGTATTTAACACGCGAGCATAAGACACAAGATAACACAATGATCTTAGCAGATAGGTTACTATATCGCTTATGATACACAATGAGGCCTTGCACAGCCCGGATGCAGCAGCAATACATACATATATCTTGCACAGCCCGGATGCAGCAGCAATACATACATATATCTTGCACAGCCCGGATGCAGCAGCAATACATACATATATCTTACACAGCCCGGATGCAGCAGCAATACATACATATATCTTGCACAGCCCGGATGCAGCAGCAATACATACATATATCTTACACAGCCCGGATGCAGCAGCAATACATACATATATCTTGCACAGCCCGGATGCAGCAGCAATACATACATATATCTTGCACAGCCCGGATGCAGCAGCAATACATACATATATCTTGCACAGCCCGGATGCAGCAGCAATACATACATATATCTTGCACAGCCCGGATGCAGCAGCAATACATACATATATCTTGCACAGCCCGGATGCAGCAGCAATACATACATATATCTTACACAGCCCGGATGCAGCAGCAATACATACATATATCTTGCACAGCCCGGATGCAGCAGCAATACATACATATATCTTGCACAGCCCGGATGCAGCAGCAATACATACATATATCCATCTCCTGTGCACCGGGCAACCTACAGCCGCGTCGTCCGACATTGACACCCGCGTCCAAGGTTATGATATTAACATCGGTTATCCTTCATTTGGTATTAATTACATGAGAATCTCACCACCAGATTGGGGCCCCCAGTATCTTAAGGGTCAGGGAATAGCTTCTGCTAGCTAAGCAAGTGGATATCCAAATGGCCGGGTGTTCTTAGGAAATTAGTTTTGTTCCATGATTTTAGTGATGTTCTTAGCAATTTATTAATTGTGAAATATTTAGCGTCAGTCAACTATTGACCGTAGAGACCCCTCACAACGCTACACCGTAAGAAATTAAAATAAATCTTGCAATTGACTAATCTGTGTGAGCTTCACTATCAACTTTGCTGTCATTCTTATTTAACCACAGGATGAGCTATTTCGCATTGTTCGTTTCGACCGGCGTAAAGAAGAAATTAATGTACTATCGCCAGAACTCTTTTTTTTTTGCGAGTAGCTCTTCACCAGAATAGGGCTATTACTGCACAAAGGAGTTTTAACTTCGCTCATTAAGGAGTACTTCGAACGAGCGGCGCCGGGGTAGGAGCCTAGTATACGTACATCCTTCTACTAAAGATTTTATGACTTAGTATGCGCACTTAGTAGCTGGAGAAGGGCTATACTCGAAAACGGGTTTCTATCCCTAAGATAAAAATAATACAATATAATTATATTTATAAGAAAAAAAACTGAAAATCTATGTTATAGAACTTTGTAAATCTAGATGCTAATTATGTTCAGAAGGGAAATTTATAAATTCTACGGATAAGAAATTAAAAGGCTTTTTTATTATACCTACGAATCCGTTTTAAATTGTTTGTTTATGTTGCATTATAACATGAATCCTTTTCTATAGTAGCCTGTATCATTCATTTATGGGCAAGGCGTCAAGTCCCAATAAAGTAACTAAAGTAAAAGAAAGTAAGAAAAAAATGAAAGAGAGAGCAAGTCATCATGATCTGCCTAGCGTTTTCCCAACTACTCGTATGTTGCGGTCGGCTTCTAGTCAAACCGGATGCAGCTGAATAATAGCATTTTTGATTGGCTCTCTGACCTTCACAATCCACGATCCCCGTTGGTAAGACTCGTTAGTAACGACTGTCAAAGATCTACGAATAACAGTCGGGAAAGAAGAAATCCTTATTGAAAGAAAGTAGGCAAGTTATTAATAGCAAAAAAAGAACTGGATGAGTCTTTCGGCTGAGGTGATGGCAATGAACAAACATGACATCACGCCTGTTTCCCTCAAAGGGTTCCACATACATAGTTCACCCATTTCGCCACTTATGTTTAAGTCCTCTGTATTCGACTACATAATCATGTTACAATAAAATTGACCTTCTCCATGCATAGAAGGATAGGGTCTAGCAAACATCCCAAGTACATTAATACGGAAGAGTGCCAATTAAATGCGTTTGAAGGCCCACTTAGTTCAGTGCGCAAGTTCACAAAAAACCCATTACTAATAAGCTTATACTCGTATGTAGGTTAATTGTAAAAATGGGGAGGCGTTCATAATAAATTGGATAAAAAAACGAAACAAAGAATACTAAAAATGAATATTCGCACTCCCGACAGATGGAATAGGCTCTTTTCATTACCCGTATAACGTCACCGGTGACTTAATCAAATGTCATAGGTGTATAACATGCGTAAGCACCTATTATCTAGTAGTTTTTTTTTTTTTTTTTTCGTTAGCCTGTACTGTCCCACTGCTGAGCAAAGGCCTTCCCCATTTTCTTCCATTTCTCCTTGTGCTGTGCTTTCTCCGTCCAGTCAGTTAGGAATGAGTCTAAGTCGTCACGCCAGCGTTTCTTAGGCCTGCCTCGGTGACGACGCCCGTCTTCAGGCACCCACTGTGTGACGACTTTGGCCCATCTGTCTAGATGCATCCTATAAGTGTGACCCGCCCAGTCCCACTTCAGCCTCGCAGACTTGCCACCAACATCAGCGATACCTGTCTTGGAGCGTATTGTGGTGTTGCGAATTTGCTCGGTGAGTTTAATCTTTAAGATACTACGCTCCATCGCTCTTTGGCAAACCTTGAGTTTGGACTTCTGAGCCTCTGTCAAAGACCAAGTCTGAGCGCCATAGGTTAGGATAGGCAGGATACACATCAGCCGGGGGTTGCGGAAGGATCGTACGTTCCCGCGACCCCTGGCGTAGGTGTGAGATGGAACACCGGGGTGGTTTTTAGTCAGTAAGAGTCTGACAGACCCCGCCGCCCGCCCCAGAGCGGCGGACATCCATGAGGATTTTCCACCCCGGAAACAAAAAAAAAAAAAAAAAAAAAAGGCAGGATACACATGTCGGCAAGCTTACGCTTTAGTGAAATAGGAAGGTCGCCCTTCATTAGTGCCTTCATGGACCAGTAGCTCGGCCACGCATTTTCGACTCGACGGTCGATCTCTTTGTCCTGTCTGTTGTGGAAGGAAACTAGCTGGCCCAGGTAGATATATTCGTCGACATAATGTATTTCCTGCCCATCGACCTCGACCTTATAGTTGGTGGCATTGGTCATGACTTTAATCTTTGATTGATTCATCGTCAGTCCAACTTCAAGGCTTGCAGTGCTCAGTTCTTGAAGCATTTGTTGCAGTCGATCTGCTGTAGATGCAAAAAGAACGATATCGTCCGCAAAACGAAGGTTTGACAGCATTTTATCGCCGATTGGAATACCCTTCGTTGCCCATGTGTCTGCGAGTTTTTTGAATGTCTCTTCCAAAGTGCTTGTAAATACTTTAGGAGAGAGCGGATCATCCTGTTTTACCCCTTTGTCTATTTTGAATGTTGTGCCTATGGAATCCAGTTTAAAGTTGGCCGTGCTATTATTATAAATAACCTTTAGAAGATCTATGTAGGTTTCCTCTATATCTTGGCTTCGTAAGGCTGAAAATATTGCGCTGTGTTTAATGCTGCCAAAAGCCTTTGTGTAGTCTACGAAAGCCAGGTATAGAGGTTTTCGAAATTCTGTGTGTTTTTCTATTAACTGATTTAAAGTTTGAAGATGGTCTGTGGTAGAAAAACTTGAGCGAAATCCTGCTTGTTCCGGTGGTTGATGCGAGTCTAATTTTGCATCTATGCGATTGTGAATGACCTTGATGAATGCTTTATAAATATGTGAGACTAAGCTAATGGGCCTGTAGTTGTTTATATTGGACTTGTCTCCTTTCTTATGAAGAAGAACAATGTTTGAGTGGCACATCTGGGTTGGGAGCTTACCTGACTGTAAAATTGCATTAAATAGGTTTGTGAGGTGTGGGAGTAGTGTGGCAGATCCTAGTTTCAAAGCTTCAGTTGTAACGCCATCTTCGCCAGGGCTCTTATCGTAGTGCATTGTTTTTAGTACTTTGTCTACTTCATATCCCGTTATGGGAAGGATATCCTCTTGACAACTGTATCTATTTTCTGTTAGTAATTTTGAATTGTCTGAATAAAGAGAGCTGTAGAATTCTGTGCAAATTTCTATAATTTTCTGCCTATTGTGATGTTTGGTTCCATGTGTGTCCAGTAAACTGTTAATCCAAGGTTTGGTTCTGGAAATTCCCTGTTTTGCTACTCTTAAAGAACGGTGTTTTTGTAAGGCCACTTTAACTAAATGGGTATTCAAGTTTCTTATATCTGTTCTTATAGCTTTCTTAACCTGCTTATCTATTAATCTATGCTGTTCTGACCCTATTTCGTGCATGTTTCTCTGCTCAAGCAAGCAACGTGTACTTATTGTAAGCTTTGTATTCTTCTTCCCCTTCATTTTTATGCTATTGCTGCTTTTTCTTATTCCAGTAACTATTCTATCATATTGCTTGTCCACATCTGGGACATTTATGCCTAGGCTTTCATAGTGGTTTGATAGTTCTAAATTGAAGGATTCGTAATTGTTAATAAGGGTATCTTTATTTAGTTTTGTGATAGGCATCCTAAAGGTTTTTGCGCGGTAGATTTTAAAATTAAATTTGATTTTTGCGCGTAATGGTCTGTGGTCTGAGCTATATTTAATCTTATTAATGATACCTATGTCTTTTATAATTTGCTTGTCGGAAGTTAATACATAGTCTATTTCGTTCTTAACCAAATTATTGGGTGATATCCATGTCTATCGGCGCTGGGGTTTTTTATTGAATAGACTATTGGCAACAAAAACACTCTGTCCAAATGCGAATTGTAATAGCCGAGCACCACGTGCGTTGCGTATTCCTGATCCATGCGGACCTAAAATAGCTTCGTCGTCTTGCTCTTGTCTTGGTCCGACTTTTGCATTAAAATCGCCAATAATCATATTCCACGTTCCGCGATTTTCTTCGCAGGCTTTATTTAGGAGATCGTAGAAGTCTTCGACATCCTCGTCCGGATATGCTGACGTAGGCGCATACACCTGGATGATTGTTAGTGTCTGCTTGGGTGTGATGCGGATTTTGAGAACTGCTATCCGTTCCGAGTACCCAATGAACTCGATAATTTTGTTCTTCCATCTTTTAGCTACCATAAATCCCACGCCATGTAGTCCATTAGTTTCTCCGAAGTAGAAAAAGATGGAATCTTCTCGTTCTTCTGTATGTTCTCCTTGTCTCCTAACTTCTGCCAAACCTATGATATCCCAGTTGACGTCTTTAAGAGCATTTTCTAGTTCAATGAGGCGCTCATCCCTCATGAGCGTGCAAACATTGTATGTTAGTACATTAAGCATATCGGAATTTCTTAAAACTTTAGCCGGAGTCGTCTGACGGTTAATCGATCTCGCCCGGAGATTCACCTCGCCCCTGACTTCAGTGCTGAGCCGGCGCCCGTCAACGCCAGCAGAGCAGCTGAAGTCGCCGGGCACTTGGGGACATATTATTGTTGTGCTTTCCATATTTATGGGGGGTTTGGACCATAACCCGCCGCGCTGGTCCAGTGCGGGTTGGCGGGTCGCCAGAGCCTCGTTGGTCGAAAGCAGGGTGTACCACGAGCAGGTGAGGTTGGCTTGAGTTCCTAGGCTGTTATCGGGAACCCCTTACACCCATCTAGTAGTGGTATAAAAAAAAAAAGACGGGTTGCACTCCGGGAGTGCCGGCAGAAGTGAAAACTTGAATATTAACGTTGAAATAAATCAATTATTAATTGAATTAATATAACTCATTTTTTTTCACTATTTCTGTGTCACTTTTTTAAATTAATAGATGCACTTTGTCAATTTCCATATTTTAAACACTTTATATACACGAATTTTACGAATACACAGCAGTGTGACTACTACACAGACGGTCGAGCCATCAGCTGTCCATCCATCCATCCATCCATCCATCCACATCCACATCCACATCCATCCATTCATCCGCCGCCGTAGAAAGAGAGGGGGATACTTAGTAGTTAGGAGTAGTAGCACTCCATCCGTCTTACCTGATGATCACGTGTCCTGACGCGAGTTTAACATTTTTTACCCATTACAAAAAAGTGTGCAACGCCGCTAAAGAAGTTTTCACTTCTAAAATTAAAATTGTTTATTTTGGAACAAATAAAGAATTGTTCTTTTTTAGAATCATAACTGTAAAAGTGTTTTTATCATTTAAGTGTTTTTAAATAGATAATTATAATCCCAATAAATCCGCTCCAACCGCATGACAGGCACTGTTCGAAAATGGTCAAAAGTCACAAAGCGAGCATCAAGCGACACTTTTAATTGGTGACATCACATACATTAATGAGCCTTTCTACGTCATGAGCCGCACGCGTCGCTCGTGTGGGTTGGAGGCGAAAGGAGGAACTGCCTGACAGAATATTTTATTCATTGACGTTTTTAAATTGGGAATGTAGGAATTTTTTCATTTTTTGTTCGTACTGAACCGAAACTCATGAAAACAATTTTTGTCCCATGCCATAATTCAACCCAGAAACTAACGTCCAGAAGGATTACTTATTACATCCGTCGTAATAAATTTAAACTTTCGACAAGATTTCGGAATCTTAATCGTAGTCTTCAATCATCGTTTTCCATCAAAGGAAATTGTCAAGAGAAGGCCCATACCGTAATAAAAAAGCCAGTTATGTTTCAAGTCCCATGTAATAAGGGGTGAACCTATTATCATCCAGGCACAAATCCCTGACGGAATAATCCAAACCAAACCCGCGACCTCATGCTCAGCAGTAGCGCTGACCGCCACTAGACCAACGAAGCAGTAGAACATAATGTCACAATTCAATCAACCGGACATCTAATGTATTGATACCCGTACCAACAGCTCGCCTGATCATAATCCGAATTCTCAACTAATTACCACCGGTAACTGTTGGCAATTAAACTGCGTCGGAGAGTGTTCTTTGCGTTATTAATGATTTATAGCCGCGGCCTGCGCGCGCCCGATAGCGATACCCGACGAATTAATAACTAAATACTTATGTCTCGGCTGACCGGGAACTGGGGACTGGGGACGGGACTGGGAACTTGTGACCACCCGTTCACTGCGACGTGCGGGAGTTCGTGCTTTGTGTTTGAGTTCGGCGGGCATTTAGATTGCAAAAGAGATAGTGGAAGTGAAACAACTAGGCGAGACTAAAAATATGGAAATGTGAAGCATTTGGTGTATCCTAGGACACAGTACCTGCGAATCATATTTTGCTCTACAGAAAAAACTGAAGGTGTGGTGGTGGTGGTGGTGGTGGTGGTGGTGGTGGTGGTGTGGGTGATGGTGGTGATGGGTTGATTGAGTGTGATTTAGTGAGTGAGTGTTGTGTGAGTGTTTAGTAATTTTCTAAATAAAATATAAATATTCAAAGATATTTAGGTTCAATATTATTCCTTTGGTTAGTTATACAGAATGTGTAAAAATAATCAAACGAAAACAAACCCAGGAATATCATAAATGTTGAGTCAAAGACTTCATTGATTGAATTGCTACATTTTATCCTCACGAGTAAAACACATCTTATTAAGTGTATCCTCTTTGAAGTAGGTTAAATGTCTATGAAATTAATTTCGTTCCCCTGTTTCTGGCTCGGGGCTATTTTGAAATTACTGCACCCCGCGCAGCGCTTAATCGGGCATTATTTAAATTTGTATTATATTTTGGGGCTATTTCTAACAGATATTGCCTATAGGCACGCATATTGCGTTGCGATGGGATCGTTGATAGAATTATGGGTTTGTTTACGTCGTTTTACAATGGGGGCAATCACCCCCCAGTTATTTTGATCGCTGAATTAAGTGAATGAATTATATTGTTTGAGCCAAACAGCCAGCCGAGAGAGTGTCGAACAAGCTGGTGTGAACATAGTTTTCTCTTTGCGTTAAGACAGCGATTGATCGGTCGTTTGGTTTACATAATTCTTTGTTTGTACAAATAATTATAAAAACCAAACGACCGAACAAATTAACATAACTTGATAGACTTTTCCTTAGGCGAAACCTACGCCTACAATAACACTGTGCAATACTTTTATTGTGCAATAATATGGAATCACCCCTAGCACTCGAACGATCAATTATATTGTCGTACCACTGACGGCTCGTAAGGGTTAATGTTTTCGCGTGAGCGTGACTTGCCTAGTGTTCCGTGAGTATGTCCGACTAAGATTTGGCTGCAGCTATCATCTTGCCACTTCTAGCTCAATGTAAAACCTTCTGGATAAGAAAAGGCTGAAATCCTACTAATATTATAAATGCGAAAGTTTGTGAGGATGGATGTATGTTTGTTACTCTTTCACGAAAAAACTACTGAACGGATTTGGATGAAACTTCACAGTAATATAGGTTATTCATCAGAATAACACATAGGCTACAATTTATAATGATTTTATGTAGTTTTGGTCATAATATAACGATACGTGTCAATTAAGTCGGAAAAAAATCTTCCATCTGAGAGCTATCTTGGCGTGCGCTGCCTAAACCAATGGAGTTACATAAAGATGATGTACCGCAGGATTGTTTGTCTTAAGTAGATCTAAATAAAAGTCCGCGACAGCATATATCTACCATTTATGTGCAAGCCACTACAACCAAAATTGTGAACCAAAAAACCAAATTAAATTTGGTACTATTTTACAATGCACATTTAGTATATAATTATCAAACTCTTATCAAAAAGAATACATTTCTCGCATTAAGTATTTAATGTAGATAAACTTTGTCTTTCACACTAAGTAATTTGGCCGAATAGTTTAAAAGTTATCACGATATGATTGACTTGAACGGAGCGCCTAACGCCGCGGCGGCGCGGCGGCCGCAGCACGGGCGGAGCGCGTCTAGCTTTTGCCCGCGGCTTCGCTCGCGTAGAATTTGGTCTGCCACATTACGTTACGTGACATTTTTTTTTAAATACTGATATTTTCATGTTTTTTGTTGTTGAGACAGTTGCGAAAATCAATAACATTATCTTGGACCAAGTAACCAGCGATGCAACAACCTACAACTCTATCGACACAGTCATATCATCTGAAGACTGTACAAGCTACCCCGTGGAGTTTCGTAACTCTTTGGAGCTATCCGGGGTGCCATCACATAAGCTCCAATTAAAAGTCGGTATACCGGTTTTGTTAATGCGTAACTTGGACGCCCCGAGACTATGTAATGGCACTAGATTGCGAGTCAGGGAACTAGGCAGGCATATTGTTAAGGCCACAATTTTAACTGGAGAAGCTAAGGGTGAAAATGTTCTTATTCCACGCATCCCAATAATACCCAATAACTTACCCTTTAATTTCAAACGTTTACAGTTTCCACTTAAAGTTGCATTTTCTATGACCATCAATAAATCGCAAGGGCAAACTTTGAAAGTAGCGGGGATACATTTAGGCACGCCCTGTTTTTCCCATGGGCAGCTTTACGTAGCTTGCTCACGTGTTTCTAAATCCCAAAATCTTCTTATTTACGCTGAACAAAAAAAATCAAATAACATAGTATACAGGAGTATATTGCAGTAAAAACACAGATAAATTAACACAGATGTTCACCTATTCCAATTACGTACCACATAATTCTTTAGTTATTACAAAATCTATTAAAAAAAACCGGCCAAGTGCGAGTCGGACTCGCGCACGAAGGGTTCCGTACCATTGTCTATAAAAAACGGCGAAAATAACACGTTTATTGTATGGGAGCCCCCCTTAATATGTACTTAATTCTTATTCGTATTTGTTGTCATAGCGGCAACAGAAATACATCATTTGTGAAAATTTCAGCTTTCTAGCTATCACGGTTTATGAGATACAGCCTGGAGACAGACAGACAGACGACGGAGGCTTAGTAATAGGGTCCCGTTTTACCCTTTGGGTACGGAACCCTAAAAACCGCAGCAAAATCCGTTGCGTAGTTTTAAAAAATTTAAGCATTCATAGGGAAAAAGAAAGCTTCTTTGTTTTATACTATGTAGTGATTAAATGCAAGTAACATTGGTCCGACCTGTTTAGTTGTCAGTGTTTAGTAATCCGTTTGTGCTGGATAGGATAATCTCAAGCCTACTTTTTATAAACACACCATACAGGTAAAGATTGATGAAGAAACCACTGGACTTAGCATTTTGAAATTTGCAGAGTTCTATTATAGCTTAAAATAATGAGCACTTAGAAAGGAATTCAGATAATTCCACCCTCAAGAGATACCCTCTAAATATTAGGTATAGAAGTTCAAAGATTGTATGGAAACTAATTTTGAAGTTAGAAATCTGGGATGTACGACGTGAAGGTACATTAAAAAAATATCAGTATTTAAAAAAAAATGCCACGTAACTTAATGTGGCAGACCAAATTCTACGCGAGCGAAGCCGCGGGCAAAAGCTAGTATACTCATAATTTAAACATCTTTTAAAAGACTTGGCGTTGACTTTTTTTGTAAGATTGGATTTGACAAAGTTTCAAGAATTATTAGACTTAATAGAATAGAATAGAGTACTCTTTATGATGTACACCATATAAATTACAGACATAAATATAGAAGCTTTACAATGGGTGACATAATGGGCGGTCTTATCGCTAAAAGCGACCTTTTAAAGACAACCTTTGGATGGATTAAAAACGGGAAGGACAGACAAATACTGTAGGTAGTCTGTGGTGTACCATTTACACAATACAATAAATACATACATAAAGTACTACTAATTTAAATAGATATATACATATAATAATAAACATGAAACAGGAGCAAAGAAAATACAATGACGATGTTTAAGGAGAGAGAAAGTGCTTTTTTGTCATAGTTTTAAAAGTGGACAAAGATTGAGCACGCCTTACCGACACGGGCAAGTCATTCCACAACCGTACTGCTTGCACAGTAAAAGATTTATCATAGAAACTGGTGGAATGTTTCGGCATCTCTAGTCTAGTCTAGTTTGATAACACTATTGATTGAGAAAAAAAAAGCGAAGCGATATCGCCTTTTCAATGGTTATTAATATAATTACGGTATCTAGCGATTGGAAATACTCTCAAAGATTTTATACTTCACAGTGCTATTTCCCTACAACGCCTTTTCTTAATAATTATGGATGCCCACGATGCGATTTTTACGCGCATGAAGTCCTTGTCAAAGTTAAAAATAGACTAAAGAATATTGCGCAATATACTGATCGGTCCAATGAAAAAATATAGTGCAATAAAAAGTAAACTTGCTCAAACCTTGATCCTTGAACTTGAACCTTTTTTTGATTGTGCAATATAATTGATCGTTTAGGGCCCGCATAAGAGACCCACGGGTGTGAGACCAAAATAAAGACCCACAAAACATCTTTGGAACTTAGAAGACTCATAATACAGTCCAGTCAGTTCCTTCCATAATTATTTTACCTTTGCCGGAATAAATCGATATTACATCTCTGTCAACATTACAGTTCTCTTTATTTTCGTTACAATAAGGTTGCTGTTACTGCTGTCAGAGTTAAAATAACTGTATATTAAGCTCATCTTCTTTTAAGATTTGTTATAAACCTCGCTGTCACAACATATTCATTAACCCTTCACAGCCATCCCGCCATCCATCAGACTACATCTCCAGGGGTGGCAGACAGGGAGGTCCCCCAAATGTGATAACACTCGCGTTGTCGAAGAAATTGAACACTTCACTACGTACTGCGGGGAAAAAATTAATCTGTTGGGGAGGCCACGTGTGAGCTAAGGGACCCATGCTCAATATTAAACTGTGAGGTAAATATTCCAAAGTGCATGTTGTGCGTAGCGCTGAAATTGGATAGAGTTGTATGTTTTTTTAATAAAAAAGCGGTCTTTGATAAAAATCAAAGACCGCTTTAAATACAATATTTATCAAGCTCGCAGAAAGTGGAGCACTTAGTTCAGTGTGGCTTTCTTTGGGAAGAAAATGCAGCCAATGCACCACTGCTACCCTACTGGAGCATTTTCACCGTGGACTATCCGGTTTTGGAACTTTCTACTGGCCCGGCAAGTATAACAAGGTGAGTGATTTGTCTAGCTGCCGACCTTAGGTCTCGACGGGTGTGATGTAAGTGGCTACAAGGCTTAAGGCAGGGTTTTTCACTTTGGAACACTAACTTAAACCATTTTTAGACCAAAATAATGTAAATGCATTTATTGAGAAATAAAGATTTATTATTTATTTATATCACACCCTTAGCGCAGCTATGTGGAAGCCTACACAACCAGCCAGAGAACTACCGATGTCAAATCCGTAATGTAATGATCATACTCTAAAATTATTTTCTGTTTAAAATGCCACGAGTGCTCTTGAATCATTTTCACGCATCGCAGAAAGTCTCTTAGTTCCCGTCTTCTTGAATGTCATTTAAAAGACACCTAGGGCAACCTGCCTTCATCAGGAATTGCTAAATATCATCTCAACTTGTCTAAAAACTTGTAACTTCAAACTTCACAGACAACAGAACACCAGCGAGGTCTATTTAAAAGGAGCTGATCCAACAACAATGGCTTCGTTTATAAATAATTCCACAAGTATTATCGATTCAGAGCTAATTAATAAACGTATCTTAGTAAGTCGGAACCGGGCCGGAGCCAGGAATAAAACCGGGATTAGCGAGAAAGCGACGGCGCGGGATTAGCAGTAGTTATTAAATAAGTTGGGCAGGTTCACAGCCGGCCAGACAGACTATATTATATACGTACCCTAGCTATTAGATTTCATAACCGAGAGGCATTCCTGGCATGTTGTCTGCGCTAGGTCCAGCTCAAGTCATAAATTATTATTCTGGGGAGGATCGTTCAGTTCAGAGTGTTTCCTAGAATTATGTAGTTTATTATACCTAACTGGAGATGTCTTCCGAGAATGATGGATCTAAGATATGCACATCACTCTCCTGAAACATTAGAACCTACTGCGTAGTACAGCAGAAATCCTGCCTGTCCTCTCTATACCTGCATCCTGTCACTTACAGCTCTATGTAACAAGAGGCATAGGTAGTGTGAAAGAAAACTACTTATCCACTTTTAATTTTTTTGGCTTTTATTAAACTAGACATATCTGATTCAAGTTTTAGGATTTAGATACCTACTTAAAAAAATACAAATTAAAAGTCTAATACAAAAGTATTTGTAGCTACAGACAGTTTCTCAGATAAGTCGTCACAATTTAAAGCAGAGTTCATGAGCTAACACTCTGTAACGTTTTATCACTCGCTCACAACAGCCAGCGGCTAAAACAAATCGAAAGTGCTCAGTATAATTTATATCTGTGTTTACATCTTAATAATATCATTTTGTATTCGGGCTAAAAGATAATTACCATTTGTAATGTATTTATCTTACTTAAAAGCGAGTAATGTTAGTAATTTCTTTATTTAAATACGCCCGGGGGAGGAATTACGATGTACTTCGAAATAAGGCCTGCCTCAGACGGGACAGTACTGTTATTAACCATAATACCTAAAATCAATAAAAGTTTTACACTCGAAAAGCGACAACATTAATGTTAAAATAGAATGAGAAAATAATAACACAGCATACATCATGCCGTTTTTCCTCAAAGGATTGGGCAGACAAATAAAAATGGGGTGTGGCTATGTCATGGACATGGCCGTGTGTTGTACGTGAATACGTTTACGTAACGGGGTTGATCCGCTCGGCCGCATTCATTCTTACGTTCCCAGCACTGCTTGACTCGGTCCTATGGTGTTTTATAGGGACCATTTGATTGCTCTTGAGAAGCCCTTTCCAACCGTATTTAGATTTGGCTTTTTGATGAGTGTAGGCCGATATCTATATATATATGTTACCGGCCAAACCCGATTTCAGGACAAACTAGTTTAGCCTAGGCTAAACTAGTTCTTCCTATGAACCTCGGGGTGCCCTTCGCTCGCCCTTGGATCTTATGTCGACGGAGCCCCGCTTCGCGGGGCCCCTATTTCTGTGTAAAGGGTTTAAAGTAACCTAACCAAACCGAACCTCGGGGTGCCCTTCGCTCGCCCTTGCATCCTATGCCGACGGAACTAGTTTAGCCTAGGCTAAAATAGTTTGTCCTGAAATCGAGTTTGGCCGGTAACATATATAAAACAAAGTAGTGTTAGTTACACCATTTATAACTCAAGAACGGCTGCACAGATTTTTATGATCTTTAATTTGTTAGATTTGTCTCCGCTCCGAACACCAGAATAACTAATTAAAAATAGGAAAAACTCACTTAAAATTTAACTGTGGCTTTTCAATCCCCCCATTTTGTTATCATTGGTTTTTTTGACTTGCCTCCCACTATGGAAGCAATTTTAAAAACGTATTCACGTCAACACAAAAAAAAACAATGTTAAAAAAAAAACTCATTGCAAAAATCTGGATTGAAAAGCCACAGTTAAATTTTCTCCTTTATCTGACGCTAACTTTGATGATCAGCGATCAGTATGCAGCTAACTGTACTCAGCATGCGGTCAGACAGAACCAACAGCTATCGACAATCGGTTTACAAAGGTACACTCAATGTTCTACAGACCATTCACTGTGGTCGTCATGTGTATTATAAATAGCTGGTGTGATTTGAGTATAATAGAATATATTCAAGGAAAAAAAAATAATTGAGCTGAGGCCTTTGTTATTGAAATAAAAAATAAATAATATTCCAGTTCCATTGACAACATAATCCATACTAATCCATACTTAATATTATAAATGCGAAAGTATGTCTGTCTGTTACCTCTTTACGCTTAAACCGCTAAACCGATTTAGATGAATTTTGGTATAGAGATAGTTTGAGTCCTGGGAAAGGACATAGGATAGTTTTTATGCCAATATTTTTACGGGATTGAAACTTATGCGGGTGAAACCGCGGGGCGCTGCTAGTAACCTATATATTGTTGTTGTATGCTTTGCCTACTCTAATTTCAAATCATTTACTATTCGATCATTCATTCTTGTCTTAGGCTCAGTGCACACACGCGATGTTTCCTCAAGAAGCAATACGAACAAAATATAAATCCGATTATGATTAATTCCGCAGCGCTCGGCGGAAAGAAAGGCTTACAGACTGAGACAGCGCTTTAAAGCGCTGCATTGCAAAACAGATCAAGCAGAAGGTCGATGTCAAAATTGAAAGTGGCTGTATATATAAATATTTACAACATCACGCGTAGAACTTAGGTGTTTTTCTGTTTTCCTGGAAAATCGAACAAAAACTAAGAAATGATAAATTGGTTCATTGCCACAGAAAATATGCATAAAAAAAATGAAAGTTGTAAGATGGCTATTAACACTTCGTAAATGTTCTAAAAAAGCAATTAATTTTTCTTTTTAGTACCTACTTGTCTTATTAATCGTGAGGATTGGTTATTCTGAACTCCTCATTATTGTGTCTCCACAGTACACAGTTTTACGAGGTGACAATTGCGCTTTAATTTGATCGAATCGCTTGAGAGTCGCCCCTTGTTTATTGGGCACGACTGATGCAAGCTCGCCAATTGTACTCCAAGGCTTATCACGATGAGAATGGTTCGTGATTTTTTGAAATCCTTCGTTACTGCACTGTTCTTTTGTTTCGTGTTCGTTCGACGGCAGAGGGCAAATAGAATGTTGTTTTCGTAGCAATAAATTGTCTGCTATTTTTGTACTTCCAATTAATGCGTGGGTTCCACGACCGAGCTTTATTTACACGATTAATCTACTAGATATTACCTACTTGATTAATTTGATAATAAGCCTGTGTGTACCCGTGTATGTTATTTTGGGTCACTTCGCACCTTTAATCACACAAAGCAACTCATTTCACCCTAAATGTTTTAGGGATAAAAGGCAACCATCATCGTGTTAAATTATCCAATTTATTTACAAGATTAAAGTCATAGCCTCGTAATGCTGACTCGGCAGTTACAAGTACTCCCGATGACCTTATCGGCTTACAGCGATATCATGTAGATACAATCACTTTGAACGGACACTCACTAAGGTAATGGATCCCCAAAGAGAGTATCCCGTTGTTTTAGTTATTGTTGTTGTAGTGTTATATTGTTAGTTGTTCTTGGAAAAACACTTTGTTTGGAAATTAATTAATTTAGTGACAAACAAACGACAAGTGCACTAAAAGATACGTTTTGCTCGACAAACGGTGACGCACCCAGCGGCCCAGAGACGGCTGTCATAAACATAACGACAACGGCAAATATTTAAAGTGCATTTCAACAAATTGTTCCTATGTTATAATGTTGGCCCCCCTATCCTCTGCTAGGAATATATGTGTTTTGTGCCCATGTCTATCAAGATAGTAGATATGGGAAGACGACTCTGCGGTTTTTTTAAAGATTTATAAGATTTCCGTTTTAGAATCATGCCCAAAACATTAAGGAGTGGTGAATAAGAAGTGGTATACATTGCTGGCAACATAACGGCAAAGGGAGTATTTGTTGAAACGCACTCTTAACCTCTAAATACGCCCTGAAGCGTTAAAAGATAGTCGCGTTTGACGCAGTGACTTGACTTGGTTGTCATGGAAACGCTATAAGTATAATAATGTGTGAGCTCACTCTTCTCAGTATGGCCACTTTCTCGCGTGATTAACCACGGTTAGGGCAAATCTAGCGATTAAGTCTTTGGTAAGCGGTGTTTGTTTTTAACCGACGAAAAAACGGAGGAGGTTATCAATTCGACGCGTATATATTTTTTTTTTTTTTTTTTTTTTATGTATGATCACGCATAACTTTTTACAGAGCAGTCCGATTTTGATAATTCTTTTTCTATTGGAAAGGATATACCCCGAAGTTGGTCCCATATAAATTTGGAAAAAAAAATCCAACCCTAAGGGTAGGAAAACAGGGGATGATTGATTGTTCACTCACTGATTGTAATGTATGACCACGCATAACTTTTTACAGAGTAGTCCGATTTTAATAATTCTTTTTTTATTGGATAGGACATACCTCGAAGTTGGTCCCATGTAAATTTGGAAAAAAAATCTTACCCTAAGGGTGGGAAAATAGGGGTGATTTATTTTTCATTCACAGATTTTAATGCTGAGCTGTGTATTACAATTAAAATAAAAGGCCTATCTATGTTGGTATATAAAGCCTGTTTTTTTAAGTATTTTATGATACAAAAAAGAATAATTAAAGTAGGATTACATAACAGTTAATATCTAAAGTAAGGTAGGTAGCTATTTTAAAAGTAATAAAAAAATAAGCATGTAGTAATTAGTAAATTATAGCCTCAAAAAATTATAAAATAAAAACTTTTTAACAAAAAAATTAAACCTCCGAAAAAACTGAAAAGCAAAAAATAATAAACCTTTTTTATTTTACCTTAATAAATAAGTTCTTAAACTAATGCAAGTATACCTAAGAAATTTTGAGTCGGCGCCAAACAATCAATGAACAATGATCACTAAATTACCTTAAATTTAAAAAAATAAACAAGTCAAATTAACACTTTGACAGCCAAGCATTTTATTTATTTCCAATATTATTAGTATTAATTAGTACGTGATCCGCTGTCAAAGTGTTAATAATGCAACGTGAAATCTCCAGCGATAAATATAACATTCCAAACAAAAAATGCGCTCTCCGCACGACCACTCGCAACGATATTAAATTGCTTGTTTGGCGCCGACTCAAAATTTCTTAGGTATACTTGCATTAGTTTAAGAACTTATTTATTAAGGTAAAATAAAAAAGGTTTATTATTTTTTGCTTTTCAGTTTTTTCGGAGGTTTAATTTTTTTGTTAAAAAGTTTTTTTACGGTTTCAAAAATGCCCTCTAGGATAACACAGCAACTTACTTTCACAGATAATGTTTCAGTGACGTCATTCACCGGAAAGTTGCGGATGTGGGCGGTCAGCGCCCGTCTAGGAAACCATAGCTTTAGCACGTTCTATTAGGATGGGGTCCAGACTTCGATCCCAAAGTCAGCCAAAGCGTTAACAGAAACTTAACAGCAGTCGTGGAATATAACTATATAAGTGTGATGTTTCGTTGTTATAACCCTATAACACTACAGCTACAATAATTTTTGCCAGGAACTAAACTGAACAAGTGCTAAGTTAAACAACAAGGAAAATAGTAAGAACGACTCGTCATCGTCCTCGCCGCTAATATACTTTGAGTAAAGTTCGCCCCTCGTCCGGTGGGCCGTAATTGAGTGACGAACAAACATGCAAACACACTTCCACTTTCTTATTGTAATATATACAACAGACTAATCATGAACATGTCGATTTGTCTCGCGCGGTCTTTATGAAGCGGTTACCATATTACTGGCGATAAATGTTAAGAGAGAGAGGGGCTCGTGGCTACTTAGCTTACTTACAGCCGCATAGGTCGATCGATCAGGGTAAGCTACGCTTGCCGTGGACTGTCCGTGGTTGAGTGACCACCCATTACATATAAAAACCCCCCGAGCCTCGGAAAGCACGTAAGACCGTTGGTCCCGGCTGTCATTTGTGGATATTTAAGAGTCGTTATGGGTTGTCAGAAGCCCGAAAGTCTGACAACCAATCTTACCAAGGGTGTTACCCAGTAACTGGGTTGTAGAGATCAGCTAGGCAGTCACTCTATGTAAAATACTAATGTTCAGCTAATGGTTAGATTGGAGGCCGATTCCCAACAGTTCGGACAACGTTAGGCAGATAGATTGATCTGAAAAGTATTACCACGTAAGGTACATTTTAAATCATTATAATTCTGTCTTTATTTATTTATATATACTTTATTGTACACCACAAAAATACATAACATGAAATAAACACATTAAGGCGACTACACGACCTAAAGCGCGGTCACTGTCGGACTGCATAGAAAAGAAAGAGAAGCGCGATGACACAACCGTGGTAATTTATTGCAAATATGAAACAATTATCTATTTACAAAAACTCTCAAACACCAAACAAATAAAAACCGTATACTAAAATTCGGGGAATTAAATTGTCTTTTAGATGGTGAAAGTTTTATGAAAATACACCCGATAGTGTTTGCGTGATTATCGTTTTTATGTCCGCGGTAGACATTACTTTACAAATTAATTACACTATGTTAAAAAAATATAATTGCAAATATTCACATATCAAATTACGAAGCAAATGGTCTAGTATAACATTTATTTTTTTCAAAGAAATCAGTCCGGTCGATTAGACGTGATGTTGAATTTAAAATCATTAGAAGTCGTATATCTGCGCCTTAAACACTACAAAATATACAATGGGCGGCCTTATCGCTTTCTGCGATCTCTTCCAGGCAACCTTGGAATGGACAGTGATTTCCCTGGACATGAAATTTATTTTATTATTTATTTACACACAGTAAAATACATAGAGATATGATATAATTATAATTTGATTACAAAAGTACTGCTTTATGCGAGTTATAATTGTTTAAAAATCACCTTCAGCGTCTACGTATTTTAATTTTACAAAGCATGACCATCGCTACGCGATAGCTTTGCTTCTGAGAGGCAACCATAGCGTGGGTCATCCACAGTTAATTCTTTATGGTCAACCTCTTACCACTCAGCTTGTAAACACACCCGGGGGGTGGGGATACAGAAACAAGTTTCATTCGCAAGGAAATGCCGGCGCCATCTAGTTTTAATAAAATTAAGAGTAAAAAATGTACGTGTAAATGTGTCTAAAAAAATTTACTTACAAAAATAAACATAATATAATTTTATTTAATTATTTTATACATAATATTATACCAAACTGGTCTACGAACTTAATAGCTTTATTGTTTGCGAATAAAAACTCTTCCAACCTGTTTATAAATTGTTTGTGAAACAATTTAATTAAGTATGAATGATGTCGTCGCCATAGCGACCGGTATTCAATGGTCAGAGAGTTATTAAATAAGTTTGGAGAAGTTTCCTCCGTTCGCGAGTACTTTACAAGTTTTCATTTATTTATTGCCGATTTATACAGCAGCGAGACGTAATGTGGGACCTGGGATGTTCTCGTGGACCTAAACGGGACCGGGTCATGTTGTGTTGTTGTTATATTATGGACGAGGTGAAACTTTGACTCCTTTTGGTTTAGATGTGGCTACGGATACTTAGTTTTTTTTTTTGTGTATTCAATGAACAGGGCTTTGATAGTTTTATGTGGATCTTGGGGCTCTACCTTTATCGCCAATTTTTCATTATGGAAAAATATTTAAGCACTAACACATATCACCAACTTGACAGTACCTTTCTAAATAAAAAATAACATAAGGCTTACAACGTCATTGTCTGTTGTTGTCATTGTTGTTGTGTGTTTGTCTCTACTGATTTTCCCAGAATAAGCGGTGTGATGTACTCCGAAGTGTCGTATTCTTTGATTATCCTGTTTAGTATTTTATATAGGAGTATTATATTGAGATGGATTCCAGGAAAAAAATTATGATCAGAGTGCCTATAAGTACATTTTAATATAACACGCCTAGACAAAACAAAAGTCAGGAATAAAATTGTACCTATTCAAACAGTTTTAATGAGAGCAGTGGTGGCCCAGTGGTAACGACTGCCACTTACGAGATATAGGTCGTAGGTTCGAACCTTGACAGGCGCTTTATTTTGTGTAAATTATTTCATCACCACTGCTCTCAAAGGGGTGAAGAAAAACATCGTGAGGACACCGGCATGTCCTAGAACCAAAAATTCGAAGACATGTGACATCTACCAACCCGCACTGGGCCCGCGTGGTGGATTACGGCCCACTCCCTCTCACAGAGAGGAGGCCTGTGTCCCAGCAGTGAGAACATTATAGGCTGATTATGTAAACAGTTTTATTGTATCTTACTTATTTATATCTTACTACGTCATTGTTTCATATTATGCTCATAACTCATTTATATTTTGAACTCAACTCGATTATAAAGTACCTCAGTATAACGAACTCCACATTAAAATTTGAGCTCAACGTCGTGAACTATGCAAGTGGCGCCATCTGTGGGCCGCCATCAAAATGCCACTTATTGAAGTTTCCAACAAATATGTAGATTGGATCCGACGCGCGACGGACGGCGAAAAAGACAAAGACAGTTAATATAATTTGAATACTTGGAAGTTGATCCTTCGTGTGGGTAGGTACTCGTAGGTACCGATTGGGACAAGTTCGGCACTTTGAAAGGTTGATGGAACAGGTTGCGAAAAATTAGGAGCGTATGTTTAGGTAAAGGGACGGGATTTTATACTGGTATTGTGTTTGTTTACTTACCCGGATAGGTATTTAGGACTTTTATTTATTTGCTTTAAAACTCAACAGATACGTTATTAATTAGACTTTGAAAATTTATCCTTCAACATTAATTTATTTTATTAATCAAACTTCAATTAAGTTTCTAAGATGTAAATCTGGATTTGCAATTTCGGGTGTTGATTATGTACACAAGCGCAACATACATATTCGTATGGTACAGGTACCTGTTGTGACATCTCACAGGAGTGTGTCCCACAACACGATGTCCCGTACATATTGATTACCTTCTCTTTTCCATTTCATGCTTCATAAATCTGCCATCCTTTTCGGAACTTTGCAATTTCTACCACATAAATGTATTATAAAACTCCCAGATTATAACAGCACAGGATAGGATTCAAATAAGCCAATAATGTATTTCGAAAAGTGCAGTCAAATGAAAATCATAGTAATACAATTCGTAAGTAGGTATCTTAATTTGTCTTTCATATTTTGGAAAGTACAAATTTTTCCCAAAAGCATATTAATTTGTTCTATCTAAATAAAATGACAAACCTCTATAAAACTTTCTTACATTGGCATATCCATCTTACTGCAATCTTAGCGGGAATCCTCATAAGTAATGCATCATGGGTATCCCATAACTCCGTATGCGACATTCTGACCACTAACTATGTCAACGGGTTTTAGGTGTTAAGTAAGTTTAATATTAATATTTTATACACAAAACCCTTGACAACTTTGTACGTATTTGTCTATTCCTTTCTCTTTGTCTGTTTACATGTGTTTGGTGTTATTTCTTATATAAGAATGGGGGGAGGGTACAGGGTAACAATTACAGTTTTGACTTTTCTGCTGCTGGATCGACAGTAGCGTACTTAGCCCTTAGTTCTAGAATAGATTAACATACGTACTTCCAAGTATACCTACCTAAGTATAAATCACAGGTAACACAAAGCTCTGCATGACACTAAAAAATCTTAACATAATCCACAAATCGACACATTACAGCCAAACGACCCCACCTGGCGATATTCCCCCCGCGTGGCTTCGGACGGAAGTTATTCAATGAAGGCGGCGCGCGGCGCCACACCGGCACGCCCGCGCCGCGCGCTCCTTTTTACACTCACACGCTTAACCGGCTTAGTGCTAATTGATTGCTTGACTATTGTAGGCTCGATAGATAGGATGGGTTATGTTTATGCGTTTTTTTAAAGAAAAATATGCGTTGGGAAGGCGTGTTTAGATCGAGTTAGTTTGACGCATTGGTTTATTATAACTTTCTGTTGCATTTAAAAATACATAGAGATATTTTGAACCATATTATTATAGTATTATAATATGAACATACCTACTACAATGATTATATTTCCTGATGTTAGATATTAAATTCGCACATAGTATATGTAACAAAAGACAAACTGTTCTTAAAATGAGCCAAACCTCATCATCCACATTCCTCAGTAGATACTGAGGAATGCCATGCCATGGCCAATATAGGTGTATTCTTGGCCATGTAGGTACACGGCCAAGAATACACATACAATATGTTAGGTATTAGCTTTTATTAAGATGTACCTCTAAAATGGTCATCAGTTTACAAACTAAACAGAATTCAGTAACACGAACAGGGGTAACACAGATTAGTCTAGTTATAACTACATTATTCCGGCTACAACTGGTTCAAACTGGATATGACAGTTAATCACAACTCGAACTAGCATTTACCAGTACAGACAGACGAACCTACTTAATTGCATAATGTTGCCATGATCGCAGAGAGAAACCACGGGAGAACTTTTAATTGGCATCGAGCAGACCTACGGAATGAAACAATACCGTATACACAACATATAGTCATTCATTCATTTATCATCGAAAACGCGTTTTATAAAAATTAACAATATTTTATTTATTTTTTTATTTGTTCCCTTTATCCTCGGTGTCGTGTATGAATGCAGTAGATATGTTAGATTAATATCATATTTGTATCTTCGGTCCAATTAGTGTCATATTTAATTTGAAGCCCTGAGGCTATACTTGATATCTAAGTCTTTGCTTACAATACCTAGAATTGATGTAAGGGATTTACCGTAGTAAAGTGGTTTCTAACACATAATAGTTTTATTATTTGCTAGAAAGAACACTGAATATCTCGATAATTCGTGATACCAGAGCTACATACACACATAATTATGTGGCTGGTCTATTGTTAGCAGTGTTCAAGGGTAAGACGAAGGTGTGCGTCAGTTTCGTCGAGGATGATGATGGGCTCCACAAATACTTGGAGTAGCGTATTATCTGCGGCGAGTACTGTACGTACATACTGCCTTTTTAATTAAAGGTAATAGACGATTTGATCACTAACACTACTGCTACTGATCAAACCGTCTATTACCTATGGGTACCTATATTAAATTACTACTACTAGTAGAACTCTTCGCGAAAGAGTATGTCTGAGGAAGTAGGTTTTTAATATAATACCACTGATACCTTATCCTTATTTTATTACCTTACTAGCTTCCGCCCGCGTAAAATGTCTTGTTGCCCCGACCCACCCTGCCACATCACGTCGCCGCCCGCGCTAGCACTTCATTTTCGCTAAGCGTTGCTCGACTCCTGAGGGCCTTTGAGTGATGTTATGTAGCCTATAATCTTCCTCAAAAATTGGGCTACCTATCTAATGCAAAAATCCGACTGGTAGTTCCAGAGATTGGCACGTCCAACAGACAAACGAACTCTTCAACTTTTTAGTATAGATGATATCTTATCTTAACAATTTCCGGGCATTTTCTCTAATGCAGACGTCATGCTGTTTTAAGCTAGGCATTTGCTAATCGTTCAATGCAGTATAAGTGATTAAAGAGCATTGAGCCTGTTCTTTCGATGACTAGTTCTCAAGAATAGTAGCTTTGGCGCTCACCCTCAACAACTTTCAAGATAAAACTTGATTTAATGTGTATCTTTGCAATACATCACAAGCATCTTCGCTTATTCAAGTTCTAAGAATCTCAGATCCTGAACTCGCAATCTGTTACCACGTTTACTAAAAGAACTTTCATAAAATAGCGCAGTTCAAACTTACGTTGAAGGAGTTTCTCAAGTTTTGCAGTAAGGTACAGCATCCTCTTATATCTTGTGCAAAAAATATTCCCTAAATATTTCCGCATTATAAAATCACATAAAAATATTGTATACGACTTTCCAGTTTGTGGTACTTACGTGACAATCTTCCTTCATACGCACTTCTAATATTACTCTCGTAATAAACACTGACTCAGTGGCTCCGAAGACCCTCTCCGGTTGCTATGACGACGACGATAACAGCCACACATTTTTCACGTAAAAATTATAAGTCGCACATGAATGGTGATTGCTAGGTAACAGGCACATACTCAGGCAAATACATAGGGTATCAATATCATGTCTTATGACGTACACGAGCGAGAATAAGCCGTCGATTTGTAAAGAAATGTGCCCAAGCGACAAATTGCAACGTTATTAAGTTATTTTTATTACGATCGATATTGAAACGTGTTTTCATCCTACTAATATTATAAATGCGAAAGTTTGTGAGGATGGATGTATGTTTGTTACTCTTTCACGAAAAAACTACTGAACGGATTTGGATGAAACTTTACAGTAATATAGGTTATTCATCAGAATAACACATAGGCTACAATTTATAATGATTTTATGTAGTTTTGGTCATAATATAACGATACGTGTCAATTAAGTCGGAAATAAATCTTCCATCTGAGAGCTATCTTGGCGTGTGCTGCCTAAACCAATGGAGTTACATAAAGATGATGTACCGCAGGATTGTTTGTCTTAAGTAGATCTAAATAAAAGTCCGCGACAGCATATACCTTTTATGTGCAAGCCAGTACAACCAAAATTGTGAACCATAAATCTAATTAAATTTGGTTCTATTTTACAATGCACATTTAGTATATAATTATCAAACTCTTATCAAAATGAATACATTTCTCGCATTAAGTATTTAATGTAGATAAACTTTGTCTTTCACACTAAGTAATTTGGCCGAATAGTTTAAAAGTTGTCACGATATGATTGACTTGAACGGAGCGCCTAACGCCGCGGCGGCGGCCGCAGCACGGGCGGAGCGCGATGCGGCGTCGCAGTCGCGGGGGAGGGGCGAACAATGCAATCCAAGCAATGACGAGGCATGGCCAAGTGCGCGACCCGAACGCGGGCAGACGTTAAAGTTGCATTTTCTATGACCATCAATAAATCGCAAGGGCAAACTTTGAAAGTAGCGGGGATACATTTAGGCACGCCCTGTTTTTCCCATGGGCAGCTTTACGTAGCTTGCTCACGTGTTTCTAAATCCCAAAATCTTCTTATTTACGCTGAACAAAAAAAATCAAATAACATAGTTAGTATACAGGAGTATATTGCAGTAAAAACGCAGATAAATTAACACAGATGTTCACCTATTCCAATTACGTACCACATAATTCTTTAGTTATTACAAAATCTATTAAAAAAAACCGGCCAAGTGCGAGTCGGACTCGCGCACGAAGGGTTCCGTACCATTGTCTATAAAAAACGGCGAAAATAACACGTTTATTGTATGGGAGCCCCCCTTAATATGTACTTAATTCTTATTCGTATTTGTTGTTATAGCGGCAACAGAAATACATCATTTGTGAAAATTTCAGCTTTCTAGCTATCACGGTTTATGATATACAGCCTGGAGACGGACAGACAGACGACGGAGGCTTAGTAATAGGGTCCCGTTTTACCCTTTGGGTACGGAACCCTAAAAACCGCAGCAAAATCCGTTGCGTAGTTTTAAAAAATTTAAGCATTCATAGGGAAAAAGAAAGCTCCTTTGTTTTATACTATGTAGTGATTAAATGCAAGTAACATTGGTCCGACCTGTTTAGTTGTCAGTGTTTAGTAATCCGTTTGTGCTGGATAGGATAATCTCAAGCCTACTTTTTATAAACACACCATACAGGTAAAGATTGATGAAGAAACCACTGGACTTAGCATTTTGAAATTTGCAGAGTTCTATTATAGCTTAAAATAATGAGCACTTAGAAAGGAATTCAGATAATTCCACCCTCAAGAGATACCCTCTAAATATTAGGTATAGAAGTTCAAAGATTGTATGGAAACTAATTTTGAAGTTAGAAATCTGGGATGTACGATGTGAAGGTACATTAAAAAAATATCAGTATTTTAAAAAAAATGTCACGTAACTTAATGTGGCAGACCAAATTCTACGCGAGCGAAGCCGCGGGCAAAAGCTAGTTTCTCATAATCGGAAAGTAGTGTTTGTTTGATCCGAATAGCGGGTGGAAGACGCTGCTTCCCACCTTTGAGCGCAAAAGACTCATACTAATTGCTTCCCTCTCTAGAGCGGAAATGAATTTTAAAAATAGAACTTAATTTGGTTAGGTAGTCAGCTACGATTTTTTTTACATAATTAAAAAATGCTGCGGTCTTGTGAGTGTGTATACAGCCAATGTGAATTAAAAAAAATACCTATGAGAAGGGACAACCCGCGACGGTGACGCAGTGTGTTCCATCTTAAAAAAAAAAAACTATTATACAGGGTCCCATTAAAATAGATGGAAACACAGCGCTCAGTACGTCTAACCAAAGATATTCAAGCAAAAAAAAAAACACCGTTTAAAGTGATTTTATTTTGACCTAAAATAATAAATTGCCGGCACATTAGTGTATTTTCGTTAGCTGATTATTTTTCTTGTAAGTATCTAATGCGTTTGTCCTATCCTACTAATATTATAAATGCGAAAGTTTGTGAGGATGGATGTATGTTTGTTACTCTTTCACGAAAAAACTACTGAACGGATTTGGATGAAACTTTACAGTAATATAGGTTATTCATCAGAATAACACATAGGCTACAATTTATAATGATTTTATGTAGTTTTGGTCATAATATAACGATACGTGTCAATTAAGTCGGAAATAAATCTTCCATCTGAGAGCTATCTTGGCGTGTGCTGCCTAAACCAATGGAGTTACATAAAGATGATGTACCGCAGGATTGTTTGTCTTAAGTAGATCTAAATAAAAGTCCGCGACAGCATATACCTTTTATGTGCAAGCCAGTACAACCAAAATTGTGAACCATAAATCTAATTAAATTTGGTTCTATTTTACAATGCACATTTAGTATATAATTATCAAACTCTTATCAAAATGAATACATTTCTCGCATTAAGTATTTAATGTAGATAAACTTTGTCTTTCACACTAAGTAATTTGGCCGAATAGTTTAAAAGTTGTCACGATATGATTGACTTGAACGGAGCGCCTAACGCCGCGGCGGCGGCCGCAGCACGGGCGGAGCGCGATGCGGCGTCGCAGTCGCGGGGGAGGGGCGAACAATGCAATCCAAGCAATGACGAGGCATGGCCAAGTGCGCGACCCGAACGCGGGCAGACGTTAAAGTTGCATTTTCTATGACCATCAATAAATCGCAAGGGCAAACTTTGAAAGTAGCGGGGATACATTTAGGCACGCCCTGTTTTTCCCATGGGCAGCTTTACGTAGCTTGCTCACGTGTTTCTAAATCCCAAAATCTTCTTATTTACGCTGAACAAAAAAAATCAAATAACATAGTTAGTATACAGGAGTATATTGCAGTAAAAACGCAGATAAATTAACACAGATGTTCACCTATTCCAATTACGTACCACATAATTCTTTAGTTATTACAAAATCTATTAAAAAAAACCGGCCAAGTGCGAGTCGGACTCGCGCACGAAGGGTTCCGTACCATTGTCTATAAAAAACGGCGAAAATAACACGTTTATTGTATGGGAGCCCCCCTTAATATGTACTTAATTCTTATTCGTATTTGTTGTTATAGCGGCAACAGAAATACATCATTTGTGAAAATTTCAGCTTTCTAGCTATCACGGTTTATGATATACAGCCTGGAGACGGACAGACAGACGACGGAGGCTTAGTAATAGGGTCCCGTTTTACCCTTTGGGTACGGAACCCTAAAAACCGCAGCAAAATCCGTTGCGTAGTTTTAAAAAATTTAAGCATTCATAGGGAAAAAGAAAGCTCCTTTGTTTTATACTATGTAGTGATTAAATGCAAGTAACATTGGTCCGACCTGTTTAGTTGTCAGTGTTTAGTAATCCGTTTGTGCTGGATAGGATAATCTCAAGCCTACTTTTTATAAACACACCATACAGGTAAAGATTGATGAAGAAACCACTGGACTTAGCATTTTGAAATTTGCAGAGTTCTATTATAGCTTAAAATAATGAGCACTTAGAAAGGAATTCAGATAATTCCACCCTCAAGAGATACCCTCTAAATATTAGGTATAGAAGTTCAAAGATTGTATGGAAACTAATTTTGAAGTTAGAAATCTGGGATGTACGATGTGAAGGTACATTAAAAAAATATCAGTATTTTAAAAAAAATGTCACGTAACTTAATGTGGCAGACCAAATTCTACGCGAGCGAAGCCGCGGGCAAAAGCTAGTCTTATATATTTTTTCACCATTTTTAACGGGACCTTATATATATATAGGTACTATTCATGTTATCAATAAATATTTTAGAAAAACTACTATTTTTTTCTTTCCTTATATTCGAAATGAAAAGTAGAGTGTTTAACACGGATGAAAGTTATCAATTCCTTTCGACCCTTGTATAGGAATCTTCTATATCCTATTATTGAACCGCGCTTACGTCCGTACGTGTTACATAGTTGTCAAATAGTTGTTAGATCGCGAAATACAGAAAGCACCTTGTTTTACCTTAAAACCAAAACAAAACAAATGCCCATTCAAAACTTAAGGTTTCTATTTGACTATCAGTGCCAGTTTCAGGTTTCTAATATGACTCAATATATTTATCACCGATGACCGTTGCGGTAGACGTATTCTTGAGTGGAGACCTAGGTGGAGCGACGATCGATCTTCGCAGGATGGCTGGTAGCAGCTGGATGAGAGTTGCCGAAAATCGAGTTGAATGGCGTGCAATAGGAGAGGCCTATGTCTAGCAGTGGACTGCTATAGGCTGATGATGATGATGATAATGAGATTTATCAAATTACTACTACGTCTGAAAAAGATCAAGTCTTGTGTTCTAATACCAAACTTTCGACCTTATCATGAAGACTGGATTTCCTTTTATTTAATAGAAGCATGACGTCAGAAGCTAGGCACCGTAAAGTGATAGCTAAGTGTTCGTGTGCACTACTGACACTGCAGCGTACGTAGTCGTAGTTGTGGTCGCGGAGGTAGCAAGTCAGAGACGCTGTATCTGTGCGACTTACCCACACAGATTGTTTAGGGCCACGACACCACAGGTAAAGCCAGGGAAATTAATTGTTAAGCAAATTGAGTATTAACTTAAATTGTCCGTATATTCAACTCACAAATAGCAGTCATCGACAGTTTTAAGTTGTATACAATGTCTATAGCGCGGCAAATTTGATGTAGCGTGTGAATTTCACCGAATATACATACTTATAAACTTATGGTATTAGTCACGTCTTGAAGGGTAATCGTGAGGGTCTCAAAACGTGTGAGTAGACCCCACAAAGTGGACTGATCACTCGGTGGAGGTCGCGAGAATCCATTGTACTTATGTGAGAATCACAGGACCGGCCGTTGCAGCGACGCTTGGGAGCGGATTATGTCCAGAAGTGGACGTCTTTAGGCTAACTGATGTTGATGGTGATGAAGCACGGAGATTTCCGCATGATTGTAGACATTAATAAATCATTTATTTTATATTGAAACCATAGAAATGTAAAAAAAACATTCATATAATTATCTATGATTGAAACTCAAGATTTTACAAAGAGATATGATTTTCACGAGTGCCTTTTAAACTTTTGAATCTTTCAAGGTATACATCTCAGACAATTGAAACACTTGTAGAAGTTAACACCTTGTTAAGAATCTGTTGACCAACTTGATAGTGCTTACTTACATATGTAGATTTTGAAACGAGACTTAGAGTTAAAGTATCGTAAGTGACTGCTAAAGATTCTGAATTGTTAATTGGAATTGAAAACTAGTTAAACGCAATAAAGAACAAAAAATAACGAATATGATTTCTAATCAATTCAATAGCTTCAATTTTTTAATGTTAACCCAAAATAATTATAAACAGAAGCAAATAATCATTATTGAATAAAGTAATGATGGCAGGTTCCTGTCTAATTGTAATAAATGTTATTGTTTTAGACCGCGGGGAATGCGCGGGGTGCCGAGGAGCCGAACCCGTATGTGACGGCCGCTGCGCGCCCTCCACACCACTCAGCTCACAGACGCGCGGCACCACGGGGGCATTACTTTGCACTATTTTTATATACGCTGATAAGTAACTGTAAATTATGGTATTACACCTATGTTAATACAGGTCACTACTGCTTTTATTACAAAGTCCGATTGAGCACATTCACCGCGGGACTTAGCTGATCATTCCGCCAAAAAAAAACCTATATTTTGCAACTACCTATGATCCGCAATGAAAAATACGAATGATTGATTGAAATACACCCAAAGAATACGAGTTCCATATCGCCGTTCCTCTGGCCCCCATTCCAAGACGACCAAGTATCGAGTTTCAATGCTCCCCCCCTGCCCCCGCACTCCCAGCCTTGTCTGGACTAGCTTCGTACTAAGACCTAACATGCTATATTCACATCTCAACTAACTTGAACTGCTGACCTACTGGAATCGTAATGATAAAGATAAAAGATATTTTATTTTGCAAATATGGGTACAGTACATGGTGTTATAGGGAAATAGGTTCAGCCATATTTTACCAGTAGGTATGCAAAAATTACAAAAAAAAAGACTAACTAAATACTAAACTTTAACATACAAACAGAACAAGAGACAACACAAAACCAAAAAAAAACATTATTGTAAACAGTCTAAGTTTCAATTTTTTTATCATTCAAGAATTCTGTTACACTATTACTATAGTGTGCTTTGACTGTCAAAAAGCTTCGCAACCTTTTTTTAAATAACGATAGCGGCAATTCTTTACAACTTTTAGGTATTTTATCATATATGACCGGAGCCATGCAGTAAACGCTTTTGCGCATTAGTGCTGTCATGTCGTATTCATGTCGAGTCGTATTCATGATATTTGGTACGTCTGTCGATCTTACCTGCCTAGGTTAGATACTTGGTGTTGGAACATAGTTTAGTAAGCTGTCTATTTTCTGGCTGAAGTAGGTACAGTCGAGTTCTTTAATATCTGAGCATGTTCATGAATCAAAAATATATAGGCAATGGTAAGTTTCATAAAACTCTAAACAGCTTCGCCGTACAATAAATTGTAAACAATCTGTGACATCATAAATATGTGACTACATTAAATCAATAATATTACTACAGATAAAGACTCTAAAAATTGTGCGCAATCCCTTCTTCATATTATTTAGCGCAAAGTTAGGTTCACAAATATCTATGCAATTATTTTTCTATGAAAAAGATCTTGAAACAAAATCAACTTGAAGTTGTCAGTTATGACATCCTTCAACGGCAATATTGCATTATTACTCGAACTTCTGCTCCGGCAAGCAAAAATAAATTTTATGGTAAAGGCCATTTAGTTGAATATTCAAAGCTGTATAGATATTTATGAATCCTAGGTTGCAACAAATATATTGAACACTAGAGTATTTAGATATTTATGTTCCGAAGAGTAGTCAGATATTTTTGACTGCACTACCGTAACATACTTATGAACAGTTTATATGAAAACATTTTATTGATGTCTAAGTTTGTATAGAACTATATGATCATTTTAATGCTTACAATATTTTGAAACATTGTCACTGCCAATATATTAATGAACTCGACTGTACCTACACTATACATAGTATTACAAGATGATCATAATCTACATAGCATTTTCCCAACTATGTTGGGGCCGTCTTCAGCTTCCAGTCTGCCATCATCACCACATGAAGCGACTATCTGTCTGACCACAACTCAGTTACTGGGTAACACGATACCCTATGGTAAGACGGGTTGTCAGATTTTCGGGCTTTTGACTAACGACTGTCGAAAATCTACAAATGACAGGCTGGACTATTCCGAGGCACAAAGTATTATAAGATAATAATAATTATTATTATTATCAGCCATTTCTGTCTCACTACAGGGCAAAGGCCTCCCTTCCTTCCTTCCACTTATCCCTATCCAGTGCTGTTGTAAGGTAATAATAAATAATAAATAAGATTAATATCGTACGTCTTTTAAATCGAAATAACTATGTCGAAGGAAGAATTTTATCATCACGTTTTAAGGTGTGCAAATACAAGCCACCTACCCAGGCGCAGGATCAGGCTTATACTTACTAACGCACCAGACAAGACAGCGGTAAAGGCTGCAAGGGAAGGCAGGCTTCAAACAGCCACAACGTATAACTATAAGAGGATTTTATCATAACATAACATTACAGGGACGCACATTACAAGTTTTCCTAATTAGAAAACCAGAAAATCTCCAGAAGAAAAGCTTGAAAACATACATTTAAAGCCTTTTAGTTTCCACTACCTACAGAGACGTCATCTTTATCATAATATTCATAATAATTAACAGACTACGGAAATTAGCAGAAAAGAAAGCCAGAAAGAAAGCGCGCTCCGCGTGTATTATGAAAAAGATAAGATTCTTTGTTTCAAAATGCTGAGGAAATAATGTACATTGTACGTCAGAGCTCCGAACTACTTCTGAGATATAAGTTGATCTTATTTTTATTATTTCAGTACAACCGGGAGTACAGGCAGAATGGACTGTAGGTACTCTTTTTGTCCGTCGACTGAGAAATCCCGCTTTCACAAATATAAGTTATTAATATTAGCTGAAGGATTTCACTCCGACAGTCCGATTATTATACAAATTGTGATTATGGCAACTTACAAATATTCATCCAGATCCTTGTCCTTGTTATAATAGGAGTATCTGATTAATATAATTATAAGTACAACAATAAAATAACAGTTTTTATATTACAGGTTACAAGTCATTCTGTGAGAAATCCCACAGCCGGCAGTGTATGTTTAGGTAAACACTAACGCAAAATCAAAGTAAACCCCAAACAATCACTGACCGCATACCATCTATCTATTCAATGCAGTAATAAAAAAGCCGTTAAACTGAACGACACAACTTCACCAGAGACAATTAAAAATAATTGAATGAAACCATTTCTAGTTCACATAACCGCACGAACTCCGAATAGAAACTCCTATTCACAATTTCGGACTTCGAATTCGGCCCATCGGATGTAAAGTACGATGTCAGTGGTACACTGGCACACCAAAGTCCATTTAGAAGTTTAACTAAGCCTAAAGTTGTCTCTCAAAGTGTACTGTCTTAAGATAGGAGAGTACATTTTATGTTGTTAGTTGGTATTGGATCGCTCCCAAAATGTACTGTTTTAGTTTCAACTTCGATTATGAAGTGTTGTAAATTTTGAGTTTCATGACTTCCTGGTTGAAAGTTTGAGTTGTTATGTTAAAGGTCGTGGCCGTAGGAAACAAGCAAATTGTAGTCAATAGTAAACGGGTCAATGTTAAAGTTAAACTATTAAACTATTCAACTTTACCAAGGTTATATTTCAGTGTGTTCTTATAAAATATCCTGCTAGAGTCTAAAAGGCTCGCCCCCTATTACATGGAACTCAAACATAACCGGTGAAATGTAGATATACTACCAGGTACACCTCAGTCTAACCCTTCGAGGACTACAGGCGTGATGTTATAGAATGTTTCATTTGTAATAATTATATATTAGATACAAATGTCAATTGTCTTTATAGTTTAACAATTCGTTGTTCGAAATTGAACGACCTACTTATTTCATACCCGCCAAAGCTACAAAATATCTTATTAAAAATACGCTCCGGATAGATTAGCGTCTACGTTTCGCTGTTGGTGTCCACCATGTCGTATTTTTATCAATCAGTGCGCACAACCGGCACAGGCGTTGTCTCGAGAGCAAGGTCACTCCAATATAAAACGATCGCATTACTGATAGATACAACGTTGACACTGACAGCCCAACACTGACAAGTCCGAAGTTTTGCCGCTCGAATAAATTAAATAACCATTAAAAAAGAGTCTTTTCTCTAACACGGCCATTCTGCTAGTCAATGCGCTCTCGCGTTGCTTCTCGAAATCACGTTTAATCTAAACGGTACTATTATAGGCTATTTATTTAAAAAAAAAATTCTACCTTCTCTGTAGCAACTTCTGCACAAACAAGGCACCGCACTAACTTCGTAATACCGGCCACGTTCCTCCGGCTGATGCTATCAGACAAGAGTACGTAAAATAAACTAAATTAACAATTTACTTTCAATAGGCCACGCGTGACGATAAAAGCAACTGCGTCGATGAGACGTAAGGACTGCGACGACGACGCCGCGATTATACCGAGCCTTATACTGATCGTGATCATAGATAGTGGGTCTGTAAAAAAGAATGGTCTGGAAAAGAATTTTAAGGATCACACATTTTTGCCCTCGAAATAGTTCATTATATTACTACATAGAGGTGGCTCAGTAGTAATGGCCGTGACTCACGAATTGTAGGTCGTGGGTTCGAACCCAAGCAGGCAATTTACTTTGTGTAAATTATTTAATCTCCACTGCTCTCAAAACGGTGATGAAAAACATCCTCAGGAAACCGGCATGTCCTAGAACTAAAAATTCGAAGACATGTGACATCCGCCAACCCGCACTGGGCCCGCGTGGTGGATTACGGCCCACTTCCTCTCGCAGAGAGGGGGCCTTGTGTCCCAGTAGTGGGGACATTACACAACATCATTGGGCAGCTGCCCACCAGACACAACACCCGTCTGGTCGGAGGATCCTGTCTTTTCTATGGAGGGTAAGTGAAGTTTACACCCTGTTACTCATGGTAAATAATAATTTTATCTGTAAAATAGATACAATACAATGATGTCTTACGCGTTTAACCCTCCAGTAACAGTTCCATTGATCCGTGGCTAACAGAAATTGACAACGACCCCTCAGCCGTAGCTCAATGGAACTATAACACATCAGTTTGCACGCTATAACTACTACAATCAGACACTTGAGCGTTGGTTTGTGTGGTGTCACACGTTCAAATTTACTTCACGCGATTACAGTTCATATTAGTAAACCAGAACAATGAATAGCTGTGAAATTATGCAAGAAAGTTGGTTTAGGGATTATTTTGTGGGTTCATTTGTGTTTTGAAGTTTGTAGCTATATGTCTCAATGGATCTATACGCGACTATGTCTTGGAAAAAATACTTTACCTATTCTTGGTCTGAATAGGATGTGTCAAATCTGTACCTTCAAATGTCCTCGTAATATAGACTGAAAGTCCTTTGTTGGAAACTAATGTTATTGTTGGCTAGCTCTTATCTTAAAAGAGACGTTTCTAACCAGCGACAGCATGTATTAGATAGTGCCAAACTTGAGACCATAAAATACATTTTTGTAACATAATATTTCCTGCTTGATAAACACGAGGCAATTTCTCCAAATTAGGTACGAGTACACTGGGCGACACACAGATACAGAAACTAATATTTTAAGTAATATCAATTCCTAAGAGGTTTTGTTGTTAGTTATATCAAGTCCAATAACTTCACAAAATAAACATTGGTTTAACGGTTTTTTCGACATATTTATCGAAACAAATAGTCAATCTTTCTACTAATGTTTACATTTGTACTTCTCATAAGTGAATCTTATGGGAAGTACTAAATGTAAACATGATTAAATGTAACAATATTCATCACATAAAAATGAAGGGTGCCACAGTAAAATGGTAATGGGGTGTTTGTTGCCGCGCAGTGTCGCGGCGCGTGGCGGGCGGCGGGTCGAAGGGCTCGTGGCGGTAATTAGTAATGCGTCGGTTATGTTAACAGATACCAGTGGTTATTGATATTTATTAGCAGTGATGCTGATAGAAAATAGTAGGTTAATATTGATATTGGTTGTTGCTGCAGCTAGTCGGCAACAGCGATTATACAAGGAAGGAAACTTGTATACTCCTAAGCAATGTTCATTATTTCCATTCAAAAACAAACAATATTTTAGAGACCATTCCCATGTTTCCGTGTTCATCGAATTATTTGCTCAGCATTTCGAACAGTAAATATTGTATGACAATCCAAATTTAATTTGGATTGTCAAAGTATTTGCAGCTTTCCTTCACAACAACAAAGCGGTTGTCAGTGAGTCGTGCAAATCAATTCGAATCGTCTCTAAGCCTTCGCTCAAATCGCTCGCGAAAACGTAAACACAGTATAAAGTATTCATTCAGTTGAGCTCTGTACTTAACGCGACGGAGCCGAAAAACAAATCCCTTCGCACAATAGACACGACCCCGCAATAAAACCTATAAAATTTATATCTAACCTCGATATCAGTAGAGAGAATACGTAATGAACATTAGGAACAAAGGCGTGTGAAAAGAGCCGATACCGAATAGTGTAGGTGAGAAATTGATACCATTTGTTCGACACACGAAATGCTACGCTAAACACTTGGCAATAAAGTTCAGTTTTAATCGCTCGAATATGCAACAGAATCAAACAATGTTGGCAACAAAATATATTGGACTTAAGTAAACAGGAAAATAGAGTCTATTTTGGTTTACGGGACGTGCACTATAGAAAAAGCAAGAATCGAAGATAAGTGAGGTGGCGCGGCACTCGCTCTGAAATATTAGTGTTCTGAAGGTTTTCTTTGAAATCGCGTGTTGGTGCAGCGAACTCTTCTGTAGCTTCCCGTTTGAACATTTATATCAGCTACGGCGTAGCGAGCTACGCCGCCGTAGCGCGCTACGGGCTACGGGCTACGATACATAGCTATCGTAGTGGGCGGTTATTTCACGTATTTATCTATATGAGAACTTCTTCGCAGGTATACAAATACTCTTTAATTTTTATGATGTCACTTTTTTGGCCATGAGTGGTGGTGCGACGAATACTTATAATAATTGGTTACCTTGCAAAAGAAGTCTGAAGATATACTACGAATATCGAAATATTAATTTTGTTTTGTGAATTTTTCTTATATATAACACGGTGTAAATTCTCGGCACAGAACAAATATTTGTATGATCTACAGATATTTATACCGTCTATTTTTATGTGTGTGCATGTGATTCGTGTAATGGCGGCCACATTACGAGCAGTACTAGGAGCCCATGAATTTGAAGCGTTTATTTATTTATGACTCACATTGTACGGTATTCCCCTGTTTTTTACATTTCTATAGTATCTGCCGAATCAATTTCGGTATTGCTTACACACATTTTTATGTGACTGAAGATTGCTTGAATAAATGTCTATAGGTATTTTTTATGGTTTTGTACAATACAAGTAAATGAACAAATAAATCGAAATATTTCATGTTATTCATAAAGATGAGTAAATATTATTTATTTCCTCTCATGTTTCACACTTGTTGAAATTAATATAGACGTAAACATGAAACATTTACATACATTACATAATAACAATACTGTGGTTCTTGTGGTCTTATTAAATATTTTTGTTTAAAGTAGAGAAGTATTGTGCATTTCACCAATCATTTAATGTTTCAAACAACTTGAATGTGTGTTTCACCACGATTTGCCGCCAAATTTTACGGTTGTTTCATGTCCACAATTTACGGATTGAAAAACGATCCAATTCTTTTTAATAAATCAGTACGAGTAACTAATCCCGTTTGTAGATAAACAAAATGTTCACTACAGTGGAGAAGATTAACCTTTTTTGGACACGTGGGATCCCTAAGTTCTCTATGTCTGACTGGTGTCGGTGGAATAAATACATCACTCTTCCAGGAAGAGGCTACAGGACAGGTGTTGCTGTTACTGCGACTGGCAATCGCAATAATGTTAAGATTATTTCATGTTTTATTTTATCAATTCAATCAGTCAAATCAAAGAAAGACGTGATTCCAATAAAACAGTGCCAGAAACCATACAGGCCAAAACATAATAGAAACTTTGAGAGGAATGTTTCCGAGTCAATAAAATACAACAAAATGTTGACAACATTGACCCCCCAAATTCACTAGATTAGACAGCTCCTTTTTTCTGTTGGGCTATCTAAAGGGGTCGTGTCGTAGTCAACTCACTCAAACCAGAATATTTGTGGCTCTGATAGTGGAATACCTAATAAGGTGTAGCGGTGGCTTAATAATAACAGCCGCACGGGTCGATCATTCAGGTTAAGCTACGCTTGCCGCGGTTGGCCCGTGGATGGGTGACCATCTTTACATACCAAGACCCCTCCGTGCCTCGAAAAGCATCCTAAGCCGTTGGTCCCGGCTGTCATTCGTGGATCTTTGACAGTCGTTACGGGTCATCAGAAGCCCGGAAGTCTGACAACAAGTCTTACCAAGGGGTTTCGAATTACCCTGTAACTGAGTTGTAGAGGTCAGATAAGCAGTCGCTCCATGTAAAATACTGGTACTCAGCTGCATCCGGTTAGACTGGAAGCTGACCAGAACATAGTTGGGAAGAGGCTAGGCAGATGATGATGATAGTTCCGACTGAGCCACCCTCCAACAAATTATTTATATCGAACGTTATACGAGTAACTACACCGTAGTCAGATTTTAACCTTTTCTGAGCACGTGCGAGTAGGCTCCCTAAGTTCTCTCTGTCTCACTGGTTTCGGTGGTATTTTATTAAATGAATACTAATATTCTAAAAACTGAAATCACCTGAAAATGACCTTTAGTCACCGACACAATAATAATATTTAACTGTAAGCTGAAGTGGCAGTGCACAGTGGGCTGGTCATATCTGTCGGAACCGACGAGTCTGGAGCGAAGACTGCGAGTCTTCAAGCAAAGCGTGGGGAGCCTCACAGCTAGATGGCCCGAATTCGCTTAAAAGGCGATTGGGACTGACTGGATGCGAAACGCAGGTATTAAGCGCCAATTTGACGTTCAAAAGTGCCTTTTATGTGCCTATTTGAAATAAATGCTTTGACTTTGACTTTGAATGGAGAGTGTTGGAGAGGGTTCAAAGCAGTGGACAAATTCTTCTCCTGGATCCTTTCACCATGCTAAATTAGCGATCTCGAACAAGTTAGCAAATATGTTAAAATGGAGAATAAAATTATATCTATATAATTATTGTTTAATACCATATGCATTGGATTATCATAATTCCGCATTGGATATTATATTTTCTGAACGCCAATCCACCTAACTTATTAATAACAGGTTCAATTATATGCATAATAAAATACTACATGTAAATATTGTAAATACTTAAAATATGCACTATACAAAACAAATTCCCAGATTTATCGATTCACTCCGGGCTGATAACCCAACAACCCCTCCCTCCTGGATCCCCTGCTAGGTCTTCTTCTGTTTTAATCTCTGTCTTATCCACTTTATCTAGGTTACCTACTCTTTTTGACAGGTAAGTACAGTCAAAAGAAAATAAGCGATGTTTTACAAAATTAAATAAAGATTTTTTTTTTAAATGTCCCATGCGTGGTCGATGGGATTCGAGTCGTTCCGTAGCACTCGCAGATTTTTGGGAACATTAAATATTGACCAATCCCCTGCATCAACAATTCTAAGAATAGTCGTCGAGAGAATAGATTTGTCAATCTTTCCGATCGAGAGTCACTTGTTTGATTTGTAATCGCCGGAGAGCGGGAAGAGACGGCTCCCCTCGGCTCCCCTATACCATTATTTTGAAAACGGCTCTCCACAAAGTAACGCTTGATTCAATAAATTATTAGCCCATTCTTTTCTTAGTCGGCTATGACGGCCCGCGCAGTAATAATCTCTTTAGTTATTTTTTGTTTCAAGTTCAAAGGAATAAAACTGTCCAGCGGATAATTATGTGGATCGCCACTCCCGTTTATGGATTTGGGGTGGATGTACTGATAGAGAAAAGTTTCTACCGATTTGTTCAGATAAAGTCAATGACTGAGGGGTACCCGGCACAGAATAACGACCTTGGAGTACAGACTACCGTACTTGTTTGTGGTTGTAGGACCACAGAAGGGCATCACCATCATCCATTTATCTAATTTAGGAACTATGTAGACGGAGCTATCACCAGTCAGCCAACTGTAGTGATTAGGTATAGATCACAAACAAATAATTAATTGGACGTTTTATAAACGTTTCAACCTAAAAGTAAGCATATGACTTTACTATAACTAGTATCAATATGTTCAATCATTCTATTTCAACAAGTAATATTTCGAACAAACGATAATATAATATTCACACGTAGCGATCCATTACTATTTAGAATATGAATTGTAATGCTCTTTTCCTAGCGGATGAGAATCCCCCGAGGCGTCGGTGGAGCCGCGCTACACCGCGAGATATGTATCAATACATAGATATCATAGGATTATGTTATCGGCTCGCTAGACCCGTTGTTCTGGCTATTTTGCTGAATACACAATATAATATTTTATATGATTGCAAGCCGTGTCACGTGATAGGAGGGAAGGACAATTGGAGCAAAATAGTTAAACCAGTGGTACCGAAGCCAAAACGGCCAAAGAACTTTTTGTTTGGCCGTTGTGTTTTTGACCACTGGGTAACTATTAATTTTCTGTAGTCTGCATCTCTGGCAGACTACAGAAAAGTTGGAACGGTGATATCAGGCAGGTCACTGGAACGCTGGAGGAATGGAATAAGTTGGAGGAGACCTTTGCCGACTGACAAACGGACATACAAATCAAAACAAACACCAAATGCGAGACTGAAGACTACATTTTTTTTTATTGCTAAATGGGCGCGCTCTTGACCCTGATCACGCCTGATGGAAAGCGACAGATGAGGTCTATGATGGAACGAGCGTGCCCAGAAGATGCCTGTTCACTCTTGATTTGAAGGCAGACGGGTTAAATGTGGGAGGGACACAGATGCCGGCAGAGAGTTCCACACTTCATGTTTGTCTGACTAAAAAACTAATCATAAATAAATAAATGACCAGCCGTGTGCCCGATGGGATTTCCCATCAGGTAGCAAAAATGAGGAACTCCCATACAAACTTGCATCCCCTATTTAACCCCTTCAAGGTGGATGTCCACTGGTCCGCACCGGTCGCAATGCACGTGTTAGCAAAATTGAAGTAGAATCTATATATAGGTCTATATGTATATTACCCAAATATCAAGCTTTAAATATCAGAATGGTTATTAGCTATTTAGTATGTGTAAAAGTAACTGAATATGGTATGTAGGGAAAGGATTTTATGAAATAAAGCACAGAAAGACAAGCTAGACATTTATTAGAATTTAGGCTTGTCAGTAATTAATCAGAAAGCTAGTTGTCCGTTCCAAATCTAGGTCATCATGGAGAAGAAGGACAAGAAACTCCATGGAAACAGTATTAAATTATTCTACCAACAAATTGCTTATTATTGCCATAAATTATCGTTATCATAAAAACAATTAATTCTATTTCTTGGATAATGGTCCAAGAGAACTCCGAATAACAGCAACATAATAACAATAGCAATCACATATAATAACAATAGTAAGACAACAAACATTTTAACAATAATATAGTAATAGTACAGTAATCAGTAACAAATCAGTAATAAGGTAACTTAACTTTTACCTGTAGGCCGCAGCTCCGTTCTAATCGATGTCTCGAACAAGAAATGAACTCTGCTACACGGGGCTCCCTCTTTTATAGTCGTGAACAAACAACTTTGACGTTTCTGTCTACCGTCATCCAAAATATCAACGACATAAAAGGTGGGTATCCGTTTGGAATATTTTCTATGATTTGCTACATTATTCCTTAATATTTTAACTAGTCTACTTTTATAGACATACTGAAATAATGAAGGAATTATTCAATAATGTAAATTAGGTATTAAATACTTGTTACACGTTTTAGGTTATGCAAAACATTACTATTTTGTCAATTTTAACAGTAAAACTATAACAATAACAATACCTATAATTAGGATAATCTATTACACGCACGCCACGCAATGTATTGAACGGATTCGCCAATGGCATGCGTCTACTGTATCCGGATATTATCTCTTCTTTGCAAATTTAAATATTATCGATGTTTCAAATCATAGATTTCTTCATATATACCTACTAATAATAATTAAAAGTGAGGCATCCATTTTACAATGTTTTTGGCGGTTCTCACCTCAATTATGCACAAATAACGTGCGGCATTGAGCGGTGTACACGGTGAACTAATTCATGTGACGTCACCGACACGCAACGCATTTATAGTGCATATATTTGCGATCGGTGCGGACGGTACCGATAGTGGGCGCAGTGCTATATGAATTCATGCAAAGCAAACAAAAATCCGTTGCATCTCGTTCGTGCGTTGTGGTCGTTGCGGACCAGTGGACGTTCACCTTTAGGGGATGAATAATTTAAAAAATCTTTCTTAATGCTCACCTCCCGGGGGATCAGATCGGAATAAATCCAAAATTTCATGCTTCTAGACCCATTGGTGTAGACTGTGCGTTGTTTGTCAGTAAATTAATGAATTTAAGGTCTCCATTATGTAGATCTGCAATTCATTGTTATATTCATCATCTGTCTCTGACTGTCAATTGGTGGGTAAAGGTTCTACAACTACACGCCACTGATTAGATCCTCCGTCCCTCTCGTGCACGCGTGACTGGCTAAACTACGAAGATAACCGCTCCACGTACTTTGATGATGACAATGGTTTGCATTTCCATTTATTTACTAAGAAAGACACCAACGAAATTGCTTATTTATTATAATCACGAATCTTCATTACGGTGTAATTACATCACTTATGCACAACATCCTTATCAGAAGAAAATCTTCCAACAGTCTTGTTTACATACTAGCTTCTGCCTGCGGCTTCGCCCGCGTGGAGGTCGGAAATTCATGGGTTTTTTTTTGCTCGGAACTCTATTTCTGATTCTAAAATAAAAGTAGCCAAATAGTAACTTACTCCTTATTACATCAGCTATCTGTCAGTGAAAGTCCCGTCAAAATCGGTTCATCCGATTCTGAGATGAGCCGGAACAAACAGACTGACAGACAAAAACTTTAAAATTGTTTTTTTTTTATAAGCACTGTAAATTTTCTTATGCATTTAGTAAAAAGCTGTAATTTTCGAAATTACAAATGTCACTTTAATTTTAATTATTTGGATGTATATGTATGTAAATTTGGTCTATGTATGTATACATTTAATTAAGGCTTCATAGTTTAATCAAAGCGTTTTAAATTCAATTAATAATGTCTATAGTCTCAGTAACAATCTGAATGATAAATTCTAGAGATTTCAAACTAATAGCGAAGGTCAAAACAAATAGTTTGATAGGTACCCCAATCAATCAATTAACTCAGTCTATTGCAATCTGTCTGCTGAATTATTGTTCAAGGATCGATGTGAAATGTTCTCTCAATATTGGCCTGGCTAGTGCGAGGCAGCTTGCTGCTGCGACCTTGAGTTAGTGAGAATCTAAGTACCTATAGCAGGTGTTGGCTACTAATCGCCAGTAGGTATGCCAACATGGTAAATGCGGGTATTAAGCTTTCAGTGGCACTTGGAACAGTAATTAGATTTGAGAGGAGAGCGCGCATTTTAGAGGCTATTTTGTGCGGTAGAAGCACTCGATTTCGACTAATAATCTAAAGATAGCATAAACTACCCAAAATCTGAAAATAGGGCAATGAATTTCAGTCGGAGACCTAATCTGAAGGTTTATAAAGCACTAGCTTCTGCCCGCGACTTCTTCTGCATGAAATTTCACCCTGCCCCCATTCACCCTCTTAGGGGTGGAATTTCGTAAAACCATTTCTTAGTGGATACCTACTCTTCACAAAGAACATACCCGCCAAATGTCATGTCTCTAGGACCAGCGGTTTAGGCTGTGCGTTGATATACCAGTCAGTCAGGAGTTCAGGACTTGGAATTGTATTTATAATAAAGATGAAGATGAAATATGTATGTAGTTATTGCGAAAATCTTTATTTAAAAGATATTATGGTAATCCTGTTTAGAATTATCAATTTAAAAAAAATCTATTTACTACTATAGTTCCAAAGGCATGCTCCGTGTATGCATCAGTAGCTCACTTCACACAATAGTTGAGCGGCAGTGCCCCGCGAGTGCCCCGAGCGCGACGCACAACTTCTAACTGACGTCTTGTTGGCTGACTTTCGTTCGAGCACATAACTAGCACCTCGACGGCTCCGGGTGAATATTCAACAACTAAAACGAAGAGTCAGTTGTTCAGAGTTCGGCCAGAATGGTGTTTAGAATTTTTGAAAGGACCTAAGGGTCGTTGAACGATTTTTAACAATATACCGTATACAAAAATGTTCACAAAGTAATTTTCTTTGGTTTCCTGGTCCTACTACCTAAAATACTCTATCCTTTCTGTTAAGATCACAAATAACGAAGCATAATATGTACCTAAATAAAAGAATACATGGTAATAAGTTCCATAAACGGCGAGAGGAGAAATAATGTATGAAAATAAGCAAAAACGCTTTGAGCCCGCTTCGTTTGATGTTCGAGTGTACTGGAACGTCGCAAAAAAGCAAATTTTTCATCTACCCTCAAGTTGGAAATAGAATCTACATAAGCGTTTATATCTAAAAAGAAATGAACAGCCGTGCACGCATTCATCATAAATTATTGCAAAAGAGTCATTAGAGGCCGATAAAAGTAAGATAACTAATAACTGAACGAGCAGCACTTAAGTCCTGAGGGCGAGAGAACGACCATTGAAGCTCACTGACAGAGAAAGGTTTCTTTCTGATGTGATTTTTTTGTGTGCCGAATTGCAGCAGGGTGTGTAAGGGGGTGTGGGCGCGCGCAGGGAGGGGGGATGGCCGGGCTCAGGCGTGCGCACCCGGCAGTATCTAGCCGGTCGGCGGAGCGCACGCACGTCCGTGCTGTGCCTCATTTGTCTCGGTCCCACGTTGGGCGCCATCAATCTATACCGCGATGTCGGCGTGTTATCGCCGCGTGTCAAATTAAACCTTATCACGTGTGCCACTGTGAGGCCTGTGCTTAGTGACGGATCTACTGTAATTAAAAGTTCAAGTGATTTGTGTTTACATAACAAAGATTTGAAGGAAAAAGTTCAAAAAAATTTTGAAGACCGTTAATTGATTAAAACAAACAAAATAGTGAAAAAAAAATAACAGTGTTCAAGTTATGAAGTAAGTAACAATACAAGTGAAGTGGCACGTGATATTTTCCCTCTCGATCGGAACTTCACAGAATAGGTAAGTACTCTCTCAGTAAGTAAGTTTACGATACATTGCGGATGATTGATAGAGCAAACTTACTGGGCCAGTGGGCTGAACAAATGTTTATTATCAATAAACAAACTTCTGGCTATTTCTGAAAAAGGATCGCGCGGCGGCTGAAAGGAAATAAATACAAAAATGTCGTCAGTAACAGATGACAAACGTTGTATTTGATCAACGTTTAATGAACCGTTGCGCAAAGAACTGGCATCAGTCTCAGATAAATAAATAGGTCAAGTTTTATGTCCAAATTCTCCGTCTTGTATCTGGAGAGACTCGGCGACGTCTTCAAATTGTTTTAGAGCTATTGAGTTGAATTGAAAAGGCCCAGGCACTGAGGAAATTATGTGAACAGAAAACTTGGGAACAAATTATAAGTAGACTCGAGTGTCCCCCGAGCTCTGGCAGCATTATTTGCTTCCGAACTTAACAAACTTTTTTTTTTCATATTCTCCAAGGAATTAATTAAGTAAGGATCACTTTGCGAACAAAGAGATTCGTAATTCTTCGGTTCATTATCTCCATTTTAGAAAATAGCTTGTAATTTAATATTCTTTTTTGCGACAATACTTAAGGGACCTTCGTTAAAATGACATTGCTTTAAAAAGATTTTCAGATTACGAGGTCAATGGTACTGATTCTTTTTTTTTAAATTTGCTTGAATCAGGTCCCGAAGCTCTTCAAAGCACGCTTGTTTCTAATTATAGGTACCTTCCTCAGCTTTGTCTGCAACGTCTTCATCCAAGTCAGTTTTAAACAATCATTGTCTGTTCCCTCTCGGATTACTACACAATCAGCGTCAATTCATCAAAATCTCTTGAAATATACTTGTCATGAGTATTATTAAAGAAACAAAAAGCAATTTTCGGCGTTATGCAAAGCAATCTGTCACCGCGCGCGAAGAGGAATAAGTCAACAAAACAAAAAGTTGTCACTCCAGTATCCGGGGCACCGATACAATATTCTGTATTAATATTAAATACCGTTTGTACGCGGGATGGCGGGATGGCGAGATCGACACCTCGGGAGCGCTTTGTTTATACACGCACCATGATTGGTAGATGGGTCATTTCAGTTCATATTATTGCGAGGAAAAATATCATATATGAAAGGGTACGGAAAACATTGACATTCTCATTCGGGAGGTCCTCGATGAGATTGACGAAGCAGATAAGGGTTTGTTATGCGTTTGTGGGTTTACTAAGCGCGCTTAATAGGTCAAGTAAGGGCGCTATGAATGATTACAGAGTATTGTTATCAAATAGGATTCATACGGTGGTAGCATCGATATAGAAAGTCTTAATTTGGATATTGTAAGCACTTGGTATATTTGAATGGTATTATTATGTAGCTCTTACGTCATGCTGCTCATTTGCCGCCGATAACTGTTCATTACTGAGTGTCAGCCTCGCACTGTGTGCTAACAGGGATCGGTTCACGAGGGATTTGCCAAAGCGGATTGGGAGTTGAAATAATAATGCATTATGCGTTAACGTTAGCGCAGTAATATTGTTAAGATATTATGATCTTATGCGCGACTTACCTCATTAGCTGTGCAACACTGACATTAATTCATGCACTTAATTGCTCCTGTCAATTGATGTCAACGAAGTAAGTGGGTTTATCGACGATAACACTAATTTAGTAGTAAGACGTTTATCGCCGCTGAATATAATTATTCTAATTTATTTTAATTGGTAGGACATTTCTCAGGGTTAGTTAGTAATAAGGTTGACTTTCTTGAACATTCCGGTCGTCAGGCACCAATATTATTCCTGAGTTAATGGAAGCTTGATATGCATTTAGTGATGGAGTTGAACATGTAAGTACAGTCAGTTACCGCAATTAGCTGACCCACCTTTGCATAAATGGTTGAGATTTTTTAGAATACGAATCGATAGAATTTTATAATTCTTTCATGTTTTATTTACTTTGCTCAAATAAATAAAATATAAAAGAATCATAAAATTCTATCGATTCGTATTCTAAAAAATCTCAACCATTTATGCAAAGGTGGGTCAGCTAATTGCGGTAACTGACTGTACGTTTTAATGAGTATAAACTGACGCCTGAGAAGAATAATAATTTAAAACAAAACATGATCAGACGAAGATGAAAAAGGAAGTACAAATACTACTGCACATCCTCCAGATGTACACACTCAGTCGTTCTTACATGTCCAACGGAGAGCGATGAGAATACATCATAAGAAGACACACACACATCAATCTTTCTCGAATAATGTCAAACAAATGCCGCTCACAGCACTGACACAAAATAAATTGTTTCTCGAGAGTCGAGAGCGAATGTGATCAACAAAAACACGATCGTGACAACGCCGGTAACAATTAACAATCGAATCTTTTATCTTATCTTAAAGGGAAACAAAACACCCTCGATCCAGTTGTTGGGATATAAGGAAACTCATACATCAATATTCGAGCGGCGCTCAAAGACAAGGGATCAATAAATAAAGAGAAACATGTTCGTTGCTCGAAGCTGATTTCTATGGATTCTCGGGAAAGTGAGTACAACAAAGGCTGCCTTAATTCTATCTTTCATCTCAGCTAGAAACTGAAAAATATATTGAAATAAAGAAAAGGATAAAACCGAACTCCTTTGAAGTGGCGAACAGAACGACGGCCGCGCAATGATTCGCGATCCAAAACTTTGTGCCGAGAATTTCGACAACTAATTTCAAGAAGAACCCTTATAGGATGAGTCTGCTTTGTTAGTAACCATCTTTGTTCTCTCTTATTTCATTTTGTACTCAAAGCAAAGTTGAAGAGTATGTGCACGCTTGTGGTCCGGCAAGCGATATCGAAGCCGTCCGCGGTTCTCGTCTGGACCAAGAACAAGCGTATCTCAGGCAGCTCGGAAAGGACCCTTTTCAATACGAGCAGGCTTTCAGTAACTGCGAGAGATTATTTGACGTTTTATATAAATGAGCCTATGCCGAGGATAAAGTATCTATTGTGAAATCTAACAGGGATCGGAGCGGAGCTGATTTGGAAAAAAGTAATTTATCTCAGGCCAGGTTTTACAATTCCCTACGAGGAGGTCAATATCTGGAGAGAGAATAGAATTTAAACAATGGCCGCGCCGAATATTGTGATGCAAAACTGGTTTTATTTGTTGAGCTCGATGCGATTGTATGCGAACCGTTGTACTGGTAAATATTTATTTCAGAACACAAGATAAAAGAATAAATCTAAAACATTGAATGGTGCGTTACTACGTTTATTTTGTACTGGACGAGGAGACATGTTTGTTTATTAAAACAAGAATAAAATCACATTTGTGACCAAAAACGGAGGGTGAAGTAATAAATAATGTGAAACAGTGAGCAAAGTTACTATGAAATAAATATAAACCGCTGTGGAGCCGAGGAATGTGCAGAAAATGAGGAGGCAATAGAGAGACGATATATTGTGAGACAACGAAGTACGGAGGGCGAGCGCGGCATTAGTATAGAGGGAAGGGGTCACGGGATTGGTATAACTGATCTTTTTTGTGTGTGGAGAGATGAGTCTAAAATAACATTTTGATATTTAGTTATATTTTTTGTCTTTTCTACAAAAAAATGTAAAGAAGTGTGAATAAAAGTATAGTTTAGAATTGTGAGAAGGTAGCTTTTGTATTTTTTTTTTTTCATTAGATAGTATTCTTGGCACACAGTACAAGATATTTTTTGTGAACAAAGTTATTATTTAAGAAATTTCAAGGAGTGTTCCTCGAAGGCATAGAATCAAATAAAGTGAATGGTTCCAGTGTGATCGGCCCCCTACATGATAAGGCGCAAGCCTAGCGTTATTTATCGGACGCAGACACACGGTTCTTATCCTAGGCCACAATGAGTATTTTCAGGACCATTTACCTAAATCTGAATTATCCAGACGATAGCCTATTGAAGTGATTCTTGTTACCACTTGACTGATACAATAAAACTAAATCTCTGAAAATATGTTGTTGTTCAGTCAATACACAATTAATGTTTCTAACACATTGATATTCTTCGGTTTGCTCTGAAAACACGTGAAAAATATGGCAGATGATGATATGATAATGGTTTTATATGAAGTTATTATCTATAGAATATTCCTGGCTTGAAATAAGGATTAACAAAATCTATCGTTTTAGATCGTAATCATATAAATTTACATAAAATTAAACTAAATGGAAGATAATGAAGTCGTCTGCTGGCGGTGCGGGGCGTGTCTCGGCGGTTCGGCGTGGCTCAGGGCGCGGTGGCTCGGTGTCCATGACGGCTTAGATTCAGGCGAGCAGCAGTCAGGCCGCCCGCACTGGCCGCCGCAATTTATTGGATCGCTTGAGAACTGACCGGCTATGAAATATGGCGACCGTGTGCGCACTGATTTATCACCACCGACACTGTGAAAAATGACACGCTCCCATTGAAAACGTTGAAACTATCGCGGCCCGCCCCGACCTCTTTTGAGACGCTTTTAATTATCTCTACAGCGAATTTTATAAGAACATCTTTCTTTCTGCTTAGCGATTTTTTTTTTTTGTTCGTTAGTAATGCTTTCGTCGTTTCTTTTAGAAATGAAACGGGATTGTTATCGTAGTTTGTTTTGTAATTACTCACTGCTAACACCTAACCTGAAAAATAAGATCAAGAGACTTGAGTTTCTTTTGGCATTATCTTCTTAGCCTTAGAGGTTGGTAGTGAAATCTTCTGTTGCGTTAGCACTCGTACGGTGTGTTAAACTATTTTTAGATAATTTTAAATAGTCCTATCAATTTTTTTTTACTCTATTCTTACTCGTACGCAATCTTACATTGCAAGCAAATCTAACCACTGTTGGAACAAAACCATACCAAAATTCATCAGTCAAACTTTTAATACCTTCTCCTCTACAGTGAATGAATCTGCCGCTTGTCAGCTGGATATGGATCTATTCGACAGGGAGGCATACTGCAGTGTGGTCACGTGGCCCTGTCGATATTCTATCGAGCGGCCCTCGGGTAATTTATTGAGCCGAGCATGCCTTTATGAGTTATGGCCTCCGACGGCCTCGCCCTCGCGCCCTCCAGTTATGTTTATAGAGAGGAAAAAATTAAAAAGTCTCAATTGAGCGGTCAAATAGCCACCCTTATTGAATAGCTTCACGAGCCTCCAGCCGATCGAGGTCAAACAGGTTCAGCAAGTGAACCAGCAGATATTAACAAGGAGGCTTATAGGTAAGTTCGCTATATCGTTTCATCTTTTAATTACGCCATTAACACTTACCTAACTGTTGTTTTGGGCCGAAGATTTTGTCGAATAATATTATGGTTTAGCACCTAATTGGATAAGATCTTTATAATCCTTACAATAACGAAGTAATCGTTTTAACGTTTGTAGTAAACAATTAAGCTTCAGAATACGATTAAAAGGTTTCAAGAGAGATTTGCTATGAAATTTTTTTTTTTGTCTAGAGCTTAAAAACTTCTCACTCTTTTATCAAAAACAGTCATAGGTACCCGAAAAGCCTTGACATAAGGTACGTGCTTATAATTCATAATTGACGCGAGAATTGCTGTTTCATACTCTAATAATTCTGGGTACTAATTGATGTTATTTCCACTTAAAAAAGTATTAACTTTATACAGGAGGCCAATTTATTCTGAAGTATACAAAAAATTAAGATTATTTTTATTACAAACGAAAATTTCCGGATATTTTTCTATAATTATTCTATATATTCAGGCTTGGTGTTGATACTTTACGATCTGCCTAACCTCCTCCTTTTTAATACATAAAAACGCGATCACTCTTTGACGTGTTTTTCATTAAATTTTCGCGTACTTTATTAGGTATCCCATTAACAAAGTCACAAAATATGTATATTCTACTTGTCCGGCAATTGTGGATCGATTTCGAAAATTCTTATTATGATCCAGAGGTGGTCCCATGTATATATTTTTTAACTTTGCTGATATTTATTTATTAACTCATCATCACTATTTATGTACACACAAACTAAAATATACATAATAAAAATAAAAAAGGCAGGAGCTCATTGGGCATCAAAAAATTCGTCCGCATCGCTGTCAACGGGATAAGTGCCCAAAAGGCTGGCAGCATTACAAGGTTGGATGGCAATGCTTATTCTTTGGGCTAAAACTAGGCCTGCACTCTGGTCACGCGAAGAGTCAACCAAACGCTTGGCGATGTCTCGAAATATTCGATGAGCACTCGGACCCCAATGCCCTAGAGTTTCAACCCCAAACGGCTCAAACATATTGCTCCCAATAAAGTTACTTTGCTTGTATAATTTTTGAGTTAGCTTCAATACTACGTATGTTTTCCACGTAGGCCCGTTTTACAGAACCTCAAGACTCAAGTATTACTTAAAACTAGTTTACACCAATCAAATGGTTCTAAATTAGTTTTAAATAATGCTTGATTAGTTAGTATATATATTCATGATGTTATAATAACTTGATATTAACATCGCAAGTAGTATACGAATTTGTGTAGGGTAGTTACAACTATAAAATAAACACTTTTTGACAAAAAAAAAAAACAACCGACTTCCAAAAAAATACTACAAAGTTAAAAATAAATTTCCGTTTATAGCAACTGACTTTCGAAATTATAGTTATTTTTCACTTTGTTCTTTGTGATTTTTTTTAAGTCGGTGGTTATTTTTTCGTATTCAAGATTACGGTCAATCTTGAATACCTGAAGGGAGGTGCCCATTAGATAAAGCCATAGAAATATAGGCAGGAAGTGTCGCGAAAACCCCAGTGATAATAATGTTAGGTAATGGTATTTGTTCTTGATGATTTGTTTGAAAAATTGGGTCGATTTTAAATTCGTTTAATAACTTCAGGATAAAATTACTGAAAGTATTTGCGGTGGTCATGGTCTTTTAGACTGTGCATATCAAATTTCCCGTATTTTATCGAAATAATATACATCAAATAACTGCAAAGTTCGACATCAAATCAGAATGGGGGCTTTTTAGCCCCCATTTGGATTTGCATACATCCGTATTGTCCTATATTTGTGTAAATTAAGTTGAAATCAGAATGAATTTACTATTAAAAAAGTCATAAAATGTTTGAAGTTGTTGCACAAACTGAACTTTACGTGTGGGTATTACGGTTATTTTTACGTAAATACATAATTTGTTTATCTGCTTTTAAACTAAAGTGCGAACGCAGTACAGAATTACTCACCTATAACATAGAATGCGAAGCACTACGCCTACTTTAGTTAGATTAACAGAATGATTAGAGAAACTAACTAACTACTCCACCAACAGAATACCTTCACGTTCCCTCTCACCGTTAATGACTACACTGTTCTGCAGTAACGTTATCCACAATATAACTAACGAGACTGTTAAACATCAAAGAGCAGCGAGTTGACCTCTAGACATTAATTAGGGACCCACCGGCCCGCTGCGGCCTCAACCCGGCCCACTCCGGCCCTGTCCAGCCCGAATCGAATTAGTGGCTAGCCCAGTTATAATATCGAAAATCAGTTAGCAAGAAAGTTACACATCAGAAGAGAGGTGCCGGTTTATCTTTAAACCGGCAATATGTAAGAACATATTTCGTGGCGTGAGGCTGTCATTGCAAATGAAGTAACATAATTATCATATTGTTGATGCTGTCAGTAATGTGATATCTACATGTAAATTAGTCCATTAGCAGACGTGTTTCTGCGAGTCGGTAAATAACAGACGTTTGTGAGAGAACCTACATACTCGTAAGTATCGTAGGCAGTCTCTATAGGTAAGAGTTGTTACTCAAATTTTCTCTTACAAAACATTTACGAGTCTAGTCGTTGTTATTTAATTTGTCTACAACTGGAATATAGCTTTTATATTTCATAATTTCTATTTGCAGACAATCTTGACCAACATCCGTCTTTATTTTTAATGTTAAGTCTGTACCAGCATAATATAAGTGTATTCGAGGTTGATAAGAACCAGTTGAAGCATTCATGTTATTCCTGAAATCGTTCTAAAAATCGGTATGGAGTGTTTGCGTAATCGTAACAGAATCGAACGAGACCGCACAAATCAAGTCGTTGAGTTGATCATCTAATCGTTTGCTTTGCTCTTCAGATTTAAATTCAACACTCCACATATAAACGGACATAGAATTGTGTTCAGCTATGAACACCTAAACGTATTGATTTTATTTCGCGTTACTTGTTGTTATTTTTGTGTTAATTTACCTTGAGCTGAACAAAAGTGTTTACAGAAACATTCGGTTTGAGTAACTGTCCAATTTCTAATTTAATTCTAAAAATTCATGCATTTCACCATGCTAATATTTTTTACAGTGTTTACATTATAATAAAAGGAATGAAATAGGCACATACATTCCGCTTCATAAATTAAGAATTTTAGTTAAAAGCCAGTTCTTGTGTATACTTTAAAATAATGTTGTGCATTTAAATTCACCTTTAAAAATACGAATTCTCTCAAGTCGAGCAATATTTCAAGCGTTACATTATACATTTAAATTTCAACTATGTACCCAACGTTAAAACTACTACATTTTCTTAACCCATATACCATGATCCGAATAAATCCCGCAACAAAATACAGCTCTGAAATACTTCTTGAGCAACATTAATTAAATAAATTCATACATTATACTCGTAGTAAGTTGGCGCAAGTAGTGGGTGGCGCGGCGCGCTGGTAAGCCCGTGTTATCGTTAGTTCCACTTCGATCCGGTCGTTTGTAACTTGCGATTTGCTTTCATACTGCATTAGTGGGATAAAAGCTATGTTTCATTGGCACATATTAATATTGGAATAAACTGGCGTTCGGCTAATCTGAGCCGGCTTATGTCTAGTTTGTTGCCGATGAGAGTACTTTTATATTTTATTTATTAAGAATTTGTTTGATTTACGAAAAATTCTGGAGAAAATTCTGGCCGAAAGGTTCTGGAGTGGCGACCGCGTACCGGAAGGCGTAGCGTTGGAAGGCCTCCCACAAGGTGGACCGACGACCTTGTGAAGGCCGCAGGAACTCGTTGGATGCGAGAAGCACAAAACCGGTCGAAGTGGAGGTGCTTGGGGGAGGCCTATGTCCAGCAGTGGACGTCTTTCGGCTGAAATGATGACGAAAAATTAATTGTACGGGCATTGATCGGTTAGTTACCCTGCCAAATCTCTATTAAATACGCACTTGGTGTGTAAACAAGAGATTCAAGTAATTGCGTCTGCAGAGTTTGGCTAGCTAATTTCATTTGACCCTGTATAGGTACATACAGCGGGGTAATTGCGTAACTCACTAACAGTAGCAATCATTCAACAACATTAATATAATAATATTAGCTATAAATAATTTTTTTTTCTTTCTGTTTTGCACCTACTGTGTATTGTCTCTGCATCACCCTAAGGTACCTACACTGGTAGAAAATGCCCAAGGCATTAAGTCCGCCTTTGTACAGTTTTTACTTGTACATAAAGTTTTAATAAATAAATAAATTAATTAATTGCGTTATTTACGTTCTTGAGCAGACATAATAATGTGAAGCAATGGATCAGCAATGTGCTTCAAAATGATTCATGTTCTGATTAATAATGTGTTACGCAATGAGGGTGCAGGTTAGTACTATTTATGTGTAAAATTAAAGATCAAGGCCAAACAGTTTATTCTATAATAGCAGTACACAAACTTACCTATCCAATAAATCTCATAAATCAAACAGAACACCACTCGGTGACCAAGACAATGTCCAAAATGTGGTAACATAGGCCAGTATGCAATCGAGTCCGACACAGAACAATAGCTCGGAATGAAATGGAAGCGCCAACCGACAGCCCCCAAACTCTATAAATTCTTACTCGCAAAATTGGATTCAAAAGTGCTGAAAAGTTGAAATTCGACGGCTAGCGGGCAACGGGCAGGGAGTAGTGGGCACGGGGCCGTTTATTGGAAATTTGTTAGCACTTCCATCACGCAGTGCCTGGATTGTTTTCTTTGATGTTCGGGTGATCGTCATGCAGTCGCTTGAGTAGCTTTTTGTACCAACTCTTACCGTAGGTTTTATATCCTGTTCTTGATTCCGATAGTGTGCTAAACTAATCAAAAGTATGGCTTTAAACTTATGGTAAACTTTATCTATTTCTCATTCAAAATGTTTTAATATTTCCCTTATCACCTTTAACCCAACTTAACCCAAGCCTTTTTTTAATGTCACTCTCACAGTATTATTTAAACTGTATGTATAAAATAATTTTAAGCCACTATTGGAAACTGCCTTCTCTGAAAATTTGGATTTTATTAATTTTAAATCAGCAGGCGTAAATTAATTTACGTTGGACGTTCCGTCAGAGCTGTTAAAATTAATTTATTGGTGATAAAAAGCATAAGTGTGAAATAAACATACATGTGATACACGGGGACAGGGGTACAGGGGTACAGGGGGAGGAATATTGTGCAAAAGCTGTGCATACAAAATTGAGAAATTCCGATCACATTATGTTTAGTGATCGGAATAGGTCGGTGAGTGAATAAAGTCTTATCGTAATGTAATGTTAGTTGCTACTTCTACCTATCTCGTTAAATAATTATTTATGTCTAGAAGCATATAAAACGATTTATGTCTTGAAAATGAGCCAAACTCGAGTTACATCTTTATACGTCACAGGACTAAAATAAAGCCAACTTTCGGAACAATAATTAAATAAATATACGCAATGCGACAGGTGAGTTATTTATGAAAACAAAACGAACATAAACAAGATTCAAAGAGTTTGGATGGCGGAGGAGATCGCGCCGAACGAGCTCGAACGCGCTCGGGTTTCAAACACTCTAATATTAACATTATGATTAGCAACTCTTTGAGTTGAGGTAAAGCTAAGGATACACGTGCAAAGAACGCGAATACATAATAATATATTCCACAGATGAAACATTTGGATAATTGGCAAGAATAAATCATTCTAATTATGGCAATATTCCAACAAAATCCCTCTTTATATAGCGGTATGTAGTCCTGGTGTGATGAAAACCATAATCATAAATGTGGTCATATAAGGTGAACCATTAAAATAAATAGAATATACCGCTCTAGCAGGAACACATTAATATACCCAAGTCTGCAAAAAATCGATGAGGCGCTTACTAAAATAGTAACAACACAGAGGTGGAAACTGGTAACCACACCTAACGTTGTACCTTTATGTCCAAGTATAATGTAGGTTGTAACCAGAAGTAGGCTTACCATAAAATATTGAAAGAAAAATGGCAAAAGATCATTCATCATCATATTTATAAGCCGGAAGACATCCATTATTGAGCGTTAGCTTTTGCTATAGAATGTCGAGACTAATGAGGAAAAACGGTTTTTATGGCGTGTGTGCCAAATATTAAAGTATTGGAGTTGGCACCGAACGTGTGACCACTGCCGTCTACTTATAAAATCTACGAGTAAATAGACTGTAATATTAATGGGATATTTAAACTGTTCTTCGAATTATTTAAGTTATAAGTAAGACCATAAAAACTTATAGCTTGTTTGTCATCTGCATGGTCCATATGGCCTATCCTGAGCAAGACTTTAAAAGAGACTGTGACCTCTGAGTTTGTTTTGGTCTTTCATCTTAGGGTATTTAGTTAGTTAAGAAACACCGTCACACTCATCTAATTTTAAAAACATTGCTTAATTTTGACGTGTAAACGTGTTTTTTTAACCACAGAAATAAATATCATTTATCATCTAAACTAATATTATAAAAAGAAAATATTATATTTTTTGTATGTATGTTTGTTACGCTTTCACGCTAAAGCGGCTAAACAGATTTGAATGAAGTTTGGCACATGGGCAGTAAGGTACTTGGATTAGGATATAGAATGCTTTTTATCTCGTTTTTCCCACGGGATCGTGATTTATGCGGGTGGAACCGCGGGGCGAAGCTAGTTTACGTTTAATTTTATTTCCCAATAAAAGTTTATGTTTTTAAACGAATGTACACAGATTTAAAGTAGTGTATTTTCTGTAAAACGGTAAAAAACCCACACTAGTGCCCTTCTGTTATTCTTTGTATTGTTCTGTTTTAAATGTTTTGAGAGACAACATGACAAGTACGTATGTCCGTTCAATCAGCGCGTGTGTACCCAGCTTAAAATAGTCGACACACGGCCTTATAATTACGAAACTCGTAACAAAAACGTTTTCAACTATACAATAACAAACTCTCTCGTTAACCGTTTGCTTTCGAAATGTTAATAAAGTTGTGTTTTCTTGCGAAACTCATACATACGGTAATAAAGTGTATGATAATTCTGTTTATATAGCACTGAAAAAATATTCCCCTGCGTCAACAGTTACGGGTGAATTCGGCAATGGCGGCCGTTGGCGCACTCTAGCTTATATTTTCTTTTTATTATATTTTTATACAAGCGTGTGCGGGTATTGTGTAATATGCTAGCTTCTGTTTGCAGCGGTGAATCAATTTCAAAAGTATTTGGTGCTCATCTGTCAAATACAGTGTTCGGCTATCGTAATGTTTCCGTGGTTACATAAATAGTACCTTTTTTATACTAAGGGTTACATAATTTCATAGCGGTTATAAATATCGAAGGATTTTTATATTGCCTCTGTTATTTTTTTAATTTTAACCATGTACGTCCTACTTGGTGAAAACCTTATAAGCTTACTGTTAGCCTGCACCATCCCACTGCTGGGCAAAGGCCATGACTTCCAGCTCTTTCGATCCAGGGCTAAAGTAGACCACTGGCTGTTTGTTTTCTCCAGCTCATCCCGTCATTTTCTACGGGGACCACAACAAACACAACCACTACGTGGAGCTCTGATCTGACACAGCCAGAAGGCGTCGCGACAGTCCCCGTAAAAGATGGCGGGACGAGCTTTACAAGCTTGTGATGGAAAAAAGTGTTTGTGTGCTTATTGTCTTCATACTTAAAAGTACAGTATCATCATCATCATCATCATTTCAGCCGAAAGACGTCCACTGCTGAACATAGGCCTCCCCCAAGTACCTCCACATCGACCGGTTTTGTGCTTCTCGCATCCAACGACTTCCTGCGGCCTTCACAAGGTCGTCGGTCCACCTTGTGGGAGGCCTTCCAACGCTACGCCTTCCGGTACGCGGTCGCCACTCCAGAACCTTTCGGCCCCATCGGCCATCTGTTCTGCGTGCAATGTGCCCTGCCCACTGCCACTTAAGTTTGGCAATTCTTCGGGCTATGTCGGTTACCTTGGTTCTCCTGCGGATCTCTTCATTTCTGATTCGATCCCGCAGGGAAACTACAGTACAACTAAAATACAAAAAAAAAAGCACAAAAGCAAAAGTACAGTATAATCAACAACAAAATAGTATTCTAACATTTCCGCACTGTGCACGTACCGTCACAGCTAAGATATGCCACATAACCACATAAGAGCACGCGCACGCGCGTAGCTCATAGCCGACAAAAACAGGAATAATAAATAGGTAATATTTAAATAATCAAAATATACTCACATTAGGTTCGTTCATAAAACACTTGGTGCGTGTTGTGTGCTAGTGCAGTTTAGCGGGTATGTTGCGGTTTGGCAGCGAAGCGCGCTTTTGTCCTATCACAGCGAGAGCATTCACGATAGTATGGACAGGCAGGAAAATAGATTATAATTGGACACTTTCAAAAGTGATTCGATCATGATTTATCAAAAAATACTGTCAATTACAATGCCGTCATTATAAATCAACATGCGGACAGCAGTGGCGGCTCAGTGGTATCCGCCCCGACGTACGAGTACCCAAGCAGGCGCTTTACATTGAATTTGTGTCCTTTGTCCATAACCACTATTCTCAAAACGGCGAAAATTCGAAGACATGCGACATCTACCAACCCGCACTGGGCCCGCGTATTAGATTACGGCCCACTCCCTCTTACAAAGAGGAGACCTGTGCCTCAGCAGAGGGAACATTATAGGTTGATTATGCATTGTATTACGATCACTCTCAAATTACGATGTTTATTTTTTATTTATTTTTTACATACTTCTTTGATATAATCTTTTTATTATTTGACATTATATACAGACAATTCTAATTTCAACTCTTTATTAGTGGCTGTAATGGCAATCATATCACTTGGTTTTAATATTGTATTTATCCTTTTGATAGATTTTTGTATATTTTGTATGTGAGGACTTTGTAGGCCTAGGCTTTAGATCTGTAGATCACTTTTTTATTTTATCAAGTACCTGGTACTTGTTGATAGGCCTACGCTGTCCTCCCAGGCCTACTGAAATTTGAAAATATTGTAAAAGCCAATTATTTTTAAAAGAGTAACCGTGGAGTTTATTGCCGGCTCCTCTCCATAGAATGGAACCGCGCACCTAGCGTCTGACGTTTCATAAGTGCCCATGTAGCTTTATGTGAAATAAAATATTTTGATTTTGATTATAAATCATGATAAAGTTTTTTTTTAATAATAGTGTTGATACTGAAATGATAGTAAAACATTTGAAATGTTATAAACTACTATATTATCAGAAAGTTTTGACGCCAACTGTACCTACCAGAGATTATATTAATAGGATTATCTACTATCATGACTCTATTGGTAGGTAGTTAGCTACTGATAATGTTATTCCTATTTTGTGGGTACCTATAAATATTCAAATTAAAAAACCGCAATCGTAACATCCAGCTTAAATGAGACTGGGCAGGACATGTCTGTCGCATGCCGGACAAGCTGTGGGCCCAAATAGCACAGAATTGGTCCCCTGAGACAGTGAGGCGGGGTCGCGGCAGACCACGTAGGAGATTGCGGGATGAGCTGGATAGGTTAAAATTGGAAGGGGGATGCGCGGGCTCGCGAAAGATGGAAGGAGTCGAGGGAGGCCTTTGCCCAAGAGTGGGACAGCGCAGGCTAGATTATGTATGTAGGAAAGTAAATTAAATTCACAACTGCAACATTTACACTCCTCCCAAGTATAACTTTTCCTCTTGTCATATGTTTCAGTATGTGGAGAACATAAATACTGAAACATACTACAAGATAAAAAGCTCGTATAAGCTGACCAGTGATACGCAGACTCGATACAAATGAGCATCGTTTTATTGCAAGCCTCCGGAAGGCGCCTTTACATCAGGACTCACGAGGCCTTTAAGCATTCGCCTCGGCGCGATATGTGTCGGACAAGCCATTTGATTAGGAGCGAGCTCCTGTCTCTCCTGGTGCCCTGGTAGCGAAGACAAGGCTTCATGGTGATTTGATGGTTATTTTCTATGAATAACATTCCTTTGGGCTGTGTTTGTTGTTTATTTATGACGCGTAGACCAATTTTAGTAAGAAGGTCAAAATATTTGGGTAATATTTTTACAAATGTTATTTAAACATTAGGAAACAAATTTTGATCAGTTAAAAAAAATAACGTACAGTTATTTTATTTTTCGGTGGTTGGTCAATTAGTGTGTCAGTAAAACATGAAGAGTAATAAAAATAAAATTGGTCGGTTATTTCATCCTACAATGTCTGTACAAAAAATACTCAAGTAATGTAAGAAGTGAATGACCAGTAAAAATGTTGGAATGGGCAGTTAGGTAAATAGTTCATGAGTTCATAGGTTAGGTCAGAACTGTGACCAACCACGAGCGAGCTGAGCGAGCGCTTCTTCCAAGTTAGATTTTTTTACCAACTCATTCCGATTTGTTAACTGCCTGCCCAGAACTGCCCTATTTATTTAATATCTATTTAAATATTGGCTATAACTCATTTTTACTTAGATTACTGCTCAGCTTTTACTGCTGAACTTGTCAATAAACACGCATTTTGTCATTTTTAATTGACCAAATCTACAATAATCAACTGCCGTCTGAAATCAGTGTCAATTCTTATCACTTCTTGCGCCCTGGTAACTAAGGTCTAATAAAAATAGGCTTTACTATCTTTTGAATGAGAAAGGATACTTTATTAAGGAGGTTCCATTGTTAAAAAGTTTTATTGGGATATTTTAAGTTTCCTATAGTTTCTCATTTAAAACCTATCGAATTTATTAATTGTAATAAACCTATTTCCCTGTATATTGAGTGTGGTTGTGAAACGTTAAACTATTGTATTTCCTCTTAGCCGAGTGGATTTCCTTCGACTTTTCGTGAAGGGAGTTGTACAGGGAAATCGAGTTATTGCCGTTTTTTGATACAGTTTTGAACAGGAAGATATCCTCATGATTGTATTTCCGTAGGGTGGAAATGAAACAGCATAAAAGATTTTAAACACAAACGTGTGCGGTCGGGGGACCCCCGTCAGGAACGAAATTCCGCACGCACACCACACACTCGTATAAAGACAGCGGGAGAGTGTCGCATGGAGCGGTTATAACGCTTTTTCCTCTCGTGACTATTTCTACCAGTCGACTTCTACCGTAAGCAACGCTAAGGAGCTTCGTTTAAAAAAATAAACAGTATTTTTTTTTATAGTCCTTGAAAGTTATTTTTTTTTTGTATTTTAATTAGGAAAAAAATGTTTGGGTTCTGTTGGCGCTAAGAGATTAGCGGAGAAAAATTGTTAGATATTATTATGTATTTGGAATAAGATTGAACTGCGCGGGATGTCTCGAAGGAATTTGTTGCCAGGCAGTAATAATCCCGGCTGTTGCCAGGTCTTCCTTAAAATCTTAAAGATATATACTCAAATCTGCCTACAAAATGTATAAATAATAAATATCTGTATAGTAATAAGGTTCTCGTAACATTATAATTGTTAGGTGTAGACTACCTACAACACAAAACCAAATACTTAAATTTATTTGTTCAGACCGTCTCCCAGATTCTATAAAACTAGTGTTCTGAAAAGCGGCTAGCAAATCTGAAGATCTTTATGCGATTCCTATAAGCCGACTTTTTCGTTAGTGATGAGGCGGGTGAGGAGGGTCGTGGATAATAAACAAATGACGCGCGCCCTCCGGCCCTCCCGCACAAAGTATTGCGTTCTCAAAGAATGGTGTTACATTTCAAATATTAGTGTAAAGGCACTCCCTCACTGGGAGCACTCGTCTGAAATGTAACAATCCAAGATTCCATTGTAACGGCTAAAGCGTTACACGAAGTCCGCGCAGGCCGTCAACTGCTGCCGCCGCCCGGTTCACACATCGTGGTCGGGGGGCCCCGGATCGCTGTCGAGTCTACCATGAAGTACCTGGGATTGGTGCTCGACAGCCGGTGGGATTTCGGCCCCCACTTCCGGCGGCTGGCGCCCAAGTTGTTGGGCGCGGCTGGGGCGCTGTCAACGCTGCTTCCCAATCTGGGGGGCCCGAGCGCCGCCTGTAGGCGGCTCTATATGGGGATCGTGCGATCGATGGCCCTGTATGGGGCCCCAATCTGGGCGACTGACCTGACGGCCGGTAGCATCGCAGTCCTGCGAAAGCCGCAGAGAGCGATGGCCGTCAGAGTCGTCTGGGGGTATCGCACGATCTCCTACGAGGCGGCCTGCGTACTGGCTGGATCCCCGCCCTGGGACCTGGAGGCGAAAGTACTCGCGTCGTTGTACCGGTGGCGCGAGGAAGCGCGGGCGCGAGGCGAGTGGCTGATGCAGCGCCATATGGAGCTGCGTCGGTCACAGCTTCGCGAGGTCCTGGTGGCGGAATGGCGGGACAGGCTTTCACGCCCTACCGCCTGCCTCGTCACTATCGAGGCGGTCCGGCCAGTACTCGAGCACTGGCTCGGAAGGAGGCACGGCTCCCTGTCGTTTCGGGTGACGCAGGTGCTCTCGGGGCATGGTTGCTTCGGGAAGTACCTGTGTCGCATAAACAGGGAGCCGGACGCCCGGTGTCACCACTGCGTCGACTGCCGGGAGGACACGGCATGGCATACGCTGGCAGAGTGTGCCGCTTGGGAGGAGCCGCGCCGTGCCCTCATCTCAGAAGTAGGCGGTGACCTGTCGCTGCCGGCCGTGGTCGAGTCGATGGTCGGCAGCGAAGAGTCCTGGGACGCGGTGGTTTCCTTCTGCGAAGTCGTCGTCTCGCAGAAGGAGGCTGCGGAAAGGGAGAGGGAGATCTCGTCCACTCACCCGGCCCGCAGCAGGCGCACCGGGCGTCGGCGGAGGGCGGACAACGCGCTCTTCCAGCCCCCCTAAATGGGTCCAGGGGCGACGGACTCGGGGACGTCCGTAGCCCCCCATACACTAGGACCCGAGGTGGCGGCGCGTAGTGTTCCACGCGCGCCCCTTTTAGACGTCGCGGGGGGAGTCAAACACCTCACTCCCCCCCCCTGACCTGAGGAGGCCTGCAGCGGCGGGCCGGCACCAGCCGGGGGTTGCGGAAGGATCGTACGTTCCCGCGACCCCTGGCGTAGGTGTGAGATGGAACACCGGGGTGGTTTTTAGTCAGTAAGAGTCTGACAGACCCCGCCGCCCGCCCCAGAGCGGCGGACATCCATGAGGATTTCCCACCCCGGAAACAAAAAAAAAAAAAAAAAAAAAAGGCCGTCAACTGCTAGGTAGTGTAGAGAACCTATTGAGGTTATTGTGATGTTCCTGTTTATATTTTGTTTTGTTCCTTATTTAATAAACAAAAAAAAGGATACATATAATAAAAATAATTTGAAGTAACACGGCCAGGTGACGGGTAAAGGTTAGTTACATTTACACGCGAATGCTCTCGGTGAAAGGGCGCCTTTATGAACATTTATATTTTCATTTATAAATCTATACAAAACGAACTCTGGTTCTGATACTTATAAATATAAATATTGAATAACAAAATAAAAATAAAACTATGTTTCGTGTGTTGTTATTTACACGAAAGCATCCACAAATATCACCATCCTGCAATTCGAATCTTTTGTAATGCTGTAGGTACTGGTTGGTTATTTTTATGTTCAGATGATCACGGATCTTTTGTCCAATTTTTATTTAACTACGTCACCAAACAAAATGTCGGCCTACAAATCTATACATTTATAAAGGAAAATTAATTTTGCCAGTTAGGTATAAGTACCTATGTTTTCTTTTTAAAATCTATTTCTTACAGAAAATATTCCCAGCCTTTTCAACTCTGATACAGCAAAAATCAAAGAAAATCTCAGGCAGTTAGTTGCGAATTTAACGACAAGTTGCAAGAGTCAACTGAAGAAATAGGTCAGCGTGGAGCGATTCGATTGGCTGCAACCGCGCGTAATATTGATGGCGGCGAATCTTTACAAACGCTGTCTATTAGTACCTCCCCATCACCCGCAGTTGGCAACGCTTACCAACTGCGCAGAAAACCTGCTAATATTTTAATTTAAGACTTTTCAATTCATTAACTATTGAGCTTTAAAGTGGTTTCCGGACAAACAAAGTAATAGAAAGGTCAACTTATTGTTTACCATAATTATGTACTTAATCGTCATCTGAACATCGATTTAAAATTGTGTGCTTTGACTAAGGCAGGGACACAAAGATTAAAAAATGTCAAAGGTCACAAAAGATGACCGAGATGAAAAAGAGTGATCCCCTAATCAGTAATTAAATTTCGTAGCTCCCCATACCTATAACTATCGATTACCACCCTGAACTCGATCCTTTGCGAGTATTCGATTACTCTATACTCATCACTGGGGCGGGCCGTGTAACTCCACTCATAATCGGAGAGCGCGTCAATCGACTCACCTCGGATGTCAAACAGAACGAGAGGAGCGACATGAGAGCGACTGATACGTACTATAGTGGAGGTTACAGATAGCGTCATCCACGAAGACGCGCCAAAGTCAAAGTCAAATCATTTATTTCAAATAGGCACATAAAAGGCACTTTTGAACGTCAAAAATTACAATAAAACGAAGTTGATTCTGGTCGCCCCTTCCAAAAGATAGTTTTCGTATAGAGAAGAATGGGCAAAAAACTCCACTGTTGCTCTCTTAAAATGTTTTACAAGGTTTTTTTACATTCAGTATATAATTATATGACTGTGAAGACGATGCACTTAATGTATGCAAAATATTTTAAAAGAGTGACGGTGGAGTTTCTTGCCCATTCTTCTCCATACGAAAACTACCATTTGGAAGGGACGACTAGAATCAATTATATTTTATTATTATTTTTTGACGTTCAAAAGTGCCTTTTATGTGCCTATTTGATATAAATGCTTTGACTTTGGCACTTGCCCTAACTTTGCAACATTTACGTGCGAGTTTGTAGTATTAAAACAATAGCAACGGTTAATTTTCCTAGAAATACTGAAATACCCCTTTTTTAGCTAATGAATAGACCTTTGTAGCGAAGTGGAAGTAAACTGCTAGATTCTTTCAAGATACGCACACACTCTATATGTTTACTTGTTCAGGTGGCTTATTATTAATAGAAAAACTTAATTTCAGTTGTTCATAACTAAAGGTCAGACCAAGCATAAATTATAGTCCTAAAACATAAGGGATAATTATTTTTGATATCATTAATTCTATAAATAGGTACCTACCTACTTGTGAACACTGTGCGTCACTTCTAGAACTTATAATAAAGGCTACGGTTCGCTTTTTATTTTACTCCTAATGACTCCAATATAGAAAATAAAAATACAAATCATAACTACAAGCAAATGCGTGGTTGGCAATAAAAACAAGCACAATGATTAGCTCGACCTAATTGGTTCAATTCCTGAAAACGATCGAAATGTAACTTTGTGTACCTACAAACGGTAGGTATATATAAACTGTCATATGTATTGAACATTAACGAGGTCTTCCGACGAGCTCTTATCTCCGTCGGCGTTCCAGCTGTAGTAGAACCTAATGGCTTGGCACGCGACGATGGCAAGAGACCGGACGGTATTGTCTTTATTTCCATGAAAGGTGGGTAGGCCTTTAGTGTGGGACGCAACGTGTGTTGCGCCATCCCATCTTCCTGGCTCGGCGTACTGTGCTGGCGCTGCTGCTGCTGCTGCGGCTGCGGAAAACCTCAAGCGGTGAAAGTATAATAATAACCTTATCGTAATTATATTTTCGAGACGTTAGGGGTTGAAACCCTTGGGCCAAGTGCTCACGGTTTGTTCAAAGAAATCTCCAAACGGCTGGAAGACGCTTCCTGTTACCCAAGGGCTGGGTTTTACCTTGGCCTAAGCATTGCCATACAACGTGGCAATACCGCCAGTCTCTTGGGTACATTACCAGTCGACAGCGATGCGATGAAATTTTTCGACGCCATATTTTAATTCGTTAATAGTTTTTTACGTTAGGATAATATTTTTATTTTAGTACTTTGTTAGTAAATTTAGTAGGTAGTAGTTTATCGTGTTATCTATATCTATACATATAATAAAACAGTAAAAAAACTGTGTCTGTACATTGAATATATTAAAAAAATAATAACTGCGGGGGGTTTAGAAACAGTAATAGGGCACAAATCCAAAAAAAAAAAATTCTTTCCGTTTGTCTGTGTGTCTGTTTGTTTGTAAACGCTAATCTTCGGAACTGCTGGACGGATTTGAATGATTTTTTTTTGTTCTATATGTATTATGTCTGGGCAACATATAGGCTATAATTTATCTTGCAAACTTGAACAACTGATGCAGAACCACAACAGACCAGCAAAACTATAAGAGATACAAAAATGGTACCATAGCAAAAATTGTTTTACGTGATGAGCATTTTCTGCTGAGAGAATAAATTTGAAGATCTGGAACACCTGATGTGGAACTCCAAGAGCCCAGCTGCACCATAACACGAATAGGAATGACGTCTTAGCAAAAGTTGTTCGGTCTGATGGGCATTTTCTGTTGACTTAAAAAAGTCGAAGATCAGAAACATCTGATGTGGAAATCAAAGCTATCACTAATTTCACTGTATAATTATAAAATAACATAAGCTGGGAGTACCCACGCGGTGAAGGCGGTAACAGTTTAGGACTGATTTTCGATGACGATGGTATATCATGGAAAATTTGACTCTACTGGCCAAAACTCCCATTTATTTTTTTATTTTATAGAATAAATATGCCTTCGGGCTTATGTTATTTGAGTGTTTAATTTCCTTTTCCATTTATCTTCGTGAGACGGTAGCCTACCCGGTAACGCAGGGGAGCAGTCACTTAGATTTTAATTGATCAGATATCTTCACAATAAAACTATAACCATGCCTAGAAAGAGGTCAAATCTTTCCCAATGTTCCAAAGGAGCTAAAAGATTGATGATCATAAGATCCCAAGAATCTACCGAAGAGCGTCAGGAGAGACTTGATGCTGTTCGAGAACATCAGGCTGCAACTCGCTCCGTGGAAACCTCTTTGGATCGCGAAGTACGCCGCAGCGTATTTACGCATCTACATCCAGGTCTCTAGAGACCAGTGTAGAATATGATGTGCGACTGACCGCTGATCGTGAACGTCATGCATTGTCTCGCGAGTCGGAGACTTTCACAGATAGCGACTTGCGCTTGAGTTCCAAACGTATCTACGCATCTGCTTCTAGGTCTCTAGAGCCAAGTGCGGAACGTGATGCGCGACTGTCCGCTGATCGTGAACGACATGCATTGTCTCGCGAATCGGAAACGTTTACCGACACAGAATCACGCTTGAGTTCTCAGCGTATTCGCACATCTACTAACAGGTCTTTTGCAACGAGTGATGAACGTGATGCGCGACTAACTGCTGATCCAGATTATCATACATTGTCCCGAACACGCACACAACAAAATATTCATAATCAGTTAGAAAGTGAGAGAGAAAGAATTGCTGGAGTACGGCATGAAGAGACAGAAGAAGAGCGCAACGAACGTTTGAATTCTGATCGACTTCGACATTCTCTGAACAGAATGTCAATATCATCTGAAGAATCGGATGTGTCTCAAGATATAGCCGTAGGGCATGGCGACCTTCCTTGGGTTGATAAGGAACGGAGTGCATTTACGTATACTCCTATGATTGACTACGCCACATATTCCGCCATCGGAGGTATGTTTCCAAATTGTACTTTTTGTGAAGCTGTTGTATGGCAAAAAGAAAAAAACGGTATAGGTATGTTGCTCAGGTGAGAAAGTACATATTGAAATATTACAAAATCCTCCAGAAATATTAAGATCACTGCTAATCGGTGACCATCCACAGTCAAAACATTTCTTGGACAACATCCGTTCGTACAATAATGCATTTCAAGTGACATATTTTGTTGCGAAACAGATTTCAGAAGGCCCATTTATGTCAACATTCAAAGTGCAAGGCCAAGTTTACCACCTTATTGGTTCATTATTGCCTGAAAATGACCCCAAGTTTCTCCAAATTTATTTCGTATCCAATTATCAAGATCAGGCAAATAATAATAAACTTTCAACAAAACTTTCCGCAATTGAACAATAGTCTGATTTCACTGCTTCAAAGTATGTTGCATGAAGTAAATCCCTACGTACACAGTTTTAAATCTGCATTAGAATCTATCCCCCCTGGACAAAGCAACAGTTATAAATTTGTGATTGATGCTGATAAACGACCCGCTACTGGACATCGGGGCAGATACAATGCTCCAGTAACAAAGAAGAAAAGTTTTTTTGTTGTATAGGTATTAAGTCTGGGCAACATAAAGGCTATAATTTATTTTATAAAATGGAACACCTGATGCAGAACCGCAACAGACCAGCTAAAGTATAAGAGATATAAAAATGGCGCCATAGCAAAAATTATTCCACGTGAAGAGTATTTTCTGCTGTGAGAATAAATTTAAAGATCTGGAACACCTGTTCTGGAACTCCAAAGCCCAGCGACACTATAACATAATATATAGGAACGACGTCTTAGCAAAAGTTGTTTAGTCTAATGGGCAATTCCTGTTGACTTACAAACATGAAAGATCTGAAACGTCTCGAATCATCTCGCGCATCCCGTTGTTTTCCAGTCGCCGGGCTCATAGAATTCGACATCAGACGTTTCAGATCTTCGATTTTGACGACCCCGTTGTCGCTGGCAAAAGCAATAGGATCTGCGTACGAAGTCGCAGGCAGAAGCTAGTATATAATATATCATTATACCTACAAAGGTAAATAATATTAAAAATATAATTTTTATAATCTATTAAAAGTAATAGATTATGAAAATTTTGTTTTTGCATGGACTGTAGGTGAAAGCAGCTACAGTCCATGTACAGTTATTTTACCTCTGATTTGGAACCACTGTCAATATCACAGTAATCTTTAATGTCGTGACAATATGGTTGCAGTTGGGTTGCTGCAACTGACCAGTCTGTTTTTTTTTTTTCCTATATGGCATCTCGTAGTTGACCTATAGAGGTCGTGACTACTTAACCGGACTATCCTGTGGTTGCCTTAAGTAAACTCAAAGCCTCCAGCCAGGGGCGTAAAACTAGTATACTAAGCGACTACACGCTAAGGGCACCCCCTTTGGGGTACGAACCTCGGCTTAGGGCGTCGCTGGGGTAGGGCAGCAAGATGGGACAGGCTGGATCTTAATAATATTATTTAAGCTTGATGAGGCCGGCATTTCCTATCTGACTGCTCTGAGAAGAAATGCCGAAACAAACTCAGAGGTCACAGTCGGGAATTTAAAGCTACAGGCTCAGCTGCGGCGCGGGCTGGCCGTTCATCGAGCAAGGGTCGGGGGGAAGCATTTACTTGGGGACGTCGCGAGGGACCTCGGCGGCGAGGTCGGAATGCCGGTGTTTTGTGTTTGTGCACTGTACTGGTCGATTTGTTTTTCTCCTGGAGGAGAGTTATGGGGTCGTCAGGTTCGGAGAGAGCATGCCTTGGACGGCGAAGTTTGCTGATATGGGATGGGGTGTATTTGGTGGCCTCGACAACCAGTGGGTTGCGATGTTTGGCGGCGGTATCAAAGAAACTCTTGGAAAGACGTTTCATGAATTGTTTGATGGTGGGGATTTTGAGGTCAAGATGGAGGATCTCATTTCGAACGAACCAAGGGGATCCCGTAGCCTTACGGAGGAAGCGGTTTTGGAGGGTCTGCATCCTGTGGATGTGGTGGGGTTTCGCGTGAGCGAAGACTACACAGGCGTAGGTCATTATGGGTCTAATGCACGCAGTGTAGATGCGCAATTTGCATCTTAGTGACAGTTTGCTGCGTGCATTGAGAACGGAACCAGTCTGTCAAAATCACAGTAACCTTTATAGTTGCCGTAATAAGGTTGCTGTTGGATTGTAACTGTCAGAGGTAAAATAACTGTGAAAATTATGAGTCATTTCCTACTCAGTTTTGATTGCTCGTGTACATTTTTCTACACGCGTCCATCATTATAAAACAACTAGCTTTTGCCCGCGGCTTCGCTCGCGTAGAATTTGGTCTGCCACATTAAGTTACGTGGCATTTTTTTTTAAATACTGATATTTTTTTAATGTACCTTCACGTCGTACATCCCAGATTTCTAACTTCAAAATTAGTTTCCATACAATCTTTGAACTTCTATACCTAATATTTAGAGGGTATCTCTTGAGGGTGGAATTATCTGAATTCCTTTCTAAGTGCTCATTATTTTAAGCTATAATAGAACTCTGCAAATTTCAAAATGCTAAGTCCAGTGGTTTCTTCATCAATCTTTACCTGTATGGTGTGTTTATAAAAAGTAGGCTTGAGATTATCCTATCCAGCACAAACGGATTACTAAACACTGACAACTAAACAGGTCGGACCAATGTTACTTGCATTTAATCACTACATAGTATAAAACAAAGAAGCTTTCTTTTTCCCTATGAATGCTTAAATTTTTTAAAACTACGCAACGGATTTTGCTGCGGTTTTTAGGGTTCCGTACCCAAAGGGTAAAACGGGACCCTATTACTAAGCCTCCGTCGTCTGTCTGTCTGTCTCCAGGCTGTATCTCATAAACCGTGATAGCTAGAAAGCTGAAATTTTCACAAATGATGTATTTCTGTTGCCGCTATGACAACAAATACGAATAAGAATTAAGTACATATTAAGGGGGGCTCCCATACAATAAACGTGTTATTTTCGCCGTTTTTTATAGACAATGGTACGGAACCCTTCGTGCGCGAGTCCGACTCGCACTTGGCCGGTTTTTTTTAATAGATTTTGTAATAACTAAAGAATTATGTGGTACGTAATTGGAATAGGTGAACATCTGTGTTAATTTATCTGTGTTTTTACTGCAATATACTCCTGTATACTATGTTATTTGATTTTTTTTGTTCAGCGTAAATAAGAAGATTTTGGGATTTAGAAACACGTGAGCAAGCTACGTAAAGCTGCCCATGGGAAAAACAGGGCGTGCCTAAATGTATCCCCGCTACTTTCAAAGTTTGCCCTTGCGATTTATTGATGGTCATAGAAAATGCAACTTTAAGTGGAAACTGTAAACGTTTGAAATTAAAGGGTAAGTTATTGGGTATTATTGGGATGCGTGGAATAAGAACATTTTCACCCTTAGCTTCTCCAGTTAAAATTGTGGCCTTAACAATATGCCTGCCTAGTTCCCTGACTCGCAATCTAGTGCCATTACATAGTCTCGGGGCGTCCAAGTTACGCATTAACAAAACCGGTATACCGACTTTTAATTGGAGCTTATGTGATGGCACCCCGGATAGCTCCAAAGAGTTACGAAACTCCACGGGGTAGCTTGTACAGTCTTCAGATGATATGACTGTGTCGATAGAGTTGTAGGTTGTTGCATCGCTGGTTACTTGGTCCAAGATAATGTTATTGATTTTCGCAACTGTCTCAACAACAAAAAACATGAAAATATCAGTATTTAAAAAAAAATGTCACGTAACGTAATGTGGCAGACCAAATTCTACGCGAGCGAAGCCGCGGGCAAAAGCTAGACGCGCTCCGCCCGTGCTGCGGCCGCCGCGCCGCCGCGGCGTTAGGCGCTCCGTTCAAGTCAATCATATCGTGATAACTTTTAAACTATTCGGCCAAATTACTTAGTGTGAAAGACAAAGTTTATCTACATTAAATACTTAATGCGAGAAATGTATTCTTTTTGATAAGAGTTTGATAATTATATACTAAATGTGCATTGTAAAATAGTACCAAATTTAATTTGGTTTTTTGGTTCACAATTTTGGTTGTAGTGGCTTGCACATAAATGGTAGATATATGCTGTCGCGGACTTTTATTTAGATCTACTTAAGACAAACAATCCTGCGGTACATCATCTTTATGTAACTCCATTGGTTTAGGCAGCGCACGCCAAGATAGCTCTCAGATGGAAGATTTTTTTCCGACTTAATTGACACGTATCGTTATATTATGACCAAAACTACATAAAATCATTATAAATTGTAGCCTATGTGTTATTCTGATGAATAACCTATATTACTGTGAAGTTTCATCCAAATCCGTTCAGTAGTTTTTTCGTGAAAGAGTAACAAACATACATCCATCCTCACAAACTTTCGCATTTATAATATTAGTAGGAAGAGTATCAACAACAAATTAATCTTCTTCGTTTTTTGCTACATTTAAGTAACATGGTATTCCACTTCTCGCACATTATAGTACAAGGCATTTCACTTTACTGTATCGAATGATACTTACTGTTCTCTTTGGAGAGTTATCGCGAATCTACGGGAATTAGGTCGGGGGCACACGAGCGGCGCGCGGTGGCCCGGCCGTCTGCCGCAAGATTATGAGGGATGACCACGGCTTAGTGTGTACGCACCCTTATGTATCACTGTCCTACACGCTGGAGATTTAGAAAATTGTCTTTGTACGGAATACCTACTTACGGTATAAAAACTATGAACGATTGCACGTTCTGCAATAATACATAACATAACATCACGCCTGTATTCCGAAGGGTTAGACAGAGGTGTACCTGTACTTAATACACCCACATTTCGCCAGGTAAGTTTATGTCCGACAATTTGCCCGACCCGGGACTTGATGCTCTGCAGTAGCGCTTGCGAGCACTACACCAACGGGGAAATATTATGAAAATAAAGGTGAAAGAAGAAATGATTGCCATTTCATCGGGCGCGACCTTTCAAATTCTAGTTTGCAGCAAAATGGAGAAAAAGAATTAAATAACAGCTCATAATAAGGAAGAATTTGTCTTTGAAAAATAGCTTACATTTTTTAATTTTATTTTTAGAAGGCCCCGTTTTCCTGTCGTGAAAAAAAAAACGGCGAAAAATACTTAAATGAAAACTTCTTTACCCAAACAAATTAATTTCACTCTGTAGTCCTTACGGAAATATCAATAAAAAACCAGTTTCGCTACATTTTCATTCCAATTTTCATCAAAAATTTAAAATCATAAGCTCTCGAAAATACTTATATGCTTTCATCCGCTATGTCATCTCTAGGTATTTTCGGGGAAAATGTTCAGATAACAAACAAAAAGTCGTACAAACTTTCAGAGGAAAAACTAATAGCCCGGAATACGAGCCGCTGAACACTTTGTATGCACGCTTCTAATGAAACATGTATTCCCAATTCACAAACAAAAAAAAACCGGCCAAGAGCGTGTCGGGCCACGCTCAGTGTAGGGTTCCGTAGTTTCCCGTCCGTCACAATAAGTGTTCCCACGTACAATTCGATAATACCCGACCCAATGTAATAAGTACCTACAGCGCCATCTCTCGGGGAATTGGGTTACTAATTAGTACATAGACGTGCCAGAAGTTTTCGGTGGTAATTTTGGATTGCGAGAACCGATTTTAATCATTCTTTTTTTGTTTGAAAAAAGATACGTTCAGGATAATAGAATATGTAAACGAAGTTAAAAAAAAAAAACCGGCCAAGTGCGAGTCGGACTCGCCCATGAAGGGTTCCGTAGCAGCAAGTAACATAATATAAAGGTCTTGTAGTTCGTTGTAACTTTGTGAAAGGTAAATTGCGGTTTTCGATTTATGACGTATTAAAAAAAAACTACTTACTAGATCTCGTTCAAACCAATTTTCGGTGGAAGTTTACATGGTAATGTACATTATATATATTTTTTTAATTTTATCATTCTCTTATTTTAGAAGTTAGAGGGGGGGGGACACACATTTTACCACTTTGGAAGTGTCTCTCGCGCAAACTATTCAGTTCAGAAAAAAATGATATTAGAAACCTCAATATCATTTTTGAAGACGTATCCATAGATACCCCACACGTACAGGTTTGATGAAAAAAAATTTTTGGAGTTTCAGTTGTAAGTATGGGGAACCCCAAAATTTATTGTTTTTTTTTCTATTTTTGTGTGAAAATCTTACTGCGGTTCACAGAATACATTTACTTACCAAGTTTCAACAGTATAGTTCTTATAGTTTCGGAAAAAAGTGGCTGTGACATACGGACGGACGGACAGACAGACAGACAGACAGACAGACATGACGAATCCATAAGGGTTCCGTTTTTTGCCATTTGGCTACGGAACCCTAAAAAAATGCTTGCATAATTATACGATTATACTACAAACTTAGTCCAGAAATGATTTTGTACAACTTTTGTCTTTTTTGTACAAAAACTGTTGTTTTATCAAGTTCAAAATAATTTTCCTAGAAAGTCCTTATAAAGTTCTACTTTTCAGATTTTTTTCATATTTTCTAAACTTATGGTTCAAAAGTTAGAGGGGGGGGGGACACATTGTTTTTTACTTTTGGAGCGATTATTTCCGAAATTATTGACATTATCAAAAAATGATTTTAGTAAACCCATATTCATTTTTAAATACCTTTCCAACAATATATCACACGTTAGGGTTGAAATTAAAAAAAAAATCACTTCCCACTTTACATATAGGGGGGCTACCCTAATAAAACATTTTTTTCCAATTTTTGTTTTACCACTTTGTCGGCGTGATTGATATACATATTGGTACCAAATTTCAGCTTTCTAGTGCTAACGGTCACAGAGATTAAGCGAGGACGGACAGACGGACGGACGGACGGACAGACAGACATGGCGAAACTATAAGGGTTCCTAGTTGACTACGGAACCCTAACAAAGAATTAACTATCTATTTTTGGGTATCAAGTTGAATAGCTATCTCATTTACAGCAATTTGGGAAGGAATAAACATGTGCAATTCTTTTGTATGTTTATCTTCACCCACGCACAGCATCTTATCAATGCCAAAACTCTTATGATAGTGACAACTCGAGTATCTATGCTGGCAAAATTAAAAATATTTTATCTCACTCTCGGTAGACAAACTGATTGATTTATTATGAGCTGATGTACCATCCTTGGTGTTCTAACTTTTCCTTGTTTTTGTTTCAAAGACCTTAAAATTATACCTACTCCTTTTCAGATCTGTCGATCGACTCTTTAAAAAAGGTGAAATGTGTGAATAGCATTAGATGACATGAGAGCTCTCTTCGCCTAAGTTAACACAGTGGGATTTTCAACGAATACAGCCGGTGCTAGCCTCAGTAAGTGGTCACGATCATTTTGGTATCGAAGAAGAAGTCTTAATATCTCCGAAGCAACCCTACTTACATCTATAAATATCTACCTTAAGTTCACTAGATACCTGACTAGCAATTCCTTCAAACATAAGTACCCATTACTTGCGCTATTAAGACCTCTATTTGCCATTTCACTAAATTTGGCTTACACTACGGAAGATATAAGAGATACTTTGTACCTCCGCATTTAGTTAATATCATACTTATTGTTATCATCAAGGCTTACGTCTTAAAGGTAAGCAGTATCACCGCACACATACTTGTATAAGCGTTCCAAATTGCTCAGTAATCCAGCAAAGAGTTAACTCCTCCAACTAACTGTCGACCTTATTGAACTGTAACAAAGTTTACATTACAAGAGAGATGTTAAAGCATGCACGACAAGACTACTGCCCTCCATTAAAACTAAACTACCCACTAATAAAGTTATCCGTAACAAAGTCCATTTCCGAGTAAACGTCTACTCTAAAAACATCTACTCCGGTGGCCGGACATAGCTAGCGATGTATAGCGCACGGATCAGCGTAGCCGTTTGGAGTGCGAGTCGTTGTAGTTTCAGGATAGGGGGCACGAGTTACATTATCTTTGAAATCGTCCGACTAGTGCTGACCCTTTATTTAATTAATGCCATTTAATTTGATCTGACTAGTGTTGATTTGTTTATTTTCAACATAAACTAGTATTTATAATTTTAAAAATGGCTCGCAAACATCGCGTCATTAATATTCAAATATTTTCTCTCAAATATTAAAATATTGGCAACAGTAGAGAACGTCATTGTGATAAAAGAGGTCTTTCGGTAAAGTATATCAAGTCCAGGGATACAAGGTTAGCATACTGAGTTACTTATACCGAAGAAAACGGTCCCGGAAAAATCTCGGCGATCGCTTACATAACTAAAACATAATTATTTTTACATACAATGTGGAGTTCGAGGGCATTTTTACAAAATAAATTTGAGAATAAGTACACTATTCAAATATAAATACCAAAACTCTTATTTATTTAGAAGATGAGAATACCTTCGAGTGGGCGGAAAATTAAAAGGTCGTGGGTCTTCCACGTGCTTATGTATACAGGTTGTTTCATATTGGCATGATGATCTTAAACATCATTACCTAGTGTTTGACACTTTATTATATAGCAAGCAGGGTTGTTGGATTCTAGTTACTTGCATCATACACTTAATTACCGGCTCATTAGCCAATTAAGAAATCGAAAGTGAATCCCCAACTTTCTTGGAATTCGAGCTTGATATTATTCAATCAAGCTAATTTCCCTGTGTTTAATAGTTCATCCCACCTCACATCCTGTATAATGTCAAACCCACGCGTGACGCCTTGAGTCAAGGGTTCAGTTCCGTCTAAACCAGTTGATTAATACTTATAAATAAAATAAAAATAAAATAAAATAATCTTTATTTCGGATAAGCAGCATCCATATGGGTTAGTAAAAAACAAAACAAAAAACTTATGATGGAAAGCTCTCGGATTACGTCATTGTGATCCATGAGGATGCTAGGTTTTTATATACAAGTATATTATATTTTTTTATGAATATACTCACAGTAGATACAAGAAGTTATATGGTAGCAGGAAAAATAAAAAACGGATAATCTCATGACGCATAAAAAATTAAAAAAAAACAATTGAATTGGAAAACATCGTGAGGAAACCGTCATGTCCTAGGACCAAAACTTCGAAGACCTGTGACATCTACCACCCTCACTGGGCCCGCGTGTGGATTACCTCCCTCTGGGTCTCTGCCTCTCACTGAGAGAAGGCCTGTGTTCCAGCTGTAGGAACATTATAGGCTGATTGTGTCTTATGTAATGTTTATAAAGAATTATGTTGATAGCTTTAAGCTTCGATCCTATTATGGTAGAAATTGACACTATTTTAAGTACCTACACACATCTATACCAAGCTGGACGTTGCTTTATAGGTACCCAACTGAACAGAGAAAAATACAGAGGTAGTAACTTTAAGGTAAAAACCGTTAATTTTAAAACCTTTAAAAAGATTCAGATGGAATCAGGTCAGAACATAGAACTACTAAGCCCTAGAGAGCGCAGACGGAAGACGTGATAAAACCGTCCATACGCTGCCCGCTAACTTATTGTGCTAACTTAAACCTAGACACTGTTTGACTTAGGTGCACTTTATATCCTGGACCACATGCTACAAGAATTAGGAGAAAGTCCACTCTGTATACATATTTAGAGATTACTGCGCTTAAAAGCGAGAAAACCACGACTAAATTGACCATAAATAACGTTATTTTCCTGAACTGTTAAAATATTGGAACACATCACACATCACGTTGTTTTTCATGAGACAATATTGAAACTGTTTGTACGTAGGTGTTAGAGGTCTTTATTCTATTGTTCACCTTGAACATCTACATAATGTACATAAATATCAATACATATTATAAATCGAAGTCGCTTCTCGTATTTGTCTTGTGTGGCCGCGTTGTTGAAATGGAGACCCGACGAAAGAATATCAACAAGGGTTATGTTTTATTTCAATACTCATTAAGGTGAAACTAAATGCTCTATTATACGGAATACTATATAGCTCTATGTGAAACTGCCTTATATCAATGAATTTGTCAATATCATTAACAGCATCACTTTATTAATATTTAGTAATATTATATTTTTATATACTGTCTTCTGTTTCCTTTTCACGCATTAATCGGTGAACGGATTTCAATTAAATTTGACACTGAAGTAGACTATGACCTGGGTTATGACTATGACATAGGAAACTTTTATCCTGGTAGTAAATTCTCGTGGGATAATTGCAAACATCCAAGCGGACGAAGCCGCAGGCAAAACCTAGTTTTCTATACATTCAAAGAGTATCTTACGCAGTGTCTTCTTCGCTTCACCAATACCATAAAAAATAATGTTTCTACAATTAATGTCTTACCGCTGCAGTACTTCTTCTTCGCTTCCTTACATAGTGTCACCTCCTGCCTCCCTCCCCCCCCCCATCACCCCCTCTCTCTGAGGACAGCATGTGTCGCTCCCCGGTCGTCTACGTAATCTGATGTCCGGTGAACTGATGGCATGCCAATGATGCAAGATCTTAAGAAAGAAGCACTTTTTGTGCGGTTAGCGGGTAAGCGATATTGGTGAGGTTAATTAAAGAGCTTATTAGATATTTATCAGAGATCATTGTGGTGTCTTTACAACACGGCGAAAAAGATCTTGAAATGACATGGAACTAGTGGACACTACTGATAATGCTAAACTCGAATATAAGTTTTTGGCTAAGACAATTCAGATTAACATCGATACGCTAAGAAAAATATTACGAAATATTAATGACTGAGGGCTCAATTAACTCTTGTGGTAGGTCAAAACGTAGCACAATCGATGAACCCCTAGATTTGATGTCCACGAGGAACTAATATTTCTGTAGCCGACAGACTAATCCGGGTCTTAATGTCTGATCCTATCCGATTAGTATAATAATATCTCAAAAGGTGCCCACGATACAGAAGAAATGCGACAGCATAGTCTGCCTTATGAAAGGTAAAACTGTGTCAGAGTTGAGTGTGTTTGTAACCCGGATGTTTTTATCAAAGGAAACGGAGGACAATTTAATTTCCTGAGGATGCAACAAATAGAGGATGTTACAGAATTGTCACGCTGTTGAATGAAAACGGGGTGAAGCGGGTTGGAGATGTGTGTCGGATGAGCATGCAGCTGCAGTACAACGCTGGTGATGATTACTTTAATACAATTTTAAAAGGTAGCAAATACGTATCTCTGTCTATATATGCTCTGTTCCAAAAGTATTTGATTAAAATGTAAACATATTGATCAGAAAACGTCCCTGTGGATGTTAAATGTCAATTTGTAATTCCAATTACAAATTAAGTGCTTTGATGTGATTATTTGTATACTGAAATGAAATTGTTTATTTTGTAAATAGAATATCGGAGACACTTTTACACGTCATATTAATAAAAAAAAATTACGAAATTACATCAATCAATCATCAATTAAAGTCAATGTCTACGTCATCACATCACCGTATGTCATAACGGGCAGGAGGCACTGGTTGAAGACCGTAGGTTTAGAACATGCTAATCTAAAATCGACTTAAATATGCTTTTCATTTGACAGTTGAATTTAATTTTACAACCTCAAGTTATGTCGATGATTTTCCAATATAATATGTTATTCAAACAATTATTATTAAATTGTTAAGTGGTGATATAACATTGCAACCTAAGTAAAGATGAAAATGTTAGAAATTCTCTATAGTGAGTAGATTGCGACCTGAACAGGGTTTGTTGATACTTTCAGCAGATATCCTTGGAACAGATAGTAGCACTATTTACTGGTCGAGATTGTTCTGAACGATAATAGGAGAAGCGTTTAGCCAGGATTTCTGTTGCAACCTTAGCGGAGCAGTTCAGTGGTTCAAAGTTTTATCTTCTTCTCTTTAGTCACTTCCTCATGGCTTAGTGTGCTGCAGCTGCCGACGTCAGTCGATGGCCGCAGTTGCCTCTGCCGTTGCCACGTGTGTCTCGTGTGTGTGAGCAGTTTGGGGGATAGTCGCCACATGCTCTCTCTGTCATACGCTAAGAGGCCTGCATGATTTACCTTTTGGTATTGATTTTACAAAACGGGCTTGCTGATATTATTATGAGAAACTACTGATAACGTGCACGACACTAAAGATAATCTCCCATACCGCATCCAGTGCTCGCTGCTCCGCGTCACGTCAGCTTCGCTCACAGAGTCCTGTTACTTTAATTTCCGTTCTTTCGTACTCAATTTGCTCGCTCTTTGAAGCACGCGTATGCAAAGGCGATATACCCTCCGATATTAAACAGCTCTTTTATTTCAACTTTGTTGTTGCAAAGTTTGTTCAGCAATAATTTGAAGGAAACATGTCAATAGGTTTTCTTATTACGTATCTGAGGGTGAGACGGGATAGGCGTAGGAGTGAGAGAAAATTAAGTTCAATCAATGATATTAAATTAAAATATCATTAAGTTCAATCAAATCCTGACATGGTATGGCTTTTTGTTCAATCAGTTGAACACGTGTCTGTAGTTTCATCAGCTACCTCAATCACTGTCACAGCGAAATGTTACCGAATGTAAACAATTTCGAAAATGATATGGTCAGGACAGGTCATTCCCTCAGTTCATGTACAATCAGTGAAACCTTTGACTCACGCTGTTGTGCACTGTATGATTGTTTTAAGAACTTTGTTACAAATAAATAATCTGCAAAATCACCGCCATTCACCTTGTACTCTCTCCTGAAGAACACTTAAATACTTAAAGCTGTAATTATGAACATCCGCACAAAACACAACAAAAACCAAACAAAACTATCAGCGATACAGATCAAGCTCATAATTGAAAAGATAATTCAGCGCAGATCAGTGGCAGCCACACTCGACGCAAATGAGATGGGTTCGCCGTCACTGAACAATGGTTGTCGCGCGCAGCCGCTAGGGGGCGCGTCTCTAACGTGTCGCGACAGACTTGGCACTCGCCTCATGATTGTGCCGTTTGAAGTATTGTATGTGGATTGATTGATGGGAACTATGACGGATTCTTCTAAGAAGTCTTGGGATTGAGCGAAAAAGTTTATTGTTTTCGATTTTTTTCCCAAATTGGATGATAATGTTGAAATAATGACAATTGAGGGTAAACAAAAATAACAACGAAATTGCAATATTATCTATCTCATTTAATTTGAATGATCTCATTTGTGATTTTGGAACCGTAGGCGATAATACGCTACATACAACTTCAAAACATAAAACACAAGACATTTTTTACAGCGGCGTAATTCACTGGCGTTAAATATCACTGTACATCCTAGATACATCTCCAAAGTCTGCATTTTCCTTTACGAAGGGAAATATCATCGCAATACCCAAACACCAACGACACCAACTCAAGAAAATAAACAACATTCTTTTCACAAAACTAGCAAACTGGACCATATTTTCGTCCACTAAATTATGTTCAGCATCGCATGAATCATACCGGCCCTTGCAGTACCCCTACCACGCTAAACGATTGGCTTTCCGTGAGTTATCGCCTTGCCGCGTTAATCGCTCGCATGATTGATGATCGCAGGCGCCGGCGAATTGTTAAATAGCCATTTTAGCTAAATACGGGAAGATGGTGAACGGCTGTGCGATTTCAATTAGATACGACACTGTGACTGGATTGTTTTACTTGATTTGAGGATAAGTAGGTAGTGAGCTGATCCGAAGATGAAATATTTGGCTTCTTGAGGATAAGTGGGAAATGGATTATATCCGGTGACTGGACAGCACCTCCGTGTGGCTGGTGTCGTAATTTTGATGTTCTATAGCATTGAGTGAAATAGATTTTTAATTCACGATCATGTAGATTGCTCTAAGCAAACCGTCGCCGCCGGTCTTAGTTACATAGCTAAGTGTTGTTATAAATGTCATCGAAGATAACCAGAATAGATCTATTCTGGTTATCTTTGATGACATTTATTATTTATTTATTCCGGAGTTCCGTTGTACCGTACGTGACCATGTACGGTAAAACGGAACTCCGGAATTCCAAAGTAAGAAAGTATGGGGTCATCGCTAAGAGCCAACAGCAATTTAGTCTAATAACGACAATAGGCTTCTTATTGTCGCGTTTAATACAATACTTATAATAAGATCATGATGCTTCCACTTTCAGTGACGCACGTTGTTATTATTTGCGAAATTACATGCAAACAACAGAAGACTTATTTTATTAAAAGTTGCACCTAAAGCTTATTCCGAGCTTAATGCAGATTTACCTACATGTATCTCATTCATAGCAGTTTACTCAAATATTCGCTACAAGTGGACGGTTTACGATACAGAATCTTACTACACGTTTGAATACAAGCTGTTCAGACAAAGTTATTTAACGATGCTAATAAAACAAAGCTATCCGCGTGGCTCCCTTACTACACAATACAAGTGATTGGATGCGGATTAACTGCCTTTAACAACGAATACTGGCGCGCTATTACACTTCACTGCTATATCCAAGGCGATAATTTCCAGTAACTTATCGTTATCTTGCAATATTTTCAACATTTTGGCAAGATTCCTGAATATTCTCCAAGCAAAATCTGGGCCAAATTCACAAGAAGACTTTAAGTTATTGAAACATTTACAAAAGCCACAATCAGGAACAGAGACGGTTTCTTTGAATTCTTCAGTAAAAAGAGTTGCAGTAATAGTGATTAAGGAGTTAGAAACTTGTATAATATCAGACAGTTCACTCCGTATAGCACAGGAGCCGGGCAGCCGATTCTTCTATACAGAGCGAAACTTCGCAGATAGGACAATGGATCTCAAAGTTCGGTCGACGTGGAATTTTCAGAGCTTAATCAAGTTAAACTGGGCGTTGTTAAAAATGTTTCAATTAGTTCGTTAATTAACAAGTATGCGGAAACTGAGACGTTGTTTGAAGTTGAAGAATTATGGGATGACGGCAACTACAAAAGGGTAAAAGAACCGCCTCAGGAGTTCATTCAAGTCGAAGGTAATGGGATTGATAATGTAGCTCCTTAGTAAATAGAGGTCGGCTTACACGAGTATTGTACTGTCGGCTGAATAGCTCGTTTACGTTAATCGATACAAAACGATTGTGGGTTGGCTCAACACTACGCGATCAGTCCCATTTGCGGTGCCCGCTTACGTCCTCTACGACTATACCTTGTGTCAGCTAGAAGATTTGTTCCATTTCAGATGACTTTATATAGTTTCGTTTGATACACATTACTTAGGTACTACAATGTGGCTTAGTGGTAATATTTTAAATCTATTATCTAATCTTTCTTTTTTCGTATTAAAATTATCGTATTAACCGCTCAAGGACCGCGGGACACCGATCGGTGACCAAACAATAGAAAATCAATTGTGTCTCATTAGCGGAGCTTGACAGATTAAGTATACTTAGATTTTCTTTGATTAAAATTTAAAGATCACAAAATAGATCTAAAATAATACGATAATTTCCAAAGCTCATTTGTTTATTCAAAAGATCAACAAGAACAAAAGAACTAGTGACCTGAAATCAATAAGTTAATGTACACACGAGTTTGTTGAGTGTGTCCCTGGAGTTTGCACAAATGACCGTAAAACCGTTGATGTGGAACAATTGACTGATTTTCAATAACTCTCCCCAAAGTTATGAGTATGTTACTATATGCTCCTGTGCACAAACAACTACTTCACGCTTGGCCTGATTTCATTCCATAAACGTCTGTAACTTATAAGCTAGTTGGCCTAAATGCTGCCTAAAAAACATCCAACATGTTAACGCCAAACCGGGACCCTCATGCGCCAATAAGTCAAAAACTTTTTTGTTATTTCGGTGGCGCGGGGCGCGGGGCGCGGCGCGCGGGCGGGGTGTTGAAATCGGCACATTTGCTAAAGTGTTCTACTAACTTTCTCCATATGAACTCGAGTGTCGTCGAGTTAACTTTTTATAACCCGCGCTTTTGTATTTCCAGATTTGACAACTTTCCCTGCGACCCTCCGCTATGTTTTAGGGCCACATTCTCTGTCCTATCAGCAATCTTTTTTGATTCGTTTCAATCATCCTTTATTTTATGGCGGTATTTTTTGTGTTTGCATGTTGTCCTTTTCTTTCGATTGGCTTTCCTCTTCATTCACGAGAGGATTAAAATAAAGAACACGCGATAAGAGCCGCGAAGGTCTAAAACGGGAATAAATCTGTCAATCAGCGCTGACTTACTGCTCTAGAGTGTACAGAAGCCAGTTCAGCGTAAAGGAAAATAGTAAATAATCCAACAGCGATTTCCGCTTACACGACAAGTTTCTGCATTTAAATGAAGGTGTATGAAACAGCGGGCGTCATTTCCTTCATTACAATTTACGCTTTAACTTCGAAAGGAAAATTAGCTGAGTTATTCACCGAAATTCCTTCCGATTTATCGCTAAACAATCAAAGCAGTTGCCGAAGAAGGCGAACTCGACGTCGGCGAGAGTTTCACAAATGTTCTACTTCTTACTTAACTCATGAACTTTACAAAAGACAGACGTTAATGAACCTTGTACTTGTTAATTTTTCGTTTAACTTTGAGTTTACGTGGTTTCTAATCGATGAGTTGATGGAAATTCAATCTTGTGCCCACTGACAGTTCAAAGAAGTTGTTATTGAATTTAAATAACAATAAAGTGGAGAGCACTTGGTGAACAAACAAAGGGTTGTATTTAGAACAATTTGAGCAGTGAGTGACGTCATGACGTGTCGGATGCGAGTCGTGTACCGGAAGGCTTCCTCGGGAACTCGCTCTCGTATACGAGGCTACACTTGTAAGCGGGTCATGAACATTACACAATGAGAACACCTACAACGAAATTAAGTTAAATTTAGTTCTCAAACAATTTCGTTACTGGCCAATATTATGATATAACCCTTTTCTGGCTTTATTCCCTAAAAACTATGATGATGCCTATTATTTTGAAAGCCATACCTAACTGTTTAATATTTTGAAACAAAATTCTATTAAACTTGGGCACTCTGTCGTTATTATGCCAAGGTCGCCGGCGCACTACGGATTAAGTTGTATTGTCAATGTCAGTTTAATGTGTGTTGTCTTTGGTCCCTGGCCCTGACATCAAGCAATGGACAAAATTTTTAACATTTTTTATGCTTGAGTACGAGGCTTTTGACTACGTTGTATGTGTACATTTTATGTATTTTTTTATTAGTAATGTGTGATTTGTTTCTGCAGAATAAACAAATTTTCTTTTCTTTTAGTTCAGTGACGTCAAAAATACTTTTAAAACATTTTCTGCTCTCGACACTTTTTTACGATAAAGCTTGCTCTAAATCGCGGCCAATAGGTCAAAAGTTTCCAACACTTGAGGAAGACTGAACTTCAACTGGAACGTCAATAGATTCCCAATACTACCAACTGTTACCTATACTTTTTAAAGCCTGAAGTCTTTCTAGATATTAGAGGCTTGCCTAATCTCCCCCTAAAGGGCAGTGCCTTCCGTAAAATAACAGTATGTAGTTTTCATGTAGTAACTACCTACGAGTACTGCTTGTTTACAGAAACTATTTTTATTTTCAAGTTGACTTATTAATAATAAGTCAGGGATTGCCAAAATTTCGTGCAAAACTTCAATAACGTCAACTTCTCTAAGTCGTCAATTCTTTCTTCCCTGTTCTTCCTCATTTTTAGTTTGTTTGTGTCTTGTTTGTTACTTAAAGTTTTGTCTTTTATTTAGTGAAGTGGTAAAGTAGCGATGGAAATTCTACGTCAAATACTTTAGTTGTATTTTTTACGTCTATTCTGGAGTCACGCCCATGCACAACCAGTAACAAACAGACAGGAAACATTAAGGAAAAAACTTTCTAATTACTTTCTTTATTTGTTTTACTAGCTGCGCCCCGAGGTTTTACCCGCGTAAATATCGATCCCGTGGGAATATCGGGATAAAAAGTAGCCTATATGTTAATCCAGGGTGTCAACTACCTCCTTATCATTTTTTTTTCAAAATTGGTCCAGCCGTTTGGGCGTGAAGAAGTAAAAAACATATAAACACAAACGAGTATACACACACACGCCCTCACAAAGTGTGATTAAATTTTAATATTGACTTGACATTGTTAAAAAAGTTGGAGGCTATTTTCATTATTACAAAACTGTGTTTAACGTTCAGTTTCTATATATTCCTTGACTAAATACAGCAAACAGAACCGTGATCTAATCACGGGTACATCTCTACTTTATAAGCGGCGCTTTGTTCACCAGATTGCGAGGAATGTATCGCATCTTAAACTCGCTTAATAAACGTAAATCCTGTACAAAGTGAACTGTATTTCGACTGCGGCTCACCAAAGATTTGTAACCGACTGTTGATATAAATCCACCGAATCGCGGAGTCGGGCCCCGCCCCGCCACGCCCTCAGAACACCGACTATTTAACTCAGCAACATTATATTACACAGCTTTGCAGTTACTCAGACCTTAAAAAGTTTAAAGTTATTTTGCCACGAAGTGGGACGCAAGTGTAATAGAGTATCAGCTTATCTCGACTTGTGGAGGAAACGAAGATGGAAAGGAATGGCTCATGGTTGCCGTGGTTTGGCACTGTTAGGTACATCAAAGTCTAGGCTAAAACCCAATAGTGAAGTGTAATACCGTGGCCCAAAAATAAAAACATCATATTTTATTTCTTTTATTTCTTGTTATGATTATTTTTTTTTTTTTTTTTTTTTTTTTTTTTTTTTTTTTTTTTTTTTATTGCTAAATGGGCGCACTCTTGACCCCGATCACGCCTGATGGAAAGCGATAGATGAGGTCTATGATGGATCGAGCGTGCCCAGAAGATGCCTGTTCACTCTTGATTTGAAGGCAGACGGGTTAAATGTGGGAGGGAACACAGATGCCGGCAGAGAGTTCCACACTTTGGCTGTGCGCATAATAAAAGTGGAGGAGAAGCGCCGAGTACGACTCATCGGGATATCAACCAAGTGCGGATGGTACGCTGCAGTACGTCTGGTTGTCCGGTGGTAAAAGGGCGATGGTGGGATCAGGTCGTGGAGCTCCTGCGCACACTCTCCGTAGTACAGTCTATAGAAGACCGTCAGGCAAGCGACATTACGCCGATGAGCCAGGCTGGGAAGCGTAGCTACCAACGTCTCGTCGCCTATAAGCTTTCTAGCTCTGCGTTCCACCGAGTCAAGTGCAGCAAGCTGGTATTTTGCTGAGCCATCCCACAAGTGGCTGCAATACTCCATACAGGATTATAATTCGGACGCTTAGTTATGTATATTGTGTATTTTATAAGTCTGCTAGAGAGACAATCATCTCAGTTTTCACACAGTATCATATTAAATACTTGACCTTTCCACAGATTCCTATGAAACTTCGACCTATTATAACATCTAACACGAGATAACATCATGAAATGTCTTCCCTTTGTCATTATTGTAATTAACGTAATCACATAGCAATTAACCTAATCGAGAATTTTTTAAATTTCCCTCATTATGCCAAATTAATTTCCCCAAAAAGAGAGAGTCCTTGATATAATTAAAATGACGGAGGTATCGTTGGGGGAAGGTAGCTAATACGACATAGGAATGATTAATTTGAGTCGGGCACGTGTTGCAAGCGGGCTCTCCTCACTACCAGCCCCCCCCCCCCCCCCAGCACACCGTGCCGCACCGCCGTCCCCCTCCCGAGCTGATGTATGGACATCACGTGGAGCGCCTACACTGGCCGAATTAGTGAGTGTTGCTGAAATTTGCTAAATATCTACTATGTCGGAACATTCAGAGCACGGGGTTTAGGTAACGAGAGCTAGTTATTGTCATTTTATTTAGGACTGTCAATATTAAAGTTAACTTAATTGTGTTAACAGTTGAAGGATTAGGTATAAATTATTTCAGATAATTATACAGGAAGATTTTTTTATCACCATCCAAATTTTGGAGTATTCCCGTTTGAGCACCTATTTTTAGAGCACCTAGGAGAGACCCTACCAATGGAGGAAAAAATATATATGATTTGAAATAGGTGCTCTAAAAATAGGTGCTCAAACGGGAATACTCCCAAATTTTTACAGGGTGTTCTACCCATGAATATGAACAACTTTTACTATGGGAGCAACTCTGAAATCACGAAAAAAAATCTGCTGTTTGATACAAAAGTTCAATACCTACTTGACCAAAATGTATGAAACAGCTGATTTTTTTTCGTGACTTCAGAGTTGCTCCCATAGTGAAAATTGTTCATATTCATGGGTAGAACAACCTGTAAAAAATTGGATGGTGATAAAAAACCTTCCTATATAAGTCAACTAAAACCATCGTTATCGATACAAATCTCCGCATTTCATTGCTGCGTTTCCTCGAAGAAGAGCACATGACGTAATGACCACCATTGTTATTTATTTGAAAATCTTCGCCGGAGCATTTAGACATCTTATGTGTTTCAACATTACTAGAATGACCTATAGGAATCCTTTCTCAAGATGAGTACACATACCTAGAAGTGGTTGGAGAGAGGTGTACGTGTATGCGTTAGCAATGCTCTTTCGTCTCGTATTGATCAAGCTATACCGAAAGGATCCGTCGGCAACCTTCGGTAAAGGATTGATTGCTATGAGCCGACCGCTAAACTTAGACGTTGCCTGAAGTAGCTACGCGGTGCGGGAGGGGTGATAGTTGTCACAAGTTGACGAATCACTGAGCTCTCGCATGACGTCACCACACCCCTCCGCACCGCACTGCTACCTCAGACAACGTCTCGGTTAAGCGGTCGGCTTATAGCTCTGCAGATGTTTCAGTCATCGAAGGTACAGTCACGAGCATACCTTATAGTTCAAGATTCAAAAGCAATATCTCCTAAAGAAAATGTATAGTGTAACAAGCATGGTAATTTCGAAATCATACTTTATTATAAAGTAGGTTTTGTTCTGAAAATTGTAATCGTCATTTCGAGAGAAAATCGCTTTTGTACTTTGCGTAAGTGTAAGTTATTATTGCTCGTGACTGTACATCAGGGAGGCTCTTATCCTTCATTTATACGATGTAGTATAGAGTAGTAAACCTGATGTAGTATACCTGTACTGTTTTAGAGCTGAATAATTAAAACAACCTGTTTATTCATAACAAAATATCTCGCCGGTATAGCGCGAAGGGTTAGGCAGAAGTGTATAGTACCTACACTCATAATGATGTCATCAGTTATTTTCTAGTCGCATTCGACAGGGAGCGAGCCTACTGCAATCAACAAGGTATACATCCAGATACCATGCTTCTTCCGAAATATTTCAGACTACCTTTTGCCTGTGGCGTCACCCACGTGGAGGTCAGAAATTGTCCCACGGTAACGTTGTACCAGAAAAAAAAATAAAAGTATTTTATAAAATGATGAAATGGACAGATAAATACAGAAAAATACAGAACATGAAATTGGGCACACATCGGAATTCGTTCAGCCCTGTTAAGGCGTGAATGAAAAATACACAGACTTACCTTTGTATTTTATATTATTATAATTTATCATAATAATGTCGATCGATGGTTAATTTACGCTTGCCGCGGTTTGTTGTGGATTGTTACTATCCATTAGGTACACACGGAGACCTCTCCGTGCTTCGGGAAGAATGTTAAACCGTTGGTCCCGACTGTCATTCGTAGATCTTTGACAGTCGTCACGGCTAGTCAGAAGCCCATAAGTCTGACTTACCAAGAGGTTTCGTGTTACCCAGTAACTGAGTTGTGGAGGTCAGATAGGCAGTCGCCCCATGCAAAAAAACTGGTACTCAACTGCATCCAGTTAGACTGGAAGCCGAAACCAACATAATTGGAAAAAGGCTATTTAGACTGAATACTAGAGTGTTTGTAACCCATCAGTCATGTTTGCTACAAAACTGTCGACTCGCACATTTTAAACAATAAACCGTCTCTTTCTATAAAATCGATCGGAAGCGTGTACCTGCGGGAGTATTAAAACGTGATACTGTACGGAGAGCCTCGCAATTGTGCGTAATTATTTGAATATGGCGGCGGACTGCGGACACTGACGCGCGTGCTCCTGACGCGTCATTTAGCCAACAACGCGGAAAATGGACTGACATCAGTGCCATCAGCGCCATTGTCGGGCTGAGCGGCGTATGAGTGCTGTCATTAAAACTTATTGCGATGGAATTAGGAGGGTGTGCATGGAGTGGTGCTTTGAGAAGATATAATGTAAGAATAATGGGCTTACATTGATAGTAGCCAAGGTTGTCGTGAGACACTTTTTGTCGTAAAAGCGTAGTATAAAATCCGCGACTCACAAGCCATTTCACATCATAATGTTAGTTATTCTAGAGAGTATTCCAAACTATAACTATAGCATTATGTAATACTCGACAATTCACTTTCGGCTAATCTTTTTAGACAGGCGTGTTAGCTTAGAATGTAATGGCGCAAAAAACATCGCTCTATATAGGATTTTTTTCCGTAATCCTTAGCAATAAAGCCGTAATTTATTAAAAAATCCTACCAACTTTTGTATTCAAACGTTTTAAGAAATTCTGCCTAGCGAGAGGGCTGGATATAAATAGGTAAGTCAATCAATATCGATCCTTCGCCCTCCTCGCGGACTTGAGACCACGCCATTAATGATACATTAGTTTTTGCCCAAAGCTTCGCAGTTAATGATTTTTTGTCCCTACATAATGATTTTCGCGACGAGACCCGACACGGCCGAGACTAATGATTTTTCGTCCAACACCCTCGGTCAGCACAGATAACTCAGCGGCTCCATTAATCATTGCTGACGCCGACACTAGTTGCCACTTGTTCTACGAAACTTCCAGAAAAAGTAAGTACGTATTGGGAATTCCCGGTATTCGGTCGGTCCCGATATCCTACCTTTCATAATAAAGAATCTCGGTTGAAAAATTTTAAGTCCTCTTTTGATGTTGCCAAAGTTACGATCCACTCTTTGACTTACGAAAGTAAGCCCAAGAAACTAGGTTAATCCTTCGTAATCCCCTGTTTTAGTACACCTCTTTATTTCATGCCTCGTTTAGTGTGGTGTAGTTTAAAAATTTAGCAAGAAACCAGCGGAGCGGTATTTCGGCGGAGTCCTAACATAAATTGCGATGTCAGCACGTAAAGCGGTGTATATTATTAAAGGCAACAAACTACTCTAACCTATCCGATTCATCAAAAATTAACAAAGCGGCTCTCACCGTGCGATATACGCTGACTGTTCATGACTGTACGCTGCACGGACAGGGATGGTCTGAGACGGGGGATGAAGCGATATATGACAGTCAGATAACTAATCAATCAAGCTTAAGTGTTGGCCCCACTTGACGCGTGTTGTTCTGAAAACATTTAGAGCCAATTTTAAATTTAATACCAGAAATCAGACCTCCTTTTTCCATGAAATAACTCGCAGAGACAGTCACGGTGTCAGTATGAAGGACATAAATACGTTCATCGAACTCGTACAATTCAGTCAGATATTCCCCACAAACTACCTCCATAATTCCTAGTCCCGCTACATCACCCCACTTGGGTTATCACCACATCCATTGAGGGTTTAATTGACCTGAAGACAAGTTGCGTATGACCTCAATTTTCCGACCCCTGCGCGCGTGACGTACCTACCTACAATCATACAATGTACCGGTTTTTAACGTTACACGAAGCGAGATCTCGAACACAAGGAATCACGTGATTGGAGGGCTCGCATGATAAAGGACTCACGTAATGATGAGCAATTCACTAATCTGAGGATACCTGGAAAAGATGAGGTTGATGCCAGTCTTTATTTGATAATGATTGAAGGTAATATTGTGGGGCTAAACTCTCTGGCGGATAAAACAATTTTTATTTCTAGCAGAATACTTTGTACGAATTGCCTTTCCTTAAGGAAGTCTTATTTATCACTGTCCTCTACCACCGAACTTAATCTGTTGACTTATCTAAGTTTTTTCCTCAACCTGCTTTGTCAAGTAAATCCACGTCACTATAACGTGAAGTTCGACTCACGTGGTCGAACGTCACGTCAAACGACGCAGAGTCAAATAGTAGCTAGACAATCTAAAGAAAATGAGTAGGAACATCCTTATTGTGACACTTTTATATGCTGAATAATCATGCAATTATCAAACTATGCAGACAACTTCGTTCGCCTGTTGTACTTTGGCAGTGCTTTAATAAACTAGCCTTAGTACTTATTAAAAGAAACTATCAGTGGGTGGAACCAAGCGACGACGACGATGAATGAACAGAATCAGTTGCACGATCAGTAAGTTACCTTTAGTGACTACCGACCCTGTCAAATCTTAGCAGTACGTAGGCACGCTAAAACTGGAAGCAAAACTTCGTTCTATAAGATCACCCTACTAATTCCCCGGGAATAGCTACTCTAAAAATATTACCGATACCATAGATATCCGAATACGTAAACATAATTAAAACAACAGCAAAGTTCAAAAAGTCAAAGTTTCGCAAACAAAATCAGTTCCATCAGGTTTGGAGCGTAACTCGAGAGTGTAAATATATGTTGGTATAAAGTTTGTAGGTAATGACGGGTGGCCCCGGGCCCCGGGCCCCGCCGCTATCGGCACATAGTTAAAACTCACAGATCATTTGGCAATGGAGCGGTCGCAAACTATCCTAATTGCCAGCCTCAGTTTTAGATATCGCTGGGAAAATCCGAACCGATTTAGAGAAGTGTTCAAAACGGAGCGAGAGAGCGGGGCGTTAGAGTTCGTTGGTTTGAAAGAAGTCACTTTATTTTTCATTTTATTTTTCCATCTCGTAATCCTTATATTTAATTGGTATGCTGTTTAGCAGCTTGTGAGGGGTTTGTGCGCACGGGTGGATCGATCAGGTTAAGCTACGCTTGCTGCGGTTGGTCCGTGGATGGGTTACCATCTTTACATACCAAGACCCCTCCGTGCCTCGGAAAGCACATTAAGCCGTTGGTCCCGGCTGTCATTCGTGGATCTTTGACAGTCGTTACGGGTCGTCAGAAGCCCGACAATCTGACAACCAGTCCTTACCAAGGGGTATCGTATTACCCAGTAACTGAGTTGTGGAGGTCAGATAGGCAATAATACTGGTATTCAGCTGCATCCGGTTACACTGGAAGCCGACCCCAACACATAGTTGGGACATGGCTAGGCAGATGATGATTTAGCAGCTTGTAATAGGTAATATGACTCAATTAGCTAGAATTCGAATACTATTAGAAATAGAGTGTAGAAGCTGCGATGGTTTGCATAGCTTTAGCATCCATCTAAATGTAACGTGAAATAGTAATCGTCTTAAATCGATACAAAAATAACCTACAAAAAGTTTTCTATATCCACATAACCACACAACATTCAACTTCTTATCGCCTCTTTAAAACTTCTCCATTCGACACAGCAACACTTATCCCCGCCCCCGCTCCGCCCGTCACTCTGTCCGCTACCTTAACTTATCGGGTCACATTTTCAGCACGGGCCGCACCTATATCACTAACGACTGAAACGCCCATTGTGCGATAACCACCTACTTTATATACTTGTTAACTACAGTTATTTAGTTCCTATCTGCGAGCAACAGCAACTTATTCCGTAATGTACGCCTATTGGCTGGAACTTTGTGTCATCTGTTATGTATTCATCTGTTTGGGTGCTTGGGATTGTTTGTGTGACTTCACGATTTGTTGTATTTATCAATATAGGGTTTTCTTTGGTTTCAGGGTAAGATCTCGGTCAACCTAAGGCGACTCTGCTGGGCCCAAATTTCAAGTATTTGATTGGACTGATTTGGTTTTAAGTAGAAAAGTTGATTGATTTGTGAGTAATTCTGAAATAGGTAACGCATCTAAAAGTTCAAGTTTGACGATCCTCAAAGCTCTGTCCTTTGTATAAGTTAAAACCAGTGCAAAGATCTGAACTAGGTCAAATATTTCATTCTCAAAAAATCTGAGAGAAAAGCAATGTAAATCGGAATGCATTTCCTTCAATACTTCTCATTCCTGACTCTGAGAGCTCGTAATCTTATTCCGAGAGTTTCTTAGCGAATATCTCTAGAAACAATCTGGTACAAGTTGCTTTTGTAAATCATTATTAATCTTAGTTGAGACGCTTGGGATTGCTCAAAAGATTATTATAGATTTCGGTAAATAAAAGGTAATTAATGTTTACTTTCTTTATTAGGATCCGGCTGCTTGCTCGTTTTTGTATAAAATGGCGCACGTTATCCTTAGTGTAATCTGGCGTATTATTAAATAGTCGTAAGATGTCGTGTTTGCTAATTTTATAGGTACATACTGAAACGTACCTACGAGTCCAACTTTAATGAATTTCTTACAATTCTTTATTGCCTAACTTAGCTACACATGATCATAATGCCCAATTCAAGGTCTTTCAAAAGTCCATGCGACTGTCATACTAACTCCATATTTTTTTATGTATTTGTATCTATACTCAGGCCACGTTTATAATGGGGTTTGTTTTATTTATGGCGCAAGTCGTGGGTAATACGCCACGTATAGGACGTGACCGGGACCAACCGCGTGCAGACAGAGTGCTGCGATTTACTCGTCTAATTTGAGTTATTATAACAATTTTTGGGTTGTTTGTAGAACTTTAATTATGTGCTTCGGAGAGTAGAAGAACAAAAAATAATTTATTGTTGTTCGTGCGATAAAAATCAACATATAATAATAAGTCTATATGAAATAATCTTGGGTAGTAAAAAAATTGGGAGAAACTGAAATAAAGTCCGCAGACAGTTCGAACTATTCCCATAACAGGCAAAATTATTTTCCTCCATAAATAGTCTCCAACTTTTAATAATACACAAACTGTAGGCAGATTAAAAAACTTCTCCAAAATATCGATACTCGTGTGAAAAAGTAAAACTTTTTTAATTGGAAATTATACTGGAGTAGTTTGTTGTTCCACAATTCGCTGTTAGTTTTTATTGGTTTTGGAATAGTTAGTGTGTGTGCCAAACAACTAAATATTTACGAACAAATATGCAAAAAATCATTTCCATACTGATGTTTCGTTTGAATATTAATAGAAAAAAGTCAATATTCACGGAGTAAAAAAATCACAGAAGGTACAAGCACTTGAAAAGATGCAAGTTATCCCCTTACAATGAACATTCTAGAATATACAATATACAGTATAGTTATAATAAAAAGTTTATACAATATGTATTATTATTTTCACGTTTGTGATACTTGTTTGTAAACTACAATTAGGTTAGTAGCAGGTTATGCACGATAGTTTGTGTAGTTTGTGAATGTATTTGCAATTACTTGCAGGTTTAAATCTGATAATGAGTTATCCTCAACAAAATACCAAGTTGTTATTACAGTGGGCTACAAATTTATAGAAAGATATAAGATAGCAAAACCAAGTGCTGATGGCTTACGAACACTTTCCGTAATTAATAATTTGCACAAACGTAACCTTCTCTAAGCTTCCTTACATTGACAGTCGAACGTAAAATCGTACGCATCACCCATGACTCTCCAATCAAACGAGTTATTTGTTGCCACCGTGTACAGCTATCTTTTATTATTAAATGTACATTCATATCGGCCATATTGATATTATTTACCTGGGTGTTGATCGATGACATTTATATGTATGAACGATTGACCTGTTGAGTATAATTCCAGTAATGTATGGCCTAATGTATTTAATCATAATTATTTATGTTTTGATGAATATGTATGGGTATTATTTTGAGATCGGTATCCGTTGTACAGCATAATCAGCATGTAGTGTTCCCTACTGGGACACAGGCCTTCTCTTTCAGTAAGGGGGAGCGGGTCAGAGCCACCACGCGGGCCCAGTGCGGGTTGGTGGATGTCACATGTCTTCGAAATTTTCGTTCTAGGACATGCCGGTTTTTTCACGATGTTTTCCTTTACCGTTTTGAGAGCAGTTATAGTAATGAAATAATTTACACAAAGTAAAATCTGCTCCACACAATGGATGCCTGAAGATGGACGGCGCCGCCAAGGCCGGCCCAGAAAGAGATGGCGAGATGACCTGGACGCGTACCACGAGGGCTGATTCGAGGTGGCGCGGGAAAGGAGTTCCTGGAAGGATTTGGGGGAGGCCTTTGCCCAGCAGTGGGACAGTAAAGGCCAAAAAAAGAAGTGTCTGCTTGGGTTCGGCCTACACACAACTCAAACCTCGCGGTCGTTACTACTGGAACACCACCGCTCACAACATTTTTAAGATGCTATTGTATCA